>CM060200.1:5105512-6369602 GCA_030562195.1 Nipponacmea schrenckii
ATCTAAGAAACTAAACAGGTTTATTAACCACAGCCTCACATCTAAATAAGAGCTGCGGGTACGATATATCTCTAATCTCCCATTTAGTTTGATTTAACATTAAATAAGAGCTATGACGTCATCCCTTGTTCTACTTTACATGAAATTATATATCAAGTCCAAAATAATAATAAAAGTGTTAGATTGTTTTGGGGTTAATGAAAATACCAAACAATAAAGAGAAGTATTATTCTTAATATGATTTTGCAGAAGGGAACTTTTAGAATGGAAAATGGAAAAAAACTAACAGAACTGTTTTAGCTGTTTACACCAAACTATTATTTCTTTTCTAGAACTTAAATGTATGTGCTGTTTGTTGTCATTGCCACTATATGATAGAAATTCTCCTGTTTTCTCAATCCAAATATTTATATTTCAATTTTCTGTCATTTATGTGACAAATGACATATTAAGGCAGTGTGCAATTTAAATGTTCATATTATTATATGGGTATCCAAAATCTACCACAAGTCGATAAAATTGCAAATCTCCGAGGCTCTGCGATGTTTTCTGCACTTTTATCGACGAGTGGTGATATTTTTTTATATCAAGAAATACGAGTTTGAGATTTTATTCATCACCCAATATCGCTGTTAAATAATAAAGAAATAAATAGACTTAATAGGCTCCATTGAAGGATTGATGAAGATCTTCTTGGTGTACTAGATGTGATTGATGGTACGGTAATTCATCTAGTGAAGACGATTCAGATTTAAATGAAATAAGTCTCGAACAATCTTTAAGTGCTGTTGATGTTGTCAATAATATCTCTGATCAAATAGCGGTCGATATGGATACTGAAGTACTTTCAGACTCGGACAATGATCCAGAGTATCTACCTACAGATTCTGATGATGGTGAAAGTGATGTTTCAATCACAGATGTTGATAATTAACTGCTCCTAATCAAATTACACTTAATGACACAGTGAACCCAGGGGTGAAGCGTACGGGGGGATGTGGGGGGGGGGGGGGTTCTGAAATGCCTGGTAATAATGCAAAAACAATACCAGATGATATGGATATCTTCATCTTGATCAACAAGTCTATTTTTGATGCGAGTTTTTTTTTACACTCACCGGTCGCCGTGCGTCATCAGGTGTGAGAAATGACCACAGGTAATAAACTTCTTCATACCATGTGCGAAAATCTGATGGCAGTCTTGTGAAAGTTTGTCAAATAGCTTTCCAACATATCCATGTTATCGGGAAATCCAGATTCCAGATACGCAAACCCTCGCCAATTCCTGATAAACGTGGAAAACGTACGTGTAGAGAAACATTTGTTGGTATCCATTCGAGAGCACATTTCTTCATTGCCTCAAAGAAAATCCCATTACTCCAGATTGGAAAATGCTCACAGGCCATATCTTCACGAAAACCTTAATGTACGTCGTATGTGGTTGATGTATCTACCTAAACTTGAGCCAGCTGAAGTAATCAACATTCGTGGTGGTAAACGAAGCAGTCCAAAAGTGAAGCTGTGGCTGTACCGAAGGGTCTTTATGACTTTGATTTAAGTTTTGGACTACCTAGGAGTGACACATGTTTTAAATGTGATGCATTGAACCTATCAATAAATGAGGCATCAGTCGCTGGTTATGTTGACAGAGTAACAGAGCTGAACAGGGAATTAGAAGTGCACCACAGAAAAGCTAAAACCGGATACAATTTATTAAACATTTTGCCAACTCTAACAACAGTACAGACGTTTATAGTTTCGATTATCAGCAGAATTTAGCAGTGATATGTTCTATTCTAGAATGTTGTGTGTATCTAATTTCCATGATATAAGACGATGGGGGTCGCAATTATGCACTTATGGAATGAAAGGGTCCTCTGTGGGGACTTCAAAGCACAATTTTACGGAGGCATCATGACACAGCATCACGTTTAGTTCTATTCAATGATAGCTGTGGAGGCCAAAATAAAAATAAGGCTATTATCACACTTGTGGCGTCCATTCAAAACAATGGAACATATAACGCTATAGATCATTTATTCTTTGTAAGGGGCCATACATTTTTACCTAATGATCGCGATTTTGAGAAAGCAAAATACGGACATACAACTTTTATTCCATCGGACTATGAAACAATAATTAAGTCTGCCAGATATATAAACCCTTTTCAAGTTAAATTCATGACGACTGAAGAGATATTTGACCATAAATCAAAAGCTGACAAAATTACATGTTCTAAATTTAAAGACCAAACTGGTGAGGTTTTAAAACTTCGTGAGGTTATGTGGTTCTCCTATGATGAAAGTGATGAGTTTGATCTTAGCACTGGAAACACACAAAGAAGTATTTCATCCGACAGAGATTTGGTGTAAATACACTTACAGTGACTTTGAGCCCTGAAAGAAAGTGTCTTTTTTGAAGAGAGGGGCATGTTTCAGTGAGGAGTTGCGGCCAAAACATTCTTCCAAGCTTCCGTTGAAGAATCCTAAATATAAAGATTTAATGAAACTTGTAGATAAGGGATTACTTCCTGCACATCAAGCGGAATTTTATCCCGATCTAACAAGAGAGAAAACAGCCGGATGATGAAGACTATGTTAATTAGAAAGATCATCGGATTTTACATTTTGCTGTTAGTTGTTATGACATACAATGTTAGTATTCTGTGCATGCTTTTTAATGTATTTTACCTAAATGATGGTTTTATATTTCGATTACAAATTAAACAGATACAAAATATTTCATTAATTGGAATTATTTAAATCTCTAACCCATAGGTAAAATAACAAGAAGTTTAAATCCCTGTTTTAAACTAACAAAATTCCAATTTCGGAGATTTTTTTTTATAATTGTGTAAATTAGCTTCTTTTATGTAAGATAAGATAAGATAGGTTTATTGCGTTAGCATGTGCATGTACAAAACATAATGCTGTAGCATTGACAAAATGTGCATAAATATAAAAACATTTCTTTTACAATATTTACAAGTAATCAATATTCATAAGTTATTATATACACATTTGATTATATTGTTCTCTTGTTTTCCAAGCATAAAATAAATATTTTGATAGGTTTTTTATTATAGGTGGAGATTTATTACCCATAATTCTATAAAATTTAAACAAAGATGGCCAACTCCAACACGAACGGGGTAAATATTGATGTCTCAATTTCCTATATAGCGGACAACATAAAATAAAGTTAAATTCATCTTCTATCATTTTGGAATTACAACATTTACAAATTCGGTTATCTTTTGGGATATTCAGGTATCGCCCAACTTCAATATTTAGTTTCAGAGAACCCGATCTAAATTTACATAATATATTTCGAAACTTTTTATTTGGGATAACTTCTAAATAATTAGCTCGAGAAAACGTTTCATAATATCTAGAATAATACTTAAGTTTACAGGAATTGTTTACCTCGGAAAACCACACTTGTATAAATTGGTCAATTACTCGATTTTTTGCAAACGCAAAGTCAGCCAGAGTAACTGTATCTTGATTACGCCACATATATGAACATCCTAGGTTATCTAAACATTCTTTGATATTGGAAGCCCAGTTCTTGATACCTGTTTCAGACTGTTTCTTTAATAAAATATATATTTCAAATTTTAGACCACTTTTGCTAATTACCAATTGTAACCAGTATTTTAATATTTTTAATATATGAACAACATGGAATGGATAACGCCCAAGCTCACCCAGTAAAAAATTTATGGGTGTAGAGTTAGGAACGTTCAATATTCTCCTTAGAAATTTTCTGTGAACGCTTTCTATCTCTGACTGATTTAAAAAGCCCCAAACTTCACAACCATAGTTCAGAACGGGTGTTACTAAGGAATCAAATAATTTACATAACACACTAATAGATAGGTGCTTGTCAATTACTTTACTGAAGAGAGAAGCAATAGCTTTTTGACCTTGTTCCGCAACACGTTTCTGAGTTTCATGAAATTTACCATTTTTATATAAAAGAACACCGAGATATAAATATTCGTTGACAATTTCTATAGGAATGTTATTGATCCTGAACGTATAGTCGGTCTTACTACTGCCTTTTTGGAAAACTACGATTTTTGTTTTATCTGGGTTGATTTCAAGGTTCCATTTCTCACAGTAAGAATGAAATTTGTTCAAAAGTATTTGGAGCGAGTCTTTCGATTTTGCAAATAGAACAGTGTCGTCTGCAAACAATAAAATAAATAACAGGTAAGTGTTTACTTTAAAAAGATCAGTGCAGAAGCCCATGTGCATATATTTTCCGATATCATACATAAATAATAAAAACATGAGTGGTGATAACGGTTCACCTTGTTTAACACCTAAACGACTGTCAAAAAAATCTGAGAATTTATTACCGTGCTTCACACATATTTTAACGTTAGAATATATTGATTTGATGATTTTAACAATTTTCGTATCAATACCTATTTCTTGTAATTTGCAAAAAAGTAGGAGTCGATCAATATTATCAAAACATTTCTTAAGATCAATAAATGCGCAAAATAATCGTTCATTCTGACTCAGTACCGATGATATGATACCATTTAAAACAAAAATTGCATCGGTAGTGCTCATGCCTTTTCGGAAACCAAATTGATATTCAGGAATTTTATTATTTCTCTCGGCCCAATTGTATAACCTCGAGTTAATTATGTTTGAAAATATTTTAGAAAAAACACTACTAAGATTAATTCCTCTAAAGTTATCGGGATTATCTAGATTACCTTTTTGGGGATAGGTATAAGAATACCTTCTAGCCAAGATTTCGGATATTGATTATTGTCTAATATATAGTTAAATAATTTGGAAATTATTGGTATCAACAATGCCCCGCAATCTAAAAAGAATTCAGGTGGAATTCCGTCGATACCCGAGCTTTTTCCCCGTTTTAATTTTAAAATCGCATTTCTAATTTCATCCTCGGTTATTTCACTATTTAATTCATTCAAATCGTTATGAGCATTATCTCCTTGATATACTGGTTTTTCATGTGCATTATTTTTCGGGGCTTTTCCCAAAATACCCTTGAAATGATCAAATAGTTTGTCTATTGTAAGGTTAGTTCTTGTCTTTTTATTGTTTTGATTTCGGAAGAAAGACCAAAATTGTTTAGGATTACGTTTTGCTATCTTTGAAACTTTTGAACCTAGACTCTTTGAGTGTTTATATTTAGTGACTCTTTTAATCCTATTGTACTTATTCCTGGCTTTTTGATATGATCTCCTATTCTCTTCTGTTTTATTTCTATTATAGACATTCCGGAATATACTAAAAGCTTGCTTTTCTTGTTTACAGTTTTTGTCAAACCAAAAAGGTACCTCTTTTCTATCACACTTTGTGATCCTTTTACCAAATATGCGATATGACACTTTTTTGAAGTCATTCGACAAACTTTGGATAATGGAGTTAATATCAGTATGATTTACATTCAAATTATCTATATATGATTTCCAAACAGGTAAATTAGAAATAATTTCGGAAAGAAATTCTTCTTTTCGGTCCAAATCCCATTTTAGATACTCTATTGTTTTAAAATTATCAGTTTGAAAATTAATATTATTTTTATGTGTACCTTCAAAGCTTCTCATTGAATACATAAAAAGGCAAAAACAAAATAAGCATCTTTCTGAACATTATTCTAGAATGGACTTAACCATACTACTAAATTAATTGTGCCTTGATGAGTGTTTTCGAGCCTAGACAAAATCGCGTTTGAAAGACAAGGGCAATAATTTATATTATTTATGTTTCGATATTTTTGATTTTCAATAGGGTTCATCCTTGGGTGATAAACAATTTCAGCACCTTTCAAAATCCGCAAAAAATTGTTCCCTGAAGATCGTTTACGAGTCAAAAAATCGAACTCGTGGACTTTTTTTGCAGCGTTATTGATTGTTCAACAATTTTCAAATTAACGCATAGCCAAGGAAATGTCTGCCAATTAGGATTTTTACAACCCATTATGCACCTGTAATAGCTGCTTCATATTTGAGTAAGGTAATAACCCCGACACCAGATCAATGACAATATACTCAGGTGATAAGTTTAATAAGAGTGGATGATGGGTCATTAAAGGAAAAAAAAACACAACCAACATCTAGTAAATGTTTAATTTTTTTGCTATATGGCAATAAAACGGTAAAAAATACACCAAGAAAATAATACAATATCTAAAATTAGAAGAAAGAAAAAAAAATAATTTGCGTATCACAGTGTTAATATCAAGATTCAACATTTAATTTGTTTAAAAGTTTCACTAAAAGCGTTAATGATTTGTCATTAAAGGAATAAAACACAACGAACATCTAGTAAATGTTTAATTTTTTTGGTATATAATAAAGCGGTAAAAAATACACCAAGAAAATAATACAATATCTAAAATTAAAAGAAAGAAAAAAAAATAATTTGCGTATCACAGTGTTAATATCAAGATTCAACATTTAATTTGTTTAAAAGTTTCACTAAAAGCGTTAATATTTGCATATTTATTTACATACATAAAACATACAATGAAACACCGGGTATATTTGGTAAGTAGCAATTCTTTTTGTTAGGCACGTACATAGTAGAAATTGTTTAGTTCACCGAAATTCTATCTAGAAATGTCCCATCATAGCAACAACGATTGTTAACAGAATACAACTTCTCAAAACTGGAAAGGAAAATCATTATAATTTGATTTTGAAATTTAAAGTATGTTTAGATATATCAGATTAGATAACAAATTATGAGTCCGGACAACTGGCTTCAATAAAGTTCATATAAATAGATCTTGTTTCAAATTCTAAATCCTGATAATTGGTTCAATAATTTCATAAGATCTTTCGGATACCTTATTCTGTATCCGGATAATTGGTTCAAGAAGTTATAATATGTACCAGATAAACTCTTAATCTGGGTAATTTGTTCAAGAAGTCTATAAGATGTATCAGTAACCTAATTTTGAATCCGGATAATGGGTTCAATAAAGATTCAATTTCGAATAGTAGGACGATTTACGTTAATTTTCCGTATTCTATATAGTGTGTATTAAAAATTTCAACCGATAGCCGACATTGTACCAGATCTCAATTGCAACACAAAAATACATACCCGATATGAAAGCTGCTGATGATTTTTTACCAGCATCATTAGAATCGGACGGATTTGAAGGGTTGCTGCCAGTGTCTGTGTCTCCGCTAGTTTTTGTCGGAACAGCTGGTTTTGGCGAATTCGGGCTAGATGTTACGACAGAATGGTTTTTACTCGAGCCTTTTGGGTCTGTAACGCCACTGTCAGTATGGTTTTTATTAGTATTGGACGGAGCTGTTACGCTACTGCTAGTGTTGTTTCTAGTAGAATTGGACGGATCTGTTACGCCACTGTTAGTATTATTTCCAGTTGAAATGGATGGATCTGTTACGCCACTGTTAGTATTATTTCCAGTTGAAATGGATGGATCTGTTACGCTACTGGAATTATTGTTTCCATTAGAATAGGACGGAGCTGTTACGCCACTGTAAGTATCATTTCCATTAGAACTGGATGCATCTGTTACGCCACTGTTAGTATTATTTCCAGTTGAAATGGATGGATCTGTTACGGCACTGGTATTATTGTTTCCATTAGAAATGGACTGATCTGTGGCGGCACTGTTAGTATTATTTCCAATTGAAATGGATGGATCTGTTACGCCACTGTTAGTATTATTTCCAGTTGAAATGGATGGATCTGTTACGGCACTGGTATTATTGTTTCCATTAGAAATGGACTGATCTGTGGTGGCACTGTTAGTATTGTTTTTATCAGAACTGGATGTATCTGTTACGCCACTGTTAGTATTATTTCCAGTTGAAATGGATGGATCTGTTACGCCACTCCCTGTATTGTATCCACCAGGTGTCACAGAAATGTTCGAATGTGTGGAATTGACTGCAGTAATAGAAATTTATACATGAACATATGACAGTTAATAATTCGAAATATATCAGAAGTTTGTGTGTTATTGCTTTAAATAATTCTGTAGCGTTGGAAACTCAAACTTGATAACATTGAGAAATAGAAACAAATTGACTTTCTTCGAAAGTTTTGCAGTATGTTTTAGATCTTTAAGGCCTACTATAACAAGTTGGTAAGAAACAATTACCATAATCTGACTAAGAATCGTTAAGATGTTTCCTCAAAGATGGTAATGTGTAAGACATCTTACTCGTGATCCACTTATTTTGAAATTTCAATAATTTATGCTAAATCTGAAACTCAGTCAAATTTAGAAGATATTATAAAAAAAAATGAAATAGATTTTAACACTAACATAAGAGTAACTCTTACCATAAGTACTATCTGTGGTTTTATCCGAGTATGAAGGAGTATATCCATTCGTGTTATTCCAGTTATTGTAAGGAGGAGTATAGTTGTAATTGTAGTTGTAATCTGGAGTAGCCACAGTATAATTACTAAAAGGAGGTAGGCCACTATCATCACATTCAAGAACCACATAACTTCCGTTACAACCCTGATCTTCATGTGGGCAGTCCATTAAAGAATCTTCATTTCCGTTACATTGGAAATTTGAATATTTGCTTGTATAATAATTGGTGAAGATGTAAGATGGATGAATCCTTTTCACTCCAACAAATCCCATTTCTTTACACGAGACATTTGCTGATACCATATCAAACCCATCAGAACAAATTGAATATTTTTTGTATTTGTTAGTAATCAGAAGTATTCCTGTATTATTTCTATAGGCTACATGCAGTCGAACTGGAAAAGAAAATCGGCATTGTCAGAAACCTACATCCAACGGTAATCAATCAAGCAAGCCTGAAAAGAACACCAGATACAGATACAGTTATTATGCCACTTTCACAATTTGACAGGAGGACTCTTCTTCAAGGATAACTGGTTGGAAATCAGCACCGTCATGAAATTCTTCTTCAAAATGTTTTAAGCATCCTGAAGATATCTCACTATTCAGCACATGAATAGATAAAATAACTTACCTCTTCCATAACAATATACACTAAAAGTGTTATGATTTCTACAGCTCCAGACATCAGTTTCATTAGTCCAGCCAGAATTCATACAAGATTCTAAGAAAGGCGAATCTGATCCACAGGAAAAATCACTCGTCCAAAACAAAGTACCTTAAATGAAATGAAATTAATGTGTTGGTAACACCTCATAATCAGAACCACTTTTATATCCAATGAGATTTGTCTATTTAAGTATGTAAATACGTTATAAGTTTTTCAACTTGGATTCTATTTATTAAAGATTCCCTTTTTAAAAAAAAAAAAAAAGGAATTCTTACCATAGGGAAGTGGTGCAGATGGGTATGTATCGCCATTTTCATAGCCTAATGTTTTACAAGCAGTTACCAAGTCTGAGTGAGTCACATAGTCTGGATCACAAACATAGCCTGTCTTTCCTTCTCTTGTTAATAACAGTCTACCATAGTGACCATTCTCTAGTTCATATGTACCCACTGAAAAGGTTGACAAAAGACTAATTAACACTAATATAAATGTAAAGTTTGGTAACTCGGATAGGTCACATTTCTTTATAAACCAGTAAATCTAGTCTCTGATCTATTAGGGAAACACACCAGAGGACAATCCAAGGAAATGATCCGTCGGAATCATTCTACGACTATACTAGCCGTAAACGGATAATCCAGGAGCCAACAAGTATACATAGGATCCCCTAAAATCTTTGAAATCCAAATTGTAACATTTTGTTCCTTTCTTTATTGGGGTCACTTTTGCTTTAAATCAAGACTAAGTGGCTGCTGTCCTACCTTCCGAAGGATTATAACAATACGCTGCAGCATTCCCCGCGTACGCTTCAGTATCACTGTAGCTTCTCGTTTCATGGGAACAACTGGCTAAATTATATTCTGTACCCGAACAATTAACATCATACATCCAACTGAAACATACGTAAAGAAATATATAGGTAACACTCACAGTTTTCACAATCAAATGTCGAGAAAGATTTTTGTATTTATATCAAAGCCATTTCAATCTTGACGACTATTCACTTGTCGATCTCATCTGAACCCCAATTGAGCGCATATAAAATCGACTTGCCCGAAGATGAAACTACCAAATTCCATCAATCTAGAGAAGCCCATTGGATTGAGACATTAAATACAGCAAGACCCATAGGACTTAATATTCACCACAGTGTAGGCATAGCACCCTTTGTAGTTCCCTTCAATACAACCAGTAATAAAGCAAGTAAGATAGTTCAACCCCATTATAAGAGTCTTCAAGAGAAATTACCTCATGTCTATAAACAGAAAATGATAGTGGCATATTCAAAAAATCAGAACTTAAATGACAACCTTGTTCATATCAAACTAAAACAATCTGTACTTAACAGGTACTATACTTCTCGCCCATTGGGTGGATTATTTTTTTCTAATTTCAGATAAGAAGAGAAGAAAATCATCTAACAGATCCAGATCCCCATTTCTCAATACAATATTTGCTCCACCCTAGGCCTGGGTGATCTGGGAGATTCAATCCCTCCCTTCCCCGAAATTTAAACCACTCACCGTGGCCTTTCAGTGAAATATCGAACAAGAGCCACACCACTCTCAAAACCATTTTCTTTACACACAACTTTAGCATCCATATCATCCCAATTTACTGCACTGATGGTTCCCCAGACCTCATGCTTACTAACTTCTACTGTACCATCTTCCAGTATCCGTGTCACACCATCTGCAATAGTATATAAAACTCGTAAACATCAATAACATAATTGTAGTTGGTGGTTAACTTTTGATCATTTGGTTTTTAATAAAACTCTATTTCCTCAGAACCCAGTAGAAATTATTTTACAAACATTGTCTTTGCAGAGATATTTTATAACCTTAACGTGGTTTCTTTTCTATGTCAATAGAACCTACAAGTAACATTTGAAGTAATTCCCATCAAAATTATTGTTATTTGAGAGCTGGTCTCCAACTGAGGAACTATGGGTTCGTGTATACTATCCTTACAAAATCAAAATCAACTGTGAATTCACCTTAGTGTAAAGCCTTCCATGATTGGACACTAAGATTATGTTAAACCCAGATCGTGTTAGGTAAATGAAATCTAAGTGATCATAAGCAGAGCTTGGAAGTATAACTCTGGCATTGTTAAAACCAATTTGGTTACAAATTATGGAGGCAGTATTTAAATCAACATTATCAGCACAATAGCGGTATTTTCTATCACCTCTATTATGAAGAACAAGTCCACTGCTATTCAGGAACTTTGAATGTAGTCGAACTTAAATAAACAATATAGATAAAATAAGTAAAATAGTACATGAAGTAAAATAAGTATAATAAATATAGTATTGCATTATCTTAAAATGGAAGCAGGTGTTGAAGTATTTGGTATTTTCACGTCTAAAAGCAGACTATAATAACAAATTAAGATAGAAGATTTTTGTTGAACATTTTAAATAAATAAATGGTAAATAAATAAAACAATTATTATGGATGGATATTCTAGACGATTCTAGATGAATCAGTGACGCATTCCATGGACTTGAGGAACCCACAATACGTGTTACGACGTTACGTACCTTTATTATAGCAGAAGACAGACAGAGGGGAACGTCTACACCACTCCCTTTCATAAGAGTCGTTAGTATGTGTCAGATAAGACCACTGGTCAGTGGCACATAGATGTAATAACGGTTCTTTATTAGGACAATAAAATGAATTTTTCCAAAAGGCGGCTGTAAATGAAAGTTCATCCATTGAATATTTGTCTCCTTCAGTATAACCAAGACTTCTACAAACTGTATCTGCTTCATTGTTATAATATCCATCAGTTTCACAGACATAACCTTCTTCACCTCCACGAACTGTTTTTACGTATCCACTGTTAGAAGAATTACCTCCGCTGATGGAATAGGTCGGCTCTGAAACAGAATAGAAGGTTGATATATAACAAAATAAATCTTACTTTAAGCTATCCGTGACTCATCCAAACTTTATCCATGATATTTACAATTCATATTAAAAGTTGGTTAATAACATGTAATTTGTTTGTAATCCTCAATATTGATATCTCAAAGGTATCGATAGTGACTTATTTCCTATGAGAACGACTTGATACAAATACCCTTATTACAGGTATTTCTTTAGGTAATTGAAATATATATATTACCCGTTGAAGAATTGTAACAATAGGCGAAAGCTGAACTGGCGTAGGAACAACTCGAATTCAGTTCAGTTGTTATCTGACAGTCTTTAATAGTCTGTTCACTACCATTACAATCAACTGCATTAACCCATAATGGTTTATCACTGCCATATATATATTTGCCATGCGCCAAGCCTGTTTCATAACCCATCTGTTTACATGCAACTTGTGCGGCCTTATTGTTCCATGTTAAACCACATATTCTACCCCAAATACCATGATATAATATGGTTACGTCGCCGTCGGAATCTATCTGTATATCACCATCAGAGCCTAGAAAATTCAATTGCTTATTGTAAATCATCATAAATTAACAAGCAGCAATACCTATAGTATTCTACAGAAGAAGTATAGTTATCATCTACATGGCTAGACAGTTACCTTTTCAAATTAAATCACAAGTGAACTGAGACGTAGTTCACTGACATATTAATAGATTTCCCCCTGTTATATTTGGGAGATGCTGCGTTTTCCAAATCTGCAAATCTTAGCTAATAATTAATCGCGCGTTCACCTTTACTGTGAGGTTCCAACGTTGATAACATCAGTGAACATGGACAATCAATGTTGGATAGGAACTATAACATAACGCGTATAGCAGATCTATATATTCTTTTCTAAAATTAACCTTCACCACTCACTTATCTTTGAGTTTAATGCGAACGCATATAAGGAGTACTATTAAATTGTCTCCCCTACCTTGAGATGCGCCGTCAGCACAAGACAAAACAACATGGTTGTTGTCACTGCTACAAGTATCATTACTAAAAGGACAGTCAGTTAAGTAAGATTCCGTACCACTACAGAAATATTTCATTCCTGAAATCATTCCTTGCTGCTGAAAACTTGACGGAGGTAGGATACGAACAGCAGAAGTTGAAAATCCCAACTGTCTACACACAACTTCGGCATTTTGAATCGAGAAATCATCGGCGCATAATGAATAATAATTATCATCAATATACACTTCAACAACACCGGTTTTATTATAAAAACCAGTATGTAATTTAACTGAAATAAAAATATGCCTTGAAATAATTCATAATTCCGAAATTTTAACTTTAACAAACTCTGAGCACAATGGTAACACCATACATATGTCAACCTTCTAAAGATTTTTCTAAGAATAACATTAGGTCCCTGATTGCTTTACTTGTATATTACCATTTTAATATTCAACCAGATTATTTGCCCAGCTGTACAAACTTTAAAATATATTACTATCTTACCATCACCATAACAGAATACAGCTGGAGGATTTGATTGACACCAACTAGTGGAGAAATTTTCATAACTCCAGTATTGATTGTCACAGGCATCAATAAATGGTTCACTGCCTTGACAGTTAAGATAGGTTCTCCACATAAACGGATTGGTTTCATTGACATCAATAGAATACATATCTCCAGATTTGTAACCTAACTGTTTACAAATAATCCTTGCTTTAGAGGAATAAAACCCCTCTTCACAAAACAAACCCCATTTATTTTCTCTCTTCACTTCCACTCTGCCACTGTTTGGTTTTTGTCCGCCCACAAGTCGCATTTCGGTTACTGAAAGGAAGTCAAACCATTCAAATCACCATATTGATGGATTTAGGTAACTTGATCATGGTAATACGTGTACAAGGTATTATAGTAATAGTAATACGTGTACAAGGTATTATGGTAACGGTAATACGTGTACAATGTATTATGGTAACGGTAATACGTGTACAAGGTATTGTGGTAACGGTAATACGTGTACAAGGTATTATGGTAACGGTAATACGTGTACAAGGTATTATAGTAATAGTAATACGTGTACAAGGTATTATGGTAACGGTAATACGTGTAAAAGGTATTATGGTAACGGTAAATCGTGTACAAGGTATTTTGGTAACGGTAATACAGGCACACACGCTACCTCACCCTACCCTTACTACTACGACTACATTACCTTGATCTGCTTCGAAATAATTCAATTCAAATCACTCCTTCAAGTGATTCAAATATTCCCAAGTAGAAAATATCTGTATGCTCACATGTCTAAAACCCTATTTCGAAATGTTGACTCTTTCGTTAAAGTGAAGAAGATTTTGTCGGAATGAGTTGAGTACAAGTTGATATAATTATTGTAAAACCACTTATAACAAAAATAAATGCTTACAAGTATTGGTATTGAAACAGAAGGCAGAAGCATCAGGGTAGTAATTACACGTATCATTACCATAACTATCATATGGACAGTCCATGATACTGGATTCTGTACCAGAACACTGTATATTATATCTGTACCTAGGCTGATTGGTTTTGACATACTTTTCTAGGGCAACACCATTATCAAATCCAAGCTCTTTACAGAATACCTTAGCATCAATATCATCCCACCCTGAGTGACAAACACCACTCCATAGTCCATTTACATACATTGATACTCTTCTGTCTGCCAACCATCGAGTTTGATTAGTGGACACTGTATATCATGAAATATAATATAACTGATTAGTAAATTAAATTATGCATAGCATACTTCCCTTTATGTGACACTTGAAATTTTTCCTTCATTTATAACGTTGATAATTAGGAAATCTTTATAAAATTAGAAAATTGGTATGAATTATACTATGAGAAAGTACGAAAGTGAATGTAGCTCACCGATTGGTAGGAGACTGTTATATGTAGTTTCTAGGTATGATTGTGTTGTTGGTATGGACGATGTGGTTGTATTAGTCTTACAAGACACAACTGCATAGTTATAGGTATCGCATATTCCAAACGTTTCTTCATATGTAGAATTACATTGTGATACAAAATCCTCATTTCCAGTGCAATTGAGACTCAGAATGTAAGGTGGCCAATTTAAAGGAACAATAGAGTCATAAAATGCGTTGGTACTTAACGTCTTCCCTTCATTTCTAATGAACCCTAATTCACCACATACAACTTTAGCGGCATTATCATCAAATGCATCACCACATACCGAAACCCACCTATCATTACGGCGGATTAATACAGCTCCTGATGTATTTAAATACTCGGTATGCAGTCGAACTGAAAATTAATAACATAACTCATAATATTTGAACGATATTTAGTAGCGAGTACAAGAGATTAATTATGGGTTAAAACACACTTCTTTAATGACGTGTAATTTGTGTTGAAAAGTATGCACTTTGTTATTAAAGCAGTGTATTTTATTCAATAATTCATCTCTTGTGTTATATAACTCATAACCAACTGAAATATACCAATTTCGTTCGGATACCATCTCAATGAATATCTGAGGTCGTCCTTGTGAAAATGAACAATTTCATACCTTAGTACATGTATTTGTGAACATCCAAATCTACAGGACAAACTTGAGTGAGGAGACTCCGTTAAGATTTCAATATTAACTGATAGAGAGAACTTATTGTGGTCATTTATTTGAAGACTGGCTCTTATTAAAGGTGGTCGTTTGAGCAGGATTTACTGTAATGTTTGATCAATGTAGAAAGACCAATTATACCTTGTCCATAGCAGAAAACTGAAGGAACATGATAGGGACAGGTATCCATTCCATCATGTATAACCTCAATCCAATCTTCCTTCATACATGTATCAACATTTGGTTCATTAGAAGAACAGTCTAGTTTATTGGACCAAAATCTTGTCCCATAGGGGCTCTGCACATTTGGCATATTGTATCGCTGTCCAGTAGAAAATCCAAGTTGTTTACAAAGTACATTGGAATCATCATAATCAAAATAACTGTTTCTGGAACAGACATAGCCTGTTTTGTTGTTATGTGTTACCATTAGTCTACCATATCGATAACCATCGCCATCAACAAGACTGTACTGGTTGACTGAAACATAGAAGTACCGCATAATGATGTAGATAAAACTTCCATGGCAACTCAACTTTTGAATTAGACGCTCACTACAAAACTTCATCTTAATGGACATTTAATAATACAGATGTGAGGAATGAGTTTCTAATGATATACTGCTGTTAGTTAGGAAGACCAACAAATGAGTTTTGGTTCATTAGTCGACTTCCTGATGTAAGAACTTTACTACAGAAACCCTCTATAATTCAATATAACCACGAAACAAAGTAGTAATCCAGTAAACTTAGTTATTTTGAATATAACTTAGTTTAATGTTTATATCGTGTTATATGGAGACTATTCATCAATAGCACCGGATAAGTCCAACTAAGCTTCTACTCTTATCGACCAAGTTAAAACTTTATGTCTATTCTCAAAGGTAGAACTGTTATTAACCAGATAAGAAACATAACTTGTGTATTATGAAATATTGTACTTACTGTCAGCACTGTTATAGCACTTAACACCAGCTCGTTTGTCGTTTGAGCACTGTGTACCATTATCGGTTACAAGATCAATTTGACAGTCAGTTAATCTAGTTTCAGTCCCTGTACAGCTGACAGATTTAGTTAACATTGGCTTGGCATAGCTTTCACTCTTTATAATTGATATTCCATGTTCATATCCCTGCTGTTTACACATTACAGTGGCAGTGCTGTCATCAAATCCATCGGCACATATTGTTCCCCAAACACCATCTACCATCATCAATACAATGTCATCAATAGACATCTTTACCGAACCAGTACCTAAAATTACCGACTTATAAAATACAAATTAAATTCTTTTCGAACTTAATGTTCGGTCCCCAGAGGTTCCATTTCTCCTTCGATGTTTTAGACAACATTTTATCATTTTGTGAACGTAAAGTAAATACTCAATAAACCTTACCAGCAAGTTTTTCTTCTAAAGATTCAAAACAAGCAACAGTAGCAGGTTGTTCACAAAGTGAGGCATCAAAGCTGGTACATTCTATAATAGAATTCTCATTTCCACCACAAGTATAGCCATTCGTTATGTAACCATAGACATCACGGTAAGCCTTTGAAGGAATTAATCGTCCACCGTTATGAAATCCCAATTCATTGCACACAACATTCAACTGCTTGGAGCCAAAATCATTCCGACAAACCATTTCATACCTATCGTTTTTATAAACTTGTAAATGACCAGTTGCATTTAAGAAGTCTGAATGAAGTCGGACTGAAATATAAAGTGTGATAATCTTATGTCCTAATTATTAAGATGTAGGCATTGCAGTTTGTTTAATGATTTTAGACCCTCATTTGATAAATAAAACTAAAACCTTGACTTACCATTTCCATAACAAAATATAGAAGGAACATTGTATTGACATTCATTTTTATTCATGTTTTCTTCTTTCCACGGGTTCGATGTACAAGCATCTAGAGATGGTACGTTGGTCTCACAGTTTATATTATTTGACCAATAATCGCTGTAAACTCGTGTTTTCAAATCAGTATACTCTTGTCCAGTAACAAATCCCATTTCTTTGCAAACAAACTGCATCTCATTATAGTTGAAATAACCAGACGTATCACACAGATAATGTGTTTTATTTTCTCGAGTTATCTGCAGTCTACCATAGTTTGTTGCGTTACTATCAGTGAATGAATATTTGACGTCTGAAAATAAAATCGGAATGAGTTGGTTGGCTTGATAAAATAAAACTTAATCAAGGGTTAATATTGTAACAAATTAAGTCCTTCGTACAAGGAAACGCTTATTCAGAACCTTTTATATCTTATATAACTTGGTCATTGTAAAGATGAATTTAACGATGACACCAATTTGTCTGTGTATATGGATGATATTTTTTTCAGAAAAAAAACACTGGGCTGCAGTGTACTGGATATATTGGGGCCAATATCTAGTACACTTGCAGCCCAGTGTCTTATTTTTGAAACAAATATCATTCATATACACTACAATTGTAAATATACGGTAAGAGTCCCCATAACGGTACTCTTTACCGTTTATTTCCAATTTGAATGCTATTTGAGACAATTCCAGCTTACCTCATAGATTGCCGACGAATCTTGCATTTTCATAATATCAATGATGGCCTCCTTTGCCTTATCACAAGTGTATTCAAGTTAAAATATACACCGATTTATTCAAATTCATGATCATCTTACCGTTGGTATCATTAAAGCAATAGGCTCCAGCATCAAATGTAAAATAACAATAGTTGGTGTCAGTAGACTTCTCACAAGTCGTCAAAGTTTGATCTGTACCGTCTTGACAAGTAATATTCTTATACCATCTTGGCATTCTGTTGTCATGACCTAACTGTAGAGATTGACCATTATCATAACCATGTTGCTTACATACTATCTTAGCATCAACATCGTCCCAATTGTCGTAGCATATAGTACCCCATATATCATGTAACTTTACCATCACTCTTTGGTTTACAATTTTCGTTGATCCGTCGGGTACTGCAATAAATACAGACTAGAACTGTGAACAGTACTGAGAGTGGCAAACAACCCCTATGGGGCCACTTGATACAAGGTCACGTGATATAGCCTTTTGATTTTTTTAAACACTCAAAACAAACTTTTTAACAACCATTATAAGCCTATGTATTGACAGCTTAGGGTAAGTACATTCTATTTGAAAATTATTAAGGTAATTGGAGGTCAAGGTCACTTGATATAGCCTTTTGATTTTTTTTTTAAACTAAAACGGGTACAAAAAAATTGTTGTCGACCAGTATAGGCCTATGTGTGGATAGCTCATGTCAAGAACATTCTACTTGTAAAAATTCAGGGTCATTGAAGGTCAAGGTCATTTGATATAGCCTTTCATTTTTTTTAAAAATCAATCGGGCTTAAAAAAAATTAAATTTGAAAATTTTAGATAAAGTAACAAGGTTTCAAAAAACACCAAAATCGTACAAATGGGAGAAAAATTAGCGGGCTTATTAAAATTTTGCTAAATGTCACCGTTCTGTGATAACACATAAAGTTTCACTTCCGGTTAGAATTTTTTCCTCTAAGTTGGTTCTAATTATGCCTGATAGTTTATATGTATAGCTTTTGTACTCATTTCTTACATACACCGGAGGTTGGGTCACCCAAAGTGGTTCTGAAAAACCGGAAGTTCTCACGCAAAAACCGGAAGTGGTAGAAACTGTTTTATGATGTCTTTTTATTTCTATAGGCGACTTCTCTATATTCTGTAATTTTCAAAGCGTTCGGATAATTAGCAACAATCAAAAGGTATTCGCCTACCAAAATGCTCCACCATCAAAAGATAAATTTAGCTTTGTTACTCACGAAATTAAAGGGAGTCAAATATAATTCATTTCCCATCTGTTGCCTGTTGATTCCGAAATATGTAATTTGATACGGTTCTAGTAAATAAAATATACTTACACGCAGAGTCGGGATCATTTGGATCTATACATGCCACTGTTGCTGGTCCCGAATTACAAGATGGTGACGTCGAATAATCATACGAGCACTGATCCAGAGATTTCTCTGTTCCGGAACAAGTTAGATTTGCAATTCGTGTAAAATAATTATAGCTGCTGTAACTATAAGAAGGTGCTTTAAACCCACCAGCAAATCCTAAACTATTACAAACCACAGCTACAGCTTTGGAATCGAAATCATCCGAGCATATAGCTCTATAAGCATGATCATGGTATAAACCAACAACTCCGCTGCTGTTGAACTGATCAGTGTGTAATCTCACTGAAAAGAAAGACGAATATTATACCACAGATTCCTTCCATGATGTTGTATTTAGTCTACTATACAATAACATTCATGAAGTTTATTAAATCAGGTTTTTTTATTTGAAAAGATCTATATCTATACTATTCGCTGTTTCGCAATTTGTCCAATAAAAATATTAAAAATATGTTTCTATGACCATATTTCCCAAATTCAAATGCTCCAAAACATATATTTTGAATGAATGAGATATGATTATCCATGTGTAAAATACATCTTATCTTATTGCCCAATACTTGTTATTATAACATTGTGATGCTAAGGTGTATATCAAAAACTGAAAGAAGTACGAAATGTCTTTGCGGTTCACTGTTTTTAAGAACACCTCATTTAGACACAGTACTTTAGGCACACCTCATTTAGGCACATGGTCAGATATGCACATGTCATTTGGGCACAGCGTTTTACGAACACTTTTAATTAGGCACATACTTAATTAGGCACACTTTTTTTAGGCACACTAAAATTCGGCACACAGTCATTCAGGCACAGTCATTTGGACACACAGGCATATATTCATTTAGGCACACCTTTAATTAGGCACACATCCATTTGGGCACCCCTTACACTACATTAACAGTAACTGACGCTTACTTTAAAATTAGGTACGCATTCACACATGGCCAGAACCAGGTGTGCCTTAATGATATAGTGCCGAATATATGTGTGCCCAATTGAATATGTGCCTAATTGAAGGTGTGCCAAAAATTACTGTGCCTAAATGACAGTGTGCCGAATAGTAGTGTGCCTAAATAGAGTGTGTCTAATTCAAAGTGTGCCTTAATTGCTGTATCTAAAAACCACTGTGCCTAAATGACATGTGCTCATCTGACCGTGTGTCTAAATTAGGTGTGCTTACTATACCGTCTAGGTACCAATTGCTACTCAGACATTTCTTACTTCTTTCAGTTTTTGATATATAATATATAAAGAATACCAATTGCTACTCTAATTCTACTGGATGTTCTTAACCTACCTGCTCCATGACAGAGAACTGACGGAGTGTGATAGATACACACATTCTCATCATAATAAGGGGGCGTTAGGTCTTCCCAGGTTGATCTAACACAAGCGCCTAAAAGTGGTTCCATCCCCTGACATTCAAACGAGTTTTTCCACCAAGACGGGTTCTGCGACATAGAAAGACGCTCCATTTCAAGGATTTCCCCAGTTTTATATCCCATATCCCGACAAACTACATTAGCATGTTGGTAGTAGAAATCTCCATTCTTACACAGGTATCTTTCATATCCATTTCTTGTGGCAAGAACTCGTCCGTATCTTACATGCTCTAAGGAGTACGTTACCTCTGCAAAAGCAAAGTTAATATCAAAAGTTATATCAAAGATATGTACACACCAATAACAGATTATATAAATATTATTTGTTAAAGATTAAACGAGCAAAGCAAAGCTTTATTGCCTTATAACATAATATTATGCTATTCATTACAACAATGTGATTTACACAGCTTTAATATGTTAAACCACACAATATATAATGATTAAAAAGGTCCTATATCTTACCATCATTACTGTTATAACAGTAGGTTCCAGCAGAGTTCCATGAGGTATTCGGTGGCGAACAAGTTGCATTTTCACCCATAACAGAATATTGACAATCTTCTAATCTTGATTCGACACCAACACATTGAACTTCAGCTATTAAAGTCGGTATTGATGAATCGTATTTGATATACGATTTGCTGTTTTGTTTACCAAGTCCACGACATAACACCTTGGCATCCTCATCGTCCCAGCTAACAGAACATATTTTACCTTCAGTTCCATCTATTTTAACTCTTACCAAGCCATCTTGATCAACCCATGTACTGTTATCTGAAATAAACGAATTATTACTCACATTTGTGTTGATTTTACATCCAAAACCGTGTAAAAAAAAGTCAAACAATATTAGTTCTAGGTGAATTGAAGTGGATTTCACAATTATGTTCATTCGATTTGTGTTAACAGATTACAAAAGAGGTAATAAACTTACCATCAATTTGAGCAAATATTGTTGTTACCAAAAATACAAAAACATATCTCCTCCACATCATACTTTAAAAATCTGAAAAAATATGAACGCCGAATTGTGTGATTAATTAATATAAATTATAAGATTATTGAATAAAACAACTTAAGGACCTTAACGATTTAAATTATACCATAACAATGTCACATGATAGTCAACTATGTCAATTGAATTGTTTTGGAGGATTGGTAGGTATGCGGTGTTTTAATTTCACGATACAGAAATGAACATGATCGTTGAGAAGGATTGATTTGTAATCAAAATCCTGGTTTATATTTCTATAGGTCAACATAAAATACGTATGCTGTACTTAGTCCTTAGTCGTTCAAATAGTCGATCCGTCAACATTCATTGTGATCTCAATAAATAGTACATATAGATAGATTCACAGATAGCCAAAAGATAGGGGTTTGTGTCCGGGGGGTGGGTGTTGATGTGGAGCATCTGCTTTATGCCAATATATTACTTTAGTCCACCGATGTTTCTGGACAATGTTCTATTCTGCTACCTTCTATTCCAATATTCCAATTTCATCATGATATGAGAGTAAAAAAAAAAATTGAACTAATTCTTTTTAAAATGTATTATTATATGTCTTTTACAAAATTTTAAGGTGTTAGATAGTTTCACCAAAATGACTATTTTACACATAGATGTATAATTATCATCTGAAAACCAACTTATAGACCTGATATTAACATGACGTGTATATATAAGTGTATAATTTGAATATAATTTACGGATAATGTATATAATTTATCCTGTATTAATTGATAAATTGTAAAAGTGAGAGTAAAAGTTGATTCGTGACATATCAACATATTTCATTCATATTTCATGTTCACATCATTAGATTAGATGGACTCCGATAACTAAAATTAGCTAAAACGTATTATGAGGGCCCAATTTGCTTTTGATAGCAATTGAAGCAATCATTCAACTAAGAACACATCACATTTCCCCTTCGGCTATATATTTATAGACCCCCCTCCTACCCGAACAATCAAGTCTAACTACGAGCCTTGCCAATCTAGGTCAATATATTATCGTATTAGGAAGGGCTCTTCATCTTTTTGACGTCTAATAAGGAGTGGTTTTTATTCAGTATTGCAAGTTTATGTAAGAAAACCATACTAAAATACTAGATTACATGCATAAGATGAAACTCATTAAATGTTGATATTTACTTGAATTTACTTGGAAAATAAACATATTATAAGGGCGTGGCTTCCGCGTCTTTGATGTTTTGTATTCAATTCTCGAATATTTGAATCGAAGTATAAGACATCTACATGGAATACAGAAGCCACAAGAAAAACTGGATCAACTATGAAATATACGTTTCTTAGAAATCAACTACTGTTTAAATCGCCCTAATGTGGGCATTGATGCATGGTTATACAATTGTCTAACCTACTATCGTGTGATATGACCTTACCCAATGTATTAAATACTAATAAGAATTATTTTACCTGACTATCGACTGACCACTACCTATACTCAGTCCATTCCGCCATGGAGTATAATATATACTATAATAATGTATAAAGTTCTTTATTCAAGCTTATTATGGTAACTGATGAAAACAACGTGAGATTCGTGCTTGATCTTGAGTTAATGGCTTGAATAGGTACACTTAAGGATTGCGAAATCCGATCATTTTCTATATTTACCAAAGCTAACATATTAAAGAATAAAGTAATGAAAATACATTGTATTGTTGCTATGACAGTAACAGGAAAATATCGACGTCTGATTTTTTTTTTTTTTTTTTTTCATTTTTTGCCTTACATTTATTTCACGAGAAAGCATTGTCATGGCAGGTATAGAATATAAAGTTAAGCTAAGCAAGGAACAAATACGTCAACACGAAATCTCTGCTACGTTTTAGATACAATAGTGACCGTATCATAAACCACAATCAGCTTAAAGTGATAAAAATAATCACGTGAATTGCGCTCACAAACATATTTGGATCTGGCCCGTAGCTACAGGGAGAAATTGGGCCAAGTAAAATTCTTAGTTTGGGGTATTTTTGCACAATATGTCCTATGTACTGGCGTTTATACTATTTCTGAAAACTATTTTGACATATTAAAGACCGAAATCAACCACCGAAATGGCAAATCTGTCCCTTTAATGAAACCATGAAATTTGAGATCTTATAAATATTTGAAGTAAGTGAATGGAGATAACTGAAGTTTCAACCTCACAATAATCCACGACGCTGTCTATCTCCTACCCCCCCCCCCCCTCCATAATATTATGAATTGGAGTGGGGTTTGGTATTCGATCGCAGCACTTAAAACTGCAAGTAATTGATAATTGTTTTATTGTTTGATAAGGGGCTTAAAAGAAGACAGACTTATCAATGGGTACTCAGGATATGATCTTATTGTATGGCCTATTCTATTACACATGAAAACGCACCACTTGAAAAAGACAATTTTTAAATACAAATGAACTTCAATATAATTTTTATACAACAAAAACACTACACGATGCCGCGACTTACAGCCCCTGAACGGGAATGTGCCATTGGCATGCTTCAAAATGGCGCCGGCATCAGCGGGAAAATTACCAGACGACATCACTGCGCACACACAACGATCGCAAGACTCCATGAAAGGTTTCTACAAACGGGGAGCACTCGGGACCGTCTGATCGGACTGGATCATGTCCGAGACCGAACGCTACCAGCGACTAGAACGGCTGCTCAAGTCCAAGGACGACGTGGATTCATTCACCCCAACACCGTAAGGAACGAGCATCAGGCCTGCGTGCACGACGTCCTTATTTCGGCCCCATATTGAAGGATCGTTAGGGCACACACTGCAAGGGTGTCCAGGCAGTAGCTTGCACAACAGAACATCCCCGTGCTTCAGTGGCCAGCTCTCCCCTATCGAGCATTTATGGGATGAAATTGGACGACGTCTTTCACGTCGACGCCAGATGGACAACATCCGGGAACTTGAGATTGCCCTTGTTCAGGAGTGGAATGCTATCCCTAAAGAACACTGTCCATTTAGTAAACTTTTGATCGACTTGGAAGATCATTTATTTGACATGTGACTACGTGAAGATGTATAAAGGGAGAGCTGTATACAAAACAGGCGATCTAGATATAGACTAATCATCCCTCATTGACCAGAAATAAGGGATAATTTAAAGGCTAAAATTTAAAAATTCTAGTGCTTTCTTGTAGGAAAATTCAGTGCAATTTACCCTTGATACATGGTTTTAACTACAATAAATATCTAGGACCCATTGTCCTTTATTCTTTTCTGAAGTCCACACATGGAATAAATTAGTAATTTGACATACAAGAACATATTTAAACCATAGTTTTAAAGATAAAGCTGCAACTGTTTGTAAAAACACAGTATACCTCCATGACAACATTGATTATACCTTTATAGAAAATACTAGTTTAATATTTGTCTTAGTCTTGACGATATACAATGTTATTTCATGAAAAGAAATTATATTTACCTTTCCTAATATCTATATGCCAACGATTATATCCAGGTCTCAGATAAGCAGAGCAGCTAAAAACCCTCTTGCGAGAATGGCATATTTTATTCGCAATAAGACCAATTCACATTTGAATTAATACGTTCACCCTGGGAAAAATGAATTTTGCATGCTTTATAATTATAAAGATACCCCTTTGCTCACACAAAACAGCAGGTAATAGGCCTCGATCCACTTGGCTTACCCACTGAATTGAAACACTGTTATATACAAGACGATGAAGTGTGCATTATTTCACTGTTTCATCATAAAAGTTCACAGTGACACTCCAAAGCAGCGATCGCTTGGTGAGGTAAGTGCTCGCTTGCTAACCTGAAGATCCAATCCCGGCAAAAATCTAGATGAACCTTTGCATTTTTTTACCCGATTTCCTTTTGTCCGTGATGCAGGTCGGTAGAGCCAACATGTCCAGCGTCTAGTCGTTCGGTTGAGACAAAAAACCAAGGCCCCGAGTGTAACAGGCACGTTAAAGATTTCCGCTACAATAGGAACTCACAAAATGAGTGGACTAATGTCGCGGTCCTGGTAAAATTTCCCCCATTACACACTGCATGGCGTTTGTCGTCATCATTAGCCAATTAGGTGCAAAATAGTACGTAAAGCTCCATTCATTTCATTTCATTTCCAAAGGCAGTGCAGACAGGCATTTACCTATAATGAATGAAGGTGGAGAGATGTAATTAAGTTAGGATGAGATAGTCCTAAAGAGGTAGAAATCGGGAAATGCACCGCATTTACAAAATAATATTGGTTAAGGTTGGTGCTTGGTACTTTTCGAATCTAGAAAAATGTGTCAGTGTGAAGTATGACGTGTCACAGTAAACTGGAAATGAGTTGATGAAACAAAGGTTAATTTGGTGTACAAAAACTATAGACAAAATGATATAATTGCTGAAATGGAAATGTCAAGAGCTATCACATGTTTGTTCGTGCAAAATTAAATGTTGATTCACTTTTCGTGAATCATCATTTTAGACGCGATTCTCAGCGACACCATGTCAAGACTTGGAGCATTGGGAATATTGCTCTTCAATTTAGCCATATTTCAGGTAAGACATCAATTTATTTTTTGACTATAAATTACTGAACAGAGAAAATCAGTGGCGATGGACAACAACAAGAAGCAGAAGAACCTTCAATGATTTTATAATAAGGTTGAACAGTATTTTCAGAAGTGATGTTTCTGTAACCTTTCAGTTTATATATCCAACGCCTATTCAACGACGAAAACGCAAGGTCAAGATAATAAAAGAGACGTTATATGTTGAGTTAGAAAGATCAAATGGAAAGTCTAGATATGTTTTGTAATCATATGCTTTAGACGGGATATTAATATAATTAGACATGATTTTATCTCATATTAAGTAAAAAAATATCGAATGCCAAATCGCCATTTTAATATTTTCAGGTGGTGATAGAAGGTGTTTCTATAAGAAATATCGACATACTTTCATCAAGAGACCTTAGACATGTAATTGTTTTCATTATTATTTATTATGTTTGTGAATTGGAATAACAGCTGCAAAATAGGTTCCAAAATATCGTCTACTCTGAAAATCATTTCAAAAGAAAATTATTCTGTTTGCATAAATAAGTTTCAAAAAGACAATAAATATCCATGATTAGATCGTCATCAGTAATTAGTCATTTCAAGACAATTAATACCATATTAAATGTGATATACCGATTCACATAATAAACATATTCGGCAATCAAATGTACCATATACTACTTTTGAAATGATATTGGTATAACATTAATCTTTACCGCAGGGTTTATAACCACAAGATCTAGATAAGAGGAGGGAAAATATCTGAAAAACCTAATATGACCAGATTAAATTATGCAAAATTGAATCCAGCTTCAGAATGGTGTGCTAAAACATTTGCATGTTGCTTATTAATTGTAAACATACCCTTTTGCTCAACAAACCATCATGTACTGGGCATCAATCCACTTGACTTGGTCTGCTTTATTGCTACACTGATTCACATACAAAAAATATTCGTTAAATTCGATTGCTGATGAGAGTGTTACAAAGTATACAGACACTGTTGCTGATAAGCTAAAAATTTCCCGTTCCTGAGACCTTGGTATGATCGCTCTAGGGATAATGAATCTGTCACTTTAAGAGGCTCGGTGATACTTAAATTATTCGACCTACCATAATTATGTGGGTATATTGTATTGTAGATGAATGATGTGTATGATACATTAAATAAAAATAATGTGTGGAACAGGATGGAGACCTGGCAGAGACCAATAAGTCCACAGGTTAGTTTATTTGACTTCTTTTACCACTTTTTTTTTTTGACCATGGGAGTTTTAGGTATTAATGTGATTTCTGCAATTGCCGAACTTCCGAACACTAAGCAACTGAATCAAATTCAAGTAATTACCAATGATCTCATAACTAACTGCACATTATCGATATACGTTACCTATTCGTGCAAAGATATGTATTTATAACTTGGTGGTAAAACAGCAACAGAAAGTTGTATCACCACGAAAGATGTTGAGTTTTTAGTAGCTTTCAGACAACGTAAACATCTATTTATATAAAAATAACATTTGTCTCTCCAGCAAGAAGTATCTCAAGTTAAGGATTTACCCGAGGTAAGCAAGCTGAAAATATACTTTGTTCTTCGATCAAGACATTCTTTGGTTCGATCACAGAAACAACATATATCAGTTGACGGAAATGATCAGCATTAGCTCGGCGGGCATTGCATACAAAATTTTTCTTAGACAACCTACCTAATCAGACAGGGTGCGTTTGCCTGGTACCACTTTACAGCTAGGTTAGTTGTTAACATCCGTTTTAAAGAATCCACGTTGCTTTAGTTCATATATTACATGTAGGCCGATATCTAGTCATTTTTTGATCTACTTATATAAAACTCCAATATTAGAAAACCTTTGTTGGGTATCTGGCGAAGCTGGAAAGGTCGTTTTATTGAAAATGAGTTCGTAAACTCAACAACCTCTTCAAGTGAGAACACTTGGCATATTGTTAATTTGGCCCTATTTATTAAGTTGCTAAATAATTTCATATTGTTGATTAGGCATTGGATGTGTTGGAATTGAATGAATTTTATGGAAAAGTTTATAATGATAACGAGAAAAACTGTGAAATTTTGGTCCTTGATTTTAATGCTACTTTTGAGGTATCTGTGCTCTCTGTTGGACTGCATCATGTTAAATCATACATCGATATGGTGGAAAATAAGTGTGGTAAGTGTAATTATAAAACAAATAACTTGAAGGATGTCTTGCTGAAAGTGTTAACTGTTAACTATTCCCAGAATATACAACACTTCGATGATTTTATATCATATCTGTGCTGTTTAATAATAATATAAGGGGCTTAAGAAGATATAATTTAATTTAACTATTTAGTTTTTGGGGGTTTTTTCGACGTTGGGTATTTGGTTTGAACCAAATAAAGGTTACGATTTCGTGGGTTGATCAGTTTATCTTTTTATCATACAGGTTTAGGCATTTGCTTCATTCACGAACATAAAGGTACCCAACACCGACTAATAGTCGTCCAGAATAAAAACTATATCCAAGCGTCCGTGGTTCCGCTTGTCGTGTTTTCAATGATTCCAAGTCTGAAGGACACCATCAACATTGAACTGCATCCTCCTGGAAGACAACCTCGACCCACTGAAAATAGTTCCAATACCTCATCTTACAACACTCCAGCATATACAATCCAATACGAGCAAACAGAGGACCTTGTTTTTGATACAGCAACTTCTCCCAGTTCGGTCGACATCGTCACTCGTGTAACAACAAACGATGGTAACGTTTTAGATTCCAGTATGTCAGCTTATATGGAGACTGGTACTGATTATACACCACGAATTCTTACCCAAGTTAATCCTTTGCGTGAAAAACATGGTGTTTTCAATACTCGGGTTGACTTAACCGATGTTGATGGTAACAATGGAGTTTTGACGACGAATATGATCCTGAATTCCCGAGGAAACCCATTGGGATTGTCAATATACATTAACATCAAACGTCTTTATATGATTCACCCAAACTCTGTTTCACATTCACAGCCGTTAGAGATGATGACCATGTTGTATGGGAAAGAAGAGTATAATGTTACAGAAGGTGATGTTCTTGAATTTGGGTCGTTGGTTTACAATCAAGAACCACCATCTTTAACTTGGCAAAAGAATTCTGCTAGTGGATGGAAGCCGATCTCTGGATTTGAGCTGAATACATTTCCCTATAAATACATCACTGCTACAATGGCCAAATCTTTCTCTATCAGTGCAGAAGATTCTGGAGAATACATGGTACAGGCTACATCTGGTGGTATAACAAAGAACGTCACCTATAAACTGAATATTTTTGAAGAACATGTAGAGATAGAGTCCGAGAGAAGAGAAAGAGGAAACTCGGTAAGTCAATGCTTTAATCATCGATTCTAAAAATATTACGTTTCATTCTGTCTGTCCTTCAGGTGTATTGTCGGATGTCGGCTGCGAGGCGACTGTCATATCCCAGGAGTAATTATAAGTTTCTCACAATTCGTTACTGTTTTTATCCAAATGCAGTACATGACAGTTGACACATTTTGAAATGAAATTGTTAACTTATTTAGAAAACAATTTTTTTAAATAAATTCATGACTAATCATATATTTCTGTTTTTGTTCATTTTTGCAGTTGGTATTTATCTGTAAGAGTAAAGGGAGACCTCGACCATCCATTGAATTCTTAGAAACCAACCATTTTGCGGTACCGAAATTCATACAACGACCAGAGGTGGTATTGACGAGTAATGATATTTTTGAGATTGGTCCTTTGGACACATCTGGAGAGTTGACAACCAGACAGATTACCATCAACAGTTTCCCGAATCCAACTGAATCTGGTCAAGGTTCATTTGCCGTTAAGTGTATTTCAAATAATGGTTATGAAACTGACTCCGAATATTTGTACATCTATGAGTATGAAATGAATTCTGTAAATATGAAATAGTTGATCAAGATTTAAAGCATGCATTGAAGTGGCATGTGTTTTGTATAATATACCTCTAGCTGGAATTAGATTTCAGAACCCGATTGAAAATATTAAACGCGAGGCTTATGCCCCCTGAGAATATAGGTAAGCTTCGTACCATGTCCAGTTTTGCTGGTCAACGTTAAAATCTTAGAAGATAGAAGCACAGCTGATGTAAAACCCAATCGGATGTAAGCATACACACTGAGTATACAACCTGCAATAGTACCCTGTGCTTAGGTCTTTCAGCACCCATTGGCTACCTGTTAACCCAATCGGATGTAAGCCGACACACTGAGTATACACGCTGCAATAGTACCCTGTGCTTAGGCCTTTCAGCACCCATTGGCTACCTGTTAACACAATCGGATGTAAGCATACACACTGAGTATACACGCTGCAATAGTACCCTGTTCTTAGGTCTTTCAGCACCCATTGGCTACCTGTTAACACATCATCTGATACGGTAGGCTACACTGGGTTTAACACAAGAAGTCTTTTCTGCTCTCTGGGATCAAAGTTGTATTGCACATTTGCTCTTTCTTTTTTGATAGACTAGGGTCATTTTTTCATTACAAGACACTTTTTGCAATTGATAATTCAGTTAAAAGTTTTATAGCACAACAATCTTAGATTATGTTTTCTTAGTTTGATGGCAAACTTAGACTGGGTCTCAGTTTATATGCCACAGCTTATGACATGGGTCTACGTTTTTATATCACACTGGGTGTTCGTTTTAATTCAAAGTAATAATTTCTTCTTTTGCATTACAATGGTCCTCACATTGGGTCTCTATAACAATATGTTTTACTTCTATAGTGGATTAACCATAAGTTGTTTGTGATCGAATTTAGCCACTGTTATAGGCTGATTTCTAACAAATTTGGAGAAAACTAGGATGAGATAACAAAGGATGAGATAACAAAAGCTTTCTCACAATTTAATTTGTCAACCATTAGAAATTGGTAGCATATCAGAATTATTAGTTAAAGTAGGCATACTGCTTACTTGAGAAGCTCGCAGTCCAAGAGTGGTAGTCTTTATCTTCCAGTTATTTTCAAATCTAGGATCACGAATTATTCCAAAAAGTTCTTGAAATGTTCCTAAACAATTACTCTCTTTATGAATTGTGCCACATACAGATATCATAACTAGACCATGAGGATCTTTCTGATATTTCACACCTTCAGAACTTACATTTGGATTAAAATAAAGAAATTCTTCTTTCATAAAAGCAAGAAATCTTTGGCAAACAATGTCACAGCCTACAAACTCCTCCATATCATTAGTTTGGTTTGTCTTTAAAATAAGTTGAGAATCATTCCAGAAATGTTGAGGACCAAAATCCTCTGGAACTTGATTCAAATATGGATTTTGTGAGTTTAACATTTTATAAAACCATGTTACAAATGTTTCTGCTAATGCCTGATCTTGTCGATTTATCAAAGAAGTAGATGCAACATCCGTTTGACAATCTAAGGGACATAAGTCAGTTCTAGAAACTGTCACAGAATTTACATTATTAAAAGCAGCAGTATTACAATTATAATTTACATTTCTTCTATCACCCTGTGTATCAGAATCATAAGAGGCCATCGATGAACTTTGGACAGAATAATGGCTACCATATTCAGAATTAGAGTCAGTATCTTCAAGCTTAAATAAAGATATTAAATATCATTATAAACTAAAAGGATAATCAATAGTCATAATCAATTAACAGATTTTAGCTCTGCAAAAGTGATACAGATACCTGGAATCAAGCTATAAAAGCGGGTAGTTTGCTTAATATAATACATAGGGAAAATATTGTTGTGTGTCCCCCCCCCCCCAGAAACCTGTGTCACCGTCTCAAACCACATACACATACCATATCACAAGAAAACACTTACATTTAATAAAGATGAGGTTGTGTCTAAATTATGATCAGAAGACCAATAATCCAGTATTTTATCTATCAGACGAGATTTATCAAGGCTTGGTGACACTACAACCTTACAATCATATAAATATTGAAACAAAATATCTCTGTTTATTTTCTTTCTTTTTAATAAATCTCTTGATGAATCACTGTATGAAATTATAACTTTAATCGCTTCTGAAATAAAAAAAACAATAATCTTGACAATAATTTCATTTGACAGAATGGCATCACCAAAAGATGTGCAGTTTGTCCATACCAAAAGTTATTAAAACGAATTAGATTCGAGAGCCATGACAAATGTGATTAGAGAGAAATAAAGGAAATTTTTTAACAAGGATATCAACTTAGGTTCACAGTTAAAGATTCTTTAAATTTATACCAGCTGAGCTGGTCCCAACTTCTTGGCATTAATCAAGATTCTCACTCAGATTTTCATATATGCAGATCATGATCAGTACCGTACCCACTTAATTTTAACTACAAAGTAATATTGGTTGGAATTCCAATTTCTTTCATTCAACATACCGCATTACCGGTAATACTAATAATTACATGAAGGGCATCATAGCAATGCAAATTAATCTAGATCTAGCCTAGGCCTACTCTTCCTTGATAATTATAAGTGTTTTATGTTTTTAAAAATGCAATTAGTTTGCCACACTCGGTTTTGCTTTAGTTTTAGTTGTTAGAACGGCATTTGGCTATTTGCCACTAATTGTAAATATCTCTTGCCACATTTCATTTAGACGGTTGAATTTAAAAGTGAAACTAAAAGTAGGATAATTTAGCCTACTTACCAGTTTCCCCTTCGACAGCAATTTTACGATTAGTTACAGTGTCTTTTAAAGACATTAAGTCATCTTTCGATAACTTTTTTAAAATTGATTCAAAACCTTTAATCTCCTCTTTTCTTAACATCGTAAATAATATAATTATGAAACAACTATAGCAGTAAGTTGAATAGAGGATTAGAATAGAGACATAATGATTAGAGACTATTGTCCTGCTCGCGACGATGTTCTACTTCCGGATTCTTACAACTTCGTAACTGTCTTAATCATTGGAACACGAAAGGCATTCGTTTCATTAACAATAATAAATGATAAATATCAAAACACTCTAAACTAAATACTAGAATTCAATTTTATTATTGGCAACATAAGGAAATTAGTTACGTTACACATGAACATTTTGTACATAATGGTTACGGTATAGAGCCATGCCGGGGTCAATATAAATATCAGAAACTACACGTGGTTTTGTTTATGTTTTAATCTGTCCTAAAATTGTCCAATTATTACTACTGCTTTGATTTTGAAGAGAATGGGAATCAAACGCCAACATACAGAGGTTCAAGAAGCTTATTTTACTTTCAACCATTATATAACTCAGTTATAGGCCTATATTTTTTTTTTAGTAGATCTACCTAATGATTATTGTTGATATAATTATGCCAATGCTGCTCAGACAATGACTGGAATAGTGAGTTCAGAAGTGAATATATTTGGTGTTTCTGACTCTATTCTAGTCAATTACTATTAAAGTATCTATAAAATCAGATGCAGGAATAGAGGCAGATGTGTTCACAATACTGTTGACACGGACAGATTTATTCCATCATATTGACAAATTTGTTGCCGTTTTGACATGTTAGTTACCGTTTTAACTGGATACCATTGACACATGTCACATGCCCAATACCAATACAGATTTCAGCTGATGGAAGACAGGCCTGTTGTTAAGGTGGGGCCCACAGCGGTCGGATCCCAGCTAGTGAAAAGATTCAAGCCCCACCAATTGTCCTTTCTCTAAACATTCTGCACTTCAGAGTAGGATAAATCTCAAACACTGAACAATTTGGTGGGGATTTCGTGCACCTCAGAGTACTCAGACATACATTCTATGAGCTTCTATATTTTTAATTTTCTTGGGAAGGATGAGACCTCAGGATGATAATTATAGACCCAGACACCAATTCAATCCTGGAGATGGGACTGATGGAAGGGGTACCGGTATGTCAAATTCTAGACTGGTTACCTTCTGGCCATAATAAGAAATAGTTGAATTTATTCATATGAAATAAAACGATAATCTGAATAACATACATACATATATTAACAGTACCGTTATATTTTCTATAGGTTGAACATGGTGAAGAAGGTGATGATGAAATAGAAGATGATGAAGATATTTTAGCTAATTTATCTGCTGCTCATCAAAGGGAAGTAACTGGTGAACCAGCTAAGAAATTGACTAAAAAGGAACGAGAAAAATTGTATAAAGAACCTACGGTTGAGGAACTTAAACAAATGAAAGAGACAGAAAATCTGTTTCATTCAAACCTATTCCGACTTCAGGTACTAAAAAAGAATTTTTTCCAATCATTAGATTGATGTGTTTACCCATTAAAGGGATAATAGGTGTTAGAATACACTCGTCCTACGGCTTATATTTGTGTTTCATATTGACTATTAGTTAAATAAGTATGCATCCAGCACTTTATCAATTTTTAAAATGCGACAATTAAAATATATTCAGAATTAAAAAAAAAAGTGAGCCAGCAACGATTCCATCTAGTTTGAGAATAAAATCGTCGGGGAAATCAACACTAAAACATCCTTGTGCAAGCATGCGATGGCAATCATTCTTCAGTGTATACAAACAAATATTATGATTAATTTTCGATGAATATTTTGTCAGTGTTAGAGACTTCATTCAAAATCATATCAATTGCTTTTACTCGGTTTTCCATGAATTTATATATCATTAGTGTCTGATTATGTTAAGGTCAATTCAAGAGTAGAGGTCAAGGAAGCATGAAAATCCACATGTTAGAGTTACTTCCCTTTATAATTACATTTTGAAAATCGCTTAATGGATGTATTAAGCGTTTTAACATAAACTCCTTGATTTTGTGGATTTATCGGATTATATAGGGGTTTTGATGTATAGTTATGACACCAGGTAAGTCCACTGATGAATATGTTATTGGCCAAGTTTGACTGAAATTAAAATTTTATGTTCCTTATAACAGCTATTATCCCTTTAACCCTTTAACCATTGACTTGCTAAAACTCTAGATAGTATTGATGTATTGTTAAAGCTTTTAAATTGTGCACATTAATCTTCGAAATACACATAATGTAGAATTATGTTATAAGAGGCAGTGATTCCAATATATGTTATTCTATATATTTCAGATTAGTGAAGTATTAAAAGAAGTTACATTGAAAGATAAACACAAGAAGTACACACATAACCTGGTAAATAGATTGAAAGAAATAATATTAGATATTCCAGCAAGTGAACAGATTGGGGTATGTTTTTTCGCCTGTCTTTCAGATTATTTAGATTGATAGATGTAGTATTATTTGCATTCCATGATTCGTATCCCTGACCTTTAAAACAATGATCTGTAAGGATTTCAAAGTTTGGTTGGATTGCCAGGAAAGTGTAGAAACAATACAGCTCAGTAAATGAGGACATTATCAACGAGTTTTCATAACAGAAAATATACGTTCATTTGATTCAGCTTTGGATATAGGAATGATATAAGAAAGTACAGTACATTGGGACAATTGTGTAACAAAAATATATTCTTATAATTCATGATTTGTAGTTAAAGGATACAAAATGGTTTTTAAAACAAAAAGTGAAAGTACCAATACATCAACCAGATGATGATAGTAAAGGCCAGTTTCAGTACCTGCCTCCAAGTTCTATTTCTGTTGTTGGTAGTTATTCTACTAATACAGTAGTAAAGCCACATTCTGTCATTGATTTACTTGTAGAAATGCCAAAGGTAATGAAATCCTATACAATATTTGTATTTCACAAATTTTGGAATATGAAATCTTTCTGAACAGTTTTTATGCATTTTCAGTGGGAGTGGATATTTCATATTGAACCACTGTGGAATCAGTCCATGTTCTAATCATTGAAGAGAAAAGGCACAATGATTTATCTGATATCTCTGTTTATAAATTATGTATGTTCAGCAAAACTTTATCAGATTTTTCACCCTAGAATTCAAATTGACTTATGTGCAGAAATTTGTCTGGTTTGAAATTTGAGAATACAGAATAATAAAAACTCTGTTCTTTGAACATTTTTGTTTTGTAGTCTTATCATGTCTTTATATTTATTTTTCCTTTGTAGTCTAGTATTTGCTTTAAAATTTGGAAAGTAAATGTTAACTTTAATTAAAAGTCTTTTCGAAGTTAATTGATAGTTAATTATATTTTTAGGGGTGTATATCAGAAAAAGATAATTTTAATCATCGTTTATTCCGGAAAAGAGCGTTATATTTGGCTTATCTTGCTGCTAAATTAAATAACACTACACTCTGTCAGGCAATGAAATTTACCTATCAATATGGTAACCATTTAAAACCTATTTTAAATCTAAATGTGCAAGGTAGGTTGTGTTTCAACTTGAATTTATTGGAATAAATCATGCTTTGTTCTTGAATGTTTTTGTCTTGCAATGTTTACTGAATAGATAATTAATCTTTATTGAAAGTCACTCGATATATTCTAGAATAGACCAGTTTTAGATCTATCACTGGGAGCTGCCGTGGCTCAGTGAGTAAGACGCTGCTCGTTAACCTGGTGGTCCAAGGCTCAATCCTGGCAAGTGTCAAGATGAACTTACGCATTTTTTACCCGGTTTCCCCTCGTCGGTGATGCAGGTTGAAGGGACTGACATGGAAAAAGCGTCTAGCTACTCAGATGGGACAATAAACGGAGGCCCTGTGTGCTACAAACTTCCTTCATTGCACACTGCATGGTGCAGAAGATAAGGACATAAAGCTCCATTCATTCATTTCATTCCATTTTTTTTACATCAGTCTGTAAGCTTTTAACTAGAAATCTACAAGAAATTGCTAAAGGTTTGACAACAAGTTAACAGTGTGTTCAAACATGTAATCTGTTTGACAATAAATTAAATGGAATATCATATTAGATTCTTTAAGTTTATGTGACAAGAGAGGAAAACAATTTGGAGCAAGATTAACCTCCATTGCTCTCAGTGATTTTGTAAGTGTGAGATGACAAGTGTACGTTTGGCTCTTAGCTCTTTAATCTTCCTGAAACAAAACTTAATAGGTCTTGTTTTTATTTTATATTGTAGAAGATAATAGAAGTATCAATGTCAATATACTGATATGTTTACCTCATGATATATATAAATTGGAGACTTTTAATGTTAATATTTGTAATATTAATGTTAAATGGTATAAAGAAATAACACAGACTGAATCTAAAGGTAGGGAATGGCAAGTTAATCAATAGATTTAATGTACTTAACTGTTCTATGTCAATTTTATTGAATTTTCAAATATCAAACAGATCCTATTGATCACATATATGTATTACATAGAACAATGTATTCACTCATGTTTGTAATTGATATTTTCATTCTTAATTTTGTTGCATTATCAATTATTTTTTGTGTTGTTATGAAAATGAATCGTGTAAAAATGATATAAAATTTTGGAAGTTGACATTTGGTTCTAGTATAAACATAAAGTCTTTTCAAGAGATTATAACAAAAACAAAAACTTTGTCTTACATTGAAAACTTTGGTCATATTTATTATTCATATAGTGATGTTTAGTTGCTTACGACAATTTGTTCCAATCATTATTGTCTAATTTCTAAATATATTTTTCGTTCTTATTACAGATGAAATAAGGTTAAAACCAACACCCTATAGCAACATGGCTATATTAGAAGATTTAACACAGAAAACAAATACTGAATACATAGAAAATATTCTAGCTGATTTACCAGCTTTTCAAGATGGTATTAAATTATTAAAAATATGGCTGAGACAAAGAGAGTTAGACACGGTATGTTTGTTGCAACACCACTTTCTAAATGACAATAAATCATCTCATGTAATCAGCCTTGGGAGCTGTGTCGTTACTGATTATCAGAGGGGTAATGCATGTTCGCAGTATAGTCTACCGGTCTGCTGCCTTCTATTTTTTGTGGAGGGTCCGTTGGCCGAGTGGTCTTGACATGTATTGCTGGCGATTAGGTGCCTGACTCTGAGATCGCTGGTTCGAAACCCGTTCGGGTCTCAGCCAATTTTCAGCACTAGAATCTGTGCTATACCAAGAAAGTGTTATCCCAATAACGAAAATATTATTGCAACACCACTTTCTAAATGACAATAAATCGACTATGTTTGTTGTATATAATTTGTAGGAATATGGTTTTTTGTCTACTTATTATGACTATGTTTGTTGTATATAATTTGTAGGCTATGGTTATTGTCTATTATATTATGACTATGTTTGTTGTATATAATTTGTAGGGCTATGGTTTTTTGTCTATCTATATTATGACTATGTTTGTTGTATATAATTTGTAGGGCTATGGTTATTTGTCTATCTATATTATGACTATATTTGTTGTATATAATTTGTAGGGCTATGGTTATTTGTCTATCTATATTATGACTATGTTTGTTGTATATAATTTGTAGGAATATGGTTTTTTGTCTAGCTATATTATGACTATGTTTGTTGTATATAATTTGTAGGGCTATGGTTTTTTGTCTAGCTATATTATGACTATGTTTGTTGTATATAATTTGTAGGAATATGGTTTTTTGTCTAGCTAAATTATGACTATGTTTGTTGTATATAATTTGTAGGGCTATGGTTTTTTGTCTATCTATATTATGACTATGTTTGTTGTATATAATTTGTAGGATATGGTTTTTTGTCTATCTATATTATGACTATGTTTGTTGTATATAATTTGTAGGGCTATGGTTTTTTGTCTAGCTATATTATGACTATGTTTGTTGTATATAATTTGTAGGATATGGTTTTTTGTCTATCTATATTATGACTATGTTTGTTGTATATAATTTGTAGGGCTATGGTTTTTTGTCTATCTATATTATGACTATGTTTGTTGTATATAATTTGTAGGGCTATGGTTTTTTGTCTATCTATATTATGACTATGTTTGTTGTATATAATTTGTAGGGCTATGGTTTTTTGTCTATCTATATTATGACTATGTTTGTTGTATATAATTTGTAGGGCTATGGTTATTTTTCTAGTCACATTATGGCTATGTATGTGATGTATTTGTTATCACAAAGATTACTCAATAAAATGATGAGCAGTTATCAAGTATTTCGTAGTACTCTTATTCATTTAGGTAAGTAATTTAGATACATATATATATTTATATATTAGTTTATATTGACCAATTTCTAATTACAGGAAGAGTGTGCACAAAGTTCATAAAAACAAAAATTGTGAACAAATGTTAATTTTATTTGATTATAAAGTTTACAATCGCTAATTCTTCACCATTTTGAATATTTAATGAAATATGAATAGATATAGTATATAGTGTAAATTTGGTGAACAATGCCAATGTCATTGGTTTATTTACAGCTCGAAATGATTGGTGTGTTAAACCACCATCTTTGTGTAAAATAAAGAAGGGTTTGAATGAGAAATCAACAGAGTTAGAAATGAAATCTGTATTTGATGTGGTGTTTTTGGATGTAACTGGGCTTTACAATTTAGCCTATACTGTAAATAAAGCTGTTTATCAAAGGGTAAGTTCAAGTTATCCAAGTATATTTCTGTGATAAGAAAATATATTTGTTCCATTGGTTTTAAAAAATGATATTTGTTTGCATTAATAATCTAATATAGTGTCCAAACATCATATAAGAAAGTCAATTTTTCTCTTGTATTTTCAACTCACAAGCCTGTATATTGATAGATTTTATTTATTGCAAACTTTTTAAGATGTGTAAGTCGATAAAATATTGGACATTTACTCTAATGAAATCCTATAATTCAATTGATCCAATAAAATATTTTGGGCAACTCACAGGATTTTTTTGTGTTACATCACATATTTACTAAGTTTTATATGTTATAGGTTCTACATGAAGCAAGACTATCTGCAGATTATTTTACTACAAAACCAAATGATGCATTTGATCTATTACTTATGACATCTGTGGCTTTTGATAGAAAGTTTGACTATTGTTTTCAGTGAGTTGATTTACCAAGTTTTCTTTGATTAGTGATTGATGAAATATTTATTATGTGAATAAATAGAAGAATAGTATTTGCCAAGTTTCATTTGCCAAATTATATTAAATGTTTTTTAAAAAATCAGTCTATGTCACTTCCATTCTAAGATAGCAGTCTAAAAATTGTGTAGGTAACTTAAAAATCCTATTTGGTTACGAGAAAATCTGACCAAGTCAAATTTTACATGGTGGGATTTATGAAATACTAAGTTAAAGTTGAATTTTTAGTTAGCTAAATGTTTAAATCAAATTTTTAGTTAGTTTATTAAATTTTAGGGCAGATTTAGATATAATTTTTTTTCTTCCCATCTTCCCATATTGTCCATAAAGGTTCTGAATAGTTAAAGGTTGAGTACAATGTACTGGATCTTGACATCCCCTCCAAAGACTAAGACTTGACATATCTGTATTTTGGTTGGTCCTATTTGATGTTTGAATTATTTGTAATAACAGTATAGATAATCTAAAATCAATACAAGAACATGGAGATAAATTAGGTGGACTAGAAAAACTGATTGATAATGGTGGAAACTATGTATATGCCTATTTATCACCAATATTAGATGTTATGGAAAGGGCTCTAGATAAACGTATATTATTGATACAACCACGATCTTTACCAATCCCAACAGTAAGTTTATCTCTGCTGTTATTGCTTTGAATTATTTATTGATAATACTCTGCATGCATACATTGTGATTGTAAATCTCAAAACATCTGATATGAAGATACATTGATTAGGATCATTGGGTTTCTAAGGGTATATTTTTCAGCCTTTCTGGGTTAACTACCAGACTTTAATATTTATAGTTCAAATATTATATTTATATTACAGTGGAATATTGATGAAGATTGTAGTAACTATAATGATATAAGTCATGTAACTATTGGACTATTAGTTGATACCTTTATGTCCATTAAATCAGTGGAAAAGGGTCCAACAGCTGACTCTTCTGAGGTTCGTTTAAATTTTTGATATTATTTCTGTATTGTAATTTTGTCTTGTATTGTTTGTACAGGTATCCAAATGAGTTGTTGTTTAAGTTTCTGAGTCTCCAGAATAAAAAGGATAAGTCTTATTTCCATGGGTCTCAAAATGGTACACCTGCAACAACAAAAACTTAGTGTCAGAATCACAGGATATTCCCAAATATTAAAAACGTGGTTTATTGCACTAAGTAATTATTTGGTTTCCTAAATATAAAGGAATAAAGATAGGAGCATCAATATAACCAGGAAAAATGCTTGTCAACTTTAACCTTAAAGATGGTGTCAAAATAACAAAAGGTTTAAGGATATAGGATATACCAAAATTATTGATTGCTGTCAAGATTTGTTTGTCCCTGATTACCGTAATTCAAAATACTCGCATATAACATTTTCCTCCTTTAGGCTCGTGAATTTCGAGAGTTTTGGGGTGAAGTTTCTGAATTAAGAAGATTCCAAGACGGGAGTATCTGTGAGGCTATTGTGTGGTCTAAAGGTTCTACATTCAGAAAGAAAAGGCTTGTGATATCAAAGATAATTCCCTATGTTCTGAAGAAGTATGTTGTATTGTGTTTATTATATTGTACTTTGTAATATCAGGAACCAGACATCTAAGTGCAAAAAGACATGATGCAAATAAAATCAATAAATGTCTTTGAAAAACATAAAAGTAGTGAACCTCCTTACAATCTCTTTTAGAAGTACTCGGGTATTTCAGATAAAGTGTTGTGTCTTAGCAGTAGAAAATAAAATTTATGACACTTATATGACTAGGGTTACCAGACGTCCCGGAAAAACCGGGACAGTCCCGGTTTTAAGGTCAATATCAGGCGTCCCATCCCGGAAACTATTATATGACATATATTCTGTTTAAGGTATGCTGGTATTGATTTAGAAGATATAAGATATATGGGTGAAGAATTTGACGTTCCCCTTCATATACCATTTCCAAAACAACCAGACCAACCTATCTATGGTACAGGAGAAGAACAACATATGTCTGTTATACATACATTTGATGGTTTAAAGAAATCATTACGAGGTTTATCAGATATGCCTTTAAGAATCAACAATATCCAAGGAATTCATCCTGTATTTAGATTTACTGATGTAAGACCTTTATTTTGTTTTATGTATATTTTCATGATTTAATGATCTGCTCTTTAACTTAATCCATTCATAGTTGGGGTGGCAGTGGTCTGTTCTTGAAATTAAAAAGAGTACAGAATTTATGAAAAACAGTTACTAATCTGATTGGAAAATGCATCTAAGTTTACGGAATATTGTTGATATCGGAACACTACAATCATGGTCAGTTTTGGAAAATAAGTCACCTGTGTGGCCTGGGTTCTGCAGCAATTTTTATATTGTTACCTTTTTTTTCATGACTATCTAAAGTGTTCCATCAAATAGTTACTATTTTGTGTCTGATGTACTATGTTAAGACATAAACTTATTGTGATTTTGAGAAATAGGATGAAGAGTCTGATGTAAATGATCGACATAGAAAAATTTGCCTGATAATTGCCTAGTGAATTCATGTTATCACTCAAAGACATCATTGTCCTTGTTATTTGATAGGTATTCCCTGTTATGGCTTTAAATCAATTTAAAGAAACAAAGAAAGTAAATGATCATTATTATCCAACAAGAAGTTTAGTAGCACCTGCTTATCAACCAACACTTCCAGGTATTTTACCTTTAATATACCTCATTGTTATTAAAACAACAATCCTCATTCGTGTGGATTAATTCTCAATGCACAATTGATTTAGTTCAGAAAAAGAGGAATCCAGAGTAAATTTGGACACTTTATTTCGTTTTGTTCCCATTGCAATGATTGAAATATGTAATCCTTAGGTTTTTTAAAGCAATGAGAAGAAGAAAATAATATTATTGTTAACAATGTGACAGACTGGATAAACCTAGTTGCATCAGGTTCTTAAAAATTGTTAAAGGTAGTATCATTTGCAACAGTATTTATCGTACATCATGGCTATGTTCATCATTTATATTATCATGAAATACCTTAAAGTTACCTTTATGAATAATAAACTTTATATTTCAGTAACCTGTATATTAGAAGGAAGTGGGAAATGGCCTGATGATATAGAAGCTGTTAAAAGATTAAAATCCGCCATTTATATCAAGATATTTAAAGATTTGAGTTTAGATAAAAGTTTAAAAGTTATTTTACAACCAACATATATAGATATCTTTAAGGTAAACTGAAACCAATAGTATTCTGTTTTTTTTTGATGTTGATTTATAGACATTTTACTTCAACATTTAATTTGTTTATCTGATTGTAGATGATTGTAGGTGTGAGCATTGGAATTGACGGCGGTCAAGTTCAAATTTGACGATTTTTTTTTAGTTATTGCCCTTGACTTAGTAAAATTGCATCGAAATTTTTATTGAGGGTGCAATAAAAGCTACAATTTTTAATAGATTTTGGTGAAACTTGGTATGAGTATTGGAATAGATAAGATGGTGGTTAAATTTGAATTTGACCATTTTCCATGAACCGTTTTTTGCATCAAAATGGAATTATGGGTGCATAGAAGCTGCAGGTTTCAAAGGATTTCCATGAAACTTGGTGCAAGCAATGGCATTGAAAATTTTCAATGCTGCCTGGCAAGCTATCTTTACTAAAAGCAGCTAAAGGTATTAAAGTACAAAAGGACCTTATAGCTATGGGACAAAATGTCAAAGGCCAAGGATAGTGCTGTACTTATAATATATAAAGATGAGACTTGTTTTTTTTCTTGTATTTCGTTGTACTGGATGTTGTTGGCAATAACACAATAACAGTAGGTTAATTAAGTTTTGTTGTTGTTTTTTTTTTTTCAGAATGGTTTTGTATTTAGAATAAAGATTTATGCCTTAAGAGAATTGAGTATTATGAAAGCATTTGTTACTAAAACAGGGGTACTATCTGTACAGAATAATGAGAAATCATTTCAGTTTGAAAAAGATGTAATTGCATTACCCAAACTCAGCAGTACTATACATGGGTAAGTCGGTGAATTGTACTGCTATTAACTAAACATGTCAGTACAAGCTATTTGTCAAATATGTCATTCTTCTATACATTCAAATAATAAAAAGTTAGAATTATAGACATATTAGTTTGAAATTTTGAACCTGTATGTTATTTTTTCTAGTATATATCAACAACATAACACAATGTGTTCTGCAGTACGATTGGCTAAGAGATGGACGTCTGCTCAGTTATTATCCAATCATATACCAGATATTGTTATAGAATTAATTGTTTGTTATTTATATTTATCACCTTCACCTTATACCAAGCCAGGGTATGTTTAATCATTTCCTCACCATTCACAAAAAACTTTTATATTGAAGTAATAACCACAACTAGTAGGCCTAGTATCTTCACTAGGTCTAATTGTGCTTCATACAGTGTCCTATAGGGTTTGTTCACTGATGCACATGAATGGATTGAATTGTACCTATCTTTTCCAAAGCAGTGTTGTCCTGTCAGTGAGTCAGTGTGAAGGATCTGACAGGAAAAAAATGAACATTCATTGAATTTACTGGGCTATTGATGTTATGGATCATGGTTAAATAGCAATAATGATTAAATTATCATTAATGTATATTTCAGTTCACCTGGGTCAGCATTTCTAAGATTTCTACAATTATTGTCCAGTTTTGATTGGAGGAACTATCCATTAATGGTTGATTTAAACACGGAATTTACAGGTTTGTCTATTGCTTGCATGTGATATTTAATTCAAATCTACATTTTGGCGATTGTCTGGTGTTTTTCAGGGATAGTAAATAGTATGAACAAAATATGTTTTTTTTTGCAGCCGTAAGCATAAATTATGTAAAATAGAGACATCAAAAATTAGATTCTTATGAATCTGTCACACTGGAAAGTCCTTTCTGAGAAATATGGAAGCATCAGATATAGTACTGTTGGTCAATAATCAACAGGATAAAAACAAACATCTATGCTTGGTTTTCTTCCTTAGGGAACATGAATCTGTATAGTCTTTTGTTCTATTATAGCTGAAGATTTAGTAGATATACCTGCTAGGTTTAACAAAGAAAGAGAAAAGTTTCCTTTAATGTTTATTTCTACACCAATGGATAAATGGAGTTCATATTGGACGAAAGACCAACCATCTGCAATGATATTAAATAGATTAGCATTATTAGCAAAGGAATCCCTTCATGTTCTGCAAACACAAGTTTTACAACCACAATCTAATGATGACATTAAGGTATGTGTAAAACATATAGAAAATGTTAATATAAAATCTATTACTGTGAATTATTCATTTGACCAAATTGTTTACCCCAAAAAACAATATTTACAATGTGGACAAGGGAAAGCTCCTAACGTCTTGTGATACAAAATTGTTGTAAATGTTGCTTTTTTTTAAAACAGGACCCAACTAAGAATATTCCATTATTGTTAAACACAGGAAAACACACTTTGATTATAATTACTAATAAAAAATACCTGTATAATAAGTCAGTAACTCTATAATGGTGTATTTCTGATTATAGCAAGTATTTCGTCCACCACTAGATAGCTATGATGTTGTGATATATTTAAATCCTGATCAAGTACCTAGACATTACCAATCAATAGATTATCCTAAAGATAAATCTCTACCTACGATTAGATCTCCTGATGATGAAACATTTCCTCTGATAGACTTTGATCCTGTTGTAAAGTATGTTCAGGAATTACAGGTAAGATTAATGAAATACAAGGATACTTATATCATGTTATGTTCAATTTAACTGATCTGAAACAAGATTATAAAGAAAGTTACTCAAGGAATTTAAAATATTTTAAATCTCCAACTAAAAAAGAGTCAAAGAGATCAACTGTTGAGGAGCATGTCAATTGTCATCGAAGTTTGTGTGCTATTTTAGCTACATGAAGGCTTGAAAGGCATTCTTTGTGGCCAAATCTACTTGCATAAAATATCTTGTATTCTAGAAGTGAGAGTATCCACAGCTTTTGTTGTTTTTCAATCACATCTATTTCTAATCTAATGGAGCTTATGCCAGTTTGTGATATTTGATGTTAAAATTGGTTTGGTTGTGATTTTGGCTGAAAAGAAAGAGCTTAATCTTGCCATTGCAATTTCAGGAGATATATGCTGATAAAGCACTTTTTTTCTATGACCAATATGGTGGTACTTGTATTGGTGTTTTGTGGAAACCTAGGTTATTTCAAAAGAGAGATTTTAAGGTAGATTACTATAATTATTTCATACTTATATTTTGCAATTTAAAGCCCTGTTAATGTTTGTTTTCCTAAAAAAAAATGACTTGACTGATAAGTCTAGTTTGCAAAAAGTTGTCTCCTATTTTGTTCATGTTGGCCTCTTGTTTTGTAGGTGCCAAATTTACTAATGAGTAAACCATCTACTAGAGGAAGTGAGGTTGTATTAGAGTTTAATCTAGATGCTGTTTTAGAGGATTTTAAAATTCTAGGAGCTATTCTAGTTGAAAAAGTGGAAGTTAGAACTCAACCGCAGACTGATGTATAAATATAATGCAGTTCCAATTTAGTTTTAAATTTGTGAGCTGCTGTTTTTACAATATATTAAAATTAGGATAAATGTAAATATAACATAAAAAAGTCAGCTTGATTGGTGTTATTAATGCAATGTTTAATAACCAGTCATATTATCAACCAGTCATATGTGTGTCTATTTGATTTAACTGTTGAATATAACGTAAATCATTTGATTAAATCTCTAGTTTTTATACGCCCAAACATTAATGTAGGCGTATATAGCTGTCGTCCATGTCTGTCTGTCTGTCCTTCCACAGTTGTATAGATAGAGAGCTGGTTTCTTGATAGATTTTTACGAAAGCAGGTGTGAGTGTTTGTTCTAACTCAATTGAACCCAATTGAAAATCAGACCAATCGGAATATATTTAATATAGGTTATTGCCCTTGTTCTAGAAAACGCGTCTGCCTTTGTTCTTGGATTCTCTCTGGACATGATAGAGACCTGGTTTCTTGATGGATTTTGATGAAACCTGGTGTGAGTGTTTTTAATCACTCAAGGATAAATCCTGTTGAAAATCAAACAAATCGAAAATCTGTTGTGTGAGTTCTTGTCATTGTTCTTGAAATGTGCTGAGTGTTTGTGATAACCCAAGGGTGAACCCTATTGACAATCAGACCAATCAAAAATTATATGAATTTAGACGAAACTTTTATACGAGTGTTCCTAATCACCCAAGGATGAACTTTAATTAAAGGGATACTGTGTCTTAGCATGAAAATAAAATTTTATTTCTGAAGAAAGGTCAATATGAGTACTATAGTATATATTCATCAGTGACCTTACCTGGTATCATAAAGTAACAGAATCCCTTTAAATCTTGAAAATTCATATAACTAAGTCATTGCGAAAAACGCTTAACCAATTTAATTATTATTTTTATCCCTTTAAAATTCGTTTATTTGCCGATAAGTCTTGTCAACATTCCGGACAAATTGGCTGTAATTAGAAATGTTGGCGTATAACGAGGGCCATCGCTCTTTTCGTATTTATTACAGATCGATTGTTTGCACACATCATACATGATGTATTACAAACGGAACTTTATCACTTGCCAAGAGAAAATACGTGTATAAAAAGATCTCGAAAAAATCCAAAACCTGCTGTTTTATTTGTACATAGATCTTTAGCCATGTCTAAGTTTGTCCTTTGAACCCCAGTAAAAACCAAAATTATTGTTGAGGCAAAATCATGTCAAGCAAGGCATGCTGAATTAGCATTGCCCACCTTCCATAACAATGGATGTCACTTGTTAATAGAAACATGCTAATAATATTTATGTGATAAATTTATTATCAATCGTTTTGGTGTACTTTAAAATATTCCTGGAAGACCCCAAATAGAAAAATCTACGGAACAAATATGCACCTTTGATAGATATTTATGTTGTTACTTGTTAAGCTGGACGTCCAAGCTTCTTACAATTTGGAACGAAATATTCAAACTCTAAAAATTTAACATCAGAAAATACGAGTTAAAAGATTTATTATTATAGAAAACTAGTAAATCCAAAAGCAGTTGACATTTACTTCCATTTAAATACACTGTTGGAACTATGTATTATTCAGTTTGATAAGAAACATTCACAATAATATAAAGTCTAAAGTTTAAAAGTTTGTGCAATTTTAATGATAAAAAATGAAATAGAAAAAGTACAATAGAACTTGATGATATAAAGAAAGGATTCTCATTTATAGATTACCGTTATTTCTCAATAGTTCACTTAGTGTATGCATTTGTTAGTCATAGTCAGGGGCCCTCATTCGCCCCCTAGAAAAATAGATAACCGACCCACACACCATCGAAAATATTGCTCCCCCCCCCCTCTATCAAGGAATTTTTTTTACAATAAACCCATTTAATTTTTTCACTAAGCCGATATCCCATTGCCCCACCGGATATACTAAGTACTTGCCCCTCCGAACATTCAAATTTGATTGGGCCTGGTCACAGTTGTATGATTTTGTCACAAAAACACATGTTTAAGATAAATTTTAAGTTATCCACAAAAATTAAAAATCGAAATTTTTAAATGAAAATCACAATAACAATCAACTGTAATCAGATAAGGCTCATTACTGATCTTGATTTTGAGTATATGCATGCAGAATTGCAGAAGTGCGAAACACACCAAAATAGAGATTATAAATCATTATATGACTTGAAGGTACATCAAGTCCAATGGTTAGGGAATATTTCATTAGTACAGGTTAGCATAAATAGCATCATCGGAAGTGACGTGGTAGTTAGATGACAAATAACACAGCAAAATGAAGAACTTCGATTGGACCTCTTTTGCCTGAAAAGAGAAAATGTAATCACTAATCAGTAATAGTCTTGCCCTTTGAAAATGATTCACAATGGATGACCAAAGCATAATTAACACCTCCATGAATACTTTCAAGAGGTAGTGGATGACAAAAATGTTAATTTCGAGCTCTAATCAAGAAAAATCAGACCATTTCCATTTAAGTCGACAATGCAACCTGATTATGAAAAGGATAAATGAAATTATTTAAACCAGAGATATGATTCTTTATATGGCATTTAGTAATTGGTAGTATGATAATAATAACCAAGTTTTATGGAATAACCAAGAGATATAATGTTGCTTGGTCCTAATAACCCATGTAAAATAAACAGTGCATGTTGCACAAGGTCGACGAAGTGATACAATGTATTTTTATGTAATCATTTTGCTGTTGAAAAATATATAAAATTTTGTTTTTTATTGATCTTTGAAGACCTTTTAATGTGATTTAATTTTTTGTTTGAAATAGAAAGAATGTCTGCACGATATAGAATCAATATTGTTAAAATACCATTATTAACGTGTAGTAATCTGATATCAAACAATACTTCACTTTTAACAAAACAGATACCATTTCAATAAAGACATGGATTTATTCTATAATACTGGCAACATATTAAGTTAAAAGACGAGAAAAACTCGATATGGATGGAAACAAAAGGTACTATAACAAGATAACATAAAATCTTTTTACTTTGCACATAAAAAGTTAAGTCTTCCTTCCTAATCCCGCTTCCTCCTATGTCAGCAATATAATATGGAAGCCGATAGCGGCCATCCTCTTTTATCAATGCATAGGCGCAGAAATAGGGGGGGGGCAGGGTGGGCAAAAAAAATTGATGGGGGGCAAAAATATCTTTTGCCCCCCCCCCCCAAATGAAATAAAATAATTATATGTACCGGGCAGCCTAACTATGTAAGTGTCTCATTAGGTTATATTTGTAAATTTCTTTGGTTTTTTTTTTAACCTTCGAAGCTGGTAATACAATCAAAGAATATAAGTTTGTCTATCACGATCAAATTATTTGAATAAAATATATTTGTTGTTTTAATTAAATAAAATCAAACTTGAAGACATCATGAATAGCTTTATAATGAAAACATCCGAGAGGAAGTCTGTCTTCGGACAATTCGATTCATTTTGAAATAAAGGTATATGAATGATAACAGTTTTTTGACTTTGAAATAGTTTGACCACCCCCCCCCCCAACCTAAAATTTGTTCCCGCGCCCCTGTATCAATGTCTCAAAGTCGACAAGTCGCCGGATTTCAAAGTCGCCAACTCGACAAGTCGCCGGAAATTCGAAATGGCGACTTGGCGACCTTGAAATCCGGCGACTTGTGACTTGGCGAGTCGCCAAGTCGCGGTTAACAAATGGCCGCTATCGGCTTCCATAGCAATAATGATATCGGTGTCCTTGTCAAGGGTTGGAAACGTTAGAATTTAAGTGGAAGAAGTAGATAGTAGCCTACTGTATTTGGTTTGCACTTGTCAACTAATAAACGATAAGATTCCCCCTGAAAAATTAGTACATGGGAGAAAAATATTAAATGTTCTACTTGAAAAATTCTTGAAACGTTTGCCAGAGTTCAAGTATCCTTACTTTACAATCTTGAAGAAGTGCCATTTGGACTTTGATAACAGTTATATAAAAAGCTTTGAGAGTTCGTGATTATTTGTTTAATGAATTAAACTCTGATCAAAGTGAGATTTTTCCAAAATGCAGGAGAGCAAAAATTTGTATAAAAAAGTTTCTTTCGAGTCTTTTTTAAGAATATTTATGTATCAAAGTCAAGTTTCACAAACTCTGTGATTGTAAAACGCACCCGAAGGTCCTATTATTTGCTTCAATTTTTATTTTCTATATTAAAGAATTCTACCTACAATATTTTAGGATTATGAGATTTATTTCGAATTCAAAAGCTAGAGCATATTTTCACCTTTGAAATTAAATCTATTGCAATTCCACACCCTTCTTTGCCACATTTGCATGCATTCCCGGAAAGAGTTTCTGGTATTCTGCGCACCTTTCTTGTTTTACAACTGATATTTTGCTTAAATATTCGATAGGCCTATAGACTAAAGATTGAATTCTGATATGCCAGAGAAAATCAAAACTGTAGGTCAATGGCCAAGATATCTTTACAAACCACTTAATAAATTGTTCTATCTTAATAGTAATGTCAAGAGGTTGTTTAGAATTGACTGAATCTTGTAAAGTTCTGGTTGTAGATATTTCATTACTTACTCTAGTCTGGATTCTATCACATAATGTTTATTGTCTTAAATAGACAGTTAATCATTTACAGAACAGAGAAAAAACTCTTCCAATTCTGTACACTTTTAACACAACTGTTACAAACAGATCTCGCCTCACTGATTCAGAAGATTTGGATCGTTAATGAGACCAGATTGTTTTATAAATGCTGTCAAATTAAAGTGACAAAAGTTTAACCTATGCTGAAATTGGGAAAAAATGTTATTCAATGAATGTTGTACGTCAATGAAGTTTTAAAACTCATTGATTTTAATTGAAAAGCACAATTGCCTTTTGAAATTTCTATTTTGTGTAAAAATGGAGACGGAATCACGATGCTTCGAAGCTGCCTCATATTTCCCATTTAATACTTTGATACAATATTATGTGTCCGTTAAGAATATCGTCTGAAATGTCAGAAGTAGCAGCTGATTGAATGTTTTTGCTTGGATACGTTGAAAATGTCGAACGTGAGTCCTAATCTCGATCGGTGTGTGATAGTCCTTGAATAAGTCATCTTCACTCATAATTCCAGTCCACCCAGCTGTAAATGGGTACGGATAATCCGGGAAAGATCAATGCCAAGAGGTTTGGCCAAGGAACAGAGAGGATCCCTGTCATGGCGGACTTGTGAACCTAAGTTGTTATCCTTGTAAAATATAGTTGTTTTTTCCTTTTTTATATTGAATACCTTCCTGCTTAAGTAGGTGATTTTCTGAACAAGGTAACATTTTAATTGCACACTCTCCCCTACCAACGCCGCTCACCAATCCCATACCAATAGGTAGGTGAGAGAAATTGAGATATTAAAAGAAATCTTGTTTTGCGTTCTGAAGATAAATCATCGTCTATGAATTTCAATTATTTAGCAATAAACACAAGTTAAAATTCATACAAATCAATGACTTTAACAGTAAGTAGTCGATTTATCACAACTTAAATTTGACAGTCTGATAGATATATCTCCTTTAAATCTCTTTTCTTACATTAGTCTACAATACCGTTTACCAGGAATTTAGCATTAACTGTTATGTTCGCTAGTTTTTGTCAAGGTACATGTACTGTTTATGGTGTAAAGTTATTCATCTTGTACCATGCATGTTTAAGAGAACAGGCGATGTGGGGTTTATATATTAAGCCCAACAATGTTATTTTTCATGAAATAAAAAAGCAGAAGTCAGACTAGCAATCTTGCCTGCATTATAGTTACCACTCCGTTTAGAATCATTTCAGTCCACCATTTATTCTACGGAGGAAGATAAGAAGGATAACAACTTAAGTTCACAAGTCCGTCGTGACTGGGATCCTTTCTACCAGATGGTCCTTAGCCAAACCTCTTGTTATTGATATTTCCCGGATTATCCGTACCCATTTACAGCTGGGTGGACTGGAATTATGAGTGAAGATGACTTATTCAAGCCACCGAACTTTCACACACCGGTTGAGATTAGAACTCACGTCTGTGGGTGGAGTACGATTGGATGTTCGTTTATTGTCAGTTTACTGTCAATCGCGATGTCCTTCACGAAGTATCAACATATTTATAAGGTTTTGATCAATTATAGAAAAAAACCTGTCTGATGCCAATTACAGAAGGATCAAAGTGGGATATAGATTTCTCATCTGATAAAGAGTATACGACTTAGTATATGGTATGTAGAGAAAAGAAGGTTGATGTTCGATTAATTTGATTTACCATAAGCATTATTAGCTAACTGGAGGTATCTAAAGATGGAATACATCGTGTACCTAGTTTTCACATCACACCAATCCAACAGTAAACATGAATCTTAACTGACAGAAAACAGTCATGTAGAATACGTCCAAGTTATCACTTGAGTCAATCTGCCTGTATTGACTATTGTATTAACCTCTAAACCAGTATTGATTATCGATCACTTCTATCTATTAATTCAACTTTAACCTCAATTCTTCTCGTCTATTCCCTTACAATTGAATTTAGAAGATTAGAGATCAGTATAGTGGCATGTTTACACCATCAATAACTTGTCACTTTCTCAGTTTTCCATTATTGTTAATGTCGGGGTTTGGCTTTTCTAACCACGCAATCTCTTTGGTAAAATAGCACAATTTCTGATTAACTCAGTTTTAAAAAAAACGTTTCTGAGACTAAGGTATGATTGGTCAAACGAATGGCTAATCTGTCCCTTTAAAAGCGATTTTGTTTTATCCCGCCCGGTCAAAATTTAAATACTTGTCACTAATGTCAGTCATATTTGAACTCCATATAATTCACTTGATAATATGTATTTAAAAATGCGGATACAAATTAATGCGATCGCGAATAGGTCGCATATTACGCATTAATTTCTATCTGGCAATAATTTGTAGCCTTACAGTACGCTGAAGATCAACGGTTGCTCACCTCTATCGTAATACCAAATTTGACACGATATATAATATTTGACTTCCGGGAATTATCTTGGTAAATTATTTTCTTCTACAGTATTGTTCATAGAATTTCACATGAATAGAAATATTCTGTATTCTTTATAAGACATATAGAAGTAGGATTACTACATTAAGAACAAGGAATATATGGATGTACTACATCTGGATTGATTATAATAAATTTATTGTAATAAATCCAGAGGTAGAGTACATCCATATATTCCTTGTTCTTAAAGAAATATTCTGTACAACAAAATTTAATTTAATTGGAAACTTAAAAGCGAAAATTGTTTCTTTAAGATCATTTCCTTTTCTATGTTGAAATTCTTTGCCATAAATGGAACATTAGCTTTTATTAAGATTTCATTGTCCTTTTTGTCTATGTTTATTAATCCCCGTCCTTTGTCCCATGTTAGGTAATCCTGGTGACATTTAGTTTTGTCCGTATGTTGTTTTATTCCGGTGCTTTTTCCTGTGTTTATTTATCCCCGAACTTTGTCCCATGTTAATTAATCCTGGTGACTTTTTGTCCTGTGTTTTTAATCCCGCAACCTTTTGTCCCATGTTAATTAATCCTGGTGACTTTTTGTCCTATATTAATTTTTTTCAGGTGACTCTTATTTTCTTTAATCAGGTTACTATTTATCCTATGTTAATTCACCCAGGTGACTTTTTGTCCGATGTTAGTTTGTTCTGAAAATTTTTTGTATTGTGTTATCTGTCCTTGTGGATGATGATTAATCTCGTTTTCTTTCAAATGTCTTAATGATCTTCGGTTTCGGTCATTTTTTGTCATTTGTTAATAAGTCAGAGTGACATGTCAAGTTTATTGTGTTGATCAACTTTTGTCTCATTTTAGTTTCCTAATGTGAATGTAAGTGGTGACTTTGTGACATTGTTTCCCATGTTAATTAGTCAATATATCTTTCTACTCAATGTTAATTGGAATAAACACTTTTTCTATGTTAAATGAAACGATGCCTTATTGTCTCATGTTATTTAGCTCATGTTAATTAGATTAGAGTGAATTGGAAATTTGAAATACCTTTTAACGTAAGACTATTCGTAACACTTACGATCGCTTTTGAGAAACGCGCGTAATCGTAAACACACAATCGTAAGTTTTGTCTTAGGTCGTAAGTCGTGCGATTTTTTGAGAAACGGTGACTATTACTTTGTCGTATGTTACTTCATTCAGATGTTTTTTGCCCTATGTTAATAGTCCAGGTAACATTTTTCCTTTGTTAATTCATCCAGGTAAATTTTTATCCTATTATGATATTAAAATAATAATAAATACACTGCCATTATACGATTCATTAACTGTACAAATATTCTTGAAATACGACAAGCTAACGCACTCTATCTAATTCAGGTTATATGTTAGATGTTCTGATTTATTCCAAGTCTTGTAGACTATTATACATAACATATGGATTGAAGTAGACCCTTTCGAAAATTTCATATTTATTGTTTTCAAACTCGAACCATCAGAAAAACTCCCATGTCGAATATAAATTGAAAGAGTTGTTAATTGACAGACAGTAGTTGTAATGTTACAAATATTATTCAATTTCTTCTTCTCTCAGAATCATGGTTTAATTCAACATTATGTGGCCATCAATCCAATAAAACACACAACAGAAACCTAATCCCAACAATTACTGCTTTATAGCTCTTGGAAAGAAAACTGCCAGAACTAAATGCCAAGAGATGTCTAAAAGTCTGTTTATTTTGACACAATTGCAATAGAGAATGAAAACGTATTGAGCGACTGATGAAAGTTAATTGTTCAAGTCTAGACAAATATCACCAACTATTCATCAATCTATTGTATTTATGATTAAACATAAAGGTCATTTTTATTCGCCTTATCTTTTAATAAACAATGTTTGCGGTCATAAAAAATTCTGGTTGAAATTGTAAAAGACAGTAAACGTCTTTATCTAATGACTATTTTATGGAGATGGTTAGGAGAAAATAACAGATGTATTTTAGTCATCTTGCTTGTGGTGTTATAGTTATATTTTGCTTTATTCGACTGATTAATATCCCCGAAAACAGCGCTTTTATCTAGTCTAAAGCCAAAGTATTTTATCTTTGGTTCGTCATTTTCGTTTGGAATTTATATTAAATTTATCTGTTATAACATCTAAGAATATCACTTGAACTACATTGGCAATTAAGACAACAAAATGTCTATTTGAATTTCAACATATGTTGTAATGCTTTCAGATCTATCAGCTGTGTTTTAATAGTGAGATGATTCCTAAACACGTAAACCAACGAACCGTTAGAGTCACACATTCTATAAAGATAGAAGTATAATTTATTTGAGTTCGACCTTGATTTTCAGTCTACTGTAAATTATACTGTCATTTACAAATAAATTGAATTCTTCACGCCAAGACATCCTCCAATAATTCCTTTTATGTATACAATTAACCAAGGGGCATAGGTTACATCACTTGATCACATGCCTTTCACATTCAGCGTTTTCAATTACCACAGAACATTTATTGTTCATGTGTATCGTGGTCATATTACATAAATATAATACATTTAGATCCTTGGGATTTAGACTTTGCATCATGATTTACAAGTTGTCAACTTCATTCCGTTGCTTAGATGAGGAATAGTAAACATGCTTTCGATTAATTTTTTTCATATCGGAAAAGATCATTAGGTAGTGCTTATGTATCAAGTGTAACCACTAAATGTGAGCATAAGTTGTTGCATTGCAAACATTGGTGACAATTGAACACATTTTATAGCAGTTCAGAAATTATTGTGGTACGTTTAGTACTTAACTTGACACTCCAAAAGACAAGTTCTAACAACATCACAATTGGTGACTAAATAACATTTAAAGGGATAATAGGTCTTAGAACTAACATCATATTTGAAAATTTTAAACTTGACCAATAAGAGCAAATATACCTACTGGCATAAATAACATAAAAAATGAATAAATAAATATCCAAATATAAATAGGTAATTATCCGATAATATGAATTTGATTAGTGAAAAACGCTTAATAAATTGATCAAGCGCTTTTCAAAAATGACTTATTTTGTGAATTATCCAGATTTTAAGGGATTCTGTTACTTTATGAGACATGGTAAGTTCATTGATTAAATATACACATATTGACCATTCTCGAGAACTAAAATTTTATGTTAATGATAAGACGCAGTATCCCTTCAATAGATGAGGTTTCCCAAATTATAAATATTGATGCACTATAGCAGGGATATAAGTCCTTTACAACACCACATTTAAGACTCCTAGATCAGACTAAGAGTTAGATCAAAGAACCATTTAATTTGTTCGTATTGTTGAGGTCAAATTAACTATATAGGCCTACTACTTGCGTTTGATTTTAAAATTTAACTAATTTACAGGTTTGTCCAACTACTTATATACTGTTTAGAGGTGTACTGCCTCTTAGAACGGATACGTAATTTAAAATCTCAAACTTGGTACCTTTATATTCACCAAAATAGAATCTCAATATAAAACAATATATCATTTTAATTATACATTAGTGATAATTGAAATATAGGTTACCAGGCAAGGTAACATACGCCCACAGGCATAATTGAATTTGAATAATAAAATAGCAATAACTCAAAAAACATTCACTGAATATTGAAGTCAAGGGCAAAAGCCCAAAAAACCATTCATTAAAAAAAGTCGTCAAATTCAAACTTGGCTACTGTCTTATCAATTCTAATGCTTACACCAAGTTTCATCAAAATCCTTTGAAAATTGAAGTTTTAAATAGCAACCACAATAGAATTTTGACGCAATTTTATTTAGTCAAGTGTAATATCTCAAAACCGTTCATTGAAAAATTGTCAACTTCAACCTTGCTCACAAGTTTCATCAAAATCCTTTGAAAATTGTAGGTTTTATTGCATCAACAATAAAATTTTGACGCAATTTTACTAAGTCAAGGGCAATAACTAAAAAAACGTTCATCAAAAAATCGTAAATTTCGAACTTGACTGCCGTCTTTTCAATTTCAATACTCATACCAAGTTTCATCAAAATCAATCGAAAATTGTAGCCTCTATTGCACCAACAATAACATATTGACGCGGTTTTACTAAGTCAAGGGCAATAACTCGGATGCCGTGCATTTGTACTTGACCGGCATCTTATCCATTCCAATGCTAACACCAAGTTTCATCAAAATCCATTGAAAATTGTTGCAACGATTGCACCTAGAATTAAATATTGACGCGATTTTACTAAATCAAGGGAAATAACTCAAAAAGTGTTCATTGAAAAATCGGCAAATTCGAACTTGATCGCCATCTTATCAATTTCAATGCTCACACCAAGTTTCTTCAAAATCCATTTGAAATAGTAGCCTCTATTGCATCCACAATAAAAATTTTGATGCAATTTTACTAAATCAAGGGCAATAACTCTCAAACCATTCGCCGAAAAAAAGTCATAATTGACCGGCGTTTTATTAATTCCAATCCTCACAATAAGTTTCATCTAAAAACATTTAATATTGTAGCTTCTATTGCACTCACAATTGCACGCGATTTGACAGAAGGGCAGAAACTCGAGAACCGTTCATCGAAAAATCGTCAAATTCGAAGTTGACCACCGCCTCATCAATTCCAATTCACATACAATGTTTCATTCAAATCCATTTAAAATTGTTGCTTCTATTGCATCACCAATAAATTTTGACGTGATGTTACTAAGTCAAGGACAATAACTCAAAAACCGTTTGTCGAAATTTCTTCAAATTCGAACTTGACCGCTGTTTTATCAATTCTAATACTCAAACTCAGTTTCATTCAAATCCATTGAAAATTGTAGCTTCTATTGTGTCTACAACAAATATAGAGGCAGGGGCAATAACTCAAACACCGTTCATCGAAAAATCGTCGAAATCGAACTTGACCATCGAATCTTATCAATTCAAATGCTCATACCAAGTTTCATTTAAATCCAAATAAAATTGTAGCTTTTATAGTGTCTACAACAAATGTTGACGGACCGACAGGGGCGGGGGCGACGATAATATACGTCCATATATTTATGTGGGCGTATAAAAACGCATTTAAGTGTGTTATGAATAACTTAGTTGAATGACTTATTCCTTTGTTTTAAGGATTTATTGGATTATAGAAGAATTACAATAGCTTTTCATCCTAAGAGGTACTGTACCTTTAATGGTCTAAAAGGCTATTAATTCTACACCGAGAAGATTGCCTAATTAAATATTCTTAGTAATATCGACGCTTCTTTACGCCCACTTACATAATTAATATCGTGTGTATATAGAAGAGATGACCAAACTAGTACCAGCTGTTTTTATCAATAATTAATTTCCTTTAGTCTTAACTTTACTTAGTCTCAGCTGACACCCGAGACGTTTAAAACAGTTTGTATTGTCTGTCAATATTGTAAATTCGTCATTACAACAGTTGACTTGCAATATTAGTCTTGGGACTAAATTTAACATTTAAGATGATGATTTTTCCAAGGTATCAGAATATTCCATGACATTTCAATCCTAGGTAAAGTAATAAAAAAAAAGACCTGAAATGTTGTAATGTGTCCCAAGACGTAATGATTTAAAAGTTTGGTGACTTTGACATGACATGTTTGTGCAGCTTGAAATAGTGTTTGTCGTTATCCAGATATGATTAAAGTCAGTGGTTGCTAGAAATAGAATGGTTGATGCCAGTGGTTTTCAGAAATTGAACGGTTTTCAGTGGTTAAATAGAATGGTTGGTGTCAGTGGTTATTAGAAACAGAATGGTTGCTGTCAGTGGTTATTAGAAATAGAATGGTTTTTGTCAGTGGTTCTTAGAAAAAGAATGGTTGCTGTCAGTTGTTGTAAAAAATTAGAATGGTTGCTGTAAGTGGTTGTCATAAATGGAATGGTTGATGTCACTGGTTATTAGAAATAGAATGGTTGCTATCAGTGGTTGTTAAAAATAGAATGGTTGATGTCACTGGTTATTAGAAATAGAATGGTTGCTATCTGTGGTTGTCATAAATATAATGGTTGCTTTCATTGGTTATTATCAACGGTGGAAATAAAAGAAATAGAATGTTACATATCAGACCTAAATTTATATTACAGTATATAATACAGTGTATTGTACACAACATTTTTTGAAACCTTGTCTACCTGATGATGACCATGTTAAAACGTTGTGTACAATGAAATACCCGGAGAAGTATACAAAAAGATAATGTACATCTACCATTAATTAATGTGACCTCAAAATGTCGCTTCAGTTTTGAAAATAATCGTGTCTGTCGGTTGTAATCAGAAATAGAATGGTTTCTGTTAATGGTAACCGGAAATAGTATTTATAAGTGGTGGGCTGAAAAAGAATGATTGTCAGAAATCAATGGTTGCAGCCAGATGGCATGGAATGGTTGTCATAAATATAATAGGTCCTTTCAATTGTCAGGAATAGTTAGTTGTTTTCAGAAATAGAGTGTTTGTCAGAAATATACTGGTGTCTTGCAGCTTTTATCAGTAAAATAGTCGCTGTCATATGTTTTCAGACATAGAATGGCTGTTATCAATGGTTTGAAGAAATAGAATGGCTCCTTCAATTGTTATCAGAAAAAGAATGTCAGTGGTCGTCGGAAATAGAATGGTGGTTTTCTGTCAGTAGCTACCAGAAATAGGTGGTTACTGTCCATGATTGTCAGATATAGAATGGTTGCTATTAGGATATATAAGAACATAATATTGTCATGTTGTCAGTTGCTATCTTAAATTGTCTTAAAATACAAAAAGGAAAATCCCCCCGCATTATTATGACATTATGACAAAAATACCAGTTTGATGAATTTCCCCGATAATGTCCAAAAAAAAAAAACTCAGATGACCTGCTGCATGGCCAGTGTTTGTAAATACATGTATTAGAGAGATGTGGATCCTTGAGAAACATAAGCTTGTTAAATGTCACGGACCTATTTTTGCAATTGTTATGATTTGCAACATATTCAATGAATAAGAATTAAAAGGAGAAACCAATATCTTACCTGTTAGCAATTTCTTCTTCAGATCCCGAAGCCTGGCGGGAACTTGGTGCCCAATTTCTAGGACCCTGTGTTGATGAACGGGATTCCTTCCGTGGGCGTGGTGCTGATGCTGCCATTGTTGTTGAGATGCTCATAATGAACGAGTATAAGCTACAGATAATAGTGAAATAATTTATAGATATAATCCGTATAGAAATAACTTTTTAATAAACCAAATTACCAAACAATACTCGGTATACTGTAATATAAGACTGAAGAAATCTGTGACTATTGGTCATTTCTCGGTATCTTGCATGAGTGATGGAATTTTATTCTCGTACAATACCAAAGACAATTTCGTGCTACATTTAAGTTTGTATTAGCCGTTTAGTTACATTTTCAGGGAGCGCGTGCCGTCTCTTATAGAAATCTGCTTCCATCCAATTGTTGTCAGATTTGATTGAAATCTAAGAAAATAATAAGAATATTTTCACAGGTTGTAAAACAACAATCGAAAATTAAATTTAAAGGCACGATCTATAAGTCAAATGCACAAGTATAAACTATGATGTCATCGAAGATATCGCCCTTCGTAGATTAAACATCATATCTCAATTAATCTTTAAGCCTTCCATAGATTCGAACATCAAAAGGAATTTCTATCAGTAATCCTTTCAAAAACTAGTCAGAGATATAAATGCATAAAATAAGAACATTTATCTCATTTATTTGGTACGAAAAAGAAGCGACACAACCACACCGGCTTTAAAATAGCAAACTCAATAGCAAACCCTTAATTATTAATGAGTATGTATTATTTAGTACAAATGAAAAGTCTGTACTAATTTTTATTCAATAGTATTGGCCTGTCTATTTTCTTTTCTCTCTGGATAATTCCATTATTCATAACGAATATAAAGTTACTAAATGTGTATAAACTATAAGAGTGCGAAGCACGCAATCAGAAGTAACTGTAACTGATTCTTTAGACTAGGTATGCCAGTGTCACGAATGGTGACAACTGTCCAAAGACCAGCAATGCATGATAATCTACGACTTGTAGTATATATTATATTTATAAACGTACATTTGCTTACGTCGTTAGTGGAAAAAAATAAGATCCGATAGATTATAAGACTCTATAGAAGTTTTATTTCTCATTTCTTTTACCAGCATTAAATTCCCAATATTATGTTTCAGTGGTTCAGTACCAATCAGAGAACTGAATGTACTAAAAAATACTGTGTAACAAATCCTCTATTTACTTATCGGATCATATTACCTGTACTTTTAGTATTTGTTTAACTTACCTGGTAGACTGGGTGTAAAATATTCAATATATAAATCTCACAGCTTTCTTAGTGCATCTTACTATTTGTATTAACCCAAAACTGTATTGTACCTTGTATTTGTTTCATCTTTCTGTTTCGTACAGGTGTATTCTTTCAGGAATATTATATACCACAAAAATACGCTACATGCGGTAAGAAAAATATATACACCTGAATATATATCAGAGTGAATGAGATCAATTTTGACAGCTTAATATTTTGTGATCTCCGATTCCAGACCTCAAAGAATTAAACTAGGATGCCAGCGTGCCATAAATTCGTTTACCTGAATACATGGTTGCCAACTGAAATTAATTTATAACTAATTGAAAAATAAAAAAAATAGATGAGACCTTTTTATTCGAGCAAAGATCTATACGATGCAGTGTATTTGTCTTCCAATTCATTCCTAAATCACCGTTAAGCTACAGTCAACCAACGTATATGAGAAATATACGCCCAGATAATATAAAGATATATTCTAGAAAGTAATGAATAAAGAATATAGACAGGATTAAGAAAAGACATATAGATAATGAGATATTCACGGCAATTAGACATTATTAGATTAGGCTAACTCACAATATGTCAATAAACTTCATTCTGCCGAGTCAGTCTAATTACCTCAGTCTCTATATTTGACACTTGTATAATATTATTACAAACTTGTCACATAAGCTGACTCCACAACGATCCAAACAATCAGTTTAAATATGAAATAGGGACTTACGTCCTACCTTTCTGCACTTAATAATCAGAACAAGGACAAATAACAACCAGTCATTTAACAATGACGTCAATGCAACAGATAGCATTGTATTTCCTGTTGATACCTGCCAAAACCCGGGTTGTATATCTAGAACTATAATTTATAGGAAATGTATCCTTAGAATACAAAAAAATGTCAAAATATAAGACTAACTTGATTTTTCAGATTATTATTTATACTATTCTCCGTTAATCCAAACAGAAACGTTATCAGATGTTCTTGTTAAACACATAACCAATTGTAGGGTCGAAGTTTGCGGTGAAAAGAGGCAAGGTCTCAATAAATATGTCTAGTCAATTTCAAGGAATGTGCTGGATGATAAATTTACAGTTGAATTCATATAATTTGAATTGTAAATTTGCGTAAATTCATTATTGAATCTTATACATTGATTTATATTGATTCGATTTTATATGTGGTCATGTAAATTCTGTTGCAACTTAATATACATGTAATACTGATAATTTAACTAAGACATATGAATTCATATTTTAATATATTGCTAATAAATAATGATTTTATAAATAAAAATATCACATGAATTAACAACAAAAATAATGCTGAAATGATGGACGGAATGTATCCTTCTCATATACATGTAATAATGAATTTCTGAATTCAAACAGAATAAGGATAAAAATATTTCAGTTTTATAAGTGAAATTAAAATCTTCAAAATATAACAAGTTTCACACTAAGTCAATTGTAAAGTCTGTTTTATGCTGATATTGTGGTTCACGGTCGCAAATCATTATAACTTATGATATTCATATCTCTATAATGTACATTATTTATATACTGGTTCTTTCGAAACCTCACTATATCAGATGGTGTACTATTCTGACAATGTGTATATGTATTATTTCCCAGTATGGGGTCTTGTATTAGTACATTCAGATACAAAAAAAAACACCATAGCTTAAAAAATAATTGTGAAAGTACAATACTAAAAACTCTGATCAATCAGTAGATATCAAGAATACTATTTATGTTTTTTAACAAATATCATCAGTTAATATGTCCGTGACAAGAAACCCCAGGATGCTGTCATAACTTCTAACTTAACATTGCTGTCTTGTTACTATAGCCATTATTTTGAAATAACCTCTTCATTGAGTAAATCATCATCATCATCAGTATCATATTGTTTATTATTATCTTCAGTTTGTAACTGTGTTGCTAGACAGGATTTGATAACATTTAACAGAGCATCAGCCTGGAATTCAATTAATAATACATGGAAACTTTTAAATGTATGTAACATATCTTTATAAAACACAAAAAGTGTAATTGCATTTATTTCATCTTGACACATGCTATATAATGTAATCTGTAGTCACACGGAAGATAAATATTGCTTGTTTCCAGACATTGCTTCCTTTTTAAGAGAACATGCTTAAAGGTTCATTTCAACTTATATAAGCCCAAGCAAATAAGGAAATTTAGAATACCATTTTCTATCCAGACCTAAATAAGATGGATATCAAAGTGACATGAATAAATATAATAATGGTACCTGATTTTCTGGTGGAGGTGGCATACAACGTAACTGATAAACGGTGACTTGTCCCTCACTATCGCCTACTAGTACACACTGTTAAAAATACAAATACATAATGTAATTAGGCTAATCCTTAAGTGACATTTGGGGGTAGAGATCACAATAAATAAATAATGGAACACAATTTTCTTTTGTCTTATGGTTTAGTACTCCTACTCCAGGGTAGTGTACCATACAATCGTGTTCCATTATATAAAATAATATGCTTAAAAAAAATAAATATACCAGATCGTCCAGATCCGTGCTGTAAAATTTAGTTTGCAATAAAAAATACAACAGTTCTCATTTAATGAACTCACATAAATTTAATTGAAAGTTCAACAAAAAAAATTGGCTATTATATCTGAACAACATGGTTTCTTTCATTAGAAATAAATAATTTAGTTTTGAATTACAAGCTGCAATAATTACCTCCGAATTTCTAGCAAATGTAACTGAAGTCTGTTTAGCACCAGATGTTGGATTGTTAATAATTAAAGGATCTAATCTGTAAATAATAGTAAAATAGAAATCAACATACATCTAAGATGATCTTTCAAAATTCATGCCATATTCTTGGAAGTTATTAAATGTAAAGGGTACACAAAGTAAAGATGAATTTGTGAGAAATACTTGAATCATTGGTTTAAAAAAGTCTGAAAAGTTTCAAAAAGGGAATCAAAGAAACATTGACTTACGTGCTAGAGTTGAGATCCCAAACTTCAACAGCTCCTTCATTAACACAAGTAAACACTGTTGAGGATCTGGGAGACCAACATAAATCATGGACTGCTTTCTGAAAAATTACACAGAAAATATAAGCTTTCTGTAAAAAAATGACTTGGCTTTTCAAAGTCAATATGTAAAAAAATTTATCAAGAATTATCAGAAGTTGCAAGTACTACCCGGAAGGAAAATTCATTAGGGTATTGGCTGACTAATATTTGTAGCATCTTTACTGTACATCAAAAAGTGGGTGGTTGATAAACAAAAATCAATGAAGAAACACAATGATATTGGGCTGATACAAAATAACCAGTTATCATGATCACTAAAGATGCATTGCCTACATGTTGTTTATCATTTCATATATTTCAAAGTATTATCTTACTGAAGATGTGGAAAGATACTTACTGTTGAAGAGAAGAAACTAAGAACTGGTTTCACTTTATCTTGATGCCATAATCTAATACTCCAATCAGCACTACAACTTAAAAATATATCAGGTACAAATGGTGACCATTGAATAGTATAAACTGGACCCTGAAATATAATATATTAGTATTCAAATCTTATATAATTTTCAAAATGTATACAAATATACTCTCTTAAGGAGATATATTTCAATCAATTGCATTATATGAAAACATATATTGGATGATATTCGACTTAAATAACTTCCATTTGACCAAGTTGGGATTGGGTTTGTATTTTAAATGAACTACAACCACATATTTGCCTTTCAATTGAAATGGAGTTTTATACACTACTCTTTTGAATCTAATAGGCAATTGGAGAACTTCCTACAGCTTTAAAGCAAATTCAAGTTGCCATATGAATTCAAATGTCAAAAACATTGTTTAATCAGAAATTAATTATTGTAGTTTATCTATGATGGAATCGATAGTGATTACCTACAAAGACCTACATATTTCTTACCGTATGACCAGAGTAACTTTCTAAATACTGTTCATTATAAGAACAAGAACATTTGTGTATATATCCTTCTTCAGTACCAGCTAAATATCTGTATAATAATAAAATAAGATGGCAATTCATATTACAGCCTTTTTTAAAATGTACAAAACCAAAGGTTACCTTTATATTTAGTATATGAATAAGGATAAAATTATCACATAAATGAAATTTAAAAAATCTTTTTTAAAAACACCACAACCTGAACCATATTGAATTGATCATATCAATTTCTTAACAAAATTTTAAATCAACTACCATTTTAGGAAGCAATACACGCATTTAGTATTCTACCATTTAATATGATATGAAGAGACAATAGGAGAAAACATCTGGATTATCTAAAACAGTAACTTACATATTTGTGTCTCTGGAGTGGAAGTCGAAAGTCAATCCTCCAGTATAACTACAAATAAAAGCCCCTCCTTTCTTTTCTTTATTTCTTCCACCCATTCTTGTTGGCATTCTTTTCAATCTCATTAGATCTGTAGGAGACAATGTAATATCCAAATAGTTATATTAGCAACTAATGCTTCTTTTAAAAAATTTGGACCCTTTTCTTTTAATTTTTACTTGAGCCAAAAGTTGAATCTAGGAATAGTCCTGCTGTTTATCATTTTATGAAATTTTTTAGAATCTTCCAATGGAATTAAAGATCTTTTGATTACTCATCAAAGACAACTAGACACATATGCCAATTCAATCACTCTAACCTACATCACTGTTAGAGGATAGAACAAATGTGTGGAACCACAATCAAACATAATGATATATACAGACTTCCATTTTCCAACTTACAGATAAAAAAAACTTGAGTCTTGGAACCAGAACTATGTTTCAAACTTACCATAAGTTTCAAAACCTTTTCTAACAGACCATTGTGTGACTCTACCATCAGTAGAAATAGATATAATTACTTCTGTTCCTTCCTCACCAGAACCTCTCTCTTTCTCTATCCATTTAATATACCACACTGGAGATGTATGTTTACCTGGACACTCACTGTAAATAATAGAGTACAAAATTATGATAGCCATTTTACTACAGATAGAAACTATCAACCTATAGTTATACTACTATTGCACTGGCGACTGTGGGTTCAGATATCGATCGGTGTGTGAAAGTCCAATGCAAGAGGTTTGGTCAAGTACCATTTGGTAGGATGGATCTTTGATTGTTAACCTAAATTGTTATTCTTGTTTATAGATGTTCATAAAGTAGCTGTTATTACCCCTTCAATCCAATTAGACTAGAAACTCAAACAAATTATCATTATCATTGGATTTATTATTTCAATACCAGATATAGAGACAGTAGAGAAATAAGTATTTGCATCTCACCACACTATATACAACTCTTTGTTGTCCTAATCACCATAAGCCACAATCTCATGAAAAAGAACATGGAAAGGAAGAGAAATAAAATTTGGACATTGTTGACCTACCTACTCTCAACAATAGGTTCATCTTTAGGATATTTAACATTATATATTGATACACTACCATCATAGAAACCAACCTACAATAGACAATGGTATAGAGTTAAACTTTCATTGAGTTTAACATAAGGGAAACTCATATTTAGCTAAGAATATTCACTTCAGCACAGATCTACTGAAATGGACTGTCTTGTAATGCAAGTTGTTTCCATTTCTCCATAGCAAAATACTGAAAAGAGGTCACTTTCAAGACAAATTTTAAGCAAGTGGGATTGATATTAAAGCTAAAAACGCTTGTAGAAGACATTGGTTTGACTTGTGAACACAATATATCAGGTTCTTTATTACCCCTGTTGCAGTGTTTATTATCTAAATGAGCAAGCTTAATATTAAAAAACTTACAGCTAATAAATTGGGGCTCTTGGTGGAGAAATCAACAGCTGTAACACCTTCCTTACAGGCAAATAATCTTTCTGGAAACTAAAACATGTATCATATTGAGTAAATATTAAAAGAAAAGGTCAATATTAGGTAATAAGGAAATTATATCAGATGTTATTACCTAGTTTACTTTCAGGTCAAAAACTATTCAGCAAACCATCATAAATCAGCTGTGGTTCAGTCAGTTAAGACTACATTGAACCAACTCTAGCAAATTATTTTAGATGATCCGTTTGTAAGTCATTACATTAATTATAATTTGAGATGAATGCTTAACATTTCGGCCAATGACTAGCTGGTTGACAGAATCCTGAACTTGTTGTTTGTTGGAATATTTTTCATTATCTTATGAGAATTTGAATATCAGCCTCATAATAGAAATGTTGAATAGAATGAATATATATATAAATATAAAACACAAGCAGATATTTAATCGTGATTTAATTCACAAATTAAAAAGTGTGTAATAGCTTACCTCTGGATTCTTAAGAGACCAACAACAAACATAACCCCCTTTTTGATTGGTGAATTCAAACTGTCCATAACCAACAGCAATAAGATCCTAAAACACATTAAATTCCAATCAGTTTACCTATTATGTTTGATCAAAATCAACCTCCTTTGGGATTATTGTGAATTAAGCTTGGCTCATTGATACCACATCTCTAATCCCGGATTATCTGCTATTGATTAGGATTACTGATTCAAATTGTATTTCACATAAAACAGAATAAAAAAACTGTGTATTTGTCTCATAAGATATATTTAACAATTACTATTATAAGAGATATAACTTACAGGGTTAACCTTATTCCAGGACATACAGCTAACATTTCTTCCTTTAGTTAGAGGACAAGTATAGGACCAGAGTCTATCTAAATTAGGTCCCATATCACTACCAGTTATAGTGTTAACAGTGGATACTTCTTTATCTACATCTGAAAATGTTAAGGCTAGACAGTACACAAGAATTTGAAAGAAATGAAAAAAAGTGTTATTTTCATAGTTTCCACTTATTCAATATGTTTTAAATACGGTCAATCCATTTTATATCTCAAAAAGATATACTTGGTTACCAAAGTTCCAAACAACGACCAGAAAATAATAATTTTAAAAAATAACACTAATATAGATGTATTTCAACTGCCCATAACTTTTCCGACAATGTATTGGAAGCCATGTTGTTGATACAAAAAATTATCTCACAATAGATAATGGCAATGACAGAAATTTTGCTGGACAGAAATATAAGTCTACACAAAGACTTTTCAGAGAGAAAGAAACATTTTAAAAATGTACAATTCACTACTTTCCAGTAGTGCATCACCCTAGAGAAAACGATAAAGGAAAAAACTGTCCATAAAAATCATATCAGCTCTTCATATGAACCCATCCAATACCTCTTCTTACATGAAATAAAGAGATAAATGGCACAGCTGTAAACTAGTGAATTCAAACAACCCCCCCCCCCCCAGTCAGTTTAAATGTTACTTACCAGGGATAATATCTAAACCTCTATATAAAGCTTGTTTTGGTTGATATGTGTTGAGTTGTAATGCTCTTTCCATTGTAAATAGATCTATCTTAAAACTATCAGACTACAAAAACAGAAAACAAAATGTTTTTCTAAAAGATGTACATTGCTGGTTACTAATTTTTCTAATATTACTGTAAGATTAAATCTGGAGCCAATTAAAAAGAAAAAACAGAATGAACAAAGTGTTCTTATTAATATACAAGTGACCAGCAAACTGATGCAACCACAAATTATGTGTTAACTTGCCTACAGACAAGACCTGTCACACTGTGGTCAATGATTATTTCATGACAAGAGTTATTTCCCTTACAATAAGGTTACCCTGCTTGTCCCTGATGCAAATAGGAAAATTTGAGCCTTGGAAACTTTTGATATTACAACATGGCTCATTTTAATCTTACTGAAATTTACTAGGAACTATCTCATAGAAGATGGTGAAGCAAATACCTGCATGATTTTTTGTTCCTCATGTGCTTTAACTTCTGATGATACAGTTGTTGACAGACTTGTATCTCGACTAGCAAAAACACTTTCTGATCCAGCCATGCTTGACATCACAGTATTTCTACTTCCTATTAAAATTAAAACATCCATGGTGAAATAGTCTTGCTGAAATCAAGGTTACTTTTCTTCAAAATACAATATGTCATATCCCTTTACAAATTTAATCTAATTATTGACTGAAAGTAATTTTGTCCATTTGGTTTAGTTTGGGAAGGTTAGCAGGTTATTCTGGCGAAGTCATCATGGAACTTGATCCAACAAAAGAAATTTTTGTGACAATGGATGAAAAAGAATTATTGTACAATTAAATAGATATATATGAAACTGAAAACATTTTTTTGAAGCTTAAGTGTTTTTTGAAGGCATATTATAAGAAATTTCAGAATTCAAGTTTTGAAATAAAAAAATTCATTGATCATGAGAAAATACATTTTTCAAAGAATTTAAGGTGCAAAATTTCAACCTAATCTAGCACTGCTACTACGGGAACCTGTTTCTGGATTTTTCTTTTCTTCGTCTGTTTTTTCTTCCCCACTAGCTGTAGGACTAGCTGGTCTACTAATAGTACCCTCTTCATCAACTATAATTAGTTTGGAAATTTCAGTTCTGCCGGTTATTAACACATAAAATATATAACTAAGAATCCCACAACTTCTAGATGATCCCTGATCACTTAAATAAATATAGCCATTTTAACCACAAAAGTATAGATAGTTATAACTCATTACATTAAATATCAATATGTCTCATATCCTTCGACATGTTTCCATAAGCACTTATCGAAGTTTTAGTTTAAAGAGGTATATTTTTAAATGGATGACCAAGTCTACCATGGTCATAGTGCCTTAACCTTACTATTCAGCAATAAATATCCATTCTTTTACCTTTGTTTTGTTTGTCAACAGCTTCATAAGTATCATGCATATCCCAAGTAGTAGCCATGATTCCAACATCCTGTCAATTATAGAATTAATAAAAGTTCTGTCACAGAAACAAAAGATGGTAGAAATTTTGTATATTAATGGAGTCTAAGAAATTGGACTAGGCAAACTATATTTAGATTGTTTGTTGAATATGAAAGAGAAGATTAGTTCCTCCATACTATTTTTTACATGTCTTTTCATACTGATTCTAATAAATTTTGAAATCTTTAGACTTTAAATCTTCAATAGGTTAGTGAGGACCATTTACGAAAAAATTATTCAGATAAAAAGGAAAAGCATTAAAAATAACACTTACAACACAAGGGACTTTACTGGTCTGTATTTGCTTGACTTTGTATGGTTCATTAAAGGTATTCATTCCTCTATCAACATATCTATCATTACCAGCACGACTCTTCATTAACTAAAACATATAATAATATAATTAGTTCCCATCTGAAGACTAAAGGGAGACAACTTTAAAGTTATACTACACTAAATGTGTTTTTGACATCTAAAGTAAAATAATATAAGATTTATATAAAACTATGACTTTGTCTATTATTTACATATGAAGGAATAAAAAATAAGCTGGAGACTAAAGGGAGATAATTGTATTTCAAATATTTACGCAAATATTCATGTCAGACACAGACATCAAGCATGTTATGACCAATGATACAATAAAGCAGTCGTCTGAGATAAATAAAATAGTAATGGAAATAATAGACCAGACCTAACAACAAATTGACCAAACAATGGTGTATAAATGCAATAAAAGAATGGATATGTTTTGAAGACTAAAGGGAGATAACACTGCAACAAACAATTGAATTATCTTACTTCTGTATATTTCTCATTTCTCTGTCTAATACTAGGAGCTTCTTCTGCCTCAAGAAAAACACAAACATCTGGCATATCTAACAACCATATTGTTTCAGTTTCTGACAAGTTTAAATCAACCGTTTTCTCTAAATCAGAATCTGTCAATATTTCTTTCACTTCTTCACGTTTATATTTGATGTCTGAAAAATTATTATTGAAAAATTTCAAAACTTATTCTAGGAATAGACATATACAAACTAAAAGCACTGCATAATGCAGTCACGAGGGTAAAAATGAGTTTCACTTCATCTTGCTGAATCCGATTTGAAGACAGCAAAATTTTGCATGGCAAGAGACATTCAAACAACCTATTCAACATACTAATTTTTAAAGACGAAACAATCAACATATTACAATGGAGAATGAAAATTGTCGGGAGTATCTTTAAGTTACAGATATATAATTGATGTAAACTTACCAGCCCAAGATGATAAATCTGTAGAAGGTTCTATCATACCATCATCTATACCTGATCCTGTATCATACGACTGGTTGAACACAGATCTAAAACCAATAAATTGCATAGGTTAAGGAACAAGATACGTTTTAACGAAACACAGACTTCATATGTCATGCAAACAAAGTATTTTGGCCCTATGAGTACATGTTCTGAAGCATATGGAACAATTCTTTAACTCACCAGTAAGGCGAAAGAAGAACACCATAGCTATAAGAATTAATGTTTAATGTTTCTTGAATTGTATTTGAAATATTTGGAATGTTACACATCCCACAGAATACCAACCTTGAAAATCCACCATAAACACTAGTAGTAGCAGTGGTGTACATAAAGGAACTTTGAGACAATAGATCTGTTGGCTACAAACAATAAAATAAAGATAAGTCACTATGAACTCCAAATGATAAAATAAAGATAAGTCACTATGAACTCCAAATGATAAAATAAAGATAAGTCACTATGAACTCCAAATGATAAAATAAAGATAAGTCACTATGAACTCCAAATGATAAAATAAAGATAAGTCACCATGAACTCCAAATGATAAAATAAAGATAAGTCACTATGAACTCCAAATGATAAAATAAAGATAAGTCACTATGAACTCCAAATTATAAAATAAAGATAAGTCACTATGAATTCCAAATGATAAAATAAAGATAAGTCACTATGAACTCCAAATGATAAAATAAAGATAAGTCACTATGAACTCCAAATGATAAAATAAAGATAAGTCACTATGAACTCCAAATGATAAAATAAAGATAAAAATCACTATGAACTCCAAATGATAAAATAAAGATAAGTCATTTTGAACTCCAAATGATAAAATAAAGATAAGTCACTTATGAACTCCAAATGATAAAATAAAGATAAGTCATTATGAACTCCAAATGATAAAATAAAGATAAGTCACTATGAACTCCAAATGATAAAATAAAGATAAGTCACCTATGAACTCCATAAATGATAACCAATATCAAGATAAAATAAAATTCATTATGAACTCCAAATAATAAATAAAGATAGTCATATGAATTCCAAGTTATAAAATAAAGATAATCAATGACTAATGATAAAATAAGATAAGTCATGAACTATGTAAATATACTTTGATTCCAAGATTATAAAATAAAGATAAGTCACTATGAACTCCCAAATATCAAATAAAGAAAGAATAACTCCAAATAATAAAAAAAGATAGTCACTATACTCCAAATTAATAATAAAGATAAGTCGTTACCTGAACTCCAAATGATAAAATAAAGATAATATATGAATCCAATTAACAAATAAAGACAAGTCACTGACTTCCAAATGATAAAATAAATTGTCATTATAGAAATCAAATAATGGAAAATACACACTATTATCAAATATAAATCTCCAAAAATGAAATAAGTATCATATGAATCAAATGATTAAGATAAGTTCCATGACGTAATGAGTAAATAAAGAAGTCAATATACATCTCCAATTATAAAATAAAGAATTACAGAATACACAAATGAAAAATAAAGTGAATATTAATAGAGCAAACTTCTGCAATCAAAATCAATGCATTAAAAAGATTGTCTCTTAAATGGTATAAAGATCATCAAACATGGAAAATGTTAACTTACTGTTCCAGCTGAGCTATCTAATATATTACTTTGATTCTTCTTCAAGATTTGTACATTAGGGTCTGGATGTATAAGAGGTGCTGGTGTAACATCAACACCTTCATCAAAAACCTGAAAATCAGAAAATAAAATTAATGGAAAAATCATATCACTACTGTATTCAATTAAGGTTGTTCAAAGGGTAAAACAGTTCATGGAATATACCAGATGATTAAGAGAAATTCAGCAAATTAGAAAAATTAGAATTAAGCAAATGTGTGGGTACACATTAAGCTATAATAATAATAAACTCTTCATTTTACATGGGTCATAATTAGGCCCAATACACAAGGACATGGTCCTGGCTCACATTCAGCCTAAGGGGGAATACATGTGATTATAGAAATAAAAAAAAGGGAAAATACACAATATTTCAATATACAATTCGTCCAAAAATAAATAAGTACATGTGCATCAAATGGACAGATCTATGTTCCAGCGATGAGGTACATGACAACAAAATAAATATACAATACTTCACCTACAATTTATTTACAAATACACAAGTACATGTGTATTAAAGAGCAAGTCTGAATTCATCAATGTGTGAACCAATCTCAAGGTTTACTAAATGAAGATGCACCAGTAGCCTACATATTTTGTTTTTCCTCAATTTTCATCCTAGTCTCAAAAATATCAATAGAATGAATTTGTTTCAAGATTTTTTTTAAATTAAAGAATGCCAACAATTTCCTACACTAATACCACAACTCTCAATAATATGAAATGTGAAAGAATGATTATGTTATTGTACAGTAAATATTATACATGTAGTACCAGTACCTGAACTACTGGTTTATGGCTATATCTATCACCCACATTCTTCTTACTGGCAGATGTCACTATGTTAGATCTAGAACTACCAAATGTTGTTGTTCTCCCTCCACCAAATTTACTTTTATTCACAGAATGAGTTAAATTACTCTTTTTGCTGACATTCAAATTCTGATTTCTAAAATGAAATAAATAACTTTGAAATAAATGGTAGGCTAATTTCTAGTTTTACTTTCTGGGTGGGGACTAAAAAGAAAATGATTCCTGATGCTCAAGGTGCCTTGTGCTGGTGTTTTGGCACTTGTTTGCTGGGATATCCCCGGGAAAATTTTGAAAATTAGGATTGATTTGCAGACATATATACATTCTGGTCAAGAGTATTCTTGATGTACCGCACTAGTTGGGATGATCAGATTTATTTGACAAAAACATAGTACTTTTTGTCCAGATTGTTTCTTTGACATGTGACTATATGAAGAGGTATAAGAGATAATTTATCAACTTTTAAGCGTTGTAGGCTATATAAAACAGATGTATCTAAATAATAGTTGTAGGCCTACAGCACTCATTGACGAAAAATAACTGATAATTTTAAGGATAAAATTAAGAAATTATAGGGCTTCCTTATTATAAAATTAGGACAGCTTTAGACATTTAAACAATTGATTGACAGGGTTGAGAGATTAATGCCTAGACTATTAGAAAATTTATAAATTCTGTTTCAGTATGATTCACTTGATCTGAAGCAATTCAAAATAGCATTCCTGTTGACAATGTTACCTTGGATAGAATAACCTTGTGTACATTATTCGGATTTATAACATATTATGGAGTGCAATTTCAATTTTAGGAAGTCCTATCATGTCATTTTAATCAAACATTCAACAAAGCCGAGTGGCAGAGACTGTCAACATTTTTACTTCAGTCAGACTTAGTTTTGATTAGGCTTGCTGGGCCTAGTAGTAGGATGATCCTCACAAAGCAATATTTATCTAAAACTTACGGAGCCATCAGAAGCTTTTTCGGTTTAATTGTCGACATCTTGAAGTACGTTTGTTGTGTGAAGAACTCTTATCAGTTTTATTTTCTTACGTGCAAACCTGCCATTCTAACCCTAAACAATAGAGTTGTCTTTTCTTTGGTAATCTATTTCGGTTGCTATTGACGACTACTTAGTGTTATAAGCTTATATTTGATTGGCTGATCTCATAATCTATTACTTTACTTTAGGTGGTTACAGAACCAGCATTACGAATATATTCTCATTTTCGTGTCACATATATCAAGACAAATGTGACAATTATTTCATTTGCATAGGTATTTGAGAGAGATATACTAAATAATTCCTATTCTATCGAAAAGAATATAAATGTTACAACAAATTTCACCCAATCAAAATCATTCTATCAAACGGGAATTTCCTGATGTCTGAAACGCTAGCCTCGTTTTCAGGGTCGTTTACGTATCCCATAATTTTTGGAAAATGGAGGTTTGTGTGTAGTCCTTGCTTCATTTGATGGAATTTCCTCTATGGAGACTTTCAGAGGTCGTGAATACCTCAAAGATTGCTGCCATTAGTTGCACACTCGTTTTGTTTATGTTGTCTCTAATATTTGGAAAAATTCATAAAGCATGAGTTCAATAAGACTTGGCCAAAGTTTGTAAATTTGGGGAAGCTAAGTTGCGGGAAATTTTGACATAAATAAATCGGTCATGCCGCTTGTGAAAGAGATGTTTTTATAGAATCATGCAAAAGTTTATTTTGCAATCGATTTGACTCTTGTCTTTTGTTTGTTTGATTTAGTCCTTTATTCATTTCAGGGAGCTAGAAGTGGATCCAGCAGCCCTGGTTAGTTTATTTCTACTTCCAGTAAAGGAACTCCCGCGCAAGAATTTATGCAAATTAGGTCAGCCGTGTTTGGGATAGCCCATTCCTTAGCTGTCATGTGATTATTTACTTCAGTTCCCCTTAAAAATTTCAATTTCTGCTTAGTTTATTTATCTTCAGTATTTTCTTTCATTTATTTTGCTTATGATGTATGGTTTATTTTAATCATCTTGAAATGGAATTGTTATGATTGCACTTTGTTAGTTGCTTGCACTTGAAAATTTTGCAGTTCAGTGCTTTCTCATCATGGACCTAAACCTTAATCCTTTTTAATTTATGCTGTTTGCTATTTTCCTACATTTATGAAGTTTATGCTGCTATGGAATAAATCTTTACCTATTGTCTCATAAAGTACCCAATGGGATAGATGTGATGTTTGAATTTATTCAGTGTTATTCAGAGGATATTGCTAAAGCATTACGGATCATGTAGTTTAAAGTTTAAGTTTTGCTTTTATACATGTGAAAAATAGTTCATTCCTTAAAATTACTTAGAGTTAAATTATTTTCATTATATATTTGGGCTGTAATTTTTTCAAACTTTTCATATTATTGAGACATCATTTAGTAAACAAGATTTAAACTGGCTAACTGACCTTGTAGTGGAAATTCTAAAGAAGAAGCTCTAAACAGTGAAACTCATCCACTGATATCTTTTACTTACAGATACTGATAGAGATTTTGATCCTTCAGCTGATATGTTAGTACATGATTTTGATGACGAAAGGACTCTAGAAGAAGAAGAAAATATGAGTAATGATAGCTGTTCTAATGAATTGAATGATTTAGAAAAGGTAATTCTTGGTAATTTCATGTGAGCGTATATTGGCATCACTGATGTTCATCCTCCGTCGTTCGTGTTTATTTTTTAGTTTATAAACACTCTAGAGAGCACAATTCTTAACTTATAGAAGGAAGAATCCTATTGAAGCTCAAATAAATCATAAATATTTTGAATGACTTATTGCCCCTGTTTATTTTAAATGTGTTAATTTAGCTTGTCAACGCACTAAAGGGTACAATAATTGCTAGATTTTTACAAAGGGTTGGATATTTGATATCAAATCTGCAGTATGTGTAGGCCTATATTAGCTTGCCTGGCAAACTATCAGTTTGTGACAAATATGAGATTTCATGCCAAGTCCATGACTCATTTCGCAATCATCACTTCTGTTATTACCCTATAGTTCTCATCATGAGAATCTCATGCGTGTCGCTTTTTTGTAAAAAAATTATTTTTGACTTTTCAATATCTTTTCCAAATTGTTATTTAGTATGAAATGTATTTATAGGAAGGTGAGATGCCAATAGAAGATTTATTAGCTATTTATGGTTATAGTGATAATCAAGATAATAATGCTGATAATGCTGATAACACCAGATCTAGTAGTGAAGAGGAAATTCTCAGTAACCATGATTTAACATTAGATAAAGATGAAATAGCTAGAGATGTATTAAAAACTAATAGTGATGATGATGACAAGGAAACCAGTGTGAATGATTTATTAGAAAGCGTTTCCTCATCTCATACACCTCGACTTCTAAGATGTAAGTTTAGCATATGTTTTTCTTTTTCCCAGCATAGTTGATAATTTTTCTATGCATGTCCATTAAAACTTTTTTTAAAAGATATTTCCTATAAGCTAGGTGCTTCTTTTTCTTTGTTCAGTTATCTGCTGAAATATATCTGTCTAGTTAATCAATTATGACGTACCCAAATATCAATTTCATGATTCTATGGTGGTATTTTATTTCAATTCATTATCTTTTATTTGTGTATTTGTAGCAAAAGTTAGTCATCATAGTAGACATCATGATGATGAAGATGTATCAGATTCTGAAGATGATGTTGATTATCATCCTATAGCAGAAGAAGATTGGAAAAAGGTCAGACAAGTTTTCTCATTAAGTTGTACATTTTCTATTTTCTTGACTTAAGTGTATGGTAAATCTAAGTCTTACAATTCCAAATTAAAGAAAAATCTTTTTAGGTCAAGATAAGAATGAAAATGAAAACATTTTCAAGGCATTATCTTCTTGTGATAATAATGACTTACATTATTTATTGCAGACTATACAAGTAGGTGGGGATTATCAGGTGAAAGTACCAGATGGGTTGAATAAATATGGTGATGCTCCAGCCTATGAAAATGAAGATCGTTTATTATGGGATCCCAGTAAGCTTGATGGAGATAAGGAAAATATCAGTAAGTTTTTAATAAACTTTCTAGTGCTGTCTTGTTTTGGGTTTCAAAGTCTAATATTATGGGATACTGGATAGGAAGTGCTTTCTTTTTCTATGAGCACATAAAATATTTTATGATTTGCCATTTCCATATCGGCTTTCTTCTAATGTTACAGATAATATTACAGTTCATTGATTCTATGAGCTAATTAGATTATGATATATTTGTAGTTGAAAGTTATCTAAGAGAAGTACAGAAAGATAATTTACAGTCAGCTACAGGTGTTAACTCGATACCTACTGGTATACATGTTAAAGACGATGAACAGGTATGTATTCTTTCGTCTTTGATAATTTGACAGCACATGAATTGTTATTAAATTTACTGTATGTAACAGCATTTTTATGTCTCCACAGTTCAGGCTTATTGTAGAATTTTTCAAATCTGACCCTTTGTTCAAAATTGGTAATTCTATGCATTGTTTATTTCCATTATGAATATAATCTGCTCTAGAAAAGTAAAAAAAATAGCGAAATTATATTTCAAGGTCACAAAGAGACAAAATCATTCTGAAGTTGGTCTGTTTAATGTTCGATTGACCAATAAAAGGTGTTGTTTAATTTTTCGTTTTGTTCCGTCTTGTCTGTGCTGCCATTCAATGAAGATAATTCCTAAGAAGTATCTATTGTCTAACTATGCACATCAACGATCCTTTTTTTTTTTTTAAACAATGCGGCATCTCTATATTCCATTTGTTTCATTTATGATTCATGAAAATAAATAATTGAAATTCTTTTGTAGGCTTTATATTTATTATTACAATGTGGTCATAATATGGATGAAGCTTTACGCAGAAGAAAAATGTCAGCTGTCCCTCCATCAGATCCAATGAGTCTGTGGTCGGAAGAAGAATGTAGAAATTTTGAAAATGGTATAAGAACTTACGGGAAAAACTTTTATCTCATTCAACAGAATAAGGTAGGTTTATTTCAGGTTTATGTTAAGATAATTTTCTCTTTTCAAACAAGTAACTGGACAGTTAAAATGCTTAATACATTTAAGCACAAGTTTTATGTTATTAATGTCAGCTGGTGTACCCATGCGAGTGGTAATACATAAAAACGTAATTAAATGTGAATAGAGTAATAATCAATCAGCAAAACAATGGACAGATTAAGTCAATTAATCTGCAGCCTAAATGAATTTAGATAATGGTTTTGAGAGACCAATTAACCATAGATTTACTACTTTGATATTGATGCCGGATTGCGGTTTAGAAGGTGCCGGTTTAACCGGGTGTATTATATAGTAATTCGGCTAGGACTTTTAATATGCCATTTTACAGGAATGCCGGTTTACAGAGGATGTGGTTTGAAGGGGTTTCACTGTATAACTTTCAGTACATTGTTAACTTTGAATATATTTGCAAGGATATAGAGCATTATCACTTGAACTTACAACCAAGCGACCAACACAATGAAATTATCATTATATTTCATTTTCAATTTCAACTGTTTTTTAGTTATGATTTATGTTGAAATTTCTTGAATATTTAGGTGCGGACAAGGTCAGTTGGTGAATTAGTTCAATTCTACTATCTATGGAAGAAAACTGAACGGCATGATGCTTTTGCTAATAAAACTAGGTTAGAAAAAAGAAAATATGCTTTACATCCTGGTGTCACGTAAGTATTGATTATAGTCTTAATTTCTTGATGCTCTGTTCTACATGATTTCCGTTCTAATTTGGAAAAAATGACTAAAACACAAATCTCTTTCAAACACTTGAAGTATATTTTAGAATAATAGATGTGGCTTGTATCCTTGTATATAACAATATTTAAACAAATCTGGGCATATCAATTAGTTGAAATATGTATAAATTATATTTATTTTTCTCCTTACAGAGATTATATGGATAGATTTTTAGATGAACAAGATACAAACACACCACCTCCTAGAGACAGATCTGATAGCCCTACCTTATCTTCTTTAGTGTACGATGATCTTAAAAAACCTCACATAAAACAAGAAACAGACAATAAAACTCCATTAGGTCAAACAGACACTAGTCTTCATATAACATCACCTAAACCATCTCATAATTACTCCTCAACTTCCCCATCTCAAAAACGTTTACATGAAGATGATACTTGTGTAAATGGAACATTAGAAAATGTGAATATTAGTAGTGATTCTTTAGTGAAAAAAGTGAAAACAGAATCAAATAATTGTGAGTTAAAAACATCGAATTCCGATTCAATTTTAGTGAGTCCAAATAGTGTAACTTCCGGTATTGAAAGTGACATGGCAGTGGAGGCATCTATTGAAAATATTACAACTCCTAATGTGAACTCAGTATGTGCTTCTGATAGTGTTCATCTTAATAGTCCAGAATCTGTTTCACAGTGAAAATGACACAAAAAGTAAAGGAACCTCCTGAAACAGTTTATTTACCAAGTGAACAGCATTGATATTTGAACAACCCGACCTGTAGGAATACGGAATGAAACTAGACCAAGCAGCAGGAATTATCTGTTTGAGATTCTGTGTTTATTATGTTTCCACTTAGGATACTAATATTCAATAAGATCTGTTTTCATGTCTGCATTCCGAAAGGAATTTAATTTCTAGATTTTGGACCTAGCATCCCAGCAGCTAAATGTCTAAAGCCAATGAATATATCACACAGGGGTTTGTGTCTGCCAGTGTTGAAACGTGATAAAGGCTCACATAAAAGAAAAATCCAAACTGAATGTTAATTATTGAGAAGTATTGTTTTGATTGAGTTATTTATTTGTACTGTATGAAAAAATTAAGTGAAGATAATATGTATATTTTTGTTACCTTGATTTGTTTTGTTATTGTGTTATGTAGAAATCAAACATTTCCCTGGCAACTTTATTTCATTTCATACTGTATTTATTTCAATTCTTCTGTGGAGTTTTAACACAACTTTTGTTCCTATATCTTATTGTCTAAGGTCACAAATGATATATGATTATATGATAAGTCACTTTATTTTGAATTGAATCCTTGTGACTTAGTTTCCTATGCCCCATTTGTTGTTGCGGATGAATAAAATAAACTTAAGATGACTTTGAATTCAATGCAACTTAGGCTATTCTAAATGTTAAATTGTTTAAATATATTAAGAATTATATAAAGCTTGCCATTATATTTTTATGATAAAAGAAGTTTACCGGTAATTGTATTATTATTAAAATCCAGTCATTAATTAGAAATCATTGTACATAGTATTCATACAATAGTTCATCATTTCTTATTAGTGCTTTATTTATCAATAGACAAGAATAACATAGTTTTTTTTAAGAGAAGAATTGTAGTATTTCTGTATTATTTAGTATTTTTAGTTCCATTGCACCTATATGTATTTCATCTCAACTATCCATATGCAAAAGTGAGTCTACATAAACATCTGACATTTGAATATTGTTTCTATCACATAACTCATGTTCTTATGCCAGTAAGAGCACTAGTTTCTAAACAAGGGAAATCACTCAATCTGTAGTTGAAATATTTGATTTTCCAGGATGCTATCTGCCTTTTTATTTCACTAAGACGAATAGTAGTAGGAAGAAGTGATATACATTTAATTTTCCAAACCATGCAAAGCAATAAATTATTTGTTTAGGTAATATTTAGCAGACATTTCATCTTTACGATCAAATTTTAAATTAAAACAGTAAGATTCATCATTGACAATTACAAAATGCGCAGAGATTTATTAACTTAACTATAAATTAAGATACCTGACCAACAAGGAACATGATATAGCAGCTCAAACTTTTTACTCCATATGTATATATACATAATTTCTGTTATAAAGCTGGTCTATAAGATCAAATGTTCCTATATATCTAGTTTGGCCACTTTTTAACAGATTTAACTTTGTCTGAATTGAACTGGCAGGTACTTCTCTTTACTGTGTTACTTTTTTTTCTTATCTTATTTCATTCAAAAATTTGATATTTAATGTGAATATTTTAAATATGTAATATCTATAATATTGTTCTACACCATATAGGACTATCATCTTGTTATGAAAATGTGCAATTAAAAATAATTAGTTAATTGAGTTTTTGTTATTAATCTGAGTGAATTTAAACATACCCGTACATTAATCTCTGAAAAAAATATTTATCATTTGAGAAAATAGTGTTATACTGTCTCTTTGAATTATGAAGTATATTGTATTTTATTTTAACAGCAGTATGTGACTAGGGGGTTGTAAATATTTTCTGGCTTTCAATGGTGTTCAGGAGGCATTTCCTTTAGATATCTGTAGAATGCTTATGGATATGATACCACTATACAGAAAAACCTGCTTATAATATTTAAAGGACTTAGCAATATCTAACCTATTTGTTTAAGTGTATTTGCAAGAACAGAAATCTGACTGAAATTTTGAATGATGCTTTTTCTGTCTCTAACATTTAGGTTAGAATTGTTTAACTCTAAAATAAGACAAATTTTTTGTTCTGTGAATTTTAATAGGTTTTATTTTAAATTGAGCCACACCAGTTAGGGTCTAACATTCAGGCTGGTCAAGTTAATCTTATGACCTAACTTGTTTAACCAGATTTTTGCCATCCTTATGAACTGCTTATGTGACATGAACAAAAGGTATATTAAGTGTCTAATACAACATTTATAAGCCCTGTTGTTGTTGTTAGACACTAACTGAAGTGACTAAATTCAAAATATAACATAACAAAAGGTAATTTTAATAGAGACTGTCTTTATATATTAGTTTCACCAACCAGAAAAGTAAATCACAAGCATGTACATAGCAATACACCATTTTATTTATTTCTCTTTTCACTTATAGTGATCAAAGTGGATTGAACAAATTAAATGAATGCTTAAAATAAACCAATTAAAATAATAAAGCAAAAAATTAATTAAATATTAACAAAAGTTAAAATATAAAGATGTTATAGATAGGATTGGTGTAACATGGCTTCCAAGGTAACAATGTATGGGACTAAGAGATTTTCAATATAAACAAGTTAATATACACCGACTGACAGCTATCATTTTGAATACAAATATTTGGCAGTACATGTAGCCTACAGTAACAATTACCAGTATGAAATATTCAACATTCAGTCATACACTTCTTCTGAAATTTCTGGGGTGATGATGAATAAAAATATTGCCTTTTAGAGTGTAATCACTCATTAAATATGACTTAATTATGATATTCAATAGGGTTCACCCATTTGTATTTACAAACACTCGCACCAAGTTTCATCAAAATCAGTCAAGAATTTGTGTCTTCTAGAGCTTTTAAAAGCAACTATTAGCAGATGGTCTTTGGTGACACCAATATACCCTCATGTTCCTAAAGCACTGTTGGGATGTTTACCAACATGTATGATGAAAAATACAATTTGTCTTTTTTCTATTATTTTCAATTTCCAAAATTAGAATGAACCAGTTACTAAATTGCCATTGAAAGAAGTTAGAATGAACTAATTTAAATCCGTTTTAAATTTCCACATATCATATGCATCCATATATAAAACAGTAATATGAAAATTTATTAATCCTTTTCTAGACTGAAATATAAAAATATGTGCCACCTATTAAAGATATAACCCAAGTAACAAGTAAAAACATACAAATAATAATAAACAATATAACCTCAGATAAATAAGACCACTATTAAGGATATACAATAACAATTGTATTGCTTGATAGAGATTCCTGTAAGTGAATTGAAATGTAGGTAAAAATTAAAGAGTAGAAGTATATCAATAATAGGAGTCTTATTTATTTAATGTTCTATGTACTTCTAAATGCCATTTAGGATAATATAATCATTTAACATGAACATAAAAAGTCTCAGTGTAAAAAAAATCAGAACAATTCACTTAAAAAATAATAGGTTCCATTATCAAGTGTATATTTACTATAAATTAAAACATAATCTGTAGAAAAATAAAATTTCACTATAAAACTGCAGAAGACAAATTTTTCATTGTATCTTCTATCAGAGTATAGTCCATTGGATAAAAATCTCACAACAAAAGCACCTGAAATGTTTGGTTCTAACGTAGCCAAATATTTAGAAGGATTTCATAATTTTATACCTAATACTTCTACACTATGGTCTTTAATCATAAAGTTTTAAAATAATGCTTATATAGTTCAGCTGGTTACTCCACAATGTGTCCCTCTCCGCAATCCCCAATGGGTAACCATATTGTGCCCAATTCCGAGATGCCATAAAGCCATGTTAAACTTTGTATAAATCTTCCATACAAATATACATAGAGTATTTTATAACACAATTTGGTCATTTTTAGAGTTCCCGAAATTATTGCACCAATAGCTCTAGACAAAACCCACTTAAATATATAAAACTTATAAACTAACCCAATATGGATGTTCTTAATGAACTTAAAATTTGTTTGTATGATAAATACCTCAAAAGGTAAATAAACCATGTCAACTAACATTATATATGACATTATAAATAATATATTCCAACATATAATAGACATACCTACAATGCAAAATGACCTCATACTTGTAATGAACAATGTCGTAACAACGAAATGCGTTATACAGTGACAGGGGGGGCTTTCTCTAGTTTATTGTTTTCATTGCTGTTGGTTTTGGACGGTTGCTTGATTTTAAAAGTAACGTATGTATATAATAAACTTCCAAATACACTGAAATAAAAATATGATAGGTTCAAATACAAACCATATTTACAATAATTTTAAATCATTCATACATAAAAATATTACCAGGTTAGAAATGACTAGCCACATCCTTCTCATTGATACTGTGATATTCAAGTTTAGGTGATGAAAGAACTTTCATAGTCAATCAGGTAAACAATCAACAGAAAAACAGAGTCTGGTTTTCAGGTAAAAATCATAAAACATAACTAAAAATTAAATGTGTAAAAATGTTCTCTAAAACCTGATTTCAATTAAGAACATTTTCTATGTTTCCATATACCTAGTAATGTTTAGTTTGTATCCAATTCAATTCCATCCAAATATAATACCTCTATATTCTTGACTATAAAAGCTATACACCCATGGGTGTAATTCATTGAACCTTACCTGGTAAAAGTTGGATAAGTTAGTTTAAAATTATTTACCTGATATTTAACCCTGTAAAATTCAACCAAGAAAATACATAATCTCCACCCAAAAACATCCCCAAATACGTCACAAGTAAATTCTGAAAATTGAAATAAAAACAAATCAGAACTAGATATTCTTTCTTTATAAACTTATAAGGTCATCATCAAATTGAATAGGAAAATAAATATATATCCAAAGTAATTTTTTTAGTTTAACAAATTCAGAAAACATGCAGAAATCACATGGACATAGGTTGATATCCTAGCTCTAGCTCTTAAAAATAAACTTGTCTTCTTAGGACACTACATTTTCTTGCTGTTTTTATGTATTTTTGATTGAATACAATGTAGTTTTACATATAGAAATTTCTTTACTGTTATCCTTCAAAAAGATCTCAAGACCTCTCCTCATATTTCTACCATTCTTAATAATAAAAAACTTGACTTACTTTTAAAACACCAACAATAGTCGTTGTCAAAGCAGAATTATAGGCAGTGCACAAAATAATAGAAAAATTTAAAACAAAGCCCATCACACAGGAGGTAATAAAACATGTTATAAACATAGGATTTAACCAATTATCATAGACCATTGTCTGAAATTTAAATCAAATGTTTAAAGGGATATTTGGGTTTAAATATTTGCTTAAAAAGGTGCTACAGCTGAAATTCAGCTATTCATGATAATTTTAAAATCTACTAGAGGTTCTCCTCCCTTAACAACAGTTTAGATTGTTATTGTTGAAATTGACATTTGGGCAATTATGACCATAGTTACTGCATGTTAAGGTTGTTAATATTGTCCACTATTCTAAACTATTTTGTGTCTAAGTTTCTAGTTCTTTATAAAATGAACGTTTCACTGAAAAGACCCTTAATCATATTTGAATAGGGTGCATCGTGTGGCAATATGAAAAGTTCACACATTTGAAGTTGACATTCATATAGAATCAGAACACTAATAACAGATCCCTAAAAGTTAACACGTCAATGTCAGTACTATAGTTAGACCAGGACAAAGGAAATTACCATTATAATAATAATAATAATAATAATAAACTCCTTATTTTACATGGGTCAGAATTAGGCCAAATACACAAGGACATGTTCCTGTCTCTCATTCAGCCCATGGGACAATACATTTGAAAAAAAAAAAAAAAAAATCGAAAATACATTATATTTCAATATACAATTCACCTAAAACTACACAAGTATATGTGCATGAAATGGACAAAATTGTCATGAAAATATTGCTTTTAAACTTTGTTCATAGAAAATAAATCATTAATAAAATTTATAGAAAAACATAATGTAATAAAAATTACCTTATCAATTTCCCCGGTAAAATAATTCAATAATAATAAAGGGAAAACCATAAATAATGAATTATAATATAATAAACCATATTTTCCTAAATCCTGAAATCATTAATGACATATCAGTAACAGCTTATATTGGGAATTTAGTTCCATGGAATCATGATGCATATACTAATAGATACTGAATAGTAACTGCACATATCACACAAGCTGTGATACCAAGAACTAAATATTTTAAATAAAAAACAAAGTCTTTGGTTTTGGTTTGAATAAAAGTTCAAAATCTTGATCTCTATTTACAACATTTTCGGACTTTGATGAAAATTATTTGAATTTGAAAAGATTTTAGTGAAAGAATCAAAACCTTTTTTTCACTCACTTGCCTAAAATTGTTGGAAACTATAAGGCTACATTAAAATTTCATTCACAAATAAAACAGTTAGAAAGTTATTTATTTATATTGAAAGGTGAATATGAAAAGTTAAATCTTATCCCATTACCCCATATAGAGATAGATATTGTATCATAAACCCAATACAATTCTTATTGTGACATGATTGGCAATACCTAGCACTAATACAATCATTCAGAATAGTTACCTTTGAATCTAACTTTTTCTTTGTTAAAACACCATTAGCTGCCGTAGCGAGATCATTTAGTAATATCAGTATATAACCAACTAAATCAAATGTTAGGTCACCTCTATCAAAATATACATTAAATTTATTTAGGAGAAACATTGTACATGAACATATACTGAACTGATAAAGTTTCTCTCTGACTGTAGGAGGTTGTCAAAGGTAAAAAATTTGATAAAACTTCAGGGCTAGAATATTTAAGGGATTGTTATCTAGCTTGATACAAGATTCAATATTTGTTTTTATATACTATATTATTGAAGAGATTGATCATGCAAGAATGTGTATTGCTCGAATGAATCTGAAGTGTTTGTGAAAATATACAAAAGAACTTACGCTACTGCAACTAGAGCACCAAATATCATCAAAAATACAGATATTTGTACAACTCCACGTGCCTTTACACTTAAAATATAAATATATTGTTTTATAGTATACTGGAGATATCAGTGAGTACTGAACATCTAGTGTTGACTATATACATGTTTTCAAAATATTCATCCCTTCTCAACAAAGTCGCATAATTACAACAAAACACCCTCTACATAGACTGATATTGTTTACATGATTGGACTTCAAAGAATACAGGAATAAGCATTTAAAGTAATTTTCAGAGGATTTCAAAGATAGTATCTTGCTTTAGGATTAACCAAATGGCATTACAATCTGTCTGCCATAATGTAAATCCAATTACTTACCCAAGTATAAAAAATTCAGCTATCATTGTGAATAAAATAGAAAATCTTCTTAATATAGTAAACATGGGGAGGCTGAAACGTAGAGAAATGACCATTATAATTCATGAAATAACTGATCTGTTTTAATCAACAATGTATTTTAATAATTTCTTATATTCTACAGTACACAGATATCAACTTTACCCTAATTGACAAGAACCCATCTGATGTTCCCAAAAATAGTTATATATGCACATTGGTTTTTTTTGTATTCTTTCATATCAAATTGAATAGACCTTGAGAAAAACAATCTTACTTGAGTTTCTTAGTTCCTCCAAGTCCAGTGACTAGATTTGTGAAGTACATCAAAGGAAGAGGCCATACCTTAAACACAAAATAATTCATTTTTAATTTAAGTTATCAGCTGTTTTGACTTACCAAAATGAGTGTCTTAATATTTCATAAAAAAAATCTATTTAAAATATTATGCTGCATTGCATTATCGGTATATAAACAAATGTATGCTTTTAAAGGTGATGACAATGTCAAAATAGTTCATGTGAGTACCGGTATATAGAAATACTTTCATGTCAGATTATGTCAAGTTTTTACAGGGAAAAAATGTGAAAAGCCATGTATTACAATTATTCTGAGCTGAAATGGTTTATACTTGAGAAATGATGAATACCTTTAAATCAAAATAAACCAGTCTCCAAAGGAAACAATACCAACATATTTTCAATTCTTTTATTCAGTAAGTAAAATTTTTAGAATGAAACCTGGCAATATATATTGCACATCCAAAACAACCCCATATTCAATCAATGTACAGATGTTGTAAAAGGATTTTCCAAAAGCATGACACCAATCCTAACTTTCTGCGTTTTTTAGGTATTTCTTTTATGGCGTTGCAAACAGGTTATATCATTTCTTTTGGACATTAGTTCCTCTAATTAAGAAAGATCTATACACACGAATATATTTTCCTAAACATTAATATTATAATACCTTTTTAATAGTATCTTTATTTAAGTCAGGGAATTGAATTATACCAATTGCTTTAACAATAAATAATACAACTACACCAGTCAGCATCTACAGTAATATAGAAGAGGTTAAAACACTTAATCATTTAATCCGTTCTGTGTCTGTGTCACATGCCGTTTAAATGTGAGATATGAATTGATTAATATTGCATCTTGCATATATTTGCATTCATATCAAATGTTTTGAACAAAAAATTTCTTACATTGCAAATTTGCAAAAAGAAAATGTCCAAAGATTTAGTTAAATGAATCCATTTTTAGATATACTTACAATATCACTGAACTAAATATTTAAGTTACTCTAATTGCAACATTTTACTAGCAAAACCTACATTTATAGTGTAACATCATAGATAACATAAATTTAAGTCTTTAGAAACCTACCTGACCAAAACCCAGAAATTGAAAGGATGGAAATCTGAAATTAAAAATTATGATCAATAAAAATAATAAATACAGCACTTACAGGAAGGTAATGACTCTTTACTATGAAAATACTTTTTTATATGCGTGTGTGTGTGGTTACCAGGTGACAGAATGTACCTTTAAGTCTGTTGCAAAAGGGAGATGTGTCTGGTTTTGTGTATAAGCCTACCTAATTGAAAGTGTGCGTAAATGAATATTGACCCAAATAGATGTGTGGCTAATTCAAAGTGAGCCTACATGGATGTGTGACAAATTGAAGGTGTGCCTAAATGACTCTGCCTAAATGAGTGTGTGGCCAATTTTAGTGTGCCTAAAAAGAGTGTGCCTAATTGAGTATGTGCCTAATGGAGTATGTGCCTAAAACAAAGTATGCCTTAAACAAAGTGTGCCTTAAGTACTGTGTCCAAATGAATTGTGCTTAAAAAATGTGTGCCTAAGTGACAGTGAACCTACATGAATTTAATGAAAAATTGGAATTTGGCAAATAAAGGCAACAAATGGTATAGGTATACAACCTAAACAAATTGAAATTTTAAAACTTGGCCAAGAAGAGTTATTGTTCACCTGGTGTCAAACCTATACAACACAATCTCTAATTCAATCAATCTAGAAAACTAAGTAATAATCCATTAAACCAATTAATTTTGGAACATGTGTAGAGTTTTACAATAATAACTTCGTTCTAATGATATATAGATATTCAGTTATTTAGTCAGGCTACCAACTAAGTCCAACTTATATAGCCTACTATTATTGTTTAAGTTTGAGAAATGTTATGTCCATTTAAAGACATAGTACTCCATGAAAGATCCCAACACTAATAAATCTATTGGTTTTACTTTAAAAGACAACTGTCCCCAATCAAAATTTTGTCTTCAAACTAAGACAAGTTCAGGGCATCCTAAAAAAGATTGGCTTAAATCATTAACATTCCAAACAGTAAGATTTGGAGCTTGGTCATATAATATTTTACATTAAATGACTAGTCTATTTTCTTTTACCCAAAGAATTTTGCTCAAATATACATAGATGATGCAGTAATGAAAGTTTTGTAAAGATGTGATTCCAAGTCTTTATTGACAAATCTAGAAATTACAATTTTTTGGGGTTAAAGAATATTGTTAAGTCATAAATAGAATTCAATTTTATGCATCTAGGGAGGTGAAAGTTATTATTCTTCCTTATATTTTACTATTTTATTGACTAATATATAGTTCACCCTTTCATAAATTTCAAGCAAGTCTTATTTGATAATTAATATAAATCTATAATATATCAGTAGACTTTATTCAAAATATCTACAAACAATATACAGCTGTTGCAAATAGCAACTAACCTGAACTTATTTCAGAGTGTAAAAAAAAAAAAATTGTATGACAACTAGACAACTACCGGTACAGTATAGGATAAACTATATGAGCCTATCAATCTTAATAGACCTTATTACAAGCAAGTTTTTGAGAAACTTAAAACACAAATTAAGTTATTCATTAAAATAGATGATGACGACATATATTCATAGAGTTTCTTAAACAGCTCCTTCTCCAAAATGCAAAATTTATCTGAAAATATTATTAAATAGATTAATCATTTCTGATTTTAATAATAATTTTAATAAACATAGTTAGTTGTCATTTTGATCAATACAACCCAAAATCAAAGACTAGATTCCTCTTAAAATCCCTTTAAAAGTAATCATGTAATGTAATGAGCAAGGTAAATTTATGAGTGATTATTTTTACAAAAAAAAAGGTCTTGGCCTAAATAGCCTAATGTTAATAATGTAATCAAGGAAAAGTACTGGTAATTATCATGTAATTAAAGAAATTCACCCTAGATCTCATGTCTGCTTTCATTTTTGTGGAGTTAATATTTCAATTGCTAAAATGAACACAAGGGCATAAATTATGTACCACCACCAGTTTAAGTAAAACACTTCTTTAATAACAATTTACATAATGTTTCAACACAATTTATCAGATATCATCTGAAAAATGAAGATGAGATAAACATGAAAACATAATAAGGCCCAGAACAGCAGAAGAACAGTGCAGACAACAATAAAATAATGAAAATAAATGCTTAACAACAGATAAAAGAAGGAGGTACAATTGGGAACAAACGTGACCAGACAGTAGTCATTTAGAGAAATTTATCATATTAATTAATGAACTTGTTCTTTAGTCTAAACTTACTTATAAGAAGTCAGCACAACTTTGTTTATCACAGTTATCAGAAATGAAGCTACTCCATAAAAGAGTGCAGAAAGTACACGCCATAAAAATGGCACTGAATCCACGGTTGTCATGGTGGTCTGACTAATACTAAAATATAATTAGAGTAAACAATATATATAAATTACACAAAATTTCAAGCATGGTTCATTGAAAAAGAAACTTATGTGAGGTGTTTTCCAAAGTTGCCTCAAAAGTCAATGACAGAATGATCTCCCTTTACCATTGGTACTTGGTAATCGAGTCATCATGAAAGGGATAACTCTCAAATTGAAATTCATGCGTCATGTCTATTTTAAGTCACATATTTTAGCACCGCCCATTTTAGCTCGATAAAATAAAAGTAGGAGAATAATTACAGGGTGTCAATTGATTGTGCAACAGTGAGATTCTTTTCATCGTAAGATAGCATTAAAATCAGACAAGGTACTTTTGGGAGAAGTAAGTGTTTTGGTTTGCGCTAGTCCACTTATGGACAGTTATGAACAGTAGAGAAGCGATTTTGACTTAGTTTGGGCATGCCTTTTACTTAGTTATTAGTATACTAGTGTACTAGTGTCAGTATTGGCATTATCTGCCGCAGACAAGTATAGTGTCAAATGTTTAATGAAGAGGTATTCACATCTGCAAGGTCATTCGACATATCTAATTTCAGATAAATGGCTTGTGCTGCCATGGGAGATTGTTTTGAAGAGGGTGGTGTTGAAGAAATCCATACTGGAAAAGATGTGTATTTGGAGTATTTTCAGTCAGATGAAGAGAAAAGAAACCTTCAGGAACAAAGAGATGAGGTAATTACTGCATGGCCTACTATCAATAACTGTAGCCCTATAGACAAAACGGAATGTTCTAGTGTTTACACCAGGTCATTGGAAATGGGAATCAGTGTGCAGTGATAAATATTCTAGCTATTAGTACAGAAGTATGAGCTTAATCTTCTTTCATTTCAAAGAGGACTTTTTGACACAGGTTGTTCCAAAAAAGAACCTACACTACCCAAATGTAAATGTGTCATAAATTGTGACTACAGGGGATGACAAGTCACTCCCAACCCCCACGACAAAAAAGAATAATAAAAATTTAACAGTCACTAATTGTATATTGATAGGTAGCTGCCTTGGAATCATATTATGATGGAGGTGAACTAGAAAGAATGAAAGTATTATCTAAACCTGATGAAGATGGTAAAGGTTTATATTTTCTTCATGTAAGTTGTTTATGTAAATAACAAAGTTATACAAATACAATGTTACCTAAGTTTAATGTCATCAAATGGAGGTAAACTATTAGATACACCCATATACACAGGGTCTGAATTAATTCATTTATTTGCATCGCAGTGCTTTGGTCTATGGGATGAAATTGGATAGCAATTTAGAATTATGAGGGGCAGTTTGTCTCTGAGATGTGAAAATGTTGCCATTTATTGGCCTATCATGTACGCACTTCCATAACTTTCATTAATTAGAAAATGTTATTTATTGCAAAAAAACTGAACTACTAATCGCATTTTGCCAAAAATTGCAAACAGATAAACAAAAAATGGTTAGTTGGCATAAAACCTCATTCATAATATATGAAATTTGAACCCACAGATATTTCATTTCTCTTTTTTATACTTTGACCCATATGGTGTACATTTATAGATTAGATATTGTGTGCCCAGTTTACTGAAGAAATACATATGAAATGTATATGAAATAAGAATGAAAGGACAGTAATTATTATTGTAGTTAATTGTACCAATCCAAGAACAAACTAAACCAATGACAGTAGATATCATGTTACCTAACAAAGCTTCTGGTGCTTCTGTGGATGATTCATCACCTGTTTTACCTGGTGTTAACTTCATGAGGTCAGATTCTGGTAAGTAATGTACTAATTGATTAATAATTACTGTTTGATATCCCTTGACTCTTGAACGATCATAATTGGGGGCAAGGGTGCTTCTTAGATGAAATAAGTAAATCTTTTTTTAAAAGATTATATTGACCATGATGTTATCCATGGTGCTTCTTGACAGAATTAAGTAAATAACCAAATGATTAAGATGAGACTTAGTCTGCTATGAAGCTTAAAATAGATAGCTGACATAACCTCTATAATATATTAATAAAAGTAATTTTACATATTACATGTATCTTAATCTGGTTTTTATATACTCAAATTATCTCCCTTTAGTCTCCCAATCCCTGTGCTAAAATAATCTTAAATTAAACACTAGTTATATTTTATGGTATAACTCACTTTATAACTTATCTTATCTTATCTTATCTTATCTTATCCTACCTTATCTTTATCTTATCTCATCTCAACTTATCTTATCTTTCAGGACAACGCTGGGTTTCATCATTGAAAATATCATATTTAGCACCACTCAGCTTACAAATATCATTACCACCATCTTATCCCTCTACAGACCCACCAGTATTTACATTGTCCTCATCATGGCTTAGTCCCGTACATCTTACTGCCTTGTGTCAAAATTTAGATATATTATGGAAAGATAATGACAATATGGTTGTTATATTCACATGGATAGATTGGCTTGAAAATAATGTGTTAAGGTATTGTGGTGGATTTTTTTTTCAATTAGGATTACTTTTCATCATGTGATAGAATCAGTATGTATACAATATAGTAATCTTATTGGATTAAAAATTAATATCAAAACCATTGAGTATTGATGATGTTATAAATATTGTTATATCTTTTAGTTTTCTAGGATTAGAAGATAATATTATAATAAAACCATTCAGTAATGATGATATTGATGATCCTAGAGCTTTTCCAGAATCTGTTGATTTAGGCCATAATATTATTTCTATGCTTCAGTAAGTGATCTTCAGTTGTTGTTGTAGCATTTATGACATTTGGTTAAACAAGAACCCCTCTTTGATTATCTTTAGTAGTTGTCTATGGTACATCCTTTACCTGCTGCCATGTTAACAAATTAGTTAACAAATTAGTATCAAAGGCCAGAGCCTTTTATATAATGGTTACCAAATCACTGTGTCTACTTACTTTGAACAAATAAATTATATATATAAAGTTATTAACTGATTTTGAAATATAACTGTTACCTGGCACACAAAAAAGCCTATTTACAGCAATAAAAAATTTGTAAACCAGAAAATAGATAAAAACAAGCCTAATCACTTTCAAGCATTATACTTTACCAAACTTTCTATTTTTGTAGATATAATCGTCAACAAATTGAAATTGACTTCTGTCGTAATGATCAAGATTGTGGAGTCTGTTTTGATAGATTACCTGGTAATCATTTCTATCGTATTGGTAATTGTGGTCATCATTATTGCCATGACTGTATGTTAGAATATTGTCAATTACATGTCAGTGCTGGTACTGTTGAATCATTGAAGTAAGTTTTCATTGCTCAGATCTCAGACAACATGGTTATTTGATATGTGTCACAGTTACAATCTTAAAGGTATAACATGTTTGAAAATACACTCGTCCTACAACTAATATTTGTGTTTGATAGTGACTATTGGTTAAACAAGTATGCATCCCACACTTTATCAATTTTCAAAAAGCGACAATAAAACCAGATTTAGAATATTTTAAAAGTGAGCAACCGATGAATCTGTTCTATTAGATAAAAGCACTTCAGGGGTATTAACATTACAACAGGAAAAAGTAACATCACAGCCATGTACAAATGTGCTATGGATATCATTTTTCGGTGTATAGAAACAAATATTCCTGGTGATTTATATTCCTTTTAAAATTGTGTCAGTGTTGGAGAATTCATGCTAAATCAAATGACTTTTATAATTAACTACTTGACTTGTGTAGTAGAGGGAAAGCCGTTATGGAAAAAATATTCTATAATATGTATTTAAGTAACCATAAATATGAACGGTTTCAGGTAAATATTGTCTACTCCACTTCCACGTGTCTATGCCTACAGACTCATCTACATGTATTATAAAGATGTTTTACTGTGTAATTATTGTAGATGTCCTGATTCAGAATGCAATGATATTATACCTCCTTATATAGTACAATCAGTTTTACCACCGATGGCTTATGATAGATGGGAACGTCTTGTGCTTCAGGTATTTATATACTATTTCTTTTTTACACACATAATTAGTCTGAATTCTTGTGTTTTGGTAGCGCTATTGATCACAGTGTAGGACCATTTAAATTCTGACAATATTTGGGTCAGGTGTTCTAATCTCAGTCAGTGGGTTTATGTCCCATTGTGGGTGGACTAACGAGGCCAAATTTACATCCCTGATGTAAACGATATCTGATTTACTTGTTATCTCCCTTTATTGTTACACTCATGCGCATTGTACATGAAGATATTCTGGCTCCCCTACTAAAACTACAACATGACAACGTTACACCTGGTAGGGAACAGTGTTTTGTCACATTCCGCGGTTCATTTCTGAATTATTTTGACAATTTTTTTGACCAAAAAGCCTTAGACTATGATAAATATAATAAGTCTAAGATGTACTTGTATATTTATATTCACAGAAATCATTAACATATATGGAAGATATAGTTTGGTGTCCAAGATGTAGTGAACCTGTTATAAAAGAAGCAGAAGATTCCTTAAATTTAGCTCATTGTGTCTTATGTTTTTATTCTTTTTGTACAGAGTGTAATGAAATGTGGCATCAGGTAATGTTTATTGTTGAATTAGCTTTAAAAAATCATCTTTCTTCTAATATTTAAGACAAAAATGAGCTTGAGTTCATAATTGAGTTTTGGCTAATGAATTTAATTTTGATTTATTTTGAAATTGTTCTATTTGTATATTTTGCCAATGAAATCTAAGATAATACTATATTAATGATATATAAATTATCATTATTTATAAGTTACCATGGATTCAGTTAATTCTTGATCTACAGTCTTTAAAGTCTTTAAATGGCATTTAGCAATTGTGTACAGGCACAGCTTAATGGAACAACAATCACTGGTTAAAGTTTATGCAACTTTTCGGCGTGTTTCCCCGTTACTTTTGCCTGAGGACGGCGGGGGGAAACACGCTGAAATGTCGCATAAACTTTAACCAGTGATTGTTGTTTCATAAAGCTGTGCCTATACATAATGATCTACAGTTCCTCAGGCATATAGAGGTCATCAAGTGTCTCAGAATACTAGATTTGGTGGAAAAAAATAATAAAAAATATACCAATTCATTTTTTTATCCTCTGTGTTTTAGTCTAGTCATATAATGGAAATATAATAATGAATTTTCAGGGAAAAAGATGTGAGACTGCAGAAGATAAACTAAAAAATCTAGAACAAAAACCTGGAAAAATAAAAAATGAAGCTGAATTAAGAAGATTTGAGGAAATGAGAGAAAAAATTAAGGCAGAGATTGAATCAGCAAGACTACTGAAGTTAAAAATTCGAAATTGTCCTAAATGTAAAGCAAAAATAGAGAAAATAGCTGGGTAAGTATATAATGCTCAACAGTTTCTGATGTTCATTTTGTACTATTTCTCTGTCCACTTACTCTTTTTCATATTGAATGTATACAAAATTCAATGTTCAGTTCTCATAAAATTCAATACAAATTCTAAAGAGCTTTTAAAATCTTTTCATGTTCTGTAGTTCTGTCACATGACATGACACTATTGGTAGCAAATGCATTAGAGAATTTCCAAAACCCGAATTAGTGTGGATGATCTTCACTAAGTTAAATTTTATGTGTCTCTTTTAGGTGTAATAAAATGACATGTCGATGTGGTCAATCATTCTGTTGGTCATGTGGTCAGACGCTAGCAGCAGGAACAGTAGGATATAATCATTTTACCAGCAGTGACAAATGTGTGTTATTTAACAACCATATTAGTGAGCGTGTTCACGGAGTTGTTAGACCAATAGCTGAAGTAAATATCTTTTATTTTTTTCCGGGGCCAATTTATAAAGTAGGCCTAGTTTGATTTAGCATTGATTTACTTCAATCAAACCAATCAATCATTCCAGATTACAAATCATCAAAAACCTTTACTGAATTGACATCCCTAGAAATATCCCAGATAAATAAAGGTACAAAGGCTAGAAAGCCTCACAGAATCTCTTTCAAAATTCTTTTTTAAGGACTACTAGCTTTGGTCTAAAATTCAGCAAATGATTTTTGAAAGGAACATGTTTTTTATTTTGTGTCGGTCTGCTTATATAGATGTATTTTTTATTTGTTACTATTTTTGGAATGAGATTATTCTCGGATCTCATCGAAGCAGACAGAGTCAATGTTTATTGCTAATCATCAATGTTATATATTTTAGGGAAATCTGTGGGTTCAAGCAAATTTAGCAATAAATCCTGGTCTTAGAAGACGACTTATTCCATGTCCATGCTGTAAACAAAAAAACCTGAAATCTGATACCAATAACCATATTAAATGTTGGAATTGTAAAACCAATTATTGTTTCCAGTGTAAATTAAGATTGACTGGGATAATAACACAACATTTTACTTCTACAAAACCATGTCAACAACATTCTTGGGACGAATGATAAGGATAATCCTCTTATATATTTCTGTTCTAACTAACAGAGTTGTATGCCACTGTATCAATTTTCAGAATCTATATTCAACATCTGATTCATGTGTAATTTCCAGAACACTTAGTAGAAGTGACAGTTCATTCAAATCATTATGCAGTTACTCTATAATTATCAAAATAGTGCCCATGTTTGTATAATTAACACCCTTCTTTACCCTCAAGTGTATATCTGGAAAACGATCTATCATTGTAGATATCAGTGGCCAATAAATTTGGCAATGATCATCTTAGATTTGAATGACATTTATAAGTGTATAACAGATATAACATTAAGAAACACACAAGCACTATTATGGTATAACTCACTTCTCATCTAGTAGACTGGATCCTGTAAAACCACAATTGCTAGCCTTTTCAAAATTGTATTAATTTTCTCAATAGATAGAAGTTTGCATTGACTGAAATCTATCCATCTCTATTTTCATGTTCATGTACATTATTTCAGTATGGTTTATTGAAATATAATTTATGAATATATAATATTGTTATTTTATTGGTTTTAAGCATATTGTGATTTTTATTAAACTGAGATTTTTTGTCTTTCATTTTTTTTGCTAGATCTACATAATTATATAATCCATGTAAAAATAAAATTTTATTAATAAATATGCATTTTTCAAAGTAAATATTTGTGTTAAGTCTCAATTAAATTAAATATAATGATATTATATTTAAGAATTCAATTGTTTTTGCTCACAGGAATAGATTGGATGTATATTTCATAGGTTTATGATGCTCACAATCGTTTACTTATGAAACAATATGGAAATGCGTTTCAACCATAAGTTAACTTCAATAAAAATGGAATTTTAAAAAAGTAGAGATATAGTAAACGGGTCCGACTAAAAAACTAAAAAAATGATAATAAAAGCGCAATTAATATTGCTATTGCAAATTGCATTAAAAGTTTTAACTGTAATAATGTAACGCGAGTAACAATGTAATACTTAACAGAAATAGAATAAATTGGTTGGGACTGGATCACTTCTATAATTTTGATGAAACCGTGAATAGAGATAGAAAGGGCGTAGAGAGAAATGAAGAAGTAGTAGGGAAGAGGAGACGACAATGAAGAGAAAAACTGAAGAATCTTTATCAAGCATAAAGATTTCTGTAGAATTTGAAGACGTTGAATTAAAGAAGACTAAGTATATCAATCGTTGTCATATAATGCTAGACCGTATCTAAATGTTTAGAAGATTATATGGAATATGACAGATTATAGACTGAAATAAGAGATTTATTATAAAAGAAAGGAATTTTATAGCTCCAGAAATGGAATAAATAGTAATGTGAATTTTCATGGATAATACGGGTATTTTTTATCAATGATTGAGTATATATAAATCATTTATCTGGTGCAATTTATCGTATCTCGAAAAATTAGATTTTTTGACAAAAAGATTCTTTATCAAGTAGAATGGTTCAAAGATGTCAATTTTTAAATTTGCGAAAACACGTTTTATCTAAATGACCATGATTAGTTTTTATCAGGGGTCAAGAAGTTTTGGAATTGATAACATTACTATCTGAAAAGATAGAGATATTACTAACCAAAGACATATTGCGAAGCTTTTATAAGTTTTTTTGTAGTAAGTTCAAGTTTCAGATATTTACATGAAATGTGCGAAATGCTTAAAAGGTCATATTAATTTTTGAAATTAGGGAGAAAAACCTTTTCTGGATGAGTAACGCCATTACTGAATTTGAAAAGATATAAAAAAAAACATAACTGTGATAAAATAATAATGTTTAGCTTTAAAATGATAATTTATCTTAGTACGTTCATAGTTCATCAGATATTTGGACATGAAATGTGCGCAAGGCTTCTAAAACACCCTGTATTACCATTCTTTGATTAGGATGATTGTAAATTGGAGCAATCCCCTACAGCTGCTGCACAATAAAACCCAACTTTATAACATTAACTATTTAGTTATTGGTTGGTCTGATCGGGGATTACCTATTGTTGAATTAATCCCATTGAAAATAAACCAGGCTCAGGGCGGTAGGGGGTTCATCTTACCTGTGATAATGATCACAATGAGGTCACAGATTAACGTTTGTTTTCAGAAACTAATCTTTTCGGACTTTATTTAAATTGGTGTGTTGATCGCAACATTCAGTCTAGTGCGAGTCGTTTGACATAATCGGCCAACTTGTGTGTTCTTTTCTATTGTAGAATACATTAACCAAACTTTTTCCTTACTAAAGAGATAAAAATCATGATGTTATAACTGTTTCATATCAAAAACGATCTATTTTAATAACAAAGAAACGGAAGATACGATCGCGAATTTGATCTTTATTGCTTGTTTTTGTGTTGGGAAAATAGATTTCTTCTTGTTTGTCTTATTAGATAGCCTCATGGTGTGTCCCATCTGATCTGTTGTAACAGTTAAAGGATTCAAACATCAGGTAAGTGAATGCATTTCTATTTTACAGGACATCGATATATTAATGCATTAATTGTGACCCAAAACTTAAAGAAACCAAGCTTAGAGTCTTGAATCGAGACTAGATTTACGGATTCAATTTTTTACTCTTATATGGAGGAAAGAACAGTACAAATGTTATGTTATTTATACTTTGTCTATGATGTTCAGTTACAACGTTAAGTATAAGGCATATATAAGACATAACAGGACAAAATTATGTTAGTCATTTACAAAGAAATGAATTTGAGGTTTGCGTTCAATTTCTCATCTTTCCGGTTAATTGTCCCATCCAAACGACAGAATACCCTGGATTATCTAAAAATATTCTCGAAATTATAGGAGGTGGTATAGATTGATTGAAAATAAATAAGGTCAGTCAAAGATTAAAGACGGGAGTTATAATCAGATTACATTGATCTGGGATTATAACGGATTAGTGTAATATCATGCAATAACAAGTCTATAAAATACATTATATCGAATGAACATAATCTAAAAGTCATTTATTTGGTTGTGGATCGTCATTATTTCTAAAAAGGATTGTAATAGGCCATGCATGTATATGTACAAGGTATGTAAGCCGAATTATATCCAACATTTGAAAGCCACAATACAAAATATCCAGTTCAAACGAGGTCTTTTAAATAATACAACCATAATAGATATAGGTCAAATAGGAATAATAAAAGGTTATAAGTCTTATTGACCCTTCAACATGTTGTAAAAGTTATCTTAATATTTTTATTAATATGTTAAGATATTTAATTGGTCAAATTTTCTTTCATTAATTACCCTGAAGAAGTTTTTATTGGCGATAAGGGGCTAAAACACATCGTATCTAATAAGCCATACCCTATTCTATAATCATGATTAGATATTATTATCAAGTCATATTCATTCTATATTTGCTAGAATAAAAAGTCACTCAGGACATCTCTCTCAAATTGGTATTTCGAAACAAGAAATCTTTTACAGAAGGCTACATATTAAATCGCAGTACAAAGAAAACAATTATGATGAAGGTATATAACTTTTCAAAATATCCACCTGTTCAGATGAAAGTGTTAAACTAATTTTCAGATCGCAGGCCTTTGATAGTGGTCTAAAACAGGGATGACTGCTGAGTACTATACTATTCGTAATGTGTTTAATAATAAGATAATTTTGCTGCATGATATACATGTATTTGAAACTAAATCTATTACTTATGCATAAATTGAGTACATTTTTTTCGACCATTTTACTCTACAATGAAAGTTGGTCGAGATTAGATTGGAAAAAAGCTTTATCTTTATTTAATGTCTATGTAAATTTTACTATAATTAACCCAACAATATTGACCAGATATGCTAATCTTTGGCTTATACAGATAACTAGACACTTTTTATAATGAAATTGGTTAAAGGAGGGACGTCGGCGTTTTTACTACAGAGATAGATAAAGTGTCAACGCTTTAAGATTATCACAAAGATTTAAAATAAATAGATCAAGAAAGATCTCGTGATTTCACTTTAATTCATTATTTGTCTTATCACATCTACCTGGCCACCCACATTTTAATGTCGGTATCGTCTTTAATACATTACCACTTACCCACTTCACAGTTTTTTTCTACTATTTCACATGACAAGAATAGGTCATTGAGAGGGTCAATACATGATTATTATCGATATTTTTTGATATTTTCAGATACATCAAGCTGAGAGCGTAATTATACCGAGACGTCATAAGCACCAGCATGGACATAATCAGCGGTAAATTCAATGGAAGCCGAGTGATTAAAGGATTCTGTGCTGCAATTCTTTGTATATTGTGTTAATTTCTATGACCTCAGACCATTTCCACACTTGTAAACTATTACTTCAGCATACCTGGCTAGTTAGTTTTCGTGTGTTAAGTCAGATGCTATTAATTGACTTTACAGGTTTTGTGTTTAAAGTCGTGATCAGGGGTAAAATCTGAATGTTTAAAGATCAGTCGGGCTGTTTGTTTACCAGAATTCACATCGTTCTGCACCGGATTGACTGAACACAAAGAAAGAAAAGGAAGACGCCGGTTTCTTCAATGAGAAATATTTCAGAAAATAAATACGACCATTTAGTTCAACTTGACAATGTGTCTTTTAAGATAAGCTGATAACTTCGGTTCATAGTTTAACAAAACCTTCCAGAGCGGAAGTGGACGGAAGTTTTAAAAATAAGTGATTGCGTTGTAACGGTGCTGGATATATTATGTTTGGTCACACCAAGCAACTCAACAAGGAGTATGTACAATGAGTAAATGTCTAGGTTTTGAATGAAGCTGCCAAAATGCTGCGAGAAGTTTTTATATTCGGTATTATTTTGTTATATGCAGAAACAATCGTACAACTGTACGTCTTGTTTCAAACAACTATTCCATTCACAATATTTGTGTCATCCCTTGTGCTTATTGCATTGTCTTACATCCTCGCCAATATCACATCTTTAGTATGGCTATTAAAAGGTAATCTTCAGAAACCACCAATAAACAAACCAATTTGTGTTATCTGTCATTGTTTACTGCTGGGACTTATTTGGAGAGTTCACAATTCACGTAATCATGCAGGAATTGATCGACAAATTCTGATAATACGATTTATCCATTGTGGTTTACATACTATTCCTTTTCTCGTACTCCATGGTGGTGTTGATCTTCAGCACCTTGTACTCCGAGATGGCGAAATCGTCTCTGCTTTAACGTTATTTATATCGTGTTTATCAATATCGATAGCATTTAGTTCTTATTCATTGAAATACTCTTTAGTTAATTGTGATGATTCTGAAATTCAAAAATTTGGAAAACGTTTTACGGGTGCGTTTCTTGTATGTTTTGGAACGTTTTTGATGCTGGCCACTCGAATAGGGACTATTATGTTGATGGCCTCTGTGGTTGTTTATTGGGCTACCGTCCCTGGTTGGGTTCATTTTATACTGGTGTTTTTCACATTTATGACATGTACGAAGGATATTACTTGGAAAGTGAAACGCTGCAGTCCATGGAATTTGTGTCGCTTTACAGCCTTGTCTTATTTCCATGTCTTTGAAATGATGGAATCCAATTTGCGTATAATCCAATGTAAATATGTGGCGTTTTATGCCCTAATACTAGTTGAGAACATAGTAATGTCAGCTGTGTGGCTTCTCTATTCTGATAAAGATTATTTAACCAAGTTAATCACCGTTGTGTTTCTGTTAATGTGTTTTGTGTGCGCTCTGATAGCTAAATACTCCGGGTGTTATCTTCTTACTATCATAAGTGATATAAAACCGCATGTGGCTAAAAGTTCTGTTTATGTTAGCGAATCCGTCTCGAAACCCAAAGGATTAAAATCTTCCAAGAAAACAATTTCTAGTCTGCACCATACAACTTCCGCAGAAAGTCACACAACTGAGACCGTCATATCACGGTGTACTTCCGGTGGTACCCAAAACACAGATTTGGATTATGAGCCTTTCAATCACGACTTTATATTTCCACATATGCAAACCAGTTTCAAACAGAAGGCATCAATACAAAAGAAACATATTTTAACAGAAGCGAATTCTTTGGTTCGTTTCACTACGTCATCAACTCAGAGATCTAGTCCGTCCATTCCAGGTACCGCCTTCGTGTCAAGTCTTAATGAGAGTGATAAAGATGTAACATTGTGTACACCAAGAAACAATAAACGTGTTACAGGAAGACGAGGCTTTAAATTGGGAAATCCTCGACCTTTTACAATACATGGGGGTATATTTTTGGATGATTCATATCTGAATAGTCGAACGCATCTCCGAAATCCAAAGTTACAAAAGAGGATTCAGAGAACACAGAGTATGTATGTGGATGATACTCGAACACGTACAGCCCTGCAACTCGATGCCAATAATTTAACCAAACATCCGGTATGGTACACAGACTCACTGAGTGATAGTTTTAGCTTACGATCCGATGGCGATGATGATGACTATTATAATGACGAAGAGACCTCGATCTCCATAACAACTTCATCCAATACAAAGCTGACATTTACTTCAAGTGATCGTGCAATGTGGGACAGTTCGGCACGACCCTCTTTTGAAAATCTTGATCATCTCCCCACCAAAAAGGTCGAAGCCGATAGCAGAATCAAATCGTGGCTTTTAGAAACCGTTAACATCTTTGACCTTGTGCACGAAAAGACACACGATGACCACTGGACAATTCGACGTCTAAACGGTAGATCAGCAAGTGCAAACTATAGCAGTAAGCAAAGTGCTGCTGACAATTCAAAACTCGTTCAGAACAGAGATCACATTTGCAGAAAAACCAGCGTTCAAGAGAATAGACCTCAAAATATAAATTATGGTCCATGTCGCGAGGAAAACAAACCCGTTACCCAAGGCAATATTCAAAATGATACCAAAAGACCTTCGCGATTGCATGGACACAAAAATAGCTTAAAAGAGATTAATAAACTAAAACAGTTTATACACAGTACCGAATGTGTTGCTGAACGATCTGGACTAGTGCCAACGAAAAATGCTCTTGATTTTCAGAAGTATCGTTTAAATGATAAATTATCGAAAGAGATCGTGCCGAATTGTTCTGAATTACAGAGATTTCCTAATCCTTTACAAACAGGAAATCAGACTCCAACATCTAGAGTAAATGGTCAACACCAACCTTCAATATCTGTAGAATCTTTGGTGTAAGTTATGCTTACCTGGACGAGACCCCATATAAAATGACATTCATTTAACAATGTGCCAAATATTTAATGAATTATAAATACAATATGATTAATTATGTACAGAAAGAATAATGTAATAATTATTAACGACGAATAAATTTATCATAATAATATAAACATGGTGGTTGTAATATTGGTACCTTTATTGGTCTGCTTCAAATTATAGTATTTGAGAAGGCGAGTTATATATATATATATTATATATTATACCAATAATAAAACCAGCTTACCGATTTCCTTATTATTAACATGGAAATTGGTCCCACTGACAACATTCTTAAGCAAAATACGAACACAGTAAAATCTTCAATCATTCATATTATGATGCTCTTTTACAATCTTTAACAAAAGTATGTATACTTATCAAGGCCATAGGAGTATCAATTGTATATAAATCCAAGACTAACGTAGAACTAAAACACAGACCGAAATACCCACCGCTGTAATTTTGGGTGTATGCTACAGAACACATAGTAAATCAGGTTAATCAATAAGATCTTCATCTTTCATCAGTTTATCTCGAACTTCGGTCAATGCATATCCTAAAAGATTTTTCCCTCGCCATGTTTTGCTGTCCCATGCCATTTCGTTTTTCTCTGAGAGTCCTATACCCCATATTCTATCCATAGGGCTGGCTTCTACCAACGTTTTAGGATACGTTTGAAATAACTGTTCCTTTAACAGGTCATTCTGAGAAAACTGAAAAAGATCAACTTATTTTAAAGGTGCGGTATGGTTTATAATTATTAAGTTAAAAGTGGTCATATATTCCGTTACGAAACCGCTAAAAGATTTAAATAAACTAATGGGCCTATTATATACTATCGGTAAATCTATATGAACATTAAGTTATTAGGACGTATTACCTTTATGTTTTAAAATAAAACAGCACCTTCCTGTCACATTGCAGTATGTGCAATATTGCTTGCAACACATTAAAACATCTGTGCTCAGTTGCAGAAAACTCTGTAAAGTGGCATACCTTAGCTTCGTTTCCAGTTTTAACAATATCCTGACAATGCTTGTTCCAAATATCTACATCGAAATCTTTTACTCTTCGACCACATTTCTTCATCTCAGCCGGATTGCTTGTGTTTAATATAGCCTTTTTCATTGCGTCATCTTTAAACAAAACTGAAATATTCCAAAGAGATAAATATATAAAATTTAATATTATTCCTGCTATCTTATGATGGAGTTATTAAAGTATGTTTTCCACACAGACGATCCATAACATAGGTTTTCTTTTAATAGCATTAGTAGATCTAAGTATCTGTAAAAGAAATAAGACTATTATAGAACGGCAAGAGATATTTACCACTAGTGGCAAATAGCCAAATGCCGTTCAAATGGCGAAATGCCACGCGTGGTAAAAAATAATATTACATGAGATGAATATTTTTTAATTCAAACTATTTCGGGCATGCAATTTGGTGATAATTACTGTTAAACACATATAACTATTCCAGTAATTGACGGCTAAAACTAAATATTAATAAACTATAAAATGAAAAGGTCAGGGTCAGTTTAAACCTCAAGGACGCAATGCGATGTCGTATCGAATTAACATCTAACAAAACTTCAATGCTCGAAATTTAGAAGATTGGTACGGGTAAAAAAATCTTGCGGACATGGAATTTATGTAAGATTAACACCTGAAACACCTAAATATTACTAGGTTTTGTTGTAAAACTGGGTGTGAAAAGATTAACGCAACTGTCACGAGTTTGTAAACATAGCATTTGGAAAAGTGGATCCTGTCTGCTAATTGAATTAAAAACGGGATCCGGGGAGTATGAAGAAAATGCCCGAGGAGGGAGACCCCTAAAGTTATAGTATTAGGGTGTATTGAGACGAGTCTCAATGAAAGTACTGGCCTAGGTCACAGTTGTAATAGTTAGTGTTTCGTGACTATAGATAAATATCATTACCCGTAGGTGATACCGTTATCCAGAAACAATATATTTACAAGAATTTTCACAAAGGTGAGTAAAAGATAGTAAGATAATAAGACAATGGGAGTATTTTGTTTCAGATCATGTGTCAACTTACACCAATGGTTGGATGTAGGGCTTTTGTATTTTGTGGAGCGAAATATTTAGCTTTAACCATCATCTACTGGAATATAGGTTTTAACAGTAATTATCAGCATATTGCATGCCCGAAATAGTTTGTATTTCATACTCTTTTTATGTAATTTTATTTTTTTATTACGCGAGACATATAGCATTTGAACAGCATTTGGCTATTTTCCACTAGTGGTAAATATCTCTTGCCATATAAAGTGAACTGACCTGCTTTACTGTACATCATATATTGTTCAGCACAGCTAAATTCTTTATCATCAACACTAAATTTGCACGAATGGAACTGACTAAATGGAGATTCTTTACGAAAGAAGAAGAAATATCGCTGTTTGCCCTTTAAATCAGATTGCATCCTCTTCCTATAATCCACATCACTACTTTCAGTTTCATTGTCAACCGAATTGGTAGACCTGTTACTAGCCATTCTGATTTTATACTCTCAAGAAAATGTGAAAATCTTCGATATTGAATTCAATATAGATATACACCTTCTAAGTTCCACTTAAATCATTATAAATACGATTATGTTGATATTTTCTATTTATACTAGGTCACTATTACAACCTGTTGTTGAAATCCTTTATCTATAAATAACCAAAATGAAATACAAAGGGAGATAAATCGAATTTGTGATTGCCCATTCCCTTAATTGAAATTTTTGACAAATTACGGTTTAATCCTATATTTATGCTGAATAGTTGGTCAATAATGATTTCAACAAAGAGCTTGCTATTTATTATCTTTTTACGGCAACAGCATGGATAGTATAACAGAAAATTAAAATCACATTGTAAAGATTCACAATAATTTTCATCAGTGTAAAAGAATTATTGATAAAAAAAAACATTGTTTGATTGATGGCTTTTAATTTAAGTACAAAATGTTACATTTAAAACAAACAATATTGACAATAATTTCTTTATGTTCTTCAACAATTAAAGGTAACAATATTAAATCAATACATCAGGTGCTAAGCAGAATAATAAGAAGTCAATAGTAAGGACTAAGATATCTATATGTAATTGTTTTCAGAGCCAGGCAATGAATTTCCAAATATATATTTTTTTAAAATGTAAAATAATGTTACTCCATCTAACTTGTAGAAAGTATCTATAAAATTTCTTTAAATAGGAAACATTGGTAAAACCTTGACCGTTATACATGATGAAGTCTTGGCACACCTTGATATTGTAATGGGTAACAAGTAAACTATTATGATAACTAAATTTCTTTAATTAATAATATTCAATTAACATTATCAATTAATAAGATATATCTACATCTACCTAATAACAACTTGTACATTGAGAAAGTAGTAAAGAGAAAGAATTAAAAAAAAAATTAACATGGGTTGAAATATTTCAGCTAAAGCATTATGAAACCACTCCTTAAAATATATTTAAATATAATTTTGTATTTTGGTATTTCTCAATAGAAAACAACAAATTGTATTTGGAGTTTAACTGTGATTCTCTGTTATGTATCATATGTTTTCTTTATTGATTAAAAGTAAGTAATTTAAGACTACAATTTTATTACACTATTTGTCTAAGTAAATGGTACTCTTGTTTTTTATTTTATCTAAATTGATTGAAATTCATACTCAGGGTTAACATTGACAATCAATAAAACACAGCCTTCAAAATTATTTTGATCTACTTATATATATTTACATTCATGACCCTTATATACATGTTCATATTGCACATTAGGATTTTATTAAAATTTTTAAAAATTAACATAATATATACAGAAACAGGAATAATTATGTATATCTCTATCACAATATTATTGTTTAAATCACTTGATACTGTCAATCGTAAACTTATATATATCAATATAACACTCATACATATGTTTAATTATCTAATAAACAACATAATTAAATAACTACTCATTGAACATAATCTCTCATAATTTACGTTATTTTACACAGGTCATATGGTAACTTCTAAAATTTAGTGTTCCAAAGACTTTCTTGGGTTAGAAACTACTTCAGTAATTACCATGATCATAATTCTACAGTACTACAATCATTATGGAACTAAACAAACTAGTAATCCTACGAACTATGATGTATGAATATCACCTTTACAAATAATATCACACTCAGTAAGAACAGAAAATATTCCATTATTCACCTTGTAGTAAGAAACACATCAAAAAAAGCCTTCGTCTGTTGTGGTTTTTTTCCAATATCAAATCAGTGGCAGCATATACATATAGTTATGATGCAAACAATAGAAATAGATATAAATCAATAACATGCCATTTGTAATGAATAAATAAATTGAATAAAGACACCCAGAGGTAATTCTATATAGCTACATTATTATATTTCAACCCAATTCTGATATGACCCAATATTCACCTATCAGAATCAACCATCAAATACGCACTATATATCATACTTTTAACAAATATACAATGATCTGTAAAGAGGTATATAACATAAATAATTGAAGATAACTGTAAATAAAAACTAGATATAAATAATTATATATTATACATGTTAACAAAACAATTTTACTGTTGAAAATATTATCTATTTGGGGTGTTCATGTTCAGCTTACATTTCCTATAATGTATTTTTGGACCTTTTTATTTTTTAAGCATTTATCATACAACTCTTGTTACTTAATTAAAGAGGAACTATTATATAGACTAGAAAGTAGAACAATGAAAGTTATTATGTCCAATGATGAACCAGCAGTTCTTTTTCAGGTAGTTGTCGGAATTTCATAGAACCATCCACGCCACAGGAATATAAGTGATGATTAGGACCAATAGCTACTTGGGCAACTCCCGAAGTAGAACCGACATTTCTAAAGAAATTACTCTTACTGTGTTCACCAGGGAAGGAAAATATTAATTGATGAACATCCAAAGCCCAAACCTGAAATAAATGGAGAAATGTCTCTAGTCACAGGTATGCTAAGATTAAAACAAAATTGTTACAATATTCAAGTCCAATTTGAAGTATGTTGAGTTACAACCATGAGCACTACAATATAATGGATATTTGCTAGAACAAAGGATCACTCTTATACACACCTTGATATCTCCTTCTGCTGACCCAGTTACAAAGTATTCTTCTTCAGGATCTATAGTTAGACATTTTATAGGACCATCATGTGCTGTAAATGTATGACGTAGTTGACGTTGACGTAAATCAAATATACAGATTTCACCCTTTCTTCCACCACTTATTAATAATTGATGTTGTGGTGCATATACAACAGCTGGACTACCATGTTCATGACATTTAAATGCTGCAAAATAGAAGAAATTGATAATACATCAATCATTGTACAAGAAACTATATAATTGTTATAAAGCAGCATGAAACTGATTTTTCAATTCTTTAAATCCTCTCAATGAAAACTTCATCTTGATACCTATATGAAAAGTCTAGATTGTACCAATATTTCAATAAAGAAACAAAAAGATCAAAATATTTGCATAATGAAGGGTTAAAAAATAATTATGTAGCCTAATAATTTGTCTTGAGGACACTTACCATGTACAAGTGAACTTCGTTTTGGAAGTAGTGTATCCCATAAACACACGTTACGATTCTCTGAAGAATGGCCAGCAGTAGCAATAAGACTAGATGAACCAACAAATGTAAAATCACTAGTTGTTTTATTATGGCATGATAAACTCTGCAAAATAAAAATAAAAGTTTATATTAATTTATATCAATTCTTTACCCTTTTAAAGAAAAGGCAACATTAATTCTAACAAGGAACATAATAGTAAGCCCTATATATAACACAACTATATTAGAAATATTTTAGTATTATTACCTACCATTATTGGTTTGTTGAAACTGCTACCAAGACCAACTTGCCACAAACATATAGAACCTTCTATATCACTCACACAACACTATCAAATATGAAAATAAAAGATAAACATATTCATAGTCCTCTCAATAAATACCAGGAATGTATTCTGTATTCTGAAACACATAACACCATTCTTAGCCTCCAATGTCACTGATGATGCTTATTATTTTACATAGGATCAAATGTTGAAAAGATATATATTACAATACCCACCTTATTACCCTGTGCATTAAATAATACTTTAGTAACTTTAGGAAAGGAACCTGGTTGACGTAAGATACTTAAAGCTTGAGTATGCCCCCATTCCCAGAATCTAACACTTCCATCAGCACTACCAGTTAAATCTATAACAGAAATCAGATAGAATTTGAAATATATCTAGTTTATTAGGTAAACTGTTATTAATTTAACTTAGGAATAATTTGTAAGTTATTCTTGATCCTGTTTAAAAGAACACAGAAACAAGTTTAGTATCATTGATCCTATTAAACTACTTAGAAAACAGTTCCAACGCCTTGATTCTACCCTGATCTAACAATGGAAGAAAATAAGGAAAAAGTTCCAAGATGACGTTATGAAATAAACATACAATGTGGAAGATGTGGATGGGAACCAATTCTTCTTACACCTGGAATTTGACGTCTTTGGATCTAAAATTGAAACCAATGGTAATATAAGAATACATTTTGTTTTCAACACAATATCAATATTATCATTAGTAAATATGTAATATCTAATACTTATAAATATTCTATTTATTAATATATTTCTTCTATTTAATAATTAATCCTATTTTTATATTTACAGTTACTCAAGTTAAATATTAATTTAAATATGAGAAAACAAAGAATGTTTATTGCCCAATTATATATATAAAGGAACTTTAGAGAACAGAAATAAATTATAAAATCACACATCTAATACTCTTACAGAGGTAACAATTAAAACATAATATATTTACATAACATAAAACTTTTCACAATTTCATTAAAGATTGTATTTATAAAAGACTTCTGGATCACATTGATCAAAATAAAAACATCAAAATTATGCCAAGCGTGTTACAAATTTCTTGTATTTGAAGCTATGCTAAATTTTTTAGGGTGGCATTTTACAAGATAAGACTAAAACTGAATGTGAAAGTAACTATACATGTGTAATACAGATAATCTCACCAAATTAATCAATCGCCAACTACGATCAATTATGAAATTAGTCATAAATGCATTATTTACACCAGGAATATGAAAATTTTTCACCTGTAACCCACAGAGATAAGCAGTAAAGATAGAAAAATTAAATATGAAAACAGTACCATAGATATTGATCGATAAGGAGGAAGGAAGTATACCCTCCACCTATGAATATATTCATTCACTTAAAGTTATTAGAGGCTTGATAAAGAATTTTCTTATCATTTTATGTATATCAGTTACAATTATGGCTTCCATTTGCACTTATTCTATTTGAATATAAGAATGGTGCAAATGAAAACTATGCCTAATCTGATATTCATACAGAGACAAGAAAAAAAATCTCTGAACAATTCCTTTAATCAATCTCACACCACAAAGAAATGAGTATCATAATGAAGAGCAGAGAAAATATTTCATTTTTGTAAAAACAACAGCTTAATATGCCACAACCAACAAAGCATTGTCACACAAAGAAAGGCCTTACAGTGATATGCAGAAATTTTAAAAACATAGAAACATTTAAAAGTCTGATCAATATGGTTGTAGTTGAAAATAATCACTGGAATTAATTATTATCTATTGAGAGATAATCTTTAAATAGCAAAATGAGTACACTGCAGGAATTTATTAATCAAAAAAAAAAATAGACCAAAAGACAGGATTTCCTGTATTATCCAAACATAATATTACACAAATAAATCTATGGTATATGTAAGCAAGGATTATATTATATAGTGAATTAGAAATTAGTAGTAGTTATTGAAAGTGAAGGTAAGGTAAAGCATTATACTAACACTTCGCTGAAAAGGGTAAGTCAAAATAAAGGCTTGAATAAGAAATTATCAAGAAGTAAAAAAGAACAAATTGAACCGCAAAGACCAAGAGAATGTTCAAAAATAAATATTTAACTTATTTAAAGTAGACTCTATCCATAGAAAAATTTGTAATTGTATTCAATGAATTACTTAAATTGAAACATAACTGCCACCTTTAGTAAAGAAAAGAAGAAACTTACAACGCTAGTACCACGCCCTGTTTGAGCGTAAGGGAATGTACCAATAGGAAAAGCTCCAGGAGCAGAAGGAACATAAGGAGTATTTGGTGTATGTGCAGCGCTTGGATTACTAGATACCAATTGAGGGGAATCTTGAGGTGCCTGGACAACCAAGAATTCTGATATTTCTGGTGGTTGATGACTTGGACTGAAATAGAACCCAAATATCTAAAACAATCCATGTGATAACAGTGGATGATTATTGTATAAGGCCATCTATTGCCCTATCTGTTCCACAGACTTGATAATACATTATAATCACATTAAGTGCAAGAACGAACATATCACTTTTTATTTTGGTTGCTCCGAACTGAGTTGAAAACATTTAACATGTTTTTACCAAAATTCTGTATGAATTTTGACTCTGGGATATTCAACGTTTGGTTTTTTAAAACAGTGCTTTAGATTGGTAAGCAAGAGTTATTACATCTGATTAAAGAACCGTCAAATTTGGCTGAACATTAGTTAAAGATGAATTTTTCCAGATCATGAATGGAAAATTAACCAGGGAAAAACATGGTGTAAAACATCTAAATTTAAATTTGATTAAGACTGATCTGATATCAATTCATAGAATGCTTAAAAACAAATACAAGACTGAATTCCACTTACTTTTTCAGGTATTCAATATCATACTCTGTTTCATCATCTAGCCAACTTGGTGGATGTATTATTTTAGTTATATCTAATTCAACCAGCTCCTTTTGAGTAGATAAAGCTATACAATTCAGGTTTGCCTGGAAAGGTACAGTTGATTGAAGATATATTGGTAATTAGCCGATGTTTCAAAAGGTCAAAACTGGTTCACAATGCATAAACATTCAAACAGTTATCTTGTATAAGGTAAGGTACCAGTAGTGTTCAATGTTCAAAGGATATAAAATGACTGGACCCCATAGACTGTACCAGAAATAAGCAGCCAGCAATATTTTGTATTCAAATACTTGAATAACTTGCCCAACTTCAATAAATATACCCCAAAAAAAAGAATTTTATTGTAATGCATTATGTTTGACTTCTTGCAATTTATCCTTAAAAATATTATGACAATTCAATAAAACTTTGCTGGGAGAGCATCTTGATGATCTGTACCCATGTATAGAGGCCTAATCAATAAGGATAGAAAATATAATATAGCATGCAATCCTATATAGAAAGAAATCAAGGTAAGTGTGATCAGACTTCATGGATATCTTGTTATTATTAGTTCAATCAGCTATCAAAATAGCATGCTCTTCAATAAAATGCTAGCTACATGCATGTGAATTACTCACAGGAAACATAAGGGAAAGCTTATCAGCATACAGAATATTTTAACAGGTCTGAATCAATACTAAGTGTTACTATGTGTATATATATATCATTAGTTAGCTTGAAGTGGATGTTAACTTCCAAACTTACAAAAAAATATTTGTGGTTTTTACAGAACAAGTTTTTTTTGTAACTTAAACAGAATAGACATGGCAAACCTAATAATATTCAATTTTGATTCACTTGTGAAAAAAAAAGTTTTTCTGAAAACTGTCTTCAGTCGTAACTAATTGTCATTTGTGTGAACAAAATCTACCATGCAGTATTACCATAATATATGTATACAAGAAAAGTGTATAAAAACAATTGGAAATGAGCTGGCAATATATATACATATATCTTGACTAATAAATCATTTTTAAATATTAACATAAATATTTGAATTTTCCTTAAAGTTTGGCTTCCAATAAAATAGTAGGGTGTCAGATTAAAGGATTTCAAAAGAGGTTTCCATATGTTTATTTGGAATGCTTATATAGTTATTATTGTACTATCATGAATTGAAGTCTGGCACCGATGGTGCCTGTAAATTTAGAAAACATATTTAGACACCACTTATCCCAAAAGATATCCAGTAATTTATGATAGTGACACTAAAGGAAACCTCTATTGCATCCTTTTAAAAAAGAAGGAAAAATAGAGAAAGCAAGCAACAAGCAGAGGTATAGAGTATAACTAATACCTTATTAGGAGATGGGGAATTGGAAGCCAGCACACTACAATTGTCCTAATAATAGCAAGTTTATAAATCAAATTATAGAGTGCATTAAACAACATTAAGGCTGCAACGTGTAGTCTTTTCTGTAAACGTTTAAACGAAAGTTATTAAACGAAACGGTACCGTTTAAACGTTTGGGTTTGGTTGGTCCAAAGCTACACAATGTCCGAGTCAGCAGTGTTAGAGATACTAAACCTCCACACAAAATGCAAAAGTAAAGCCGAATATTTCTAATGGAACAGTATAAGATTTGCTGTTGTATTGTTGTCTGTAATGGAGCTAGATTATCGTATAAACATACAATGATTCATGAGTGTTATCTGCCATTTTATTTAACGGAACGTCATGTGACAGTGTAGTGATACAAACAAATTGAAAGTAGACTTGATATAGTAGGAGGAAATAAATGCGAAGTTATACGGAATCAACACAGATGTGTGATTAAGTTAGCGTACTTATAAGCCTATAATTATTTACTCTTTGTCCTGTAATTTGACGAGTACTGCAAGATTACAGCAAGAACGCAAAGACAGGTTTATATTAAGATCACTAATTCTACGTCTGTTTTAAATTAATCATTTTCTAAGCGTTTACTGGCACTGGTCTAAACGTTTAACTGTTGCAGCCTTAAACAACATAGAATAAGATATCCAATACCAATTAACCAAATACCATATAACTCTTATATAACCTCTCCAAGTTTAAATAACATAAAATACATGTACAATAGTAATAGATATAATACTGGTGCTTGATTTTTATAGATACATGCAATATAATAATTTGTATTATACTGGATAAAATAATATAATCCCTGCAACTTCTTTGGCTAGTAAGAAAGTGTAATGTTAGCCAATGTAAGTGGAATTATGGACAGCAGAACCAACCCTGGTATCTTGAAAATGAAAACATTTCAACTCATAGTTTCTTTATCAACGAACACTGTTTTCATATCATCTGTTCCATACTGCATCCTCAATCAAATAATAGAGGTACAAGAGAAAGTCACAGTGGCTTCTTTCATGATTTTATTAACAAAATGATGAGATCAATGCCTACCTGGTTAATAGAAAAGGCTGTAATAATATCCTGTTCTTTATGTATTATTTTCATTGGTTCTAGAGATCTAGCTGGTGTATCACTATCTGTAGTAGTTGTTCTCATTGAATCCTAAATAAACAGAGAATTTTCTATAATATAATTTATCAAATAATAATGAAATATTTCAACATACAATGCAACATTTAAATTTAGATCAATGATGATTGTCATCAGTAGAGGTATAAGATGGATACCCCTAAATAATGATTTGTGCCCCTTTCTTTATTTCTAACTTAATTTTTATAGAATATCATATAAAGACAGTTGAAAATAAAAGAAAAGCTTTATATTCATAAAGTTGGCACTTAATATATAAAAAGTAACAACTTTATAACTTACAGCACTATCAATATGAGGTTTTTTATGTCGAAATATATAACGTATAAATATATCTTTTAATATATCTTGTTTAATCAGTTGAAACCACAACCTTTTCATTGGTAGACTTGATTGGTCATTCCTTTAAAGAAAGGTAAACATTTATTTCAAGTCATAAGATTTATGAGAAACATTTACATTTATTGTATTAAAGGGACAGTCTGGTATTTTTGTATATCAAAAATATTTTTGGCTCAAATTTATAACTCGACCCAAAACGTTATCTAGCGAAATGTGTTTTTTTTAAAAGCCAAAACTATTTTTACAAAGATACATATTATATAACATAAACTTTTAATGTTTGTCATTTTTTTTGTTCTTTGAAAGAAAACTACTGCAGGGATTTAAGCAAATAAACGCAAAATTGTAGAGAAATTTTATTATCAATTAGCCTTTTAAAACAAATTCAGTTTGATTAAGTTAATACATGGAAATAAATGCGATATTTTATAAATATTTTCAGATATGATTTAGGATGTTTTTGATCATATATATATCCAAATGTGACTTACACAAAAGGTGTATTAGAAGGACTTAGAAGTGCCTGATATTTAGACTGTGGTATACCAGTTGTCACATCTAGATGTAAACCAGGTATATAACTTTCAGGTGGACAGGCAAACAACTCTAATCTACTATATAACATCTCATCCCATTGTTCTAACATCTTCATTACCGCATGTAATAATGGTGAACAGTTTGGCAACTCTACAATAGATATTGAAATAACATGTTCAAATTAACAATACATGTGGGGTTTTCTTGAACTGGTGTTTGATAACAAAAATGAATTTTTCCATCAAATTAGCAAAATAAAAAAATATATCTTACTATAAACAATAAAAATATACTATACCTGCTAATTCAATACCAACTAATGGTAAAAATAACTGTATATTGTGATATATATGATGTACTATACAATATCTTATTAAACACCAACTGTAGGAATTCGGATCACTGTGTTGTTGCATATTATTCAATGCCCTATAAATACATAGCACCAAATTACATTTTCAATATTCATCTATTTTCAGTTTGTCTAACAGGCATTTTTTTTAGTGTTACAAATACAAATATTGATCTTATATTGTATTCAAAAGTTATTTCAGGGTTGGCAATTTTGCCATGACTCCTTATTTCAGGTATTTTCTCCAAGGGATCTTCAACCTACATCGTTAGAAGCACCCAGTGAGTAACTGAGTTCAACAAAAACTTACAATGTTTTAGGTCGTGAGACTTCTAAATCATCTTCACTATCACTAGCAGGTTCATCATCAGATACAACAGAATCATCAGAATCATAACTGATTATGGACTCTGATGATGGCACAAAGGGCTGTAACAAAAACAGCAATATGAAAAGATAAGTAAGAAAGCAATGATCTACTTTATTATGACTTTCTAGAAAGTGGTTCTTAAAAATACATAATAACAAGGATCTTATCTGGATTATTAATTCATGTTAACATGGACCTGATTGCTATTGAATAAAATTTAAAAAATATCTGTTGGGAAACTGGGAAATATTGTTTATAACAGAAAACACAAAACAAATCTATGAAATCTTTAAAGTAACAGTATGTTCACTTACTTTTGTCATGAAGAATGTTATCATACTAAGTTCTGGCGGTATGAACTTCTCTTTATAAGACTCTTTCATTTCTGCTGGTTTTGGAGAAGGTGAAGATCCCATTACTTTCATATTTAATCTCATCCTATGTTTAGCTAGTTCATCTTCTGATGATTCTGAAGTAAAATGCATAGATAAAATACCACAATTTCATAGACCTGTGTGAAAAAACCAGCCTGGGATGGACTTTATTAAAGTTACATCGTGTCCAAACCACGCCCACATTCGTCATACTAAATCCAAAACTCCAAAACCAAAAATCCAAAACCCGTATTGGGGATACGATGTTAAAGTTATACAATGGTATCACATATTATAATAAAAAAATTATAATAATGTCATTCTCAGTACAGGTATTCTAAATGTTGAAAAGCCATATTACTAATAACTACAAATGTTTTGTTTTCAAGTACTTGATCTCAAGAAGACACCTGTATAACAAAGTTGATTGACATTGCGTTTTACAATTTAAAAAAATTCACACAAAAGATTCAACTTACTTGTTAAAGGAATGTTTGGGTTGTTAGATTTAAAAATAGTTTTAGCTCCACCACCAAACAATGCACTCCACATTTTTTCATCAAATTTATGTGCTACCAGTCGGTATAGTAAAAGAGGATCGTAGGTAGATAGACCATTAACTAATAAACTTATATAAACAGCTAATAATGACTCAGTCAATAATATATTTAATTTAGGAGCATCCTCATCTTTTTCTCTAGCTAATAATACTTTTAATGATGTTACACCTACAACAAAAGATAATTTCACTTAGAAATTGTATCATCTGTAATCTACTGATTGGTATAGACTGTAATTACTGTGATGGTAGAATCTATAACACCTAGAGTAGCAACTAATATGTTTCATATTACAGTATAAATATGATTTAATGTCATTTAGAAAGTGGTGATGCAAAAATATTTCGTTATTGGGAGAACACTTTTTGGTGCTATAAATCTGTGCTATACCAAGAAAGTGTTATCCCAATAATGAAAATATTGTTACAGTATAAATAGAAAAATATAGTGAACATAGTCTAACGAGAAACTTAAAAACTACATCAAACTAATGTAAATGAAATGAAATGAGTGGAGTTTTACGTCCTAAACTTCAGCACCATATTGGTTAATGGAGACAGTTCAAATAAATGTAAATTTTAATGTTACAAAAAATCTCTTTACCTGGCCACTTAGCAGCTGGTGTATTAACCATCTCATCGCCAACACCACCACTATGTGATCTACCACGTCTGCGTTTAATACCAGTCATCAAATAACTAGCTTGACACGCAAAATTAGGACTGAAATGTGACAAAGAATAAAATTCATGTGTGTTTAAATCTTATATACAAGTTTGGCTAATTATTCTATTGATGTTCTTACAGGTTCAAGCACCAAATGTAGGGCACAAAGTGGAAAGTGAACATGAACCACTAAATAGCAATCAATTTTCATGGTCAAGAACTTTTTGACCGTTTCTAAATGTACTGTAAAGAGCTTTTGATGTTTTTAAGATCCAATGAATATTGTTTTACCAAGGCTAAATAAATAAAAAATTTACTCACCTGGAAAACCCTTCCAATCCAATATCCATATTATCATTTAATGATACGACAAAGTTATCACTATCACACAGACATTGGTATATACATGATGATAGGGCGACAGCCAGGTTACGTAATAAATATACATTACTGAGATCTGTAGTTAAACCAGGTGGTAAGAGAAGTTCTATTATAGTGTGTAACATATCTTGTGACATACACTGTAAATGTTGAATAGGATCAGATATAACAGTTTTCGAACTAGCGATACTAGCTGACAATAATGGTAACGTAGTTGGGAAGGGTAAGGGAGACAATAATTGTTGTTGTGGTTTCTCTTGTTGAAGTTCTTGTAATAATAATAACAATTCCATTCGAACAGATGCCAGTCCACCCCCTCCTGATCCTTGCATAATACAATAACTAATCAATGTTCGTAACAACTGCTGATTCATTTTTAACCATTGTTTACGCCTTGACATTCTCTCCATTTTGGCTTCCAGATCAAGTTTATCTGACATAATAACTTCGTGTAAAGACGCTTTACTAGCGGATGTATCAGAACGTATAGATAATGACCTAGAAGGTCGAACTGGTTCTAGCATGTCATCAGAATCTCTACTACTATCTAATGTTGCTGAAAAACAAATTAAATATATGTGAGAGTTTTTGCCCTTTCCCTAAGTACATCTATATAAAAGTGCACAAGCAGTGTTAAAATTAAATGAAAAAGGGCTTGAAAATGAGAGATTTAACTACATATCATAAAGTTTAGACCACTAGAGTCATTAACAGAAAGGGTTTTCGTAGTAAAGAGGGGCACTGCCATGCTGAGAATAATGAGGGAAGAAGTTTGAAGATACAGAAGAATTCTTCCAGTGATATTTGATTTCTCACTGTGGAGTTTTTAAGTACACCAGGCCTTGTTTTCATGACTCTCTATCTCTGTCACTCCAATCACTATCATTGAAAGCAGAACAATGACAATCTCAAATTAATGTGCAAGAAAAGAAACTTACTGTCTGCAAGTGGATGTTGGGAAAAATCTTCCTCTACACCATAACTACATAATGCTTTCAATATCTCAGCTTCTTTCTCTAACCAAATATACAACTGATATCTCAATTGTCCACCATCCACTTCAAACCCAGTAGCTAGTGTACCCAGTTCTTCCATTAACACCTTTAAACAAGCTATAAATTTGTACTGTTGTGCCATAATGTCTATTTTCTGGGAAGGTTTTTCTGTGGTGATCATACCCGATGGATCTTCTACTGTCACAGTGGGAATGTCTTTATTGATTTCCTCCTCTTCATCTTCACTTGAAGATCCCAGAGTAAAATCTGGTTCATCTTCAAATCTTACTCTTGATGTTGGAGTGCTCCAATCAAACTCATCTGCTTTTTCAATTTTTTGTAATGAAATTGGTTCTCCCCAATCTATGCTACTTGTGGTTCCATTTGATAAAGGTTGACTCCAGTCAAAAGCATCTGCTGCATCTGTTTTTTCACTAGTAACCGGTTGACTCCAATCAAAATCGCTTGCTTTAGAGTTATCTTCCATGTTTGAACTCTTTAAGTCTGAAGATTCTAATGTTCCTGAGCTGAGAGAGCCATTTTGATTCATAATTAAATTATTTTTGTTCATTATTTTCTCGTTTTCCTTCTCATCAACAACAGGAGGTAATTTGGATAAAACTTCTAATGCAAGTAGCGGACATCCATTTTTGAAATGAACATGAGCTGTTGCAAAGAACAATCTACGTTCCATTGGTGTGACCTTATCAATGGTTGTTATGTTGTGATCTTGAACTGCTACACTGTTGGATTTAGTGAATCCTGTCATGACAGCTTTACGATGTCCAGGAGAAGCAGATGCCAATTGTTGACGAACAAGTAAAGGATGAGTTCGTAGAAAGTTATAAAAGTTAAAAACATTGGGTGTAATGGTGGCAGCATCTAGATCAGTCTCTGTTGATAGTTTAGGCCGACCAACTTTAGTCTGGAGTAATGTCTGTAGGGCTTCTTTATATCTTTTAAACATCCAGTATGACATGCTGCGTAGGAAAGGATTAGGATGTGCATGACGTGGATTGTAATTTTCACCATTCTCATCATACCCCAGGATATTGGTATTGAGTATTTTCTGGACACTGAAAGGTAACATCTCCTCACCATCGTATAGCCTACAGATAACTATTGCTAGCTGTATATCATTTAATCTTTCTAGGCATACCTTGAAATGAAATAACATCAAATTCAATACACATGCTTCATCAAATGAAATTATTTTTGTTTTAAGGCTAAGATAAAGATCCAAAATCATATCTCCACAAACATCTGTAGTTTTGGGATTTTTAAGTCACATTAAAAAATTTCCCCATTCATTTCCTTCTCATCAGCACAACTTTAAATATCTTAAAAATCTTATTTTAACCATCAATATGTGAAAATATTACACTGCCTGTGTTTTCATAATTTTATTTACATTTAGTTCTTACAACCACTTTCACCTGATGACTACAAAAATAATCAAAACTTACATTGATGGCATCATTCAAGGATCCTCCAAGTAAAAAGAATGCAGCTGCTTGCATGAACATCTGTTTTCCCAAAAGAGCAAAGGCATTTTTCAGAGCAGCTTTCCTCCATCTTTCTTGAGTAAAATCGTTCTTAAAGAAATCACTCATCTTTTTATTATCCACTGATCTAAAAAAGACAATTTGAAGAACCTTACATTAACACCAATTGATACTATGTCACATTCATTTTTTAACAAGGGCAAGAGGGTCCAAAGGTATACAAATGGTTTGAAAGGACTAGAAAAATAAGTAATTCACAATATACAAAAGAGTCAAATTACCTGTATAATCCCCACAACACATTCTTCTTCTTCATAGCTAAATAGAATAGTGCAGCATCCAATGGATCTTTATTGGCTTGGAAAGCTGATTTTGCCACCTGAAATATGGTGAAGTTGGTTACAAATTGAAATCTAGGTTAAATCTGAAATTCATATTGCTCCCTTCATGTGTACTAAATGTTTTTGAACAACACCTCAGACTAAACTCATCACTTACCTTTTCTATGACTTTCTTTAATTGTGGGAGATTATTGACCCACCAACCAGCACCAAATTGTCTTAATTCTTCCCATGACGGTTCACCTTTCTGCATACTTGGTATAAAGGATAACAGTTCCTGATAAACAATCACACAAATTTCAAAAATTATAAAATTTGACACAAGTGACATGCAAAAATATTTACTATTTGGTATCTGATGAAAAAGTTATATTCTTGTAAAAAGATTCCTGTTTATCAGGTAAAATACAAGATTTGGTTTCCATTAGCAGAGCTCATTTAAGTTTGCCATTTTAATTTAGTTTGATACAATTAGATAATCCCTCGTGACTTACCTCTGTAGCTTCAGAATGAAAAGCCCACACAAGGTTAAAAGATTTGAGGCCATTTTTAGCTAATGCTCTACGTGGTCCTGGTAGTAAGGTACCTAACAGATAAATATGATGTCTCATAGCTAAGAGAAATCTTAAACCACAATCATCCATGGATTCTGTAGCTAGAGATAAGCTAGGTTCACCTTCTGCAGATGCATCATCTATAGAAATAAAAGACATATTTAAATTACTAATAATTGGATAGGCAACAGAATTTAATTGATCAAGGAAGAATCTTATCTTAAGTCCTTGCAACTGATCTGTGAATGTGTTTGAACTATTCTTAAAGAGCACCATGAAGCTATTTGGTTAACAAGAATGTCATCCAAGACTACCAACCTTGTTCTGGTTTGGAGATTTGTTCAGCAAGATCAGTTTTAGTACTAGCTACAGTATCAGCTAGAGCCATCAGGTACATCTGATCTAAACTAGATAGCCCTGGTAACTGCACTTGTAGTAGATGGTCTGCTAAAACTTTGGCTTGAGATGGTATAAATAGATAAGGATTTTGTGCTGGAGTACTTGAAGATAATTTGTTACGTTTCCCTCCAGCACTATCTGCTGATGTTGATAAATCATTGATGTCAAATTCTTCATCATCCATAACATTTGTGACAAATAAATCAGTGTAGTCTTGTTGTGCTTGATTAGGTGAAGTTACTGCCCCTGACTTAGCAATCTCCATATTAATACCAGAATTGTCAGCATCAGCAGCCAGTAAAGCATACATTGGTAATGGTGGAATGGAATTTATTTCAGCAAAGTTCGACACATCATCTACTATCACTGGGTTGTCTTTTCCTATAGCTGATACTGACACACTGTAAGATCTGAATCTTCTTCCATCATCTTCAGTATCATCAACAAATACAGACTGCATTGCTTCACCACCAGTTATACATCTTACAAGATGAGCTAAAATGGCTTTTACACGTTTTATTTTACCAAAATTTAATAATTCCATTAATTGTTTCGGGTGATATTGAGGTAAAACTGGATTAGCCATTCTGGCTGCCTCAAACAATCCAAAATCATGTATCAAAGATAAACTGGTCAAACTATCACTTCTTTGTAAGCTACTTTTTGAAGCTGTTGAATTTTGTTCAGATTTTTGCCACTCCTTTTTCTTCAGACTGACATGAGAGAAGTTTTTACTGGCATGTTTAAAACTTGGCATAGAATATGAAGCTTTAAATGTTGATCGTTTATTGAAATTATTGCGGACACTACCAGTTGTGAATTGGGTTAAGTTGGCTTCAGTTAATGTGCGTTTATCAATATTGAAGTCATCTTTATTGTCAGCCATATCGTCATCGGGAGCAAGAGGATCTCTCCATTGGGAATACACATGCATTTCATTGTCCATACCAATAACAAGTATACCAGCTCGAACCCAAGATAGATGCATGGGTAATGGTGGTAAACCATCTGCTGTATTTAGTTCTACTGCTCGTAATCTCATCCACCTGATCTCCTCCTGGTAATCTTCCATCACTAAAGATTTCGACTTCTGTAATAATGGTCTAGCTCGTTTCACTTGTTCTTTGGGTTGTTTCTCTTGTAGAGAAGACATGGCTTTAGTTGATGCTTGTGCTATTTCATTTGAAACTTGAGAGTAAGTCAGTACTTTGGGTCCAACACCAACTGTTAAAATATGAGATCCATCTTCTGTTGAGACCCAATCTAGCTGTACAAGTGATTTCTGTTGTAAAACACCAAGTCTGTTACCTTTCTCAGCTATAGATTTTCGTACTGTCTGTATAGTACATAAACTTGGTACTGATTTAGTCCGTGTCATGTTGACTATGGAAGAAGATGGAGATAAACCACCAGGTGTACTATCACGACGGTTTTTATCAGGATTCAATATTAAATCTAAATCTATTTCAGACTTGGGATCTGGTATTTTAATATTCTTTAATTCTATTGTATCTTCTAAAACCCATTCAGATCCACCTATAAATATGAAAGTTAACACATAAGAATTAAATTAACCATACACTATTTTTCAGTCCACTTATTTCAAACATTGCACAATTATAGACTGTGAAAATAATTTTAACTTAACCTTGGAATGCATCTCAATAAAGAGTATTATACAGAAGCATATTTCATTGTTTAAGACTTGATAGCATCATAATACCTCTTCATAAAGGAGATTTACTTTAAGCTTCTACTTGAACCAAGATGGAAGCATTACTACTCTAGAGGAAAAAAGTTTGGAAATCTTATATCAGTCTTGATGAATAATCACAAGTAACAGTCTTACCTGTTGATTCACATTCATAGATAGCTACACATAAATTAACAAATTTATCAGTTAGATTATCAGTCTGGGTTGTAATATGACCAAATCTATAGGCTACAGAAAATCTTCCACTATATGCACAACTGATGGTTATTGGACGACCTAAAATGCAAGAAAATAAAAACAAGTCAATACAAGCTTGACTATGTATTCATGTTTGTTTCAAGAACTTCACAACTGGGTTTATGTTGGTAAGAAACATACAGTATATAATCAAAATAGAACACAATTTGAAAAGCATTTCTTCACACTTAATGCAGAAATGATCTATGTCCATCAATGTGCATAGCTGAATATTTCAAAATTCTAATTTCCATACCATGATTATACATGAAGCCTATTCTGGTAAGCTTTTACAAATGCTTTTTTTAATTTTCAACTGATGAACTCTATACTATCTTACCAGTTAAAGCAATAGAGCTTGAAGCATGAACAGGGCTCATCATCTCCCATTCAGACCAGTTAAATGTCACATCTTGTGGATGATTTATAACTTCAGTTACAACATGTGGCTTGATATTCTTTCCTTCATTGTCCATTGAAAACTCATAGCTGGTTACACTTAAACAACTCATATTAGTACTGGTTAAACCAAGACTACTTTCACCCAGATCAATCAAGTCACATTTCCAGAATCTTATTTCACCGTCTGTACAGGCTGTCACTAGTTGATAGGGAGCAAAACAGGCTGGGTAGATAGAGGCTGAACTAAGATGGCCAGCAGACACTGTAGCACATATAACATCAACATCATCTGGTAGATCTAATGATTGAGTACACACCTACAATGAAACACACATAGGTCAATAACACTGAAATCAAAACAGACTTTACAATTCTGTTTTAATAATAAGAAGACAACAACATAATTTGTAATTTGCATTAATAACAACTTGTTATGGTTCTCAAGGGTCTTTAGGACAAGCTGGTTCTTGGCCCAACTTCTTGTTAATGATTTCCCTGATTATCCTTTCTAAACATGATTTGAGCACATGACCAACAATAGTTTGACACTACCACACAAATGAAAAAAAGGCTTAAATTCCAACCTTCAAACCACATTCTGATATAGCTAACAAATGTTGTTAGAAAAGTGAATATGAAAATGGTACCTTAGTTGTTGTGATAGACATGGTCATAACGGTAGATACTCTAGGATTCATATCTTCCGGTGATGTATCACCAGAACTAGTACCGGTATCATATTCTGCTTCAAATACTGAACTAGTATACTGACTATTTTCATATCCTGAAATTTCAATAAAGACCACCTCTACTTTAGCACGTGACTTAATCAATAACTAAATCAAAACAAAGGTATTCTTCAGTCATAATACTATGAAGATGAAACTTTCTTGTATATATAACCCTAAAGGCATAATTAGAATTATAATAAACAAAAACTGAAACATGTTGTCAAAGTGCCACGCTGTACATTCTTCAGCCGACTGATCTGTAGCCAACTGACCTTCAGCCAACTGTTCTTCAGCCGACTGATCTGTAGCCAACTGACCTTCAGGCAACTGATCTTCAGATCAAGAATAGTATTTCAATTAGATTTTGCTGATTGTATTACCTTCATGTCCACCGCCGGGTTGTGAAGAGATCGTGATTTTCCACATGTGTAATACACTACCACCCTCGAACATTTTCTCTAAGACAACAAGATAGAAATTCTCTTCAAATACTCCAACATTCCGTAGATCAACTATCGCTCCTCCCATAGTGGCAACATCATGTGTAGACATCTTACCAGTAACTAACTGTTCTTGAAATACATGTAATAACTGTACATTCTGCCAATCCTGTAATATAGTATCATACTGTTAATAAACTTCAAACAGTGATATTTGTTTACTGTATAACATGACTGTAAATGAAATTAATGGAGTTTTACATCCTACTCTTCTGCACCTTAACATGACTGTAATAAAAACACAGAAGTAGATGTTATCAAGTGTGGGATCATCAGACAAAAACACCTTATGGGCTAATGAATGACTGGTGATATCATGCAGTGTGCAATGAGGAAAATTTTGTCAGGACAACAGCATTAGCCTATTCTTTTTGCAATTTCAAACTCTGGATGGATCTGTAACCCGCTGGGCCTCGGTGTATTTTCCAATCCAACTACTAGACGCTTTTTCCATGTCAGTCCCTCCATTACGCATCACTGAAAAATCCAAATGTTCATTTCAACCTTGTCAGAGATTGAATTCTGGACTCTCAAGTTAGTGAACAAGCTTAGTCCCTAAGCCACCGCAGTTCTCTAAATCAAACAGACATTCAACACAAAAGCGAACAAAAATCTGAATGACTACATACTCCATTTGTCACAAAATTGAGATTTCATAGAATACAGTAATGATATAGGTAGCACAAAGGGGTTATGAGTTTCGATAAGGCACACCACCTCAATCTTAAAGGAGGTGACTTTTAATATAGACTTGATATCTTTAATTCATATAACTACATGTTGAATTAAATCTAACCAACCTGCATGGCATCGTTAATACCCTCTAACTCTATGATACAGCCTGGTCTGGAGGAAGATTGTTCACTAACTATATTAAACAAATCACCAGGTACTTTACCAGTATTATTATCTACTTTAAAACTAGAACTGGTACTAGAGAAACTCATTCCTTGAGTCTGAAAAACATAAGGTAGTTTTAAACCAAAAATATTGTTTACTCTCATAACATCTAGATTTGGTTATGTAGATGTTTCTAGCTTAAAAAGGCTAAAATTAAACAATAAGCATGACATAGTTTGTACATGGCGTTGTTGATTAGATGCCCTTTATGAAGTACCTGCCAATTGGGTTTGAGTTCTGTAATAAATTGTCCTTGAGTCTCGTCATTCTATTGAACCAAACTTTAAATAAGCCTTTCCTTTATAATTTACCTCATGTTTACTCTGTGAATCAGATAATAATGATCTTGCATCTATTAAAGCTTGATATAATCTTAAACGGGAGCCATCTGATGCTACAAACAACGCACTAGGTGAATTACTGTAGGAACCCAATGATGTACTGAAAAATACAACAACCACTATCAAGAATTTCTGAAGACATTATTTGTACTTTCAAATAGATTGAATTATGATTTTCACATTCAGCATTTGGCAAAATTATTCAAAATTGTATTCAAGTTTGCTATTTAAATTCCAAATTACTACATGAACTTACAATGGATAATTATGTTATTCAAAAATTGACACAGACCATCAATATACAAGACTATTTACCTTGGAAGAAGTGTTGGTACCCAGGCCACATTAGCAAAAGCAGAGACTGGGGGTGCATTTATCCTAGCTAGTTCTATTATACCACCAGATTTAGATAATGGACCTACAGGATCAACACGCCATAATATTAACTCACTACAGAAAGGAAAGCCAGCATCATCATCAAGACCTTTATCTCCATCAGGTGTTTCTTCTTCAGGTATATTATGATGAGATGAAGTTAATAATAGTGGTAAAACAGGATGACAGGCAGCAGAGTTAGTTCGGAATCTATGTCCACAAGCACGACTAGCATGAGCTACACTAACTATTGTTTGAAATTTAGAATGATCAGTAAAACTTATCTGCCACTGATTTATGGACCCATTTTTATGTTTAGTTATCATTAAAACATTTGGTATTAACATATTATCATTCTGTCCTGGCGAGTTCTTGCCTGTGGCTGGGGCTGGTGGATTAAATGTCTTTTGTTGTCCTTCATCAAAATCAACCCATGTTTTACTCTCACTAAGTTTCATGGCAGACTTAATATCCATTTTACTATAGTTACAATACATTAGTAAATTACTCGACATGGATCTAGCGTCTGCTATAGGGAAGGCATGAGGTAATCTTGATGAAAAACTGACTTGTGCTTGTCTAAAACATACTGGTGTATATTCATCTAACCAGTCTACCAACCTACAATATAAACAAACAAAATAATGCTGAAAACTAACTCTCTTCAATAAATCTTGCTCATTATTCCATAAGACTTTTTTGATTGCTTTTCACAGAGCTCAATTTCAGCAAACTGTATCTCCTGAAATATAATCTAACCTCTGCCTGGATATGTGAAGGAGTAACTTAAAAAAGGCTAAATCAGTAAGTTTAGGTAATTTTTGTATGGCTGCATATCGAAGTTTAAAAACAAGATGAGACCTACCAGACCAGAAAACTACCATCTACAGGATGTATACTAAATAACATATCAGGATTCTGATGCCAATCTCTTAACAATACTTCTATCTTTCTATCAATATTATCCATCATTGATGTCTACAAAAACAAGTTTTTTATAAGGCAATCAAATTGTTGACTAGATTTTGTTTTCAAGAAATACCATAGCTGTCATAGAGCCGTAACCCAGAAAAAATGAGCATTAAGAGAAGACAAGTCCAACATAGGCATAATTCAAATTTATTCCAAAATATTCTCCTTGAAAGATAATAACAATATATGACTGAAAATGAATATGATATCAAAAAGTGAAACAAGTGATATCATTTGTATAGTTAACCAAAAATTCCATGAAAATTGTACTCCTGCTGAAAATCAATGCTTCACAGTTTGAATTATGTGACTCCCACAACACTAAAACTAGTATTTCAACAAATAAGAAGGTAATCACTTCTATGTTTGAAAACTTACTGAGAATTCTGGATTACTGCCTTCAGAACCATGATCTGATGATATACTACTAGCACTATCTGTATGAGTTCCTAACACCTTATTTTTAGCTTTACCCTTTCTTTTAAAAAAACTAGCTTTCTTCTTTTTCTGACCTGAATAAAGTAAAATCGAACAATAAATAGATCATAAATAAATTTCTGCCTTTCAAATGTTTACCATTTACCTATAGACTTTTGTTTCATGCTGATAGCACTATAACAACACATAAATAACATCCAAAACATGTAAACAGAATCTAAGAGCCCATATTAAATTTTCATTTACAGTTGTACAGAATTAATAATCATACAAAATCATATTTAATTGTATTACTATGTAAGGAACTTCATTAAAGAGTTAAGGAATCTTTCTCTTTAGAGAATCCTTGTTTCACTCCGACGCATTTCGTACAATTTGTACTCTTCAGGGAGACTGTTACTACTGGGCCCCATTCCTTCTATTAATATCCTATAGTAAATGGAGGCGCTTCATGGTGGACCTCAGTGAAAGCGCTACTGCTGCTTGGTTGCCAAGACGTTATAACAATGGCGTGGAGGCATGCAATTTGTGTTTCTTTTCTGCCGAAAATGACAGATTTTTGGTATTTTTCCTGGATTGATGCTTGGTATCCGTATCTCTATGTAAGGAACTTACTTAAGTCAGATACAGGCACTAGTGCAAAATGCTGAATAGATTTGGACTTACTATGATCATCATGATCACTATCAGAATTATCATGACTAGAATCATGATCATCTTCATCATTCTGATGATTGGTGGTATTATGATCTTCATAAGATAAATGTTTATATAAATCTTGTAATATTTTCTCAGCTTCTATTGTAAACTGTAATTCTTTATTATTTAACCAATTAATTTTAAAATTATGCTCAACATCTCCTTTATTACCAGTTACTGGTTGGAGTGGAATATCTGAAACAATGGACAAAAAGATTATCACAATGGAAAATCGCCATATTCACTTCGCAAATACTGACAAATTTATACTGGTAAATTATAAGACACTTCTTTATTAGGACAGGAAGTTTTTAAATTTAAGAAAAGGTATTTGCAAATGGAGGCAGTAGTTTAGGCACGAGTCTAGTTGGTTAAAGAAAATAGTATTTCATATAAAAACAGTGATTAAAAAATGATATATATTCAATAAAGATAAGATAATATTCAAGTGTGTTTAGAGGTCACAAACTTAAATTCATAATATTTTGTTTTTCTAGGATGTTTAACAGTCAATTAAAGAGTGCAGTAAACTTATACAGCCAGATGACCAAATAAGAAAATGGCTAAATAAACAGATGAGCACAGATTATACAAAACTAACCTGTTTCTGGGTTAATGCTACCAGCTAAATGGAAATGTAAAACTGGTGATACACCATTGTGATGAATAGCAAACTTGTGGAAGTCATGTACACTACCCATACTAGATAAATTACCCACACTCATTACAGTTTCTGGACCATATTTAGGTTGTTTTCTTCTCTTGTGTATAGCATGTCTAAAAGTACACGTTAAATAAGACAAAAAGTTGGGAAATATATCCCTTATCCAATGAACAACTGGATAATTGATACAGTTTGCTTTGCTTTTGTACGACAAATCCTGTCTAGATAAGAGTTTTCTTACTGCCCAGTGAAAGTTATCTAGATAAACCTAAAATGTATACTTGCAATTACAAAATGGAGAAACAATGAAATTCACTGCATGTATATAATTAATCCTTTTCTATGGATTTTCTATATTGAGTAATTAAGGGAATGTTATGCTAATTACGGGGAAGCCTTCCATACTCGTAACTTGAATGCAATATCATTATTATATACTCTGATAATTGGACACTATTGGTTTGGCTTAAACAAAACCGACAATGACTTACCTAATAGTTTTTAATCTCTGCATGAAGCGTTTTTTATGTCTACTGGTATTATATTTAGCATCTAAAGTAGAACTGGCATCAAACTGTTCTAGATCAACTAAGCCATCATCTGGTAATATAGTTTCACACCAAATACGACAAACATTATCCAAACAAGATGTGACTAACATATTAGCTACAGAACCTCTGAAATATAACATCAAATATTTTATAGAGACTAACATAAATGTTACAATTTAGACAGAATCTTATGTTGTTTAATTAGCAAATTATAATTATGATATGTAACAATCATCAAACTGATTAATCCAAGAAAAACAAGTGATTGCTTAGCAAGATACACCCATTTTCCTGATTAATTTCAGTTTATCAAGGGCAGTTAATTTTTACCAAAAAACTAAATCAGATGAAAACTGTAGTAGTGTTTACAAACAAATTTTGACTTGTTTTAAGAAGGACAATTATTCAAAAACTCGATTTGAAAAATGAGTAATATTCAAACTTGATCCAGATATCAATGTTTAAGATATCAGATCTTTAAAATCAGATTAAAATTGTAGTATTATGTTCAAAAACAGTAGTTGACAGAATTTTAATAAAGTCAAGGGCAATAACTCAAAAAGTACTTATTGAAAAATAGTCAAATTCGGACATGATCAAGATCAATATAATATATACCAATCACACCATATTTCATTCAATTCTGATAAAAACTGTAGTTTTTGCCAATTGTGGACAAATGGATTGATGGCAAAATATACCCACATTAATAATGCAAGCATAATAAAGGAAGGAAGCATCAACTGTTTGTGGTGGGTTGCAATCACTTTGGTTTAATCACATTTGGTTTACCAAGTGACAGTTGATACAATAACAATTACAAGCTGAATATAGTCTACAAATAATATTCTGATGCAATCTGTCATGATATATAAATATAATTTCAAATACTTATTAGGCAAGATGATTATCAATTATTGAAGATGCAGCACAAGATGCTTTATGTAATAAAGCTGCATACACATGTTAAATAATTTATCTCTGATTATTCTGATGTTCTATTTGTATTCCTGCAATACCGACCATGATCAAATAAAACTTTTATAGATATCAGAAATAAGCCAAATTCAAATTTCCCTTATATCACCATTTTTTTTCTGGACAAACACAGGAAAACCTTGACACAAACACAGGAGTGATGGGTGTAGTCGTGTATTGGACTTTAAACTCATTTTTGACGAGGGAAAATGGGTATTTGTGAGGAGTACAATTTATTTGAGTACGGTAGAGCATAAATATATATTACAGGTTTTAACACGAGGCATCAGTTACTTACGGTATATCAGAGTATCTGAAAACAACATCTTAAATATCTAAATATTATCTTAAACTTATATAGACATAAATAGTCATAGTTTTTTACATATTATTTGCTTCACCAGCTGATAGATCTTAATTTGAAATACACATCACTCTTCAAATGAACAAAACACATTCTATGTGCCTTAAATTCTAACTATGTAATGTTATACAGACAACTGAAAACTGCAAATATGCAAATACCTTAAGTTCTAACATCAAGAAAAGAATATCATAAATTAAGAAATATTACAGCAAGACTGTTTTCAATGTACAAGAAATCCCCAAATTACCTTTAAATTCATAAAATTGCAGTCAAGAATTGATCATTTTTTAAGTGAAATAAGAGCACATTTCAGACATATGAAATAAAGGGTACAATTTCATGAATTTTTTTTTTTATTCTTACCGTGGCATATATTTGCTTGTTCTTCTCCATGAGAATCCAGTCACAGATCTAGGATGTGCAATATAAACAAAGGAATAATGCAAGTCATCTTTCTTGGGGCTGATGCTATCAGTTCTAATTAACTGTGGTGTTACTGAAATATACATAATTCAGTTTCAGATGTTTCATTCTTAGTAATATATACACAATTCATTTTTAGATGTTTCATTGTTACTGATATATATATATATACATAATTCATTTTTAGATGTTTCATTGTTACTGATACATAAATACATAATTCATTTTTAGATGTTTCATTGTTACTGATACATAAATACATAATTCATTTTTAGATGTTTCATTGTTACTGATATATATATACACAATTCATTTTTAGACGTTTCATTGTTACTGATATATAAATACATAATTCATTTTTAGATGTTTCATTGTTACTGATATATATATACATAATTCATTTTTAGATGTTTCATTGTTACTGATATATATATACACACAATGTTTCATTGTTACTGATATATATATACACAATTCATTTTTAGATGTTTCATTGTTACTGATATATATATACACAATTCATTTTAGATGTTTCATTGTTACTGATATATATATACACAATTCATTTTTAGATGTTTCATTGTTACTGATATATATATACAAATTCATTTTTAGATGTTTCATTGTTACTGATATATATATATACACAATTCATTTTTAAATGTTTCATTGTTACTGATATATATATACACAATTCATTTTTAGATGTTTCATTGTTACTGATATATATATACACAATTCATTTTTAGATGTTTCATTGTTACTGAAATATATAATATTTTTTGACGTTTTTCACAATTCATTTTTAGATGTTTCATTGTTACTGATATATATATACATAATTCATTTTTAGATGTTTCATTGTTACTGATATATATATACACAATTCATTTTTAGATGTTTCATTGTTACTGAATATATATACATAATTCATTTTTAGATGTTTCATTGTTACTGATATATATATACACAATTCATTTTCAAATATTTCATTGTTACTGATATATATATACACAATTCATTTTTAGATGTTTCATTGTTACTGATATATATATATACACAATTCATTTTTAGATGTTTCATTGTTACTGATATATATATACATAATTCATTTTTAGATATTTCATTGTTACTGATATATATATACATAATTCATTTTTAGATGTTTCATTGTTACTGATATATATATACATAATTCATTTTTAGATGTTTCATTGTTACTGATATATATATATACATAATTCAATTTTAAATGTTTCATTGTTACTGATATATATTCACAATTCATTTTCAAATATTTCATTGTTACTGATATATATATACACAATTCATTTTTAGATGTTTCATTGTTACTGAAATATTACATAATTCATTTTTAGATGTTTCATTGTTACTGATATATATATATACACAATTCATTTTTAGATGTTTCATTGTTACTGAAATATATATAATTTATAATAAGATTTCACTGTTGTTCTCTGAGAGAGTCTCATTTTTTCTTTACACCAAAATCTAGCAAAATGTGTCCCTGAATGTTTCTGAAGATTCCTTAATGTTTTTGTTAGTTGTAAAAAAAATACAGAACGAATTTAAGCAAAATAAATGCTTAATTGAATAGAAATATGTCTCCTACTAATTCAACTAAAATATTGAGCCATTATAAACAGCACAACTATCAAATGTTCCATATTTAATAAACCTTGGTAAAACAATTTAGTTTGATCAAGTAGGTATATGGATGTAAGTATTTTTTAGGGAATAATTTACAATGTATTTGATAATGAAAATTTTGCATAATGCCTCTTTAAAAATCAATATAGACATATTATAAATAGCAATTTATAATCAAAATTTTTAAAAGTTCATTGTTAATAAAACTTGGTAACAATTTTTTTTCATACAGAAAAAACTAAATAGGTTTTGTTGGGACTCATAATGAGTGGTATAATAGCATGTTAAAATAGTGGTACAGTTACATCCATTGTTGACAAAGTTTTTGTAAGTTAAGAAGATTACTGGTCTTTATTATTTATTTAGTGTTTATTTGTTTTAAACATGTAGAACACTATAGGTTAACTAATATTAAATAACACTAGACCACATGATGTCATTAAAAGTAATTTTTGTTGTATAACCACCATTGTATAGAATTACCCAAAAAATGTGAGGTCACATATTATAAAATTTCTAACTGTACTGTTAGATTTATATTATGATCTCTTGATGGGAGTCAGTTAATGACCAAATGTAAGACATAAATTGAAAAATCATGTAAAAAGTAGAGATTAAAGGTCTAAATTAACTGGGCATCTGATAATGCTCAACTTTCAAGAGCTCTGATACAAACAATTGTTTTTATATGAACTGAATTCACTTTTGGACCAGGAAGAAGAAAAAAAAATGCAAACCTTTTCTGTCTTCATACCATATCTTAACCAAACGATCAGCCTAAAATAGAAAATATATAAATCAAGTCTTCATTGTAAAACAATTACTTTGAAATCTATAAAATTTTACGGTAAAAAATGGATTTTATGTACAAATATATTTTTTGAGAACAAAAATGAGATACCTGTCCTGCTGAAGCAAACAGAAATCCATCAGGAGAGAATTTTAAATGGTACACAGTCGTGGCAGGTCTGAAATAAAATTTGAAGAGATTGAAGAAAGAAAATAATCAACATTTACCAAAGGTATTTAGTAATATATTTGCTTAAAGCTTCTGTGGCGCTTAGGTATAAGATATAGACCGATACGAGGTTAATATTCGAAATAATGTCGAGGGCTTGTCCGAGACATTTTTTTTCGAATATTAACCGAGGGATTTGAGGTCTGTATCTAACTTACAATCCAAGGTAAACTATGTTTCATTTTTTACTATTAACCCCCTTTCTCTCGATAGATTCGTCCACAGGTTAATACATGAAATAATCGTCGTCGACATAAAAGGTGAAATAATACCGCGGATTGTAAACTAACTAAATCACTAACTCAAAACAATGTCCTGATTTTCAAAACAAGAAACCCTACAAAGGGAAAAATATCTGATAAATGACATGCTTACTTGCATCTCCATACACATTGCCAAGAACCAGGACCATGTGTTAGAATATCTTTATTATCTCCATGTAAAGCATGAGATAGTTGACTAATGAGTGGATCATCATCATCTGTTCCTAAACTAAACTGTACTTTTTTACTTACTCCCTTCATCTTCATTTCTTTCATTCATTTCAAACTGCCATATACAAATACTATCACCTCCAGTCAATAATTTGGAGCCTACAATAAGACATATTTAGTTCTTGTCTGACACTGCATAGAAATAGCAGAATAATGAAATGGACATTATCTATCAGTCAAAGTATTACCTATTGAAAAGATACACAAGATGTAGATTTGGCATAAGCTAACCAAACTAAAAATTCAAATCAAATGAAGAGTATCCATAAAATGCTTATAAAACATAAATGAAGCATTGAACAAACCTTCCATATTCCATGTTAAAGCATTAATAAAACAATCAACTTCTATGGTGGCTGTAAGGTACCATTTATAATCCAATTTCTGTAATATATCAATTACAAATTATGATGCCAGCATATTTTGATAAGAGATTAGTAAGTAATTGATTATACTATCAATCTGATTATAGGTCTAGATTTAACAACACTCCTCTTGTCATCCACGATCTAAAGAAAGTTTTGTGCAACACACGCTCTTGGTGATTACAACATTCAGTTAATCAAATGCACTGTTCAATAAATGTTTTAAGGCTACATGTTAATTATTATACACTGACTTGAAACATAACCCCAATTTCAGCAATAATAATTGTTTTTGATTTATTAGCATAAAATAATGATCTCAGACTTTTTTGGGAGATAAATTTGGTTTAAACACAATATAAAGGAGAACTTATTAGTCAGACTATGGAAAGGAAAGGAAATAATATGTAAGTTTGAATCTTATTTAGATTGTAAATGTAATACCATTCTTGTAACATAATTATTTAGTTCAGTCAGTTTTTACATGTAAAAGATAAAATTCTATTAAGGAATAAAATAATAAGCTTATATAGCTTAAATTTTACCATACTTTTAAATTCATTTTGGTTTAGGAGCCTTATGGCAGAAACCAGAAGGGGATGTATACATTATCTGAATATTTTCTTTCAACAAGGTAATGAGCTAATAATGACCTAGTATTTTGTCTACATTATTTTCTACTCGTCCCATGTTTAGCTATAAGAATTGTTCTTTCCAATATAATCAAAGTGAGTATTCTATAGATACACAGATTGATTGTCTGAACACGTAATATATATAATAATATATAGCTCTCAGGGGGAAAATTCATGCTTTTTATAAAACATTACCATGATTCTAACGCAATATTATTTTTTTTCTTGTAATCAATAGACTATCTACAGCTATTTTTTATTTATTTCAGCTAAAGTAATTTAAAAAATAGTGTTGTAAATTATAAGAAATAGCTGAAATAAATAAGACTTAAAAGTTCATTTCAAATAATACTTCATATCCTTACAACAAGGATAACATTTGAATTTCATATCCAGACTCAAGCCCCATCCAAATGAATTTCAATATTCATAATTTAGCACCTGTAACCAACATCACTGACAAGGTCAGATAGGGTTGAATAAGATTCATGGCCTATTAAGATTTGCAACAAAACACCAACTACATCCTTCCAACTTTTCATCAATAGATGTCTTAGTCATATACATTTCTGGTGGATCTAACTCAATCATCGTTCTTCATATTTCAAACACTGTCAAATTGTGCTAACTGTTAATGCTAACAAATTAGTAAAAGGTCATAAGGTCAAACATTGCTAATTAAATCTTAATTGATTTCATATTCTTGATTATCAATTATCAGATCATTAAAACAAAAATAAATACTCATATCATAGATTGTCTAAACAATTCTTTTTTTCTAGGTTGAATAAATAATTCAACGAGCCTCTTATTACATTGATTTGTAATTAATTTTTTTGCTTCTTCAGTAATTATTTGAATAATTAAAAGGTATAGAATAACATGGAAATCAATAAAAAAAATCAATCAAGACAAGACAATCTTTCATACAAAATCTTTTCTTTCTTACATATGTCAAGCATTTTTCTCTGGCATCCACTTGAATTTCTAATAGGAAATATTTTAAACCAAATAAACTGATTTACAATTAAAACTTCAAGCTAATGCTAAATCATTTAAATTAGTTTACAAAACTTTAAAAAATCAATACACTGGATTATAATCTTGACCATTAAAATGGGAAACTAATAGATAGTAGATGGTACAAGTATAAGTTAAAGAACTTTCAGAAATATACAGACATATTTCTATTTCCAGACATGACCTTTGACTCCATTCAATTCATGAAGGAAATCAAACATCAATAATTTCAATTAAGTAGATGGTAAATGGTTAGATGTCACAACACTGTGGAATTTTAAAATTATGGCTTAAACTTTGCAAAGCAAAGTGACATACGCCCACCAGCAACTTAGAAGTTGAATCATCGTATGTTGTCTATGTACTTTTGGTGCATGTCTATTTTATGAGTGAGCACAAGTTTCACAATATAGTAAACACAGTGAAAACGTGAACATAAGTGGGATGTAATATTTCAGTGAAAAATAATCAAGTCATTACCGTTACCACAATACCACAATAATTATCTGTTTGTATTAGAAAGTTGTCAAAATCCCCATAGTAGAAGAAGAACTAAAGGACTAATAAGGACCATGTCCTTGTGTATTGGGCCTAATTCTGACCCATGTAAAATAAAGAGTTTATTATTATTATTATTATTACTACTTACATGACTGGTTTCATGAATAAGAGGAGTTGGTTCAAATATGTGAACTTTTCTGCCATAACTAGCAGCTATCTAAAATTACACCCAAAAAACCATTAATATTAAAAAATGGAATTTAATGTTTTTCTGTTATTATACATCGCTAAAATATATTACATAGATCAACTGCCCCCAGATAAATTAATTTCAGTCAAGCAGACTGAAGTAAAATAATCATAATCATGCTTTGCAGAATTGAGAAAAAATTGATAGTCTTCATTTCTTAAAAAAAATAGCGATGGTCATCGTAATACGCCCACGTTAATAATTATCTATTGTGTCCACAAAGAATTCAAGAACAATGGCAGACACGCTTTTAAGAACAATAACATATTAATTTTAAGGTAACTCTTCTGTGTTTCCACTTGTTAAATTGCCGAACCATTACGGTTAAGGAAGCAAAAAAAAACCTTTTTGCGTTCAGCAATTTATCAGGGGCCAAATGAAAGCTAGCTTTAAAGCCGGCTTTTTAAACAAGTGAAAACGCAAAATCGAAAAGTACTAGTTTTACGGTCACAGAACTGTCAGATAATGTGCCACTTTTTTGATCGAGACTGAAGTGGTTTGGGAACTAAATAAACTCAGTGGAAACACAGCGTGTTCGGCAATCGAGCTAGCTTTAAAGCTAAAGCAATTCTAAGTGGAAACGCAGTTAAAATACATAAGTTCTTTGGTTTACATGGCAATAGCGGTATCAGCCTGAGCCCCTCCAAGGTGATATCATATTCATTGCCATGAGGTCACAGCTGAGTTAAATAATTTATTATCAGTATATTAGGAATTTAAAAATTCAATTATCCATTATCAAATTTCATAATTCATTTATCATTAAGTTACATTTCTCTGTGTAGCCTTCCTTAAGGCTAGTCATTTTCTTTTATGACTTAAAAGATTTTCTGTTTGAAGTATTTTGATTATTAATTGATTATTGATCCTTAGCCTACATCAATAATTACTCTCAATTTGGTTAATGGTCCATTGGACACATAGTAAAACTAAGACCATAGTAAATATTAAAACATGTTAAAATACCCACCTTTCCAGTATCTGATGAGCAGTCAATACAACTAACTTTAATATTACCATGAGTTACTCCAGGAATAATTTGAACTCGCTCAAAATTACTCGCTAATATAACTATATTACATCCTGCGGCATAAGCCTGAAAATATATTATAATAATATACACTAATAAACTTTATTCATATACTTGTGTCTTTGCACAACATTAACCAGGCCCAGCAATTTTTAGTAAAAGTACTAGAACCGTACCTTCAAAACTATTGGTGGGTAAAGTTATTAACATTTTTCTATTACTTGTGAGTTGTAAATTTTTAAAATATTGAAGTACCTCTAATGATTGATAATAAACATAAAATGAATGAGAAAAAATATCGCTTTTACATCTGGTAGTGATGAAATCGAACTGTGTTTATCACTTTCAAAATTTGAAATAAAAAATCCTGTATTTAAGGTGTTTATTTCATGAGTTTTTACACACAAACACCAAATTTAATTACTCGTGTTTGAATAACTCAGGTTAATAATATCGTTATGATAAAGGAACACAAGGGAATAAAGTATGGTATAACACAATTCTTTAATAACACGGTACATAACGTTTCAACACTATTTACAGGTGGTGTCATCAGATGAAAGTCAAAATGGAGGCAGAAATGAGAATGTGTTTCTTTTAAGCTGTGATAAAGTTTTTGAGGAAAGCCCTGAAGGAAATCAATGTTCAAGCTGTATGGGAGTCATTCAACAATCAAACATTGGTCAGGTGAACTGACGTTGTTTTGAATGAGTTCTTTTGGCTGACCCGAGAGGGCAGGAATAAGGAAGCTGAAAGTTACATATGAGTGTGTTGTGAAAAAGATTGATTGTAGAAAAATAAAACAGTAAAATATTTAGATTTTTAATCGATTGTGTCATAGACTTTTTGACCTACCCTCAAATAGTAACATTTCAAGATGGTGTACTTAGATTGTGATAATAGATGTTCTCACTAGCTCCAGTATAATGTATTCATTGTCAATCTTATATAAGAAGATATTATATGATAGCAACTGAAATCAATACCACTGACAGACTGTGATATAATGTCTTCCTATATAGACAGCTTCTCCATTTCAAACAGAATGATCCCTGTCCTGTATATTTCTGAATCTGTTCTTATTCTTGCAATATATTCTGTCATTGTCAGATTTAAAGATAAATAAATAAACAACAAAATTATCAGAAAGAAACAATGTGATATTCTCTTTCTTCAATCGAAATTTAAATGGTATAAATCAAGTTGTGAGAATTTATCAGTTTAAAATAATTTTGTTTCCATTTATAGTGTAGTTTTAAATGTCATCAATCTGTATAAAAAATGTAAATGGCAAAGAAAAAATCTCTCCAGTTTTGATTACTTTCCTTAGAGAACCGGTCATATTTCCAAATTTGGAAGATTCAAGAATAATGAAGACATGGCATTATAGACTGATCCTGATTTCTTATATCTGTCATGAAATGGCAAGAGATTTGAGTCACTAAAATGAACACATAGAATCAATGGTGAGAAAACGTTTATAATCTAATATTCATTTTGGAATCAACACGCATTCATGACATGAAAACCCTTAAAACACCCTCACCAAAATATCAAGGGTAATATGTAGATCAAGACTCACAACTGATGTGAGATCAAATATTTTGCAAAGAATGTGTACATGTATTTGATCATTGAATACGGACCCAATAATGGGTCAGAGCAACCCTTTAATTGGTCAGAGCAACTGACAAGTGAAAATCAACATTGTATGTCTGGCCCTAAACCCAGTTCCAATACCCTGATCCGAAATCATGTCAGACGAACTCACTAGGTCAAGATTTGTTGGGCTAGGTATTATTTATATCTATTCTTGACTTGCCAATTATATACATGTACTTTATTTATTGATTATGATGAGATGAAAATAGAATGATTGAGACTATATTATGAGATGCTTTACTGACGCAAATATTGAGTGGGTGGTTGTTCAGACAATTAATCTCAAAGTTGTGACTAATATTTTTCACTATTTCATATACTATTTTCCATGTTAATGGCATCTTTCTGACAAGGATCTTGGGAAGGAATTTCTATTTCATGTAATACAGTCTTCTTTCTTGATAGGAAATGAATTATTCCTGAATTTAATGGTTTTCTTGTCAAAAAGTTTCATAGATGCAAAAATGATTTGTCCTACTGGAAGCTCCAAAGTAAGCTATAAATCCTAAGTAATCAACCACAGGAACATGTCACATTTCTTTCGTAACATTTGATGTGTCACAGGCATCTTTAATATAATTATATATGGCTACACTATACACTGTCTTGGCTAAATATGTCTATTCAACTAAAGGTACTGTGGTACTCAAAGAACATTGAATACTCAGAGAATTAGTTGCATCATTTTGTACACCATACTGGCAGAGATCTGATATCCAATCCTTGTTTCGTTTACAATATATTATTACATTGTTTTTATAATGGCTGCAATTGGCTGCCTAAATCTCATTCATATACATGATCACACCAAATTTCATTCAAGTCTCTATCATGTTCACAAGCTAATTTTGACTAAGTCAAGGGCAATAACTCATGGACAAGGACGGAAAGAAAGGGTTAACAAAAATATATGACCATATTAAATAATTAGGAATTATGATCAATGTATTGGCAAAAGTCAATGGGAAGTAATAAATAGAATTATAGAAGAAATATAGAACGAAGCCAGTTTCCACTATATTACTATCAACAGTGTGCTAGCTGGCAGAAAGAAATGCTTCAACTTTTATTGATTATAGATTGAGAAATTCAAGCTGAATAATGTCTCTATAATATAACACTGAAGGTCAAGTAATGAACTGTTTAAAGGGCGTATTAGCTTAATTAATTAGAGATCATGCTATTAAACAAAGAAGGCATCTGGGGAATATATTTCAAATACAGCCATTATTTAATCAACACCATCATAAATATTTTTCTAAAAATATCTAGACTAAAAAAATTGGGCTAATGAAAACAAACCATGCTGAAAAGTGTGCAATAAGGTGCACCAGCATGAGATCAGCATTAGCCTTTCCTTTATCACCGTTCCCCCCTCCCTTCTCTCTGCAATCTCACTCCCCTTTTCCCCCTACCACTCTTAACTTCAACCATCCTCATTTGAAATATATCAGCGTAGCCTTGAAAAATAACCAAAATCATGGAAATCTCAGAGGCCCCATTTTGAGTTTTATAAAAGTTACTCATCAATATGGCAGTTTATCCATCACAAACAATCTAATAATGTTCAAAAGGAAATGATATTGAAACTTGGAAATTTAATTCATCAGATTGAGTTTCGTGATAGAATGGTTATAATGTCACGAAGTATTACTGGCTGTACTGACCAGAATATATAGAAATAAAAAGAAACACACTAAAAAAGAACCCAAAAAAACTAGAACCATGATGTATTGATTTAATGCGCAATGGGCCTCTAACATCAGTCAGAAGTTGAAACTGAAAGGGGCCCAGGCTTGATTTTTAGGGGTTGTTTTGGGCCTTTGTTACATTTAAACAGTCCTCAGAAATACTCAAGCTCTAAGAAAATCTCAAAATACCTTGAAATATACCTCCTGTCAGTCTGAAAATTGTGTGTCCTGTTGACAAAGTCTACAATTGAAAATGCGTTGTCTATTTATATAGATGACCACTATTGCACGATGGGAAGGATAACTAATTGATTATCAAGACGAACCGTTTTCCAATATGGCGGGACGTTCGTTATATCTTAAGACATTATGATTTTTCAAACACGGATAATTATGGATACACATGCATTTGAAGGCTCAAATTTCAAAAGTAAGCTCTGTAGACTATTTCTGATAAGCTAACCAAAAGATTTCATGTGTTTGAGTCTGTCGGATGATTGTCCGAAACAAATCAAGAGTGGGCTCCTTTAAAATCATAGTAGAATACTTGACCAAGAAGTAAAGCTACATTAGTAAAAAGTCTACAAACCAATAAACATGGATTATAGACACTGTGAAATAGCCAACAATTACTATAGAAGTCAGTACCAAATTTTCCAATTTTAAAAAGCACCATTTTTATCAAAATATCAATTATAATTATTATACATCATTGAAAAGAATATGTTACATAATATTATATAAACATATGAGAGAAATTTTAATGTATATAAATCATGACATAGCTCTTCAAAGATAAAAATCAGGACTTTCAAATGGCTGTTGTACTGGAGTTTAGCAATGCACAACAAATATAAAGATATCATTGGATAGATCTAGGTGCTACAACTTTTTTGTTCAGGTAACAAGGTCGCCAAAGGTCAAGGTCATGAGGTATTGGCTATAAAATTCCAGAAGTTGAAATTTCATGTTTACACGCGAATGATGTCATAACCTGAAGTGATATCAAAATTTTGAAATTCAAAATAGCATGTCATCAATGGAAGAAAATAAATTAGTGGGACAGACCCCTCTCTCATTGGTATTGTGCAGTAGACTAGGCCTATCCATTATATTTATGCCATTTAACAGCATTTTCTCAGAAATAAATAGAAGGTCAATATTCATCGGAGAGCCTACCTTGATTAGAAGTTTGAAATGAGGCAAGTGTGAAACCCAAGGGATTATTCTCGCTGATGGTGGTCTAGAACAGGGCTATTTTTGCAATTTGATGCGTTCAATTTAGCAATAAATCATCCTCTTCGATTTCCAAATCGCAGTCTTCACCAAAACCACTATGCCATTTTATTTTTTGTAATTTTCAAATGAATATTTCTCTTATTTTCACAGAACTACTTGTTTACATCTAGAGATAGCCTTGACCCTCAGCTCTGTAGTGGTGAGGTGCATTTCGTTGCTGCGTTCTGTAGTTTGTTTTTAAATAGGATTTTAATAAGAACACAAATTGTGTTGCATATTATGTGTCTGTGGCATTTGAAGAGTTATATCAATTCAAAAATGAAAGGTATTATTTATTTTAATAACCTTTAAAATCATCTTGTCAGAGAAAGAGGATATTAAGCAAATTAATAGATGATAACCAAATATTTCCTATGATTAACTCATGTAATGCCAGCATAAGTTAATAGATGTGTGAAATGTTTCCCTATGTTGGTATTGTTTACAAAGGTTGAAAGAGTGTTCTTCATATCCATTAATAGCCTACATAGGACAACCTTAGTTAAGTTCATAATTGTTAATATGGTACCACAAACTTGTTACCAGGGTAACTTAATAAAAAAAAAGGTCAGATATGTCTGGATAAGAGTAGAAATAAAATTCCAAGTTTGAGGTTATTTTTTTTTTGTGGTTTTCCTTCTATTCTTATACTTCTGAAGACTAATTACATACAATCAAGACCCAAAATCAACCCCAGAAAAGAGTGAACCTGTACATTTAACCTACACTTATACCATAGATGTACTATTCTGCAACATCCTTATTATCTTTAATTTTTAATAGCTTATCCTTTACCAGTGGCTACAGTAATATTCAGTGAAATATGTGAGAAAGTTGTCTAAGCTAAATGTCTAATATTTCTGTAGTCGATGCAGACTAGGTGCAAACAAACTATGGGTATTATATTATTTCAATGTACTCTGAGTGAGAACCATGCAAATATAAGCTCAATAGGTCTATGCAGAATGAAGAAATGAAAACCTAAGTTTTACAAAAAAATAACCCTCATTATAGAAGGTTCATGGTAGTCCAACAACTACACTCTCTAATTATTAAAATATGACAACACAAAAATGTCAACATTATTTTACAGACGACGTCAATAGTTAAACGTCAACTTAAAATTTGATAATATATCAGCAGAGCAAAATGTCAACAAGATGGTCAACTTACAGTGAAATGGATACCCTCAACACTTCCAACGGCATAGCATTGATCCCCTAAATTACAAGCACCAGTTAGTACTTGGTGCCTATTCATTCTAAGAGTCCTATTTGTGTAAATTTATGCCAATCACTGTCACATACTGCATATTAAACATCCACCTCCGTTTCTTTCGACGCCATGTTGATATAAATTATACTCTCCAACAAAAATGTTTTAAAGTAGATCTATATTATGATATTAAATAGATAAATATTAAAATTTTTGGAATATTAAATTTATTTTCAATTAATTCTTATCAATTTTCTTAAATTTTGTAAATCAAACCAATGAACAGGAGAAAATTCAATTATCGCCTAGATCAGTAACAAAAATACACCTTTAGTCTAAGGGGAGCAACTGCTATTTTATGTAATCAGACAACAGCCAATTCTTTAACCGGTGATCGTGTATGATTGTAATTGGTATAAGAGAGGTTTATATAGAGTGAAATGATCACAGTTGGTAGTAAAGTAGTTTATAGGCTGTAGATTTGAGTGATTATAGATTGTAGTAGAACTTTTACATGTCGATTGTAGTAAAAAAAAAAGCGTTCATTCTGATAGTACCGGTAGTGATAGTAGATCCGAGTAGAGACATTTATTATTATAGTCTTTAGTGATGTCAGATAATGGTAGAACTGTTTATATGGATAGAAGTGACTGTAAATGCCAATAGAGGGGTTTATATTGATTGTAGCATCGTTTCGGGGTCTATATAGATTGTGAAAGTTACATACAGTGATGGAGTGATTGAAATCAATCCCCTAGACGATAACAAATTTTGAAGTTTGTATAAGTTTATATATTTATTTATTTTGAAAGAGAAAATAATGTAAATTATAGTGATTATAGATAGAGGTAGCGTAGAGTGTGTTATATTGACTTTAGTGATCATAGATGGCGGTAGCGTAGATTGTGTTTAGTTATAGTCTATAATGATTATAAAGGGTGGTAGCTTATAGTGTGTTATATTGACTAAAGTGATTATAGATGGTGGTAGCGTAGAGTGTGTTTAGTTATATAGTCTATAATGATTATAGATGGTGGTAGCGTAGAGTGTGTTATATAGTCTATAATAATTATAGATGGTGGTAGTGTAGAGTGTGTTATATAGTCTATAATGATTATAGATGGTGGTAGTGTAGAGTGTGTTATATAGTCTATAATAATTATACATGTAGATGGTGGTAGCGTATAGAGTGTGTTATATAGTCTATAATGATTATAGATGGTGGTAGTGTTGTGTGTGTTATATAGTCTATAATGATTATAGATGGTGGTAGCGTTAGAGTGTGTTATATAGTCTATAATGATTATAGATGGTGGTAGTGTAGAGTGTGTTATATAGTCTATAATGATTATAGATGGTGGTAGTGTAGAGTGTGTTATATAGTGTATAATGATTATAGATGGTGGTAGCGTAGAGTGTGTTATATAGTCTATAATGATTATAAATGGTGGTAGCGTAGAGTGTGTTGTATGGACTATAGTAATTATAGATGGTGGTAGTGTAGAGTGTGTTATATAGTGTATAATGATTATAGATGGTGGTAGCGTAGATTGTGTTACATAGACTAAATGATTATAAATGGTGGTAGCGTAGAGTGTGTTGTATGGACTATAGTAATTATAAATGGTAGTAACGTAGAGTATATTATATAGTCTATAATGATTATAGATGGCGGTAGCGTAGAGTATGTTATATAGTCTATAATGATTATAAATGGTGGTAGCATAGAGTGTGTTATGTAGACTATAGTGATTATAAATGGTGGTAGCATAGAGTGTGTTGTATGGACTATAGAGATTATAGACGGTAATAGAAATTTTCTAGACGTTAGTGTAGCTGATAATAGAGTATTTTACATAGATAGTGGTAGAGTTGTTTACATAAACTGGACTAGTGGTTGAAGATTGTAGTAGAGATGTTTTTATACGGATTCTTTTGCATATTTATAGGATTTTACCGAAACTGATCTCCATAGGTTAAAGAATTAACGAACATAATATATATATAATTTATTGTTACAAAATATTGAGATCAAAATGTTCACCACTGTGTGTATGAACATAAGTTTTATATCATTTATTATTATTAATATCCATTATAATTTTTTAAGTTTATCAGTTTGCTCCCTTTATTTTCATGTGGAATGCCAGAACTTCAAACGTGAAACGATGGTAACTCTTGTTGTCATCTACTCAATTTTTATCATTTCACTGGTTCTTGAATTATTAAACGCAACCACTGACCACCTCATACATATACACAAACATACGTATAGGCCTACATGAACACAAATTGGCGGTAAATATTGACATAAATGAACACAAATTTGGTCTACTTGATATGAGCATCCTTTGTAAAGCCCTATTACAAGAACGAGATCAAAAAAGATATCACGTTATTTCCACAAAAATGAGATCACAAAAAGTATCAGTCCATTGTCTGATTTAATTAATGCTGTCACGTGTATTCTACACATAATTGAAGGACAACGGGGTTTAGTGTTCCTCAAAATAACTGCTGAATGTCTTTACTGATGCTTTCAGTGAAGGTATGACTTAATGAATTTAACAGCGAAATATGCAACGAAACAGAAAGCACCTGTAGCGAGAACTGGTCGTAGAGTTGGCATTCTATCTACCACTAACACATCCTCCTGTAATAGGAACAAAATATAATTCAATTAATTAACTTTTTCTTTTCAAAATGAACAATAATGGCGACTGACGTTATAGAAATATTCATATTTGTATAAGAAGTATCTAATTCGTGATGATAAGGTTGTTTAATAGACATAACTAACACCCCTGTAATATACAAATGCCACATAGACATCGATAAATAAATACTACCGTATAATAACGTGTTACCCAAGGATGAAGTAAATATTTTCTTGCCACTTTAAAATAAAAATGACTTTCTTAAACAATTACTTACCCAACCACCATTTTCTCTAACCCATCTACATACACATTGAGTTATAAATAATAGAGACCAATGCATAAAGCGTTTACACATATCAACACTACAAGACACAGTTCTTACAGCCACATCTGAACAGAAGAAAAACAACATCATAATACGTTCCTTCGTGATATGTCCTTGACTAAATAATTCCGATAATAATTCTTTAAATTGTTCATATGTTATATGTTCTACACCAATCTGAAATGAAAATAGATGTTGATATTTGAGTGGAATTATTAACCAATACTGTGTACATGTATCATGTAAAGAATCCAATAATTATAGCTTTAGTTTTTTTCATCGAGCCGAGTCTGCAGGTCTACTTTTATTGTTTATATATATGAGGGTGTTGTCTGAGGGCGATGGTTATTTAGAATAATGTATTTAACTTGTGTCGCTTCCAACCACCCGAGTTTTGCGGACCATGCGTGGTGGAGATGGTTGCCCAACAGGTAAACAACAAATTGCGTAGGCTAAATGTCATTTATTCAATTTTATAAAATTTATACAAATAAACAGACCTATATAGATACTTAAAAATCTATACATATATATAATTCACAAACGAATTTACAGAGTTAATTCACAAACGAATTTACAGAGTTAATTCACAAACGAATTTACAGAGTTGATTCACAAACGAATTTACAGAGGTATATTCACAAAAGAATTTAAAGAGGTGAAGGGGGATTTCTTAAACCAAATTATGTGTTTCAGGGACGCTAAGAGCATCCATTGGCACCATTCCAAGTTTCACTTACATACGTCACGTCACGTCCATGATTGAAAACTGGACTAGTCTTAATTGATGCTATTAGTGTCCCCAATACAAAAATGAAATTTAAAAATCTTAACAACCTCTTTCAGGTAATGAAAGAAATAAAATAACGAGCTGTTAATCTTAATAAAATAACTTCTCAATAAAAATTAATGTTCACTTTATTTAATTTCATACTTGAAGACAATCCTATACAATCATTACAGGTTTGAAACAAAGTAATTAATACAATAACAAGTTTATGAATCTTATTGTTTTGATATTAACCTAGTTAAATAGGTGATATTTAGGTTTATGGTTATATCAAAGCCTTACTGGGATATTCCAGACCACATTAAAGAATGATTATCAGTATGTTACTGTGTCAAATAATTAGATTTATATGCTTTACTTTACGAGGATGACCGCATAACTTCCCAAGGATGATCAAAGTTATGGGAATTACAATGAACATTGATTCCAAATGACGACCTATATAATACTTATAAGTCATTACACAGTACAATTAATACAAACATGTAGGCATAAATCCTAAAATGTCTTGTGATTGTAGTCGTCATATAAAAAAGACATACATGTTCGAACACATCATGCGTGTAATTTTAACATATTTTTTTTAATATGTGTGTTTGGTTAGCTTTTTTAAATTAACAATTCAAGTTTTGATGATAATAGATTCGCCAAGTGCAATGAATGTTCGGTGAATATTAAATGATTATTTATGCTAATATTAGAGCTGATGTCATACAGGAAATAAACATACTCATACAAGATAGATACAATAAAGAATGGCGAGATTGGGTAGGCTACGCTATCAATAAACAATTCTTATCTCATCTTTCAAGTGGAAATAATTGCTACCTATTAATAACTTGAATGCGAATAGATTTACAAATTGTCATATTATGTAAGTGACGGTATTTTAAAATGAGTAAACGGCAGAAGTCAACATCCAACAACCACGTGTCTTTTAGGAATTTTTCCTTATTGTCAAAGCTTTTGAGCCTATATACTTCCGATAAGTCTTAGCCTATACATTTATCAGGCCTCTAATTAAATTAATAACGTAAGGCTCTCGTTTACTCAAATAGACTGATTAAAATACAAATATTTAAAGTACAGTCAAATATGAGGAATCTTTATTAGCGCAGAGTAAAAATAAGCATTAGTATTCTATTTTAAGGGGATATTAATTCCGTTTTTTTTTTTAAATCATTATAATTATTTCAATCAATGACGTCAATGCTACGATAAGACTCCATTAATAAGAGATATTTTTTTAAAAAAAGTATAAATATAAATTTTGACAAAGAAATTTTCCCAGTTAATTACATATACCCAGTATTTTGTCGTCTAAAATTATTTGGAAAGAGGAAAAAAAACTTGTATCCTATCATCGTAGTAAAGTTAATTTGGTTTTATTTTAACAAAATATATGTAACTTTTCAAATCCTGGTATGGGACATAATAAGATTATATATTAGCAATAGACTAACTAAATAACAGGCTCCAGACAACATTATTGGAAAACGGTGTTACCTCTTGTGCTCTCCGTCTCACTTCTTCTCTACATCTGGTTCTGGAAAATTCATCAGCCATTATCCTTAGTTCTCTGCCAGCCTTTATCCACATTGGATCAGTATATGTCTCATCTCTGTAAGTAGAGGTACAACATAAGCATTATAATAAGTTGAACAATTCATATGAAAGAAATAAGAAAAAAGCCACTTCAGACGAATATGGATGCATTCACAATTCTAATACATTCAAAATCGAACAAACCCTTGAAAAATCGTATGAAACATAATTAATAATTTTATGTTACCTCTTCACACGAATAAATAATATAACTAGATTACGTTTTCAAATTTGAAAGTTAATTTACATCTATTTTACTTGCCACAATCATCTTCGCAAAATTGACAGATGTAGAAATCAAACTAAAACATGTTGGTTTTAAAATGTCTTTGATTATTCCAATTTTTTATTGATACTTTCATTGATTTATTTCAGTTAAGCGTTTTAAAAATATTAAAAGCATGGTTCCGCATACTAAAACTAACGAAACAACCTTATCTTACATTTTGATTTCTCCTCGGATTTTCCCTACTAGAATGTAAATGACCGATGGAAAAATAATAATAAATGGGTTAAGTTATTTGTATGGAAATTGATATTACGTGGAAATACTCAGATATTTATTTTATCTAGCTCACTTGGTTACATAAGCAAAATATATTATTATCGTGTTATGTAACTGATTGAGTTTGTGGTGTAAAATCGGTCAGTTTGGCTTGTTTCAATATTGGCCGAGAAAAAAATGACAGTTTTAAAGAGATATGTGATCAATGACTTTCGATATCACAGAACTATAAAGGTATATTAAGTCGAATAGAAGCATGTATCAGTAGGGATTGTTTGTTATGATTTAAGGTTTCAGAATCAGGTTCTCCAATAAAAGCAGGCGACTCGCCAAAATATGCAAAATCTCATCACGGCAAATCAAAATGACCAATATCTATTTATGACACAGAATAAACTAATCTATCAAAATACTGACAAGGTTGACCCTTTTAAATAGCCTATGATTCACTGGGTTACAGTTACAGTTACAGCACAAACCGAAATGAAAGACGACACGTCTATAATGCTTAGTGTTCCACCTGTAATCAAGTGTTTTTAGCAAACATTTTGATCACATTGAGCATGAATTTGACTTACTGGCTCACTCACAGTGACATACAATCTATTTAGCTTTACACAATGATGTTTTATCAGGTGGCATTGCAACCATTTTACCAAAATGCATTGTGAACTTTTTGTAATGGATAATGGTGATTGGAAAGGGCATTCGTCTGTAAGGTATGAGGTCATCACGACCTCGATGGCGATGTAAACCATTTCCCGTTTGTTCTATTGCCTATAGTATTATTCTATTGTCTTTTTACAGCATCAGATAGTCTGTTTATGACCGTCACCAAGAGATGCCAGTTATCGTTTCAATATCAAAAGAAACAATGTCAATGAGAGTGACGATCCGTTATTAAAAAGTCAGCGATTGTTTTTGGCTGGTTTCCGCAAAACCTATTCATATTGTGTAAAATTTCAAAAATATGTATAATCACGAAATAAATATTTTCATAATAAATTGTCATAATTAATTACAGGAATCAAATGTCGCAGTAGTCACCAATCGTCAAAATAGAATCAATCACTGATCATCAGGAATTAAAGGATCAAAAGTCAATAATCATCAGAAAGGATCTATCAAAGAACCAAATGTCACTGTTGATCGTTTTGCAGGCATCAAATTACCATCATTCTACATATAACATTTGGAATAGAAATATACTCCCAATTTTGTAAGTAGTAGAAGCTTTAATCATATACGATGATATGAAATATGATATAACAGTGTATTATAGTGTCCACTATATTATGACACAAATAACCATACAAGGTTGTAGTAGTAATTGACATTCTTCACGTATTATTTATAAGTTTACACTGAAAAATCACAGTTATTTAATACTTACGATATTGCAGCTTGTAGTTCGTTATCTTCAACATGCTCCTCTTCCATACGGAATAAAACAAATCTATTAAACAACATTTTCCCCTCTTCTGCTACATCGTCGTAATCAGACGGAAACTGCACGTCTCTGGGTGGCATTATTAGAGGCGCTAATGTCTTACTTTTTCTTCGCTTGGTACAAAAACTCTGTGGCATCACTACAGATGCCATTTTTAAGACCCCTCTGTCTATAGTTGTTGTTACCATGAGTAAATTAGTTATCCAAAACTTGTAGTAAAATAAACCACTTATTTCAACGTTTATGATATATATTACTATTCACTTCACTATCTAAACATTCTATATAACCTAGACTATTATACACTACTTTATATACACAAAAACACGGTTTATGATCCTCAAGACAGCTATAAGTGCTTGGTTATAGGATATCCTTATAAACTATTACTGATTCGAACTAACTTTTGTTCTCGATATATAATACTCAGACGTATTTTTTGAATGATCACTTAACGCGCGTTCTAAGAATACGACAGCACGTGGTAATGTTTTGAATTAAGTGTTCACCTGACACGCGACTTTATTTATATCTTACCTGTATAGTTGCTGATGTCACCTTTCATCTGCGCGCGCAAGGTAGGTTCCTGTATGTGACCTATTGATTTGATTCATTCTATGATCATGTATTTATAAAATGAAGTAATCACGCCCATATAGCTTTATAAATAAGATTTGTTAAGCTTATCACATCAATACATTAAGTTAGACTAAAGTTTAAGGGATGTGTATTGGGGATACTGATATCATCAACTTTCACCATTATAATTTTCCTTCGAACGTTTGTGGTTCCTGCAATCCTGCAATCAGACGTCTGAAAATTAGTACGGGGCAAATTGATCCTAATAGTTTCCCCAATATGCCTATACATAAAAACTTTTTGGAAAACCTCTTTACAATACCCTTTATGCCTGCATATTACATAATATTATCATGAAGTCATTATAAAATGAATTTGACAGCTGGTTTTCCAGATCATTACTAAAACAAGCATTACAAATTCGTATTTGTTGATTTGTTTAGATATTTTTAGTCTACAGTTTTTTTCACAGTTTATTTTTTTACCAAAAACGCAATTATAAAAAATAATAAAAATTTGCCCGTTTCCATAATTTATTCTCCTTGGTATGCACCAACGAATGTGAAAGCGGCGAATTAGGGAGGGACGTAAAAACAATTAGACGAAATACGAATAAGACACGAAATGAGCAGAGACACCTCCGTTTCCACGGAACGATTTTTTTCGCTCTAAATTTTAGTACTTCTATTCAAGACGCATGTGCTGAAACGAATAAATCGCTTTGCGCGAAATAAATGGTCCCATGGACAACGGTCTTAAGGGGTGAATTTGGAATGGGAAAATTGGGAATCAGGGGCGAAATATGAATGGTTCAAATGGGATGGAACAGGCAAAAGGACAAAATGGGAAAAAGAGTCGAAATGGGAAGAGGCAAAATAGGAAAGGGACAAAATGGAATAAGTGGCGAAATGAGAAGGGGGAAAAATAATAGTTGAAATTGGAAGGGAAAGAAAGGGACAAAATAGGAATAAGGGCAAAATTGGTAAAGGGGGACTTTTCAATGGGCAAAATGGGAATAAGGCGCGAATCGGGAATGGATTAAATGGGAAATTGTAAGGAGCGAAATGCGATAGGAACAAAATGGGTATAAGAGGCGAAAAAATAGCGGTGACATTTGAATGGGCAAAATGAGAATGTAATTGGTAGGGCCTAATGGGCAACTTCGTTATTGTCGACTTGAAATGATAACAGTGCTTCTATAACGAGGCCAAATTTAAACATGAATACGTAATCACGGCCTCGAGAAAGGTGACGAATGACGGTGTGATTTGGACTCATGGGGTTTACATAACACGCTTTGGTGATATATTTTACCTTTCCCTATGACGTAATCTTGGAAATCCCTTGAGATGCGCGCGCCATACATAACCTTTAGTGTGCTTGCATTTGAACGATCAATATCGTTCACCATTCACTCTACAACTAAATTTTTCGTCGGAATATTTCTTAGTAAACAGATAGGAAGTTTTTCCTAAGACTTTTTTCATTACGTTGGTTTGTGATAACGCAGCCTACATAAATTGAGTTCAGCCTAATCAGCAAAATTAAAAATGGCCGAATCCATGGTCACCAATACTGGGCAAAGGCTCTAATAAATCTAAACCCAAACCTAGTAGTAGTACTTCTACCTATAGTGAGATGGAAGATTTTAACTTTGCTGGGATGCTCTTTGATAATGCTAAACCGGAAAGAAAACCAGCTAGTAACTAGAAGGACAAACTTGCTGCGTCTCGATATGACAAAACATCGTCTGCTAGTCAAGCTAGATTAGCGAGAAGACAAAAGAGTAGGACTAAAAATAGGGTGGGTTCCAAAAGCCTACCACCAACCGCTGCAAATCGGCATACCGGAAGGAAAGAATGCGCCAAAATAGATATTGTTAAATATAAGGATCGTAGATTTTCATTCTACAAAACGAAACTTTTCAAATTGTCGGAATTTTCAATGACGTAAAAATTATGGATTCAAAATTATTTTAAAAAATGAAACGAAACTAATAAATATTTCTTTTCATGTTCTTCATATTAACTGATTCAGAGCATGCTTTAAAGATAGAAAAATAATCTAATTTGAAACCACATGGGGCACACAAAGTAAAGAATCTTATTATGAATTACCATATTATGATAAAAAGCGAAATGTTTAATGAAATCGAAAATATAATCTCTTCTGGTTCTCTTTATTCATTTGAATGTGAGATTTTGAGATAAATATGGTGCCTATACTAAGAAATGTTTTGAAAAATGGCAAATTTTAAACAGTTCACGCTGATGGTGTGGGGCATAATTTTTGGTGGAATTGGCAGAATCCTATTCACATGGTGCCTTTAGACCTGTGAATATATCAAAAATTCCAATTTAATGGTATTTTTATGCCAAACTGGGCAGTTAGAGATGGAGACACTTCAATTTTTTAACAGTCCACGGTGAAGATGGTTGGGCAGAATTTTTGATGTAATTAGCAGAATCCTAGCCACATGGCACCCTCAGACCTGTGAATATTTTAAAAAATTCAAATATCATAGTATTTTCATGCCAAACTTAGCCAGTATGAGATGAAGACTATCCCAAAAATTTCAATATAATGGTATTTTCATGCCAAACTTAATTACTGGCCAGTTAGAGATAAAGACTCTTCATGGCCAATTTTTGAAAAATGGCCAATTTTTTAACAGTCCGCGGTGTATTGATGGGGCATAATTTTTGAAAGAAATTGGCAGAATCCTAACCACATGGTGCCCTCAGGCCCGTGAATATCCCCAAAATTTCAATATCATGATATTTTCATACCAAACTTAGTTACTGACCAGTCTAAGATGAAGATTCTTCATGGCTAATTTTTGAAAACTTTGCCAGCTTTTGGTCTCCGGCTTTTTTCCAAACAAAAAAATATGAGCGATTTTCAACTTGAAAAGTCGTTTATCACGAAAAAATGTTTCTGCCTGACAAAGATGTAGAAATGGATAACCTTTCATTTTATGCAAAGATTTTGTCGATAGGATCAAAACTCGCCGAGTTATGGTCATTTAATGTGGGGATGGGGTGTCGGGCACCAGCCTATACGGTCCTATAGTGTCTGGTTCCACATTCTACGGTGAAGACCAAATTTTTACAGTTGCAAAATTTCGGGTATCTACTTTGTTCCTTGACGAAGATATCAGATAGACCGTGTTGATTCGGAAGTGACAATCAAATTGTTAAAATGCAATTTTTATTACATAATGTCGCCATAAGTTTTAGGAAATCTATACAGAGGGGATATTCTATGTGGTCAAAGGGGGATAATTTCGACATTGTTTTGGTCTGAAGAAACTAATAATCCTAGTCGCAATGTATTTAATCCTTTAACAGCACCAAATATGCTTTCAGAGCACTGGCAATTATGGTGACTATTCTTTTTTTTTATATTCAACATTTTATTCACCGACCGCTGTAAAACATGAGATTTAAAAGAATTGGGATTTAAACAGTTGGCGTTATTGTCATGAAATACTAAGGGATAATTTAGAATTAATGGCCAATAAGAGCTCTATTCACCAGTAAAAATATACCTGCTCTCATAAATAACATAAAAAAGTAAATAAATATAAAAAAAAATTAAGTAATTATCCATAAATATCCATTTGATTATTGAAAAACGCTTTATCAATTTATTATAAATGACTTAGTTTTGTAAGCTTTCCAGATTTTAAGGGGTTCTGTTACTTTATGACACCAGTTAAGTTCACTGATGAATAATATATATACTCATATTGACCATTCTTGAGAACAAACAATTATGTTCATGCTAAAAAGCAGTTACCTTTAATTAATATTCAAGACCCAAAAGAAACTCCAAAATGGTCAGCCATTGCCTGTAATAGTGGCACGTGAATCCGATAAAGGAGACAGTCAATGTTTGAATTTTATGAAATTTTATGTGTAGGCCTATACACACATTGTTGTGGTCTATACTACATATACGATTCAACAATGATAGTAGTTTTAACTATTGATACAGTGCAATTATGTTAAATGTAGTCTGAAACAAGAATTATACCCCTTTAGTCGAATTCACACCACTGAGCTGTTATTTATAGGATATCTATGATTCACGCCGTTCAGGTTGCTTCGCTGCTTTGAATATCAGACCCTCAAAAACCATTTAGTTCGAGGTGAGGTCGGCCACTAGCCTATACTGTCTTATTGCGTTTACCTGCACAGGAGAATTTTAATCCAAACTTTGACAGGCTATCGTTCGGCAACTATCTTTCCGATGATTTTCTCCCTTCAATATTTAGTTTTTATAAAAAGTTAAATATTCAGATTTTCTGTTTCTGTTCTGGCATTTTATTCTTTCATTTACGTCTGTGAAGTTGTGACTAGTGTGGGTTGAGGTCGGCCACCATCCTATAAGGTACTATATAGCGTTCAGTTGCACAGGCTGAGATTAACGACCAACACTTTGCTGTTCGAAAACTATCAGACAGGTTAAGTTGCAATTTGCACTCAAAAGTTTCCACTCAACTGAAATTGCAACTTCCTAGTCTAGAAACTTTTTGTCTGCGCCAGGTTCTGTAAATTATGACTATCGACGGATTGGACTCGGACTGCCGATGTTCTGGTTCAAATATATATACCAAGCCATCTAAATTTTCATACATTAATTTGTAAATAAAAAGAATGGAGTTTTACGTCCTATTCTTCAGCGCCTTATGTGTAAACGAAGGAAGGCAGCGCCATCCAGTGTAAAGTGAAGTAACTTCGCCAGGACAACTCATACAACAACTCTTTTATCGAAGAGGGGTCTATAACGTGCACAACCTATAGCACACAGGCCTCTCACCACTGAAATTGAGAACCAGGAAACATGTGAATGACTTCTTTTTGTAAATCTCTTGTTGTCCCTACATCCCTAGTCAAGGATCCGTTTGTGTACACCCCTTAAAACAAGGTCCTACCTATCTTTTGCCCCCATATGAATAAAGTCTTTTGTTTCGAATAAAAAGGGCAGATAAGTCCTCGCATCAAATAATCAAAACGAACACACTCTTCTGGTAGCTGATAACATGTCTTGTTTCCATTAATTATAGTAGTAGGCCGATAGTAGTAGTCATTGGGATTGTGTGATAACCACCCTAGATTATTTCGGCAACCGGGAGTGTGACGAAGACCAGACCAAAGGCGACCGAGTTTTCGCATGAAGTTCTGATCTGGGCGGAATATTCTCTGGATATATGTCAAAACGACTGGAAAGAAAGTTTTAATGACGTGCTGTTGTTCTTCTTCCGAGGCTAAAAAGGTTGTGCATGGAATCTTTAATATGACCATCTAAAACGGATGGATGAATGTCATGAAACGTGAGAAATAAAACTACGGATAACTGTTGTGTTCAAGGAAATGAATTTGGAGTTCTAATCCGTCCACAATATTTAAATGAAGTGGTGAATTCCACCGGGATAAGGTATAAGTAAAGACTTACAGATTTAATTCAATGTTCTTTACCCCGGCAATTAACATGGTTAATCCGTTATCGATGAAATTCTATGTTTCTGATTTGTATCGACCGTGTCTTCGCTGATCATACCGAATAAAAAAGAAAGGCCTTCATCGTGTAGCAATAGGCTGTGTTTGGGAAGATGAGAGTTTGATGTAGTGGTAACTTCAAAAATTCAAACTCTTTTTTTTTCGCATTTTTCGTGCATATTCTGTGCTTACAATGTTGTCATCTCTAAAAATACGAATCTGTGTATTTTTTGGGACCAGGTATTATCAAAATATATTTGGATCGCCCAAAAGGGTCTATGAAAGCGTGTTAGTGAAAATACGACTTAGCAACTCGAAAATACAATTTAGTAACTTGAAATTCCGACTTCGTAAAAACTCGAAAATTCGACTAAGTACCTCGAAAATCCGAATTAGTAAAAACTCGAAAATTCGATTAAGTAACTCGGAAATCCGAATTAGTAACTCGAAAATCCGATTTAGTAACTTAGTAAAAGAATTGGACTTGTTACTTGAAAATTCTATTTATTTACTAACTCGAAAATTTGACTAATTATTTCGGATTTTCCAGGGATTTTCGAGTTACTATGTCGGATTTGAAAATAGAAAGGTATGGCACTATTACGCTTCCATAGTCTTTGGATGGTTGTCATCTTTTATCTAGTATAGACTCATTAATAACACCAGCCCCTGTAGACTCAAACTTTTCTCCAAACCACAATTCAAGCGATATTCCTCTTGAAAATTCGGACAGTAAAATTCCTAGTTTCCATTTTCGACTGAAATAGAGGCGTTCATTTGAAAGGTATGCCTGCGATTTGAATTTTAGACTTTTCCCCAAACCACAATACTTGAAAATTCGGATTGAGCTTTAAAGTCGATTTTCTCGAAAGTTTGAAATAATTGCACAGGTATAAGCTCAAAATTTGACATACTGCTGTTCGAGATGTTAAGTTGCACCGAAGGTACCCATCACCCATCAGAGCATGATAGGCTATGTTAAAATTCCCAACTTAATGACTTACAACCTCTACCAGCACCTTCTTCTTAAAACATCGGGTTAAACTTCCAAGTGTAAGGAATAAACAATTGTTACTTGTGTTAAACAAACCTTACACTGTTCCTAAAGAAACCCCAAGAATACTTAATTACATCAAAATAAACTTCATTAATGAATCCTTATTGTGTCTTGGAGTTGAAGTCTTTTGTGACGGCAGATCATTATTTATATAGGTGTCAGTAGTCCAAATATGTATTAATAATCTCACCTGTGGAAATAAAATGATACGTAACTAAATTGGTATTATCACATATTCATTATACTCTCAAGGGTCTGTGTGGATAGTTAACATTATTATATATATGGCTATAGGTAAGTTTTAATTGGTAACGAGCTGATATACCTCGGAAGTTACGATGCATTAACAAATATGGTTGGGGGAATCTAGCATGATATATGAGGGTTTGTTACAAAACCCTCTAGGTTAAAGCCTTTTTATAACAATGATCGTTTTTTTGGGTTCCAATTAAAAAGTACAGTACTTTAAAATATTTCTTTATATATGCTTCACGTTGTGCATTAGTTCAATATACAAGCAAGGAATTTTCGAGGTGAGGTTTGCAGCCAATGTAATGATTTGAAATATCAAGTAGTTTGAACTAGTTAGAATCGAATGTCTAATTCTGTCTGAGTACCACAGTTTCCAAGTGTATACTGGTCTCTTAAAACCTGTCCAGGTATATTTATATCATTGGCTACATACCTCATGTCGATCGGTGTAATATCCGCAAAATTATTTTAAATAAGGTATTAAAAAGTAATATCCTCAAAATTACTTTTGATAGTTGACACTAATAGATCCCCTCCAAAAGTTGTTTTCGATCTATATATTAACTTTTTAATCATTTCTATCACCACAATAAGTATATGAATAGATATGAACAAAATACCAGGTCATCATAGGGGCGAACCAAAGACTGATCCTGATAGAGGGTATTTTGTTACAGGTTAAATGTATTTTAGCCTTAGAATATCTTGAGTAATTTTACCGAGGATCGTGCTTCTCGTGGTTCTCTTCAAGAATGTTTTCGAATGCCTTTTGAGTTTTTCATGCCGCTTTTAAATTTTCACACATGGCGCTTGGCTTCTTTGTAAGGGTAATCTGTCACTATGTCAGCGTTTCCACACGTCTCTTGACCTGTGGAAGAGAACTGATCTATTTTTCATGGAACTCTTTGTTCTTTTTTGCTTCAACTTGTACAGTTTTTTTTTGTCTTTTAACCATGTATAGGCCTACATGTACAGTTTAATTATCAACCCTCGCTGCAATTTTTGCCTATATTGTAATGTTGACATCACAGCTAAAAGTCAGCTCTGTATCCTTAATCACAAATAAAGCCTATGAATCTCTGACCAGTTTTAACCTTGAGGGTCTGTAATTGAAGGAAAGTCACAGGTAACCGCATCTTGAAACATACCAACTCCTGGGGCGTCTCTCCTGGATTCCGTTGCAGGTGCCTCCAAAACTTGAAATTTTTACGTACAACAAAAATTTTCTGACATTTTCTCCATTGACAAAGTGTTGACATTGATGCACAATGTATTGTTGGGGTTGACTAGCATGATTGTCTAGACAGGTCCGAAAAGGTTATTTTATTACTTGAAATCAATTGTGTATTGCCATTGCTACAGTACAATCTAAGGTTAGTTCATAAAATAATCACCTTCATAATGTTGGCTCCACCCACGGACCACTAGAACAAAATAACGGAACTCATCTACCAATTTATCACCACATTTATTACTTCTACATACTTTATTTTCATATCATTTTCACTGCAGAAACGAAACGAACTTTTTTTTGAAAGTTTTACCCCCCTTGCCCCTTCTCCTTTCTCACGTCTCCTTTTCTTATTTCTTTTAGATCTTCAACTCTTCCAATCGAAAATAGGTCATCTAAAATCTACAACAACCAACAACAACTACCACGATCATAACGAGTTTTGAGAGAATATAGAAGACTGATTCACTCACGTCACACCACCAGGGTCGAGTTACACCGCCATGACATCCGTCCCAACCAGATCGGACGATTTCTCAAACCACCAAACCAACAGTTTCCAAAAAAATAAAATTGCTCCTTATCCTTTAACAAAGACAGCCTCAGCACCCAGCGGTATTTAGGAAGGACGTTACCTATAGTCATCCCACACCACTAGGTACTATATACTTTTTAATACATCTTCTCAAGACTAAGCTTATACTTATCAAGAATAGTCAAATATTATGCATTGTGTTCCTGTGACAATAAGCAAATCAACGGCTCTTTGCAAAGTCGTATCCTCCAATCAGGTTTGTGGGAGAGTGACGCTTAAGTCTCAATCAACCAGAGTATAGTTCATATATTAGAGCCTGACAAAATGGGAATTGAACCTTCTTGAGAGAGATTTTGAAATAGAGTCCTTGTCGTGAGCAGTCATGTAGCATTTGAGTCACAAGTCTCCAGGGGGGGCTTTCGGACCACAGAGATGATAGTCTAGATAGACTGATGTTAAACTTAGATAGATGTTCCTGTATTCTACCTATAATGATGTTCCTATCTCTTACCTGTATTGATGTGTGTTGTTGTTCCTGTATTTTACCGGATTAACATTTAAATGTTCCTGTTCCCCAATAAATTGTCTCTAGTTCTTTATGTTATCATTTTGTAACAAAATCTTTTGGCGAAACATTCCAGAAAATTAGGTTATTCATCGCAAATTTGAGCTTGAGATATGACCGAATGTTCAAAGGCGAAAGACACAAACCTTAATAAAATGTGAATAGAGTAATAATCAATCAGTGAAACAATAGAAATCGATATTCAACTTGGATTGGTGTCATATTTAACTTTAATGTCGTCCACTGATTAATGTCAATTAATCTTTGGGATTTCAACTCTTATCTCAAGTTATACTGATGCATTAACATGATTCATTATAGCTTTCTTATAATTTCATAGCGCAACCTTTGGGTGCCATATTTTTTTTATTGAAGTTTTTAAATTGTATTCCAGAATATAATTTAAAAACTTCAAACATAATAATAATAACAAAAATAATATTTAGTGATAAGACCATTTGGCCTATAGATACAAATACAAATATTTAAATATACAGGCAAAAATATATAATAATCTATATTTACAATAGTTGAATAATAAATTATGTACAATAATGACTTTCTGAGAGACACACATTTATCAAAAAAATTGAAACAGAGTTGAGTATTGTTATATCGTTTGTGTAGTATGATGTTATATTCATCTGAGAAACAGGTGGAACTATCATTAAAGATAAAGCAATATAAAATAATATCTGCTGTGTCAAAACTCATTTAGATCAAGTTCATGGAGAGTTTAATATGCAAATAAATTAATTAATTGTCACCTTAATATCTTTAGATATTGGAAGTCATTATTTTACCTTGTTCTTGGTCATTAATTGTCCAGTAGTTAAGATTAATCATTAAGATAGTTCCATACTGGTTTTTAATAAACACATTAATTACTTCTCAGATGAATATAAATATGACTGGAAACCAGGAGTAGTCAGTCGAGTGCAGACCAGTTACTCCGTTTCCATATAGATGTTTTCACCAAATGTTGACTCACTAGTCAAGATACAGTAACGATATAAAAGTTATAAATAAAGTGTTGTATTTGTAAGAAGTGGTTATCTATTAACGGGAGCTGGGACGCTAGAGTGGTGCCGAAGACCAGGATTTTTTTCTTGTTACATAACAAGAACTACTTAACCAGAGGTCGTCACTACAACGTGAAGTCTAAAAATCCAGAAATCCAGAAGTCTAAAAATCCAGAAATCCAGAAGTCTAAAAATCCAGAAGTCCAGAAGTCCAGAACTCCAGAAAACGTAGACGTCACAACAATCAACAACACAGCCTCAACTTCGTCCGAACCTGTAAGTACCTTCTTAGTAACCTTTAGTTCCTCGACACGTTTGACCAATAATAGAAATTTTGATTGTCAGATTAAGATAATTGATACATAATGTTAAGATAATTGCGTAATCAGATATTTAATTAATACATATTAATTTTTAGTTTCTAATACATATTGTTGTGATTTCCTTGTTCAAACGCTAGTAAAACCTATTTGTTTCAAAATGCCTAGTACTGAAGTAGTTCCTGTTGAAATGTTGGCGGAAAACTTTTACCGACTCCAATTAGAGCTACGTGCACAGTCCTTGCCAAATTATTTACGACCCTTTTCGGGGGAAGGCAATCACAAATTTTCGGACTGGATACGAGACCTTGAGCGGGTTGGATTGCTTTGTCAAGCTGATGATGAGCGGTTAAGAAATTTTTGCCTAATGTCCGTCACGGGACCAGCTGCTAATTATGTAATTCGTTACATCAAAAATAGTCCAAACTGTTCATGGCGACAGCTGAAGTCAGCTCTAAAACTTCGCTTTAGTGATTTGTCGGACATCCAGTTTGCGAAGAAAAAATTACTAAGTCTAAAACAAAATTTAGGAGAGTCCGTACAAACGTTTGGAGATCGCATTTTGAGTTCAGCCGAGGATGCCTACACGGGCGATGAGTTAGTTCATCCCATTATTCAAGGTATTCTTAAAGATGTCTTCTTGGATGGCCTGCGAGAAAATTTCATAATCCGGAAGCTAATACGTGAAAAACCGTTAACCCTAGAGGACGCAGTCAAGTCGGCTCTAGCGGAACAACAAACGGCTAGAACATATAATTTATTACGCACGGACAGAATTGAAGAACCGATGGAAGTCGACACAATATCACAAGTAACAAATCTTAGTAATAAAGTGGATAAACTTATTGCCGATATACATAAAATGCCGAACCGTACTCAACCCAATTCTCGTCATTCACGTCCACAGTCTACTCAACGGTCTACTAATATGTCTTATAGGTCTCAACCGAGTTCTTCACAGCGGTCTCAAGATTATTCTCATTCATATAATAAACCCATGTCTCATAACCGGTTTCACAATCGTTCAGACTCGTACAATCCACGTACACACAATCAGCGCGCGTATCAGTCAAGGCCTTCTTCACATAACCAGCGCTCTAATCAATATCAGTTCACTCAAGACGGCAGGCCTATTTGCTATAACTGTAATACACCGGGACACACACGTCATCGTTGTAGGAAATCGACTCAGGCAAAAAACTGGTAGATCCCAGGTGTGTCGAAAATAATTTTGATCACCTGGGTACACAAACGTTCATACATAATATAGGTAACTCGAAACCCAACTCAAATAATTCTTATGTCATTGTATATATTGCTGATATTTTTACCCATTCACTCCTTGATAGTGGTTCAGAAATATCCCTTATAGACTTACAATTTTTTAAGCGCTTACCACAAACACACATTATGAATTATACAACCGATCAATCACAGTTGCACCGTTTAGTTGGAGTCACAGGCAGTCCCTTAAAAGTTCACGGTAAAGCTACCATCAAATTTAAATTTGCTAAAAAGCACATCCAATTCACCTTTCATATTGTTGATCATTTAGGAAAAAATATTATCATAGGTAGCGATTTCTTTAAATCATTTGGTGTTATTTTAAATTTCCACCAAAATATTTTCAATTGTAAATCTGAATTAATAACCCTTTTAAATTCCACAAAAAAGTCTGAACGTCAAATTCAAATGGTCAAACTTGATTCTAATCATCACATTCGTCCATATTCATCTTGCTATGTTAGTTGTAAAATTCCGCCACGTTTTCGCAATACTAATATTCTATTCACCCCATTAGAAATTGCTACTGTTTTCATTGACCAACCTGGCTTATTGGCTGTTAACAGTATACACTGTACAAATTCATTGTCTATACAAGTTGAAATTCAGAATACAACTGAATATAATTTCCGATTTCCCAAAAATGCTGTCATTGGAACCGTAGAACACTTTTCTGAAATAAATGCTTTGGATGCCTTACCCGATATGACTAAATCCAAAAATTCTAATGATTCTAAATTTCCTTTTGATTCTGACAAATTTCTTCATATTCCCCCTGGACAACGTTACCAATTAATTGCTCTTCTAAAACAATATAACAAACTTTTTGCCACTACAGATTTGGAATTAGGTAAAACCAACGTCGTTAAAGCCCACTTTGATACCGGCAATAGTCCACCTGTACGTCAAAAACCATACCGGTTACCTTTAACACAGCGCCCGATTGTCGATAAACAAATTGATGATATGTTGGAGGCCGGTGTGATCCGTCCTTCCACATCCGAATACGCAAGTCCAATTTTGTTAGTTCCAAAACCAGATAAAACGTACCGGTTTTGTATCGATTACCGCAAGTTAAATTTGAATATGCGAAAAAACAGTTTTCCGTTACCAAATATTTCAGATATTTTAATGCAACTAAGTGAGTGTCAATATATGACCTGTTTAGATTTAAAATCGGGCTATTGGCAGGTTGAAGTAGATGAAGAGTCCAAACACAAAACTGCTTTTACATGTTTTCGCGGTCTATTTGAACATAATCGTCTCCCCTTTGGCATATGCACTGCTCCTAGCATATTTCAAAACCTAATGCAAACAGTAATGCAAGGTTGTCTTGATAAATATGTCAAAGTTTATATCGATGATATCATTATACATTCTAAAACCTTTGAAGATCATTTACGTCATTTGGAAGACGTATTTTGTCGTTTAAAAAAGGCTGGTTTAAAACTCAAACCAAGCAAATGTGAATTTCTTAAAGCTGACATCAAATACCTTGGCCATATTATTTCCAAAGACGGTATTCGTCCCGATAAAACTAAAATCAGTGCTATTCAGGAGATGTCTCATCCCACTAATATTCGAGGGCTACGCGGATTCTTGGGTTCCGTAGGTTATTATAGATCCTTCATTTCAAACTTTGCCGATATTGCCCGTCCTCTTACCCTACTAACAAAGAAACATGCTAAATTTATTTGGTCTGACGAAGCTAAGAAATCATTTGAAAAACTGAAACAGGCTCTGATATCGGCTCCAATTTTGGCATACCCCGACCCATCCAAACCATATAAATTATATACGGATGCATCTCATTATGCAATCGGTGGAGTTCTTACACAAGAGCACGATGATGGCGAAAAAGTTATTCAATACGTTTCTCACCAATTTTCAAAAACTCAAACTTCTTGGCCTGTTATTGAAAGAGAAATGTATTCTGTCGTATATTGTACCTTGAAGTTACGACACTATTTAATTGGATCAAAGTTTACTATTTATACAGATCATAAACCGTTACAATCTCTATTTACCTCAGAAATGAAGAACGCCAAAGTTCAACGGTGGGCTATTATAATGTCCGAATATAATTGTGACATACAACATGTCCAAGGGAAAAATAATGTTAATGCTGATTTCCTCTCGCGGATAAAATCGAAAACAACAAGCGACCCCGACGAAATCGACAAAGCCATTACTATGGTGCAACATCATTGTCCCGCCGCGACTGCTACAATTAAGAATGGCAATAATGATAATACTAATGACCCATCAATAATAGCTCCTATTTTGACAGGTTGCTGTCATTAACTCTGATAAGCTTAATACTCAATCGCAACAAGACCAAATGCCATTTGACAGCGATAGTGAAAATGAACACACGTCAGAAATAGTTAGTTTTGATATAGAACATCCAAAAAAATTACAAGCATCTGATACAAAAATTTCTCACATTATAACAGATCTAAAAACTGAGAACTCAAGTTCTTTCGCAAATAGTTACGTTTTAATATCTGATTTGTTATATCATATTAGCGAAACAACAATTCATGATCCAAATAAACATTTACAATTGGTTCTTCCCTCTAAATTAGCAACCCAAATAATTTCAAACTTTCATGATTTTCCATTCAGTGGCCATCTGGGTATTGAAAAAACGTACAATAAAATCCGTCAACGCTATTATTGGGACAGTATGTATAAAGACACCGTGTCTTTTATTGCAAAATGTGATAAGTGTAATGCACGTAAACTTACGAAGCAAAAAGCACCTATCCAAAACATGCCGATAGCTGAATATCCTTTTCAAATCATAGGGATGGACCATTGTGGACCATATCCATGCAGCATATCGGGTAATAAGTATATATGTACCATACTTGATCATTATTCAGGTTGGCCTGAAATATTTGCGGTTCCAGATAAAACTACGGAACAAGTCGCAAAAATATTATTACATGAAATAATTCCACGGTATGGCTGTCCTTCATTAATAATCACTGACAGAGGAACAGAATATAATTCTTCTGTAATTAAACAATTAACAGCTCAATTAAATATAAATCACATTAAAACTTCAAGTTTTCATCCAGAGTCAAACGGACTGACAGAGCGATTCCATCGATTTTTAAATGATACTATGGCTAAGTTTGTCAATCAGTCACATACTGATTGGGATAATTATTTGCAAATGATTGCATTCAGTTACCGTACCGCGGTGAATGAACGTACTAAATATACACCTTATTTTTTACAATACGGTAGAGATTGTGTGCTTCCATTGGATACCTTACTAGGTCCAAAAGAAAAATATTATGGCGACGATTATGTCCCAACCATGCTCCAACGCCTTCATGAAGCATCTGTGGCTGTCAAAGAAAATACGCAAGACAGTCGACTGAAAAATCAACAACACGCTAATGAACATCGAAAAAAGGAAAAATTAGAAATAGGTGATGCAGTTTATTATTATGATACAAAAAATAAATTACATCACTCTTCAAAATTAACCAACCATTGGCAACCATTTTTTCGAATTATTGATCAAACCTCTCCTGTAAATTTCAAAATCAAACATCAGTCGACTGGAAAAATTAAATCTGTTCATTCTAACCATTTGCGCTTAGCTCATCCAGAAAATTCTTGGGATGAAGTCAGAGAAAAGCAAACATCAATTCTCCATAAATTTGAACGACCGAAATTACAAACACCACAACGTAAACAGCCATTTCGACAATCTAAAACTATTATCCCTCATGACAATTACGCTAATGAAATGTTTTCAGATGATGATGATATTCCTTTAAATGAATTAAAGCAACGGATGTCCGCTCAAAAGCTAAAACAAGATTAATTAGAATTCCACATGGCTCTAATCAATGTTTACCTAAACATTAGACGCAATGTGATGAACCAAACAGGGTCAAACTTGTTCCGTAACACACTACTAAAAGGCATTTTGAAAAGTATTACTATGTTAAAATAATGAATAATAGTTAAATTAATATGGCATCCGAATGATTATGAAGAGATATAATACTAAAAAGTCATAGTTAAAGTAACTGTGCTATCTACAGATCAATATGTACCATACTGTTAATTGAAATGAGACAAGGTTTAATAACTAGTTGAAATTGTTAGTAATGAGCTCTAAGCTAATAATATTCAACATAGTTTATTGAAAGATTGACTAATCTTTATTCCTTATGAGTTGTTTATACTATTCAACCATTAAACTGTGATCTCATTATTTATGTCATGTCGGCTTAATAATTGCTATATTGCTTTGATTACCATATTATTAAAATTTGTGTGTAAATTATAGTGATGTTTATTGTATACCTTACAAACTAATGTACTCATAGTACGAATACGATTGAACCAATAATCTTTAGATACAACTTTTAATTAAACACTATTTCATAATATTATTATCGTGTGTTTCAGATAAAAATGTGGCATTTTCTTTTTGTAATCAGTACCCTCGTCTCTATTACATTAAGCGAATCCCCTATGCAAAATTTTCAATTTGTTTATTTTAATCGTGTGTACGCTTCATACAGCACATGGCTGGTTGATTTTCGAATTGATTTAAAACCAATGCAAAACGACTTGGCTGATTTGAATAATGCATTTACAAATTATACAAAGGCTGTCCAACGCGTACAAGTACCTATTGATCAATTTGGGAAAATGGACAAAGAACATCTTGCTCAGGCTAATGCCCTGCAAAAAGATATTCTACAAATTTTGAATCGCGAAACTACCCAGTTAAATTATCATAATTGATATTTATGTCTATTTTGTATAGCAGTTGATACGACCCCGGCAGTTTAAGGAGATATGTTTAAATGGCGAGAATTGAATATATGGCTAGTAAATAATCTTGTTTTGGTACAAACTTATAGAATAGGAAGATTGTGTGTTACTTTGTGTCTAAGGAAATAAAACGTATCGTTTTAAAAACTGAAAAAAGTAAGTTATTTTTTTTTATCGTGCGAATCTTAAATATCGTTAGTGTGACATAGAGAGGGTGCATCGAGATAAAACTATCTTTCAGACACGGAAGAAGAAATTACCCCATATTAATTCTACTGAAACATTGAGGGTTTTTGCGAACCAATACAATGTCTCGGATTGGCCAATAGTTCAGAGGCGAATGTTTAAATTACAAATGGAAGAGCTCTTGGTAAGCTTGGATATACCAACTTCATTACAGTCAGACATAGTGGAAGCTGACTTATCACAGGCTTATCTATAGACGAATGCTTGTCAAAGTGTAGAAAACGAGAGGCTTCTCCCTTTCCTTGGCCCTCGTCACCAAAACGAAACTATACAGATGACTTCTTTGAACCTTTGAGCAAGGATAGTCTTCTTTCATCATCTGCTGCATCAAAAGATCTACCTCAGACCTTTCTCTTCACAGTCAACCGTCCTTTTCCCTTTCCAAAGAGTGAATGAGTCGAAAGATACCCCCTCATAGTTTAATACCTATATTTATATTATCTATCCAGATGTTCCTAATTAGGGATATCTGTTGGAACTTAGATAAAATGCATCCCCTGTTGTCCCTTAATACTAAAGTAACTTACCCACACATGGTTTTACTTTTCAAGTACCCGATAGGTGAAGATAAAATATGTAAGATCTTGTCCTATGAAATCGATAGACATCTTACCAGATGAGCCTTAATACTTAATTAATTAGCCAACCCATGGTTTTAACTTTTCAAGTATTAGAAGTTTGACACTAATGACATAAGATTCACAACGAATCTGTTTGATATAAACATCTTCCCAGCTATGCGAAATTAACTAAAGGCGTGTCTTTTGATTCAGTAGACCCTAACAATTAATTATCAATTATAACAATGCTACAACACAATAATCTTTGAGGCTCTCACTTTGGTGAATCTTTTCAGACCATTCCTTAATATTGATATCAATTAGACCTGATTTCACAGCGCTCAGAAAAGCGTCTGAATTACCTACATGCTGAAAATGCCAAGCATATCCTAACGGACTTTGGTGACCCAGGTTATTCTACCTACAGAATCGAGTCTCTTTAACATGATATATACTTGATTGGGATACCTTTTATAATCTAAATTAATAAGACGGAGCCAGTATTTGATAACTTTTAACATATAGTCGACAGCTAAATCGTAACGACCACACTCTCCCGTAGCTCCAGCCGAGGTACTGCTTTTGTGGATTTGAAGAGAGAATTTGCAAAACTGCGACTGCACGATATCTATGTCTTTTCTGTATTCGTATCCCCATATTTATACACCAATAATAAAACAGACTTAACTATTCCATCAAAAATGTTAAAATTAATTGATACTGAGTTGGAGCGGGTTTTCCATAGTAAAGCCTGTATTGGAAGCAACGATTTTCGAGCTTTCGTTGACAAACTAAACACAGCTTTACCCCAGATTAACCTTGACGAAAACAGTATACCAAGATAATTATAACACGACACACAATCTATTCTAGTTACCCTTATAACAGAACAGCTCATGGTTACGAAGTTTTCCACCATTTCTAAAAATGACCACTTTGGTTTTAGAAGAATTAACTTTAAGGTTAAAATCTAAGCAAAAGTTTTAAAGAATGATAATATTTCTTCGTGAATCCCCGACTATGTCAAATAAAATACTGAGATCGCCAGCATATAATCCTGGTTTATAAAAATTCCCCTAACATCTCCTTGATTCATGTAAGCGACCAGTTGATTTATATATAAAAAGAATAACAATGGACTCAAAATGCACCCTTGTCGCACACCCGAACCACAGTCAAAATAGAACGTTAGATTAGGACATATTTTTACACACGAACTAACTGATGCATACATTGATTTAAGTGTTTTTAACATTTTTTCCACCATTGTTCAACAATAAATTAAGCAGAAGAAAAATTTACAAATAAGACATAAATTCTACCACTTTGGATAAGTGTTTTTGAATTAGACACTGCAGGGTATAAATTTGATCTGATGTGGAATACCCCCTACGATATCCGGCTTGTTCCTCATGGTACTTATCCTCAGATTCGGACCAATTTTGCAAGCAATGGTTCATTATAGAGCTGTAGATTTTACCAATACAGTCTAACAGTGAAATACCCCTATAATTGTTACAGTTATCAAAATTAACTTTCTTATGCAAAGGGAATTTAAGTGCTTTGGACCAACATTCTGGATAACAACCGTTTTCAAAAATAGTAATGTTAGAAGTGGAACAAATGTCAGTAAACATAATTTATAAAAATCTACAACTATTACGTCAGGGCCAGGTGATGTCCCAGATTTCATATTCCTAATACACTTCTGAACTTCAAGGTCGGTTATTTCATTATTTAGGTAATCAGTGGCATTATCCTCCGAGATTTCTGAGCAAAGAATCGGTGCCATCTGTATTGTTTATTTCCAAAGCAGGATTGAAAACGCGTTTAAAGTGATTTTTCCAGCCAAAACATGTTATTTGGTCATATATTTTCGACTTTGGTTAAAAGATCTTTACAGTTTTCCTAAACAGACCAGAATCTTTTAAGTTCTCGCATAACTCTTTACAGGTCGTTTGATTGTGGTCCAGCTTCTTTTTTTTTTTTGCACCAACTTTTAAATTCAGACACACGTTGAATAACTCCAGATGGGCTTTACAACTACACTTTCGGAATTGATTAAGTGAGCGATATTTCGTTTCTTTACTTATCATACACTCCTCGTTAAACCACGAAGGAGGTTTTTTGTCACATTTTGGAATTTTGATTTAGATCGGCATTTCATTCCATAAAGTCTGTGAAACATTTAACGGCATCGTTTAAATTATTCGCCAATTGTCCATTAAACTTACTTAAAGAGTTTTCTAAATTTAGCTTGATATTGTTTTGAAACTTCAAATATATGTAATTACAAACTTGTATTTTCACCCATTTCATGAAGAACTCCATTAGAATACGTCTTGAAACCGGTTAAATTATTAATTTTGAACATTCTTTTGTTATATTGTTGGTGTAAACGGGGCAAATTTGTGACGGCGATCAAGTACATGACCACAAAATAAATATACAATACTCCACGTACAATTTGTTTAAAAATACACAAGTACATGTGCATGAAATGGACAGATTTTCAACCTACAATTTGTTTATAAAATGGATATAATATATAGTTCCCGCGGCCATGCATAAGTATATCACACTTTGATAGTAAATAGTATTGAGATATCACTTAAATTGTATGTGAATGTCTAAAAATCATCACTTGATCAAGGTCAAACGGTCACACTCTTGTTGCTTAATTGGTCATGCACTTTGCATTAATTTTTGTTATCTTTCTGTTCAAGTGCTCGAGGTCAAAAGGTCACCCACCTGCCGCTTATAAGATCAAGCACCTTTGTTCGTTTTTCCGCTGTCCAAGTGCTCGATGTCTAAAGGTCATGCACCTGTCGCTGATTAGGTCACGCACCTGGCGCAATTCCTTTGTTCTTTTTTTTTCTTTTGTTCAAGTGCTCGAAATCTCAAAAGGTCACGTACATGTCGCTTATAAGATCAAGCACCTTTGTTCGTTTTCCTTTGTCCAAGTGCTCGAGGTCTAAAGGACATGCACCTTTCGCTGATTAGGTTACATACCTGGCCGCAATTCCTTTGTTCTTTTTTTCTTTTGTTCAAGTGCTCGAAATCTCAAAAGGTCACGTACCTGTCGCTTATAAGATCAAGCACCTTTGTTCGTTTTTCCTTTTCCAATTGCTCGAGGTCTAAAGGTCATGCACCTTTCGCTAATTAGGTCACGCACCTGGCGCAATTCCCTTGTTCTTTTTTCTTTTGTTTAAGTGCTCGAAATCTCAAAAGGTCACGTACCTGGCGCAATTCCCTTGTTCTTTTTTCTTTTGTTTAAGTGCTCGAAGTCTTAAGGTCACGCCATGTCGCTAATAAGGCTACGCACCTTGCGTTGATTCCCTTGTTTTTATCTTTGTTCAAGTGCTCGAGTTCAAAGGGTCGTACACCTGTTGCAATTAAGTCTACACCTTGTTTATTTTTTTTCCTTGTTCAAGTGTTCGAGTTCAAAGGGTCGTCCTATTGCCATTTTGAGTTTTTTTTTTTTCCTTGTCCAAGTGTTCGAGGTCAAAAGGTCACGTACCTGTCGCTAATTAGGTCATACACCTGGTGTTGTATGTTTTTTATGTTCATTAATTCCAAGTAGCTCTGCCTAACTGACATGTTAATGACACCTTTCTATACAACCCCTAGGATGTCTTCATCCTAAGTAGCCCTTCCTTGGTGACATATAAATGACTCCTTTCTGTGCAATCCCTTTGATGTCTTAATCCTAATTAGCCCTTCCTGGCTGTCATGTAAATGACACCTTTCTGTACAATCCCTATGATGTCTTAATCCTAAGAAGCCCTTCCTGGCTGACATTCAAATTACCCCTTTCTGTACAATCCCTATGATGTCTTAAAATTAATCCTAAGTAGTCCTTCCTGGGTGACATATAAATGACCCCTTTCTATAAATCGTTATGATGTCTTAAACTTAAAATAACAATTAGCACTAATGTAATTTTCCATGTGACGAAGAATACAAAAGGGCAGACAAAAGGCTGGATTTCGTAACATCTCTTTCACTATTAAGGACTTCTTAGGACAAGAGTGGACATTAGTAATTACAACAACGTAACACTGAAATGGCGTGGTTCACTGACCTTTGTTACTATAATTGAAAAACATAGATACCACAAAAGGCTATCAATTTATTAGGTGCCAATGTATTCTGTTTTAACTACCAAAAAAGTTGATCTGTTGAAGCCTGGAAAGAATCCAGGTTTGTATGTCTTTTGTTAACATTAATTAATTACCCTGTCTTCACTTGACATTAAATCTAGTTAAAGATAGATCGGTATTTTGCTATGATGGATGGATGAATCGGTATTTTGTTATAATGATGAATGGATCGGTATTTTATTATAATGATAGATGGGTCGGTATTTTGTTATAGTGATAGCTGGGTCGGTATTTTATTATAATGATAGATGGATCGGTATTTTGTTATAATGATAGATGGGTCGGTATTTTGTTATATATATAGATGAATCAGTATTTTGTTATAATGATAGATCGATCGGTATTTTGTTACAATGATGGATGGGCCGGTATTTTGTTACAATGATAGATCGATCGGTATTTTGTTATAATGATAGATGGATCGGTATTTTATTATAATGATAGATGGATCGGTATTTTATTATAATGATGGATGGATCGGTATTTTATTATAATGATGGATGGATCGGTATTTTATTATAATGATGGATGGATCGGTATTTTGTTATAATGATGGATGGATCGGTATTTTATTATAATGATGGATGGATCGGTATTTTATTATAATGATGGATGGATCGGTATTTTGTTATAATGATAGATGGATCGGTATTTTGTTATAATGATGGATGGATCGGTATTTTGTTATAATGATGGATGGATCGGTATTTTGTTATAATGATAGATGGATCGGTATTTTGTTATAATGATAGATGGATCGGTATTTTGTTATAATGATAGATGGATCGGTATTTTGTTATAATGATGGATGGATCGGTATTTTGTTACAATGATGGATGGATCGGTATTTTGTTATAATGATAGATGGATCGGTATTTTATTATAATGATGGATGGATCGGTATTTTATTATAATGATGGATGGGTCGGTATTTTATTATAATGATAGATGGGTCGGTATTTTATTATAATGATGGATGATCGGTATTTTGTTATAATGATGGATCGATCGGTATTTTGTTACAATGATGGATGGGTCGGTATTTTGTTATAATGATAGATGATCGGTATTTTATTATAATGATGGATGGATCGGTATTTTGTTATAATGATGGATGGATCGGTATTTTATTATAATGATAGATGGATCGGTATTTTGTTATAATGATGGATGGATCGGTATTTTATTATAATGATGGATGGATCGGTATTTTATTATAATGATGGATGGGTCGGTATTTTTAAATGATGATGGATCGGTATTTTATTATAATGATGGATGGATCGGTATTTTATTATAATGATGGATGGATCGGTATTTTATTATAATGATGGATGGATCGGTATTTTGTTATAATGATGATGGATCGGTATTTTATTATAATGATGGATGGATCGGTATTTTATTATAATGATAGATGATCGGTATTTTGTTATAATGATGGATGGATCGGTATTTTATTATAATGATGGATGGATCGGTATTTTGTTATAATGATGGATGGATCGGTATTTTATTATAATGATAGATGGGTCGGTATTTTGTTATAATGATAGATGAATCGGTATTTTGTTATAATGATAGATCGATCGGTATTTTGTTATAATGATGGATGGATCGGTATTTTGTTATAATGATAGATCGATCGGTATTTTGTTATAATGATAGATGGGTCGGTATTTTATTATAATGATGGATGGATCGGTATTTTATTATAATGATAGATGGGTCGGTATTTTATTATAATGATGGATGGATCGGTATTTTATTATAATGATGGATGGGTCGGTATTTTGTTATAATGATAGATCGATCGGTATTTTGTTATAATGATAGATGGATCGGTATTTTATTATAATGATGATGAATCGGTATTTTATTATAATGATGGATGGATCGGTATTTTGTTATAATGATGGATGGATCGGTATTTTGTTATAATGATGGATGGATCGGTATTTTATTATAATGATGGATCGATCGGTATTTTATTATAATGATGAGATGGATCGGTATTTTGTTATAATGATGGATGGGTCGGTATTTTATTATAATGATGGATGGATCGGTATTTTATTATAATGATGGATGGATCGGTATTTTGTTATAATGATGGATGGATCGGTATTTTATTATAATGATGGATGGGTCGGTATTTTATTATAATGATGGATGGATCGGTATTTTATTATAATGATGGATGGGTCGGTATTTTGTTATAATGATGGATCGATCGGTATTTTATTATAATGATAGATGGGTCGGTATTTTATTATAATGATGGATGGATCGGTATTTTATTATAATGATGGATGATCGGTATTTTATTATAATGATAGATGGGTCGGTATTTTATTATAATGATGGATCGATCGGTATTTTATTATAATGATAGATGGGTCGGTATTTTATTATAATGATGGATGGATCGGTATTTTATTATAATGATAGATGGGTCGGTATTTTGCTAGAATGATGTATGAATCGGTACTTTATTATAATGATGGATGAATCGGTATTTTATTATAATGATGTATGAATCGGTACTTTATTATAATGATGGATGGATCGGTATTTTGTTATAATGATGAATGGATCATTATTTTGTTATTATGATGGATGGATCGGTATTTCATTATAATGATAGATCGATCGGTATTTTGTTATAATGATGAATGGATCATTATTTTGTTATAATGATGAATGGATCATTATTTTGTTATAATGATAGATGGATCGGTATTTAATTATAATGAAAGATGGATCGGTATTTTATTACAATGATGGATGGATCGGTATTTTGTTACAATGATAGATCGATCGGTATTTTGTTATAAGGATAGATCGATCGGTATTTTATTATAATGATGGATGAATCGGTATTTTGTTATAATGATGGATCGATCGGTATTTTATTATAATGATGGATCGGTATTTTATTATAATGATGCATGGATCTGTATTTTGTTATAATGATGGATCGGTATTTTGCTATTATGTTGGACAGATCAGTATCATATTACATACATTACATTATTTATCATCGATGAAGTAAAACATATTCAAACACATATACAATTTTGTTTTCCACCCATGATGTATATTTTAAATATGTGAAAGAATCAATATGGTAACGTTAGTTAAGTCAAAGATCGGAATATGCAATTGATATTGTTATGCGATTACGGGAGCTAAATCTTGATCACTCGGTGTTTAGTTTTGGTCTTTCCATTGGTGACTGATATTTTGGTGGTAGTTTATCATGAAGTCGCTGACTAATATTATGTGACTCATAGTACCCATAATGTCTTTTATTCCATAGTTAACATTAAGCTTCATGTTGTGTTAAGTATGTTATATGTTATGCCTTCAAGCCAAGAGGGTTTGTTAGTGGCAGAATTTGAACTACCCTAAACATGCTGAGTTACGGGATATATACCCTGACCTAGGCTTACCCTCCAACCTGTATCACATATTTACGCCCAGGTCATGTATTGGTGGAAACATTTAATTACTCAGTTTGAGCACAAGTGACTGCATATGTGTTGGCAACAACATTCCTAAACTGAATTATTGTTTTCATAAACTGTTTTTGTTCGAATGTAATAGCGTTGACAGCCAACTGAGGTGATTATCTGGTATAACTAACCAGATGCCCCTCGTGTAGCCACGGCGTGATACAAGTTAAATAGAGCCCAAAGACCATGATATATATGAATACATGAGAAAAAGCGTAGAAAGCATGTCATGCGGGCATTAGCAGTGTTGTCTTTGCACAGCATATCAGTGTAAAAAATAACCACCTATCTTATTATACCTAGATATTTCATTAATTGACCAAGACACAATTGTTAAATCGTGAGGTATAAGAATAAGAATCTCTTTTTATCTATACCCGCTGAGTATTCAATATAATTGGATTTCTTTGTTATATAGGTTGTATGTTCCCAAATTAAATATTATATAGAAGTAGACAGTTGGCCACCGTCCTGGCTTATGAATGGCTTATTTGACACCTGGCTATATCAGACACCCAGTGTAAGCTTTTTATTCTTCGGAATTTTTGATGCGTACTCATTTAAGATGGCGACTGAGTGATTGAAATTCAGACACACCACAGCCATATCTGTCCAAATCGATATCAGAGGCTGGGGATAGAGTCAGCACGTGTTAATTATCAATTCGCGCTTATATGTGATGAAGGGGGGCCGCTTTGAAACAATATTTTTATAACCCAATTAAAATATTTATAACCTAGTTTGATACCCATGTCACCTTTTTCACCCTTATTAACATTTTCTATTGTTAATATTTAACTTCAGTCGACTCGACCTCCTACCAATTTTTATGTTACGAAATCGGGATCCGTTGGAATCGCTCGGCCCCACTCCGACCTTACTGACCTGAGAACCTAAATAGTAGGTAAAGTTGATCGGAAGCCTACAAAACACAAATCGGACAAATAAAAAATCAAATGACACAGACAGACAATATTTTACATTCAGAAGATCGGTGAGCTCTCAGTTCCATTTAATCATTTCTCAGATAAATCTGTACATTATTAATTCACTTGCGTCAACTTAGGAAAAATAGGTGACTGCTGCTATGCGTGTTCCTTTAATCGTTTTAATTGATATTGAGATCAATCAGTTAAAGAGATAGTCCACGGTTCGAATTATTAGGCTGTTAATTTCAACACGGTACAGGTTAAAACTATTTGTAAGTATCGCGCTCTATAAAGCGTGTACCGCCCGTTATTATTTTGGGAAGATACAGTTCTATTTTTATCTTTCTTGTAATAGAAGGGGTTTACAGTGTGTAGGCGAACGAAAAAAGTCAGTGTGGTTTTCAGTAAAATGTGGCCTAAGAGAGTAAAGAAATGATGCCAACGAAGTGTAGGATTTCTTAAAAGTTTATTAGAAAACGCGAATTTAACGAAAAGGACCAAGAACATTGCAAGTAAGCTCATAATTCTGACTTTTTGAACGTCTTCTTGACTTGGCTTCATTTTCTTACCCGGTGGCGGTAGTAAGTTATTAATAATAGGCTAGGAGTTTGTGGCCACTTATCATGATGGTTGAATGAAGAATTCGACTGACCGTGTTTGTTGAGGCTTCGTATCCATGAATGAATCTTTCACCCATTAATATGAATGAACAACCAATGTGCAGGTGGTTATCGTTTCTTTTATTAAGATTTTCAAATAATTCATTTTGGATAGGGCTCCTTATCCTTTCATGAACTATTATTAAAAGTATTTTATATCACAATAGGCCTACATAAAATTCACTATTATCAATTGAGGTATACTGAAATTAGTAGCATAGACTCTACTTGTGACCTAGGCCAGTGCTTCTATAGGAGAGCATCTCTTATAACACCCTGGCTGGCTTAACTATTATTTGTAAAGGCTAGTAGTAGTAGTGAAAACTGGATGGTCCGATTCCAAATTCAATATTTGTTCCCATCTTGTCTAAAATTGTTTAGTAACCAGTACTTTAAATTAGTTACTAGGGTAGGCTACCACTGCCTCTATTAACACCTGAAAAATGACAAACTAAGGGAGACTTAATCGATATAATGACAATAACAAATGGAATTTTAACCTGGTAAGTGAAATTAATAGTCTACTTTGTTGTCCTATTACAACATCGCACATTTGTATGTAAAGTTGTAAATACTTTAAAGATTCGTTGACTTGTTCACAGATGTTTATCAGGCGATTTATGCAAAAAAGGGAGCAGATCCGGTCATCTTGACTACAGTGATCTACCCTTTGAAAATAATTTTTTTTCTTTTAACAATAAACTGACCAGAAGTCTGGGTATAAGCATTTGATTGTGCAGTTGCCAAGAGCCTGAATTTAAAAAGTGGTCACACAAAGTGTGTGGATACTTATTGCATGAGTGTTTACATCTTCTATAAACTGGACCATGTATGAAATTCACAATATTGACGACCTGCTGCTGATTTTATTTGTTTGAATACATTATTCTTTCCAATAAACTAAAGCCTTGGCTTTTGAATGACCTTTTGCAGCATATAATTTACTCCATACCATGACTGAGACCTGTTTTCATTTTCAATGAGATACTTTTCAATATATAGGGGATAGTTTTTAATATATATGGGATAGTTTTCAATATATAGGGATAGTTTTCAATATATAGGGAATAGTTTTTATGGGATAGTTTTCAAAATATATGGGATAGTTTTCAATATATATCAGATAATTTTCAATATATGGGATAGTTTTCAATATGTATGGGTTACTTTTCAATTTCTATGGGATAATCTTTAAATGACAATTAGAAGAAGATAGAATATTATATACTATCCCATATATATTGAAAACTATCCCATAGAATATTATACAAAGAACACTTATGGATATACTACTTCTCTTTAATTTAGGCAACGTTTCAATTCACATACAGGAATCTTTATCAAGCATTATTGCTTGATAAAGATTCCTGTATGTGAATTGAAACGTTGCCTAAATTACAGAGAAGCAGTATATCCATATACTGTAAGGCTACAAATTATTGCGAGATAGAAATTAATGCTTTAAATGCGACCTATCCGTGATCGCATTAATTTGTATCCGCATTTTTAAATACATATTTTCAAGTGAATTATATGGAGTTAAGTATTTAAATTGAGACCGGGTGGGATTAAGTAATTAGGTAATTATCTCTAAATTAGAAACTGATAAGTAATCAATGACGTTAAAGAAACAAAAGATTTTCACACTTGACTATTAAAAGATAAAATCTTGATCATTGTTCATGTCTTCATTCATTGTAGAATTCCGGGTAGCCATTTTCTTTTTAATGATATTAAAAAATGCGACACCTATTGCGGATCGCATTAATTTGTACTCGCATTTTAGTCTCTATACTTCATGTCGCATTAATTTGTTGACGCATTAATTTCTAGCCTTACAGTACTACGTAGTATATCCATAATAGTGTATTATATAATATTCTATGGGATAGTTTTCAATATATATGGGATAGCTTTTAATATATATGGGATAGTTTTTAATATATGGGATAATTTCCATGTCACCGGGACTCATTGTTTTGAGGAAAAGTGTGATAAAAGTACAGTAGTTTTAATGAAAAATATATTAGTATTAGGTAAAAAATCCATAGAAATCATCAGTATAATTTAAAACATATTTGCATACCGATACTGCCTTTGATATGTATTAAGTGCTCAATATTTTAAGGTTCACACTGAAACAGTGAAAGGAAAAATCCCGATCTTGATGATTCTTAACAGATGTTTTTTTTATACTTTTCAGGTATCTGGTAATGTTCTGACATAATTAGAGAATGTATCAACAGCATAATAACCAAATTACCCGGAACATGCTTCATCAACCTCAGTATTATTCAAACAATTATCAAAAAACACACCATCAGAATTACAATCATAATGTACAGTTTAGTAATGCTGCACACAACCAGTCACAGGTTTCAAAGTTTACAGCACAACAACATTGGAACCAGCAACAACAGCAACAGTTGAGACATCAACTGGATTATCAAACTGCAGCTCAATCTTTACAAAATATATCTCAAGACACTGGTGCAGTATCCATACCATCTGGGCATTATCAGCAGAATCAACAGTATCAACAAAGTGTTGAAAGACAGCATCAGCCCCAACAAACAATAACACCTCCCCCACTGGATCGTAGAGTTGGTCAAGCACTTATGAATCAGTATTCTATTCCTATAAATACATTTCAATCTCAGGGACAGCGAACACAGCTCCAAGAAAATAATCAGTATTTATCATCTCCACAATTCCAGTATCCATCAACTTCATATAGCCATCATTCTACTATAGTGGATCAAAGATTTCCAACATGGACCAATACTAAACTAAACACACAGACTAATGTTTCTAATTCAGTGAGTTCTCAGTTGACAGTTAGTCCATCTCTGTCTGTGGACTCTACAAACAGCACTGGTTCAATGTCATCTTGGCATCGGCCATCACAAAAACAACAAGTTCTTCTACCACAACAAAGTGTTCAATCACATTCCACCATTGATTCAAGATATTATGCTTCTTGCAGTACCTCTTCGTCAATGCCAGTGTTACAACACATCGATGAAGCTGAAAAAAATCCCCCTGATTTGACAAACCTAATATCATATTTGAAGGAATCATCACCATCAGTAAAGATTTGTCCAAACACTACAAATTTGTCTATAGATGAGAATATTTCAGTAAAGAAAATCTCACAACAGGAAGTGAGACGACAAGAAGCTCCTTTGAGAGATCTGAAGAAAATGTACCGGCTCGAAAAACAATCAGAAAATAGTGATGTGTTTCGTAAACCTAAAGAAAAATACAAACCAACCCAGTGTTCAGAAACTTTGAACTCTGTATCACCTAAACATAGAATGGCTTCACCAGATTCCACTCTTCTACCAGATATATCAAAAACAATAGTGTCTAATGAACCCTCTCTTATATCTGATAATAAATGTGAACCTCCTTTATCTCCTGTCAGTGATAGTGATGCAACAGTGTGTTACGGTAAAGACGAGGATGATGATGAATCGTTAAAACGAAGATGCCAAGACTTTGATTCACCAGTACAAGAAATGAAACCTGTGTCATTAAAACGTCGCTTCAATGATGGGGATGTTGAATATGAAAACATTGAAAAGAGAATTAAAATGATTTCACCCAGTGAGGAATGTGATTCTACAAATGAATTTGTTGAAGAACAATTAAGAAACAACTGTCAAGATCGTTTGACACCTTCAGTTCCAGACCCTTCAGTAGGTTGTGTTGTTTACAATAATACATTCAATGTTCGGTACCTTCTTCGTGACCACAACAAATACTATTTGTTAAATGATATTAGACCATTTTTAAAACAATTTAAACCTTTATTACGAGATATTAAACCAATACAGACTTATGCTACGTGTACTGAAACTGAAGAAAAACAATTGAACTGGAAATATTCAAGTCATTTTTCTTTTGGCGTGACATCAAATATGAAGTTTGTAGCTTTTGAGACAAATCCAGAAATTCACTGTCCATCTATAAGTGTTCAGGAGTTACATGACAATGAGAATACTGTAAGTGAAATAATATCAGACAAACATATCAGTGCTCAAGAATTAACTCATAACTCGGATTTAACACTGGACAACACAGATAATGTAGTTAACCCAACAAACCATAAAAATGAGCAGCAAACATCACCTTTAACTAGTACCACATTGAAGAGTGAGTTATACTTTAATTTATTTCAATGTTCTTTTATTTACAATATTTTGTATCTATCAGATATCTAATATAATGTTTGGTTTATATAAATTTGTGTTACTACAGCTGATATTGACTATATCCCTTCAGATTTCAAAGTATCAAATTTTAAGGTTTTTGTGGTTATTATGGTACATGTATTTCCTTTCATTTAAGATGAATTAGATAAATTATCTGGTATGGCTCAAGAAATTATCCATAGTGCCTTTGCCTCATTATTAGAAGAGTGTAGAAGTTTGCAAGACAAAAACCAGAAACTCACTGAGGAAGTTCAGTTAAAAGATGAAAAACTACAGTTTTATGAAGGTATTTGTTGCATTTCTCAACTGAATAATGTTTCTTCCCATTTGAGCTACTTTTTTTTCTTTTTAAGACTCCTGGTTTTAGCTTTAATAGGTCTTTTGTATAAATATCTTAGTAGCCCTAACTGGAATATTAGCGCAAGTATGAATTAGGCTAAACTTTGAACTATAAACAAGTTGGTAGGTTGATGACAAGTTAATGTTCGCTCCCAGCAGATGCTGATATTGTTAACAAGGTACTAGTAGTTTGAAGATGGATTGGTTCAAATTTGATGATTTTGTGTTGTGAAATCTGGTCAGGTTGAATGACCTGGTTTTAAAACTCAAACCTGGGTTGTTTTAGTTGAATAGTCTTCAGTCTTCTTCTTTTTTCCAAGCTGGTGGAAATTAATTCTTGTTGACTGGTTGCCTTTGTTTGCGTTAAGATCTTCATTCTGTATTCAGTATGGATGACATGAATAAGTTTTATTGGATTTGAAATGTAAAAGCTGCTCTGCTTAGATGTATTGAAGTGAAAACAGATTGAGAAGGTCATTTAAGATGTGTTCATCTTGATTTTTTTTATATTTGAAATATTTTAAAAGTATTTGCTAACAAGGGTACATCAGGTGACAATAAATCTTATAGCGATAACAAAACATGATAACTTGTTAAATTTATCATTACATATCATGGGTTCGTCACTCATTCAGCTTATCATCAAGTTTCAGAGATAACTGTAAACAGTTTATGGAGTGAATTGTTTCAAATAAATATTTAAATATTTGAGTTTATGGAGGTCAATTTCGCCATTAATCTATGCTCTACCAAATTGTCCAATAAACTGGATTAATGCTGAATATTTATTAGGGAAGATAGAAGTGACACTGTTCAGTTAAAAATATATTTCATGACAGTGGCTTATCATTTAATATTTTCCTAAGATGCTTAAGTTTTTCCTTTCTTTACTCCTGATGTATCAATTATAATACAAATAAAAAGTCACTTTTGATCAGAACAACTGCATTAAAGTAGTAACAATAACAGGTTCAATCACCGAAGACGAAAAAACAAAACCAAAACCGAAATAACGAAAAGGATGGAATGACCTTGATTTCCAGTTTTTCAGTCTATATCTCCCTATCCCCAAAAATGACCCTCCACACATACCATATTTGGTCATACTTTCTGGCCGTAGCGATGAGTCATGCTTGAACCCTTATTGACCACTTTTGTGATATGTTGTTTTAAGATCAACAATTGGACAAGCACGCTCCTTTCTAATTTTGATTATAATTTCTAAGATAATTAAATCTTGTACTGTGACACATGGTCAAGAATCAATAACGACCCCCAACTATGGTCAATGCTAATGGTCAAGTCAATTTCTGCTACGACCATTATTAGGGAGATAACAAAACATTATTTCAAACATATTCAATCATTATGTTTTTAAAACATATTTTACATTTGTCATTGAATCAGTGTATTAGACAAATCAGTAGACCATGGATTCATGGTCCAAATTTACCTCCATAAAAGTTGGTCTTAAATTGGGTTTAACAAAGAAGGATTAACTGGATAATAGGCCACTATTCATCAGTAAATATATCTGTTTCTTTAAATAACTTAAAAATATAAATAAATATCAAAAGAACTAAGTAATTATCCATAAAGAGGCATTTGATTATTGAAAAATGCTTAATAAATTAGTTTTGTATATAAACTCATATGGACTATTCTTGAGAACTCAAATTTTATGTTCATGCTCAGACACAGTATCACTTTAACAGACAGGCAAACTAAAGTAACATTGGCTCAATAGATAACTTAAATAACTATTTAAAGGGATAATGGGTCTTAGCATGAAAATAAAATTTTAGTTCTCAAGAAAGGTCGCAAAACTACATCATTTTTGAAAAAAGCTAATTCAATTTATAAAGCGTTTTTCAATTATCAAATGCATCTGTATGGTTAAACTGAGTCAGCACCTAATGTAGTTTGTTCTACACCACTACCATGTAGACCTTAATGACAATACAAATATACATTTACAAGGAAGAGGGATAATTACAATATTGATATTAAATAATACGGTTATAAATAAATAAATAAATAAATAAATAAGATTAAAATGATAAGAGAAAACTCAATTTAAATCCCTTTATTACAATATCTGTCTTTTAACAAAGTTTCTTAACCTTGAAGACAACTATTCAAATCATATATTCATATTTTGTTTTCACAAGCCTAGAAGTAGTATATCTATACATCTTGTGTTTTGAAATGCAGTATGTAATAAGCCTAGAAGTAGTATATCTATACATCTTGTGTTTTGAAATGAAGTATGTAATAAGCCTAGAAGTAGTATATCTATATATCTTGTGTTTTAAATGAATAATAAGCGAGAGTATATCTATATATCTTGTGTTTATAAACGAAGTTGTAATAAACCTAGAAGTAGTATATCTTTCACAAGAATAATAGCCTTTTTATTTCCTCTCTGGTGCCAACAGTGAGTACCAAAATGATTTATATAACAATAAATAAGAAATAGTTAAAATGGTTTTATCTGAGGCCATAAATTTCAACAGATTATCATCAGTAACATTTGATATTTTGTTCATTATTGTCAACATCAAGTATGTTTATAACAAACATCAGTTATTGTCAGTGTTGAAAAAAAGTCCAATATGATAGGTCACTAATTAAAATATCTATAAAAAACTGCATTCTAATAAATAATGAATAGTATTTGAAAATAAAAAGAAAATAAGTCTCATATGGCATTCAATGCAAATTGCATGACATTCAGATAACAATTCATTCAGTGCAAATTGCATGCCGTTCAGATAACATTACATTCAACGCAAATTGCATGGCATTCAAACTGAGACAATAACTTTGGCTTCTGATTTTTATGAATAAACTTCCAGTGAGAGGCATTACAATTCAAATATAGGTTGATAAATGTATATGGGTTTTGTTAAAAAAAATTTGTATAGGAATGAATGAAAAGGATCGATCCTTTTCACAATTTATTTCTAGAAAATTCATATCTATTGTCTGCCCAAGAAAAGTTTTAAATTTGGATTCTGATTGTTTTATAGTTGATTAATGTTTAATTCTAAATAATAGTATAGGACATTACAGCTCCCATCTGGTTGCTGGATAAGTTGACTGATTCCATTAATGATAGGTAGAAAAAACATTAAAATACTTTTTTGTGAAATAAGGTTCAAGATATATTCCGACCACACAAAGGGTGACAGAGAACAGATTTTAAGGCAACCGAGTTTTCGCTAAAAGATTAATGATACTAGAAAATAAATTTGGGTGCATTTTCTAACAATATCCATTATCTTTATCTTATTTTGAGACTGTCAAGGATATTCTCATTCTACTTTTACATTCTCATTCCTTGAGAATTTAACTTTGAGTCTTGTTCTCTAAAAAAAACTTATTTTATATGAATTTAGTTTTCCTGATTGGTCAATCACTAAAATTGATTTTAAATCTAGTTTTGTTATCCAAACAGAGTATTTCTTAAAATTTGGAATTTGGAAATTTTAGAGAATATGGCTTAGTTTTGTTCAATGGCATTTTGCAGGTCACCATAATCTGGAATGTGGAATGATTTTCAGGAATGAATAGCTCAGAAGTTATTAAATTTTGGACAAATCACTCATATTTTCCTCAGATCATGGCTTGTAAAGTGTCCACACAAAAACAAGAAACATCAGATCTTAGTTTTTTTTAAGGAATCTGACAAGACATAGTGTCACACTTTATTGCAATTTCATGTTCTCATTATTATAATCAATTACATTTTCTTTTTCAGATCTACTAAGAGAAGCTTCATCACTGATGTATTTACAAGGAAAAAATAGTGTAAAATAAGAAGATACACAGAACAACTTTTCCAATCCGTCCATCCATACTTTTCTACTAACATACATATTTTATAATTGTCTACATACATGTATTGACATTTGCTCATAAAATTTTTACTTCACTGGTCAAGTTTTAGTTTTGCAAAAAATGTTTTCTTTAAAGGGATAATAGGCGTTAGAACGAACATAAAATGTTAATTCACTCAAATTTGGACAATAACAGTATTTATCCATCAGTGGACTTACCTATACATCAAAATCCCTCTAAAATCCGATAAATCCCCAAAATAAAGTAGTTAATCATAAAACGCTTGAGCCATCCATCAAGCGATTTTCAAATCGTGTAAATATAAAGGGAAGTAACTCTAACATGTGGGTTTTCACGCGTCCTTGACCCCTACTGTTGAATTCCACAATGATGTTTTAGCGTTAATTTACCAGACGCTTTTATTCTCAAACTGAATGGAATCGTCCTGGCTCACTTTTTTTTAAAATACCGAATATTTTTCTATTGTGGCTTTTTAAAATTTGGTAAAGTGTGGGATGCATACTTATTTAACTAATAGTCAATATGAAACACAAATATAAGCCGTAGGACGAGTGTATTCTAACGCCTATTATCCCTTTAAAAGGTGCAACAGATGGTCTAAATTAAGCTTTTGATAAGTTTTAACAGCTGAAGAGGAGATAAACTTTGTGATTTGTTTTGTCCTTGTATTTTAAGATGTGAAGATTTGATATGGTCATTGATCTCCAAAACGCTGAAATTACATTTGACCTGCCCATCACCAATTTTGATAAAACTGTTCATAATTTATTAAAGAATAAAAACAAAGAAAGAAAGATGCGTAATGTGTTACTAATGATTAGTTATTCCAAGTCAAATCACAAAAAAAAAAAAAAAAATTAAATTTTGACTGACCATGACTGATTTTGATAAAACCTTGCAGAAATGTTGGTTATGATAATGATCTTGAGATTTGTTTATTCACCCCTCCAACTTCAAATTGGGATTGGAAGAGCAACCTCCAAGTTTTTGAAGTCACAAACCTCAAGAACACCTCACTCAATCTTGATGAAATTTCTGTTATCATTACCAACATTTCTGCACAAGTTTCATCAAAATCCGTGATGGCTGAGATAACTTGCCGAGATTGAACACTTAAGAAAGGAAATATCACGACCAAATTGTTAAGAGCCTGTTTGAAAATTGACATAAGTGTATATAAGGTTAAGTTTTGAACATGATCCTGAATCAATATGTCAATATAGGAAGTTGTTCCTGCTTAGAATTTGATATACGAATAATGGTGAAAGGATGTCAGATTTGCTGAAATGGATGTATTTAATTATTGCAATATAACTGGTTGTAATTGTTTAAAAGAAACAGTAATGTTGATTGATCATGACAAACTATCTATATATATATAAATAAGCCTCTGGTTGTCAAAGACACAGTAGAAAAAAAAACCACTTGAATTTTAACATTTTATTGATGCCTCCATATTAATGGACTAACACAAAGAATACATAATAAATCATATTTCATATTACTGTCTGTTACAGACAAATTAAGCATAATATTGCAAGTTAGTTTTCTTCTTAGCTTGCACCTCTATTATAGCATCCATATAATCTTCATGACTCAACTCGGCAGCTTCTCTACGTAAAGCTATCATACCCTGCAAATATACATAAAACATTCTTTCTAATATCTCTTTGTTCACACCCTTTTCACTCATTATCTAGATACATATTATCTAGAAATTATCTGATGGGATATTAGTTACCGTATATTTCCGTGTATAATGCGCAGGTTTTTGCCATAAAATGGGCCCAACAAAGAGGGGGTGCGCACTATATACGGGTAAATAAATTTGGAGTATTTTTTCCCAACGAGAATGCCGCAAGTCGATGTTAAGGATCCGCCATTTTGTCTTCCCTCATCGACATTCGCGGTAAAATTGATTTGTGTAAAAGATTGAATTATGATTTTAATAACGGCACAATATGATTATTATCTTATAAATTAAATAAGTATTGTTAAATATTTGAACAAAACTAAAATGATTCAAGTTAATAACTATGTTATTAACATGGGAAAATTTACGTGAAGACGAGAGGTACCAAAAATAATGTTCACGGGCCAAGCATTTTGGATGGCTTTTATAGTAGGAACAATTGATTGTCATGCTTGATGACATGCCTCAATACGTAATCGAGTCTTGCCTGAATAAAAAAAACGGTTACCAGAATAACTGGGTTTTAATATAATCCATTGTTTTCCTAATTATTCATCAGATATGATACACATGGTTCACGCCGTCATTTTTTTCATTTCCGTTGAGAGGCAATACTAGTCGATAAATCTATGCGGGGGGTAAAAGCAGACGATAAAAATAAACTATTGAGCGAATCGTGTCACTCCAGCGATGATTAAAGACTTAATTAAGAAAGACAATGATATTTATTTACGTTTAACAAACGAAACAATCACAATTAAGTATTCACACAAAAGGAACTGACGCAATATCATGATGATTATTCGCATTATGATTACAAGTATAATGGGGCCTATTAGTCTTACACCAAGTCAGTTACCGTAAGCCCTTCGAATTCCTGTCAATGGTATCTTCTTCAATACGTCTAAGTTTACCGGGTAATTGCACTTTTTTCTTCAAGATGAATATCATCCTCGGTACCGTCCATAGCATTAAAAAAAAACGAATCAGGTGAGTACCGTAATTGAATAGCGCGGTATCTCAGTAAAGTCGTGTACAATTTATTGATTAGTATAATAATCAAATATTCACACAAAATGAACTGACGCAATATCATGATTATGATTCGCATTATGATTACAAGTATAATGGGGCCTATTAGTCTTACACCAAGCCAGTTACCGTTAGCCCTTTGAATTTCTGTCAATATCTTCTTCAATACGTCTAAGTTTACCGGTTTATTGCACATTTTTATTCCAATAATATATCATCCTCGGTACCGTAATTTAATAGCATGATACATGATTTCTAAATAACACTCAATAATACCATTACGAGAGATTAGAAGCAATAAATACGGGATTAAAATGGATTTTATTATAAAAATAAATAGTAGAAACTTAAGTTGCAGTGGAACATTGTTTATTATAAAAAAAACTATGAATGGTGACTTACGTATTGACAACTATTTCCCGATATTGGTATCTGTGAAATACCAACTTAAAATCGTATTCTAGACTCGACTCCGCGGTACCGTAATCGAATAGCGCGGTATCGCGATAAAGTCGTTTACAAATTACAAATAGTAGAAACGTAAGTTGCAGTGGAACATTGTTTTTTTTTATAATAATCTATGAATGGTGACTTACGTATTGACAACTATTTCCCGATATTGGTGTCTATGAAATGCCAACTTAAAGTCGTATTTTTGCCGCGACAAGGGGTGCGCACTATACATGGGTAAATGAATTTTCCCCGATTTCGCGGAGGCAAGGAAGGGGTGCGCATTATACATGCCTGCGCACTATATTCGGAATTATACGGTACTGCTTAGCAAGCAAAATATCTTAGATCTAACTTCTTGTAGAGCACCTTTACTCAGGATCATCAAATAGTATACATGAACAGGACAAATTAAATTTTCATATCTAAGCTTGCACACTCATATTTGTAATGAAATAACAGTACAGTGAAACCCCTCCAAACCGCATCATCCATAAAGGGGTTCCCCTATAAACCGGCATATTCGATAAGTCCTGGCCAAATCACTATATAATACATAAGAGAAAAACCCTGGTAAACGGGAAACGTCTAAACCACAATCTGGCTTCGATATCAAGTCCCAATTATTGTTCTATTCACATTTTATTGCGCTTTTTGTGTACTGGCATTTTAGCATTCGGTTATTTCTCAAGCTCTTAGTTGGGATAAATCATAATCATGGAACACTCATTATAGTAAACATCAACGCATCGATTTTAACTGAGAAATAATCTGAGAGATGAATCCCATGAAAGATTCTGAGAAATTTCTCACTTACTGTGGGTACCTCTGGATTTATCACGGTCCGTCTTTTTAGAGATGTAACCTTGTAGTACAAATATATGAATAATACTTACAGCTTCAACACAAACAGCCTTCAACTGAGCACCATTAAAATCATCAGTACATCTAGCCAATTCTTCATAATTTACATCTTTACTGTAAATATATTATCAAAATAATTAAACCTACAACTCTCTAGTTTATTATTTTCTCCAATCAAAATTAGCGACCCTTTATTCTAAACCGTAAAGCCTGTTTCATTGAATGAAATATCTTCAATACTTATTCATGTAATATAATATAAACTATAATGTGAAATGCTTTTTAAGGGATAATAGTCTTAGAATGAACATAAAATTTTTAATTTGACCAATAAGAGCTATTTTCATAAGTAAATATGCATTTTATTATTGAAAACCCTTAATAAATTAATTAAGCATTTCTTTAAAATGACTTGATTTTGTGAGTTTTCCAGATTTTTTATAGGGTTTTTGTTACTTTATGACACCAGGTAAGTTCACTGATGAATATAATACTCAAATTGACAATGCTTGAGAACTAAAATATTATGTTCATGCCTAGATGCAGTATCCCTTAAAAACTGCCAGCAACCAGATACAATGTCAATTTCAGATTAAATGAAATCTAGAAATGGCATTAATGTTTTTTTTATAGTGCAAAAACAAACTAGATTCAATACAGGGTCAACAATAATAACTGCCTCAGGTCACCAAATTATATATATGTAAAACACAAAACATTTATTTTTTATTACCATCATAAAAATTATTAGAGCATTCAATATGTCATCATTATCACTCAAAGTCACCTTTTATTCATAATAGGCAGGGGTTCATTTTTACCTCTATTATAGAAAGTTGTCTTAGTCAATATTATCATTAACCTTAATTATCATATTAACCTCATACTGAGAAGGGCTACAAAATTATTGCATATTTAATAACAAGAACAGTTTCAAAAGCATATCATAACTAATTCTCATTTTGCACTGCACAACTGGATTACTGAATTCAGTTACAACTGTATAGAAAAATCCAATTCAGTTTGAGTCAATTCATTTCAGTTTGATTTCAAACTACAATCCTATCTGGATCAAACCCTTTGCACCACTTAGTAAACCAGAAAAACTTGTTAAAACAAATACTAACAAAAAACCAAAATCATTTTCTGTTTCTTCTTTCGATAGCTATGCATTTTTTCCTAGAAAATTCATGTACTTTCTAAACCCTTTTGTGTGATTTTCAAGTACTTCCAATACAACGTCCCTGTCAATATTGAATTGTTTATTGACGTGATATCCCATGTGACATTCGTATCCGGATAACTTTTTTTGCTTTCACACTGCCACTTACTTAGATCAAATCTAGAAAAAACTTTGGGTTATAACCGAATAATTGTTATGCGATGCCCACATGTATATGTGGACGTATATTGTTTGTCCACCTGTCAACATTTGTTGTAGACACAATAGAAGCTACAATTGAATTGATTGATTTGTATAAAACTTAGTGTGAGCATTATAATTGATAACACAGCGGTCAAATTCGATTTCGATGATTTTTCGATGAACGTTTTTTTGGTTATTTCCCTGCCTCAATATTTGTTGTAGACACAATTTTCAATGGATTTTAATGAAACTGGGTGTGAGCATTCTTATTGATAAGACAACGGTCAAGTTCGAATCGGAAGATATTTCCATGAAGGATTTTTGAGTTATTGCCCTTGACTTAGTTACATCACATCAAAATTTATTGTTGATGCAAAAGAAGCTACAATTTTCAATGGATTTGAATGAAACTTGGTATAAGTATTGGAATTGATAAGGCGGTGGTCATATTTCGAATTTGACGATGAATAATTTGTGAATAATTGCACTTGACTAAGTAAAATTGTGTTAAAATTCATTTGTTGTAGACACAATAGAAGCTTCAATTTTCAATGGATTTTAATGAAACTTGGTATGAGCATTGGAACTGATAAGACAGTAGTCAAGTTCGATTTTAACTTTGCCCTCCACTTCAATATTCAGTGAGTTATTGCTCAATTTATCAAATTCAATGCTGCCAGTGGGAGAATGTTACCTTGCCTGGCAAGCTATCTTTAATAAATATTCAGATAGAACTGGATAGAACCAAATTGCAGTGCAAAAGTGGTATAAGGAGCCAAAATCCTCCTGAGAGAGCATAACCTAGAGGCATACTTTTGGTGTTGGGTAGACCTCAAAAGTTAACCACCTTTTCCATATACAGATATAGTTCTATTTCAAATTTTTAAAAACAAAATGTTCTTATTTAACAATCACTTGATAATTAAAGCAGTAAATACTGAGTTAAAGAGTCAATGTGTATCTAACTTACCTAACATTCATTTTTCTGGAATGAATTTGTAAGATTCTGGCTCGAGCCTCTTCATTAGGATGTGGAAATTCTATTTTCCTGTCTAATCTACCAGATCTTAATAAAGCCGGATCTAAAATATCTACTCTATTGGTAGCAGCTATAACCTGGAAGGAATTCAAATGAGATCTCACTTGGGAGTTTTTTAACCAGTTTTCATTCAATATCATATATATATTTATAAAACTATGGGTTATGTTTCGTTAAACAAAATCTACTTGAAAATTAATGTAGTTAGCTTCAAAGTTCTCTTCTATTTGAGTTAAAACCGACACCGGCATCGTAACAATTAATATAATAATAAAATAGTATTAGTGGTTAATTTCCCCTACCTTAACCATCTGATTAGGTTGAAATCCATCCATTTGGTTCAGTAATTCTAACATAGTCCTTTGTACTTCTCTGTCACCGGCTTTTTCACTGTCAAATCTCTTGGTTCCTACAAAAAAAATCATTTTTGTTTGAAGTTTTCTGGAAACTGGACAGAAGTTATAACTTAAGGGAAGTAACTCTCTTTTCATTTGATAATTGGTATAAATGAGATCTTACCAATAGCATCCAATTCATCAATAAAGATAATAGCAGGAGCTTTCTCTTTAGCCAAAGCAAAAGCATCTCTAACAAGTTTGGCTCCATCTCCAATAAACATCTGTACTAATTGTGGACCAGCTAGTTTAAGAAAGGTTGATTTTGTCTGAGCAGCACAAGCTCTGGCTAATAATGTTTTACCAGTACCAGGTGGTCCATATAATAATACACCTAAAATATCAATAATCAATATTGTCAAAGATCTACGGATAAATGAAAACTGAAGAGCACAGTTCGCCATTTTTGGTTTTTGAATATTTGTTATTAAGCTTCCGAAGTACTAGAAATGCATGAAAAACGCATAAATTTGTTTTCAAAATTTTGTACGTATTCATATTGCAATGTGTATCACCTTATTCAATTTAATTTTTACCCATTAGTATTTGGATTTTCATAGAATTATAACAATTCCACCCACAGAACATTTCATGTAACCTTAAATGTCTTGTTTCTTAGTTAATATTAATACTTTCTTATAGAGTGCAGTACAGTGAGTAAAGCTTGAATAGCCCTGGTATTTCTGTTTTGTATTTTTTTCTCTGTATACAAGATTTAAAAAGTTAGTTTACCTTTTGGTGGTTGAATTCCAAGGGCTTCAAATCTTTCTTTGTGTGTCATAGGCAAAACTACAGCTTCTATCAACTGAATAAGAGATAACATTCATTAAATTGTGAAATTAATAAGACCAGAGATACAAAGGTGAAAAAAGGGCAGAGACAACAGTTTAATAGACAATTTTTCTTTAGAACAAACCTCTTGAATCTGTTTATCTAGACCTCCAACATCACTGTACTGTTCTGTAGGTCTCTCATCAACTTCCATAGCTTTTACACGTGAATCATATCTAAAAAGAACATTTTATTAATAACAACATTTGTACACCAGTGAAACAGAACATTAAGTAAGTTGAGCCATTTTGCAGTTTCCAAAAATTGTTCATTTGACAACCATTCAAACTGCAAACCAAGACCAAGTAATCTGTCTATGATAAATAGTAAGAGCTTTACTTACTCTGCTGGCAAAGTCTCTAAAACCAGGTATGAATCTTTGTTGACTCCCTGAAATCAAGCATAATAAAAACAATAGTAGACATTCTAGAACTGAACTCTTTTCTAATGAAGGTAGACCTAGTTCTTGCATCTATGCTCTCCAACCATATTATTTTTGGCAAATATTGTAGGCGATTTAATCTTGATAAATTACTGTTTATCAACTTATGGTATTATTTCTAGCTTTCCAAAAAATATTTTTGGCATTGAGGAAATAAAAAGAAAACTCACAACAAGATCTCCAGGTTTTAATTTTTCTTCGTCAACTAACCCAATCACTGGCAAGAAATAAGTCTGGAAAAGAAAAAAACATCGGATTTAAATCTCTCTTTTTTATTATCATAAATTTTTTGTATTTCATTTATCCATATGTCCACAGAAAATTATTTATTTAACTGACCTGTCTAGTAGAAGTCTTAATAACTGCACATTTCCCTTTTCGTTGAGCATCTAAATCAACGTTAGCTCCATCCTCTTCTTCTTGATCTTGGGGATCCATGTCTAATAACTTTAAACAAAAAAAAATAAATAATGACCACATACTCCTATTTAGATTTTGCTAATTTTCAACACCAAATTGATGACTTTCAAAGAACAGCTAATTTCCTTCATAAAAAGCTAGAGCAACATAATTTATTGAAATGATAATTGTATGTAACTGTTCATAGTTACGTATTTCGACTTTGGCGAAAACGTATTGTAATCGTTCGGATTATTTTATTTTATTTTTTTTTTTTTTTTGTAATTCTTGGATGAGTTTGCAGACAAACTGGTAAAAGGTGCAGAAATTCTAAATCTACAGTTGATCTTAGAATGATTTCTATTATCAAATAAAACAAAACCGAAGTTCTATCTCTGACAGGAAGTGAGAACCGGAAGTTCAGGTTTTTTTGCTTTAGCAAGTTTATTTTCAGTTCGATTTTGACCGGATTTTCAGATTTGAAAACTTCAATGTATTTGTCAACTAACAATTATAGGTTTTATGCAATTAGGTTAAATATTTTACCCACGATTTGCAATTCAATATTCAAGGGTCATCGGCAAAAATTTCAGACCGTGATTTCTCCTTTAATATAAATGGTAAAATTTTGAAACTTTACCAGTTGATAGGCGATATGTTTATAATTTTTGAAAAAATGTGAAAAAAAAAATTCCACTTCCGGTTTAGCCTCAAATGACGTAATTACGTAACTTCCGGTCTATAACTGCTAGGTGAAAAGTGAAAACTGTTTTATAAATAACTTGTCAATAGTAATTGATTTGACCTAAATAATTAGGTCAAGCTGCCATATCGGCCGCCATTTTGAATTTTCGTTACAATTCTTAAATCCGAAATTCAGACACTACTGATAGACCGATTTTGATGAAATTTAGCACATAGATACAATGGATCATTATCTACCTTTTCTTGGAGACCGATTTTCAAATTTCGTATTTTCTTTCGAATTATTTAAATTTCGATTTTTTCAAAATTAGGTCACTTTAACGGTTACGGAAGGTGTGACCCACTTAATCTATGACCTTGAAAATTAGGTAAATAATATTCAATATATTGTCTACGAGTAGATATTTTTTAATTTGGCTTACTTAAAAAATTCATAGAGATAAGTGTACTTAAATACAGCAAAAATTGATAATTTTCATATTTTCGCCATCATTAACCGTTACGGAAGGTGTGACCTAATTATTTTATGACTTTGAAAACTAGGTCAAATGATATTCAATATATTGTCTAGATGTAGGTAATTGCAAATTTAGCCTACATAATATTTTAAGGCTCTCGAAATACGTTCATAATTGTAAGCAATTCTAGTTTGTGATTATATTTTTTGTTGTTTTTCTCTATGGTATTCTACATTATGTTCCTTTAAAGTGCTAAATTTTAAAACGGCCAGGCCTAATATTTCACCGTAATAATGAGTTAGTTATTATCATTTTTTTTTTATACATCAATCAAATTTCATTTAACACTGATACTTATGGGAAAATACATTATTCGGTATCTAGTCACTACATTGACAGGTCAACTGGTCCACAGCTATGTGGTCGACATATTTGACCAACTTGTTGACAATGTTCAGACGATTAGTCGACACAAGAAGTTTTGTTTTTATCTGCTATGGCTTCAATTAATACAGAATGCTAATGAGTTGAAATACATGGTTTCAAACGTTAAGTGATCATTCAATTGACGTATAGATTAGCTTTAATTCAAGTAGGCAGTAGGCTAATCAAGGCAGGGTTTGAGAGACCGAGACCGTTTACATTACATAAAATTCATCCATACCATTCTCAGTTCAACCGTAAACAGGGTTATAATATACTCTAATTAGTGAAACGAATGGAAATAAAGTACTTGTCCCATGCCAGACTAATGAAATATTGTTTTGAATGAAATTATATTGGAGGTGTCGCCACAATAGCAATAATTAAATGCAACCTCCTCGCAGATTCTCGTAAATAAGCACTGCTCACATGATATGCTTCAACATTTCTGATAGTTCTGAGATTATTTATCCAACCTGATTGGGTTGATAATCCATTAATTAATAATGATCAGCGATCATTCAATTAACGGAAAGATCAGAGATAACCGATAAATCAACATTGATATATGGCTTTCGAAAATGGCTTTCGAAAATGATTGTCAACAAGTTCTCTAATGGAATTGTGTCGACAAGTTGAAATCTGTCGACAAGTTGACTAATAAAATTGTGTTGACCAGTTGACATGTTGACGAATTGACTGGTATTAAATTATTTAATTCTACTCTGAAATAAATGTTTAGAACAAAATAAGCTTACCTCTATCACATTTGAAACAAGATATGGCAGTGTTTTATTTACTTTAATCTTTTCTTTATTCTCTTTGATCTTTTCTTTCTGTGCTTGTAGTTCATGTGAGATCCTCATGATCTCAGATTTCATAATCTACAAAATATAAAAAATTTAGCCTTTAAAAGGTGTAAAAATGTGAACTTGCAAGTTCAAATCGGATTTAATAAATAAAAGAATACATTTATAAGAAGTAACCAAAGGTAATTGGTTCAGCTAAAGTGCAGGCTAGTCCATTGCTTACTTTTACTTATACTTATAGGGTATTAAGTCTAAATGCCAATGGCCAATGGTCAGAGTTTGAGAAAGGGGAAATATAATGATCTGGTAGTCGTACCTTGATTTCATTATCAAGTAATCTAGTTCTACTGACGATCTCATCTGTTGACATACGAAGAACTTCTTCACCGAGTGACTCCTGAAAAATAATTAATTTTAGTAGATGGAACACCAAAAGGCAAAAAACTCAATTGTTTTTTTTTTGTTTGTTCTGTCTCTCTTTTATTTGATACCAAAATCAAAATATATTTGGGCTTCCTTGAGTCTGAACTCTCTTTCACAATAGGTATCTGTATCAACCTATATAATAAGTCATAAAATGATAGGACTATTTGAATTCGAATATGATCATGCAGAAAATGAACCAGTTATAAGGTAAGCGGCGTGATGCAGCAAAATTGAGACAAACGCACCGCATAGACATGATATAAATTGTATCGATTATAGAGGTTGGATGGGTGTCTTTACAGATAATGATCGGGATATTGCTTAGGAATCATTTTTCCCAACAATGAAATTATTGATCTATAAGATAATTAAGGAAAATACGAACTTCTCCATCCTCCCAAATCGGTGTCGATTCCAAAGTCGCCATATTTGAGGAATTGTACAAAGTGATTAATGAATTCACCAGCGCAGAACGAAACATTGCAAAATACGGGATTTAAATTAGACAATTTATTTTTCACGGGAATCAGTATTAATCACTTCGAAACATAATCTATTCAAGGATCATAATAAAGAGGTAAAGCGCGTGTTTAAGATTTAAAGTTTGAATTTGTGAATTCTTCGTTTCGATTTATAATAATATGATTAAAAGTGAACGATACTGTTTTCATTCACATGTCGCTCCCAAAATCTATTTTGCTCTAATTGCTAATATTTACTCTAATTAACTTAACATATTGAATGGTGAGAACAGATTTCTTTCTATTATCACTCGTACAATACAAGTTTGAAATCAATTGTGAGGTATCCCTTACTTTGCAACAATATCCCATGCTTCACTATGCATTGCAGGTCTACCAAAATATATAAATTCTTCAACTTGGATGCTTATTAAAAATATCATTCTATATACAGATAGATATAATATATCTATTCTACATTATAGAATGATAAGATATATTCTGGCTAGTTCTGTAATTTAGGCTACTGGGTGTTTTACAAGGTGCCATTCTCTCAATAAACATCTAATTAAATATATATATTATAGAGTTTAAATTTTAGATCTAGTAAATAAAATAGATATTTAATGAAAGTTTCATTTCTTTAATGCTTTTATATTACAGTAAATGGTTTAAGATGCCACGATTTAAGTATTCTAATTTTAAGCTTATACGTATGAGGTTAAAGGGTTGTAAAAATAGACCATTTTATGAAATCGTTGTAACCCCTAAAGACAATCCAAGACAAGCAATACCAACAGAAGTTGTAGGCTTCTATGAGCCTTTACCCAATCCACAAAATGAAAAAATACTGGCTGTTAGCTTGAAACGAGTACAGTATTGGATTGGTAAAGGTGCTCTAATGTCACTTCCTGTAGAAAAACTGTTAGGTAACTAAGACTTATTACAAATGATTCTCAGAATCAATTTGATATAATGATGCAAGAACAAGCTGAGAATTCTCCATTTTAGTCTACTGCATCACTTGTCAGAAAGAAAAGAATCTGGTTTCTTCATATTTTTATGAGAACAAAAGCAACAGTACTATATGATATATATAATATCGTTGAAGGCTTAGTTTTATAGAAATGTATGTTAAATTTTCTTGCATATTTTTTCAGGTTTAGTTGGATTCTTCCCAGTTCATCCCACAAGTTATTTAGAATCTCTTAGAAATAGAAAAAAACTGGAAGAAAGCACACAGACTGGGGAAGATGATGTACAATCAGCTAGTTGAATGATAAGATCAATTACATGTATTGACATTATGGTGTGATATAGAACTTGTTTGTAATTTGTGTTTTTGCAGAAAAGTACTTTTTATGCAATTTATAATATTTGTGAAAATAGTAATTGCAAGAGGACATTTATTATGCCAACATAATTAGATAGAATAAATATGATAAAATTATTTACCACATATGTGTAGTTTCCATCTTATATAATGCAGATAAGAAAAACAGGAAATAGTGTTCAATAAAAATATGTTTCTCAGATCAGTCATCTGAAACCTCAATGTGAACACCAAGTTCTGGTCTTCATTTCATCTGAATGACCAGACTTTTTCCATGTCAGTCTGTTCATGAAACATTCCATAGGGATAAAAAAAAATCGCTAGGACTCATTGTGAATAAACCAAGTGGTTTTAGAAAGGTCATAGATAAACATCTTTTTGAACGCAAAACAAAAGCTAGAGTAAAACAAATTCAAAGAAAATTTATTTACCAAATTTCTATATTTACATTTAGTTTTATTTGCACAATGGCAGTCACACATTAGCTCCACAAGTATACATTAGCAACTATTTTCATCAACTTTACAGAACAGGCAAAGAGTTGGACTTTAGACATGAAGAATATACTACAATACAATGTAGCTTGATATTACACACTGAATTAATAATCCTCTGAAAGTTATGTATTCAAAAATATGTTGTTAATTCTACATATAATAATTTATAACTTCATTGATACAATGTAGACACTTAGTTAATAATATCAACTGTTATAAATTATACAAAACTTCTTCATTTGGAGTGACATAGGACCAGAAAAATAAAAAAAAATGAATTCTAAGAAATTTAACTCTTTGGCTGTATTTTAGCCCTAGAACATCATATCACGCTATAAATAGCAAATTTAGCACATTCTGTGAATAAATGAAAACATAACAAAATTGAAAAATAAAACATTGAAAATAAATAATGGTTCTTGCATAACTTCATCTTTCAACTCCACATACATGTAATTATATATACATTATCACAAACTAACGTTATAATAGACTTCTGGATAAATTATCTAGAAATTGAGAATACAAAGCTTACAAACGTACAGAAAGAATATATTGATCACACAGTGATATTGATAATATAAGGACATAAATAAGTAATGCGTATTTTGATATATATCAGACTAAATGATATCACAGATCATAAAGAGTTTCTAGTGTGAATATAGTTGTTATACCACTGAAGCATCATCACTATCATTTGATCTGAAAAAGAAATATAGGTACCAAACTATCTTCATTATGTCATAAACAAACCATAAAGATACTCTGAGCATTTCGTCTCATAAAATGTTTAAAAATATCTACACCCAGCTTGCAACACAATGAAAAAAAGCCATATTGACCTCAAGGTCATTTTACTATCCATTTTGGTTTACAATCTGTTGCTACTGAAACTTAGTTATGAAACCATAGTAACATAGTTAAAAACAATTGCATTGAAACCATAGTAACAGAGTTAAAAATAATTGCATTGATTACTATTTGTATAATTTGAATATGAAATATAAAAGATATAAGAATATTTAATTGCAATACCAACCTATCCTTGGTTAAATTTTGAATGCTGAATTCTACAAGAGTATCCCGACTTCTTGAGGAATTTTCACCTCTTGTATCTGGTGCCTTATCAGTAGTATCAGATTGAGATTGGACTACTGATTTGGTTTCAACTTCAGCACAATCATCCCCTGGCTTCTTGTCATTCTTTGAAGATTTTTTAAAATTCAGTGACCATTGATTCCCTAGATCTTTCATGGCAGGTAATGAATGGACTTTCTTAGGTTTAGTTCCTTTTTCATGGTCTGGTTTCCTGTAAATAGACCCAAATTTATATAGTCATGTGTATATAGAAAGAGAGGAACAAATTAATATTGGCTTCAATAAGAGAAGACCAAATAAAAACCGTCAGAGCAGAAACCAATTGAAAAGTCGGATTTCTTCTTGACAAATTTCAAATAGATAAAGATTTCCAAATAAGACATACAGAGCTCTGGAGATAATGGAATATAATATACAACACTTAACAAGAGTATATAAATTCAGAGTTGAAGTGTTCTGAATCTTGTAAAATGTTAATTAAGCTCTTATGTCTTACCCTTTTCTAGAGAGAGCTGATAGAGTAGGGGGATTGGTAGTGGTAGCTAAATCTAAGAACCCTTCTTCTAGAGATGAATCACATAATGATAGCAAACTTTCTTCTCCTGAAATATTCAAATATACCAATGTTCTATTGTAAATGGAATTCTTGTGCATTACGAATTTTGTTCCATAGAATACACTTCAAATGTTAAAGCCATTATATTTCTATATGACGTATCATCAGCTCATCTCTGGTTCATAATAAAAAGCATCGCAATAATTTATGCATTTTTGCATTTTACAGAAGTAACACTTCATTAAAATAACCTACATGGTTATATTGTTCAGTACGTAACAATCAGGTCAAATACAAAACTTAAATTTAATTATTAAATCTATATATGCAAAATTTAAAAAAGCCAAATTTGAGCCGATTAGTCCATGTGGGTCAAAAATTGTCAAAGCATTTGAAAGTTCAAATGACCGCTCTTCTTTAAGATTAGATAAAATTTCTAGTTTGAATTACATTTGAAGGAAATATTTGATTTTAGTTCAGTTCTAGTAGTTATGAAGACTATAAAACTCCAATCAACCCATAAAACAAGAAAACCACAGCATTTAACATAATGCACTAATAAGAAAGACAAACCTTGAATACATGCTCCTCTGGGTGAACTAGGAAAATTGCTTTTTCTTCTTCCCTCAGAAGATTTAGTAGACTTATCTTTACTAGAACTTGTATGTAATGGATCAAGGTGAATATTAAATGTTGATCTGGTAGGCTTCTTCTCTGCAATAATCAACAAAAATACAAAAAGGTAGTTCAAATTACAAACCGAAGAATGTTTTTCTAGCCCATTGTAGCCTAGTTAGAAATTTGAACTTAAAATCTTAAGACATAATGCGATAAATTATACAAAGAACAGAAAAAAATCACTTAAAGGCATCAATCTAAGAGATATATCTATATATTTTAATTTCTATCACTGCATTCCCAATATAATACTGATAATGCAATAAGCAATCAAAAGTGAATACATACCCTTTTCAACATTGTGAGATTTAGCCTCATTTTCATTAGTAACAGCAGAATTAGCAGCTGCTATTGTACTAGCAGCTAGCTCTGAAAACCTAGCATGAATATGTTCTAATACTTCATCTGTTGATGAGGAGGGAATTACTGTCGATTTACTATGTTTTGATTTTGGTGGCTTGAATTTCGCTGCTTCTGCAGATAATGTACAATCACCAAATAATTCCTCCAATAAAGCTGCAGATGATGGAGCTTTGAATGTGTTTTCTGGAAAGTAAAAATGAATGGAGTTTTACACCCTGCTTTTCTGACTCATGAAGAGAGGTCTGGAAAGCAATAAATAAAGATTTGTAGGAGTACAAAGAAACTACATCTCTTAAAATGGAATCAGCCAAGTTGAGATAGATTGGTCCGAGGTGGCAGAATGTCTCTCAGATACATACACGTAAATAACTTGAAGAATAAAAGGTAATAAATAGGGCCTACCAGATGATGAAGGTGTGTCAGCATATGATGCCACAGTAAAAGGGTTGAAATCAGATGTTTGGCCATCTAATAATTCATGTAATCTTCTAGTTTCATCATCACCACCCAATCTAAAGAATAGAATAATGATATGAGACTGAGAGAAAACTTCTGGATAGAATGAATGATAATTAGTTTCACCTTACATATATGTCAGAGAATTTTGATAAAGTCACCTTGAACAACCAAACAGCTGAGTGATTTAGCTAAATAGGTTATTACCCTATAGACTTTGCACACATATGCAAATATCATAACAGTTATAAATACAATCACAAACTCTTTTTATCTTATGTTATTTCTCTGTAGTGATCTAGCTGTTTTCCATTTCCGACTGTCCCTGCACACAGAAAGGGAATAATGGTTGAAAATTCCAAAGATCTGTGTCACCTCACAGAGCTACAGATCGTTTGTACAAATATAGTTAATGACTCCATGTCCTTATTTGCCTACAAAATCCATGGATATTTAAGACATTTGTAACATCATAAGCAATATATACTACAGAAACATACATATACCTATTAGCTCTAATATATATTTGTAGCAGATCATTATCATGGTTATGATTCAAAGCATTATCATCAACATCATTATCTACAGACCTACAACAGAAGAAACAACTTTGATTAACTAAAAATTAAATATGAAAGAATCCTAATCTTAAGTGAATCTTGTTTTATCTTTAATACAGCAGAATAATCCAGGAAAGATCATTAAAAATGAGTTTGAATGAAAACCATCTAGTAAACATAATATTTTAAAAGTTTTTGTATATGCAAATGGATGTTCCTTATTTTCTTTTCTTAAATATTTTGCCATGCTTTGGATGAGATTTTGATTAACAGAATTGTCTTGTTCAGGTTTTTTTGCTTTGATCATTTAATATTAAAATCCTCTCTCACATTGTTTCTTCATCAATATCATTCTCATCACCATCATGTGATGACTCTGGTTGTTGAGGAGTATCATCTGGTGTTTCCTCAGTACCATCAATATAACCTGTATCTAATATTTCTTCTTCACTCAACTCCTAAAGGAAAGAAGAACATCGATTTGGAATACAGCTCCAGAAATTTAACATTTAATTTCAACAACATTTAATATGATATTAAAACAAGCTAGCAACAAGAGACCCTTAGAGGAAATGAAAAAAGAAGATGAGAAGATGGTCCTAACCTCTGAATCAGTAGTATAGTTATCAGAATCATCATCTAAATGTACTAAATCTAACTCTCCTACATCTGGTCGTAATGGTTTAGGATGTAGTTTATGTAAGGTTGGACAAGGAGCTGGACAATCATTTGTTTGTGAGTCATCCGGATGTGCAGAAGATTCTACAAGCAAAAGAATTTGTTAAATACAAATCTTTCCCAACAATGACAGTTCTATAAATGTCCACATAATATAATTTGTGATAAAATTCACCTCAAAATTCCTAACAGAGTTAAAATAAGTCTATCCTGAGTTAATCTATTAAAAAATTGAAACAGCACAGACAGCATATTTTGAAGTTTTGTTTTTGTCTCAAAAGTATTAGAAAGCTTGCCAGGCATTAACAATAAAATTTTGGCGTGATTTGGCTAAGTCAAGGGCAATATCTCACATCCAAATATGTAAGAATCCATTGAAAATTGTAGCTATAATGACTATAATCACATTTATCAAATAAATGCTTTATAGAGAATGAATTTTAAAGACATTGAAACCATGGAAACAGATACATACCAGAAGTAGCACCATTTTCACCAGAATTCTGATTTCTGGAGATTTCCAGACATAATCTCTGTAATAAAGAAGTCAAGGAAATTCATTATTATTATTATCGGTTTACTTCATATACAAATTATATCTTCTTTCATATATTTACCATTTGAAACTGGCTATTCTATAGATTAAGTTGAAAAAAAACTTTGACAGCAAACATCATGTGGAATATTTATCATCTAAATGAATTATTTATATGTACCTCTTTCAAATCTAATATTTGTTGAGCTGATTGGGACTGTGCTGACTCTAATTGATTAATGTACCTGTGAATTTAAAATAAAACTAGATATTATATAGGTGAAGATTTTAAGAAATTAAAATAACATTCAAAGATGATCAGAATGAAATAATCCAAAATTCGTATTTAAGAACATATTTTTTAGTAGATATTTGAGAAAATATATTTTCAAAGATTCTGTAAAAATATAGCTTTACAGGGCTGTTGATTTGGCCATATATGCCGGTCAGCTTTATTAATATAATAACTGCAGAGCATGAAAAGAGCATAAAAATATGTTCCTTTTATCACCCTCTAACTTTTATATACAATAAATATAAGAATTTTAGTAACTTACCATTGTTGGTCCCTGGACTTTTGGTAAAATGTTGGGGCTCTAACCTGGAAATGCAGTACTAAAGTATCATTGGTGGGATCTAGATAACCTTCATTTACTAACAGATCTAAACGGAAGAATCTATTATAACCCCAACATTCTCCAACTTCAAAATCAGAAGCGAATTCTCTGACAATATTTTTACTGGTATCTCTGGAAGCTTGATGTACCATTTCTACCCTATACTCATATCTATAATAAAAACACATTTGTATATGAAATTTTTCTTTTGCACTCTAGTTTAAGATAGTTAGGAAAATTTTGCCATGTAACAGAAACAACCAGCAAAGATTATAGGACAAAAGATTGCCTACAGCATTTTCTCATTTCCCTTCGTTGCACACTGCATGGGGTTGCCCATAAGTTGCAGAAGAGTAGGACGTAAAAACTTTTCATTTATGTTACTTACTTGGAAGTTTCTGGTAATCCTTGAGATAATTCTAGAAAAACAGATAAATAATGTCCTCTAACAACACCATTACCATCCTACAATACCAAGATTATATAAAATGAACAAATAAATTATCATTACATCTGGTGCATATATCACAAAGTAAGAGTCATTGCTTCATTTCATTTTTACCATATTATACCTATTTATGGCTGATAGAAGTGATCTCTCTAAATTTCACTTACAACTCAAAATATATTACAGCCCATCTAACCACCTTTTAACAAATACTTTTATTAGAAACCTTTCTTAAGTTACAAATAATCTCTAAGTATAAAACATACAGGATAGACTTTTAATCTCCATGCTAAACCAGAAACATTTAATGGTGGACTGTAAACAGGATCAGCACGTTGACGTAGTAAACTGAAATTCTTCATTTCAAATGTACTAGTGTCATACTGTGGTACTATTTCACTGAAAATATATGGTTTTAACACTATAAAGACAGATTGACTAAAAATAACATCAATGGTAATATAAAAGATAGCTTGCCAGACAAGGTATTGAATTTCAATAATAAATCGGGCAAAAACATTCATTGAAAAAAGCTGTCAATTCACAATTCACACAAGTTTTATCAAAAATCCATAAAAAATTACAGCTTCTTTTGCACCCACAATTCAATTTTGACGCAAAAGCAATGACTCAAAAATTATAGCTTCTCTCGTACCAACAACAAATATAGAGCCAATAACTTAAGATATGTTCAGCAAAAAATCCTCAAATTAGAACATGAGTGCCGTCTTATCAATTCCAATGCTCACACCAAGTTTCATCAAAATCCATTGAAAATTGTAGCTTCTCTTGTACCCACAACAAATATAGAGGCAGGGGAAATAACTAAACAATGTTCATCAAAAAATCATCAAATTTGAAATTGATCACCGACCTATCAATTCTAATGCTCACACCAAGTTTCATCAAAATCCATTGAAAATTGTAGCTTCTATTGTGTCTACAAGAAACTTTGACGGACAGGGGGGACACAATTTACATCCACATGAAAAAAGGAATTGGATAAAGATTGACATCCTTGGTTCCGACACCTCATTGAGATTAGACATGCAATGCAGTATTCTTTAGTTTAAAATGATTGAACAATTTGAAAGCCATTTTTTTTCTTCTTCAAATGAAGAAAATATCATATGAATGGTTACAAACCTATTGAAATCAGCTTGGACTGGTGTTGTGACAAATGATGACCTTTGACCTCTATGAACTTGACGAAATATTTCCATCATATCTTTAAATTGCTGTATAAGATGACTCTTGCTGCGTGTAGTTAGGTCTGTATTAGCACGTTGAATGATAGTTTCTAAGACTTCAGTTTCATGACTAAGCCTTGTTCTTTGACCTGAATGAGACAAAATTCTGTTGTTTTGTCATGGCTAAATTGAGCTAGTCAATCCAAACACATTCCATTTAAGCTCCATCGATTTACATTCAGTTATAAAATTCTAAGACTCATTCTTAACATTGAGGTTAAGAAATTTAGCTGAGTATGTTACAGTCATACAATCTTAAAAGACTTCACTAACCCATTAGAGTGAGTAATTTACTCTTCATCTGTGATTCTAATCTGGCTATCATCAATTCTACAGCATTTCTTATTTCTCTCACTCTTTCATCTTTAGCATTCTTTACACTCTCTATATTATGTTCCTGTATTTATCAAAAGTTAATGCAATAGTAAATATTGCCAGTACATATCGGAATTCCATTCAAATTCTCAAAATAGTTTGTCTACTGTTGTCTTGTTATGTTTATTGCTCTCAATAAAGTTTGTACACCTTTTGAATCGATAACAATATATGCAGACACATAAAAATTTCAAATATTAAAAAAACAAAAGAAAATAATAACATACCACATCTTGAACAAGGCTGATTAGTTCTATATGGCGCCTCTTCACTTGATTAAGTTCATCAGTTAATTTCTTAGCATGTTCTTCATACACACCATCTAATGGTTTAAAGGTGTGGCCAGAATGCTAAAATAAACATTTACTCATTTAAACATAATAACATGAATTGTTATCTAATCCTTCCTCTGATTGCATTAAAATATACCTTCCATCACTGGCAATTGAAATGCTAACAGTAAAACTCAGTGGATTTTTTGCTGACCAATAATTGAAGGGTCACACTAATGAATAGCTTATAGGGTACATATCAATAAAGAGTACCATAAATAATAGATTCAATATCTATACAGATATCAGAAACTAGATCATCACTTACCGTGCCACCCCAAAGAGCACATTGATGACAAATACATTCCTTACAAGTTAAACAATAAACACTTAATTTCTCATTATGTTCTTCACAGCTAAAATAAAAAGTTCAAATGTGAAAATTATTAAAAAAGACATTATTAATATTGATCACCGAGTCCTAATAGATTAATAAATATTAATATTGAAGGTTCACAAAATTGTTTCATTAATTAGCTACTTGAGAATGTTACCTGTATGCATAAAGAAACGTGTTTAAAAAATAAATAGATATTAGATAGGCTTTGTCTCTTAATAGCTATAATTAGTTTATCTGACAGATGTTGTTTTGATAAGAAAAGAAGGCTTGCCAGGCAATGTATCATAAACCAACATATTCTTATAATTGGGTTCATCCTTTATTTGGTAATAATTAGATTTTACAAAGGTGATGACAATTTCATGCGAGCCTTCCAAAAGAGATTGTCGACATATACATATGGTTTTCACAAGCAATATAAATGTACAGATTGTGTAAAGGAAAGATGACTTACTGATTACTTTCAGTAGAAACATCAGAGGGTGGAGCTGGTACAAACTGCTGTAATGTATCCAACTGATTAGTAACTTCTTCTGCCCATCGGCAATTAACCAGTTCATGGAGGTGAAGAGATGCTCTGAAAATAAATTATTATGAAGTATTATTTTCTTTTTTAATTGTGCATTAGGCATACAACTTAATATATGTCAAAAATATTTGCTTGTTTTTGGAGTTTATCCTACTTAAAACATAAACTTGCTCTGTGCATGCGGTACCATGAATTATTGGCGCCCTATATACACAAACACGTGTACTATTCACATATTTGATCATTGCTCAGAAAGCAACCTTACTGACGCCTTAATTACACTATTAGTATAATTTAGATTTAACTATAACATATTATGTTCTATATAGGGTCTACATTGCAAAGATTTCAAGTGAAGCCATAAAAATCTACCTGCAATGTGGACATTGAGATCTCTGCTCAGTTAACCATCTCTACAAAACACAAATACTTTCATCAAATAGAAATGTCTGAAATGACGGGTCACTTTCTCATGAATTTCTCAGAATGAAAAAGGCTTATTTCAAATTGCCAAATCAAATATTTATATTGACCAGAAGAAAAGACATTCCAAATAAAACAAGGCCAAGGTCAAAAAAATAAACACCAAAATCTTTAAGGGGGCTGTTAAATATTTCTTTCATATTTTCAAAAGAAAATTGGTTTCCTAAAAGACAGGCCAAGGTCATGAAGGGGGATAAAAAAATTTTAAATGCTTTTTAACTTAGCTTCTATTTTTTAACTAGATTTGGTTTTACCTTTAAAAGGGAGGTTTTTGGGTATATTTAAATTTTAATAGCTTTTTAGCCCCTTTTTAAATAGGGTTTTTCCTTTAAACTTTATTACAATTTTTTTGAAACAGCACCCAAAATTTTCTTAACAATGGAACACACAGTTTGCAAAAACCTCTTCATCTTTTTCCCCTACAAATGAAACATCGAAATACCTCTGCCAAACACTAAAATGGAAAAAAATAAGTATCTTGTTAGTAGTAGTATGTAGTAATTGGTATGTTCACCACTGGTCTCTTTTCTCTTATCAATGCCAAAGCAAAATAGCAACTTCTGCAATTTCTCAATAATAAAAGATTTGCAAGAATAAAAGTAATGACTTCATTTCCCCATCTAGTAAACAGAAGCTTGTAATATTTTGGCTAGACTACTCCATACTTTTCTATCAGTATATCTACCTAATTGGAATGAAGTTGCAGAAATAGACTACGTCAAATTTTGTTATTGATTTAACCAAAATATCTGTCACCATTTTTGGTTGATCTGTTACCATTTGACTATCAAATTATCTGTTCTGACTGGCATTCTTTTGGGTTTAAAGTTTTTTTGGAGTAAGGCCTTTAGAATGATGATGAACATCCAAATTTGACAATGAATACAATTTCATTTTACTAAAGAAATGTCTGAAATGAGGGACACTTTTACAGGAATTTCTCGGAATGAAAATCAAAAAGGCTTATTTCAAATTGCCAAATAAAATATTCATATTGACCAGAAGAAGAGAAGACATTCCAAATATGTGAACCTGTCAATTTCAGTACAAATGAAACGGTGTCGGCGAAGTCTCACAACGTCTGGTCTGGTCGGAGGGTAGTAACTGATATAATAAACAAGTCAATAATAATACCTCAACAGTATTTTCTTCTAAACGCTTATCGCCCCCAGTTGCCATATTGGAATGATAGAATCAATACAATCAAAATTTTTAAAACTCTCTCATTTCATGACTTCTGATGTGGATCAAGCAAAATTTAGTACTTTTTTTTTCTTTTCGAAAACGGAAATACAAAACTGTACAGAAACGGTTCGCAGTAATATTCAGCTGTAGCTGCGATTGGAGGAAATTCATTTATCGTTTGACTACCGAATAATTGAAGACTACCCAATACTGTCAAAATAAATTATTTTCCGAAATTTTAAGTTACAAATTTCAAACAATGTCTAAATTAAAATTAACTTGACTGTTATGGTATTGACTCAGATTATTCTAGAACTTTAGAGATTATCTTTCCAGAAGTTACTAAAGGCTTCTCAACTAATATAACACAGAAGCTTCAGTGAAGAAAATAAGGAAATCTGAGCTAATGAAAGCGATTCTGGGTGAAATTTCAGATGATATACCCAAGTTGGATGTACCAATCACAATTAAAGACCATGAGTTTACTATGGAACTAGGCACATCAACTTTGGGAAATTTTGTCTCGTTGCCGATCTGGAAACAACTTGGAAAACCTAAACTAGCAGAGGTCACACATAAATATGATTCTGCCAGTCAACACAACATGTCAGTGTTGGGAACCTTCAACGCCCAAACAGTAGATCCAAAAACTGGAAATGAAAGCTCAATTTCTTACATTGTTACAGAGATCCCCGATCGAAACTTACTGGGACGTCATGCTATCCAGGCACTGGGAATTTCAGTGGACAATGCTCTGGGAATTAAAAGCACAAACAACTAAGATAAGAGTGCGAGTGTAAAAGTTCAATATTCAGCAACCTTGGGCCAGATTTATGCTGCCCTTCCGCACCATCTATAACGAATTTCCAGATCTATTTAAAGATGAATTGGGATGCCTAAAGGATTCTGAAGTAGATGTGAAGTTCAAATCTGATGCGATAACGGTTTTTCACAAGGCACGACCGGTTCCTTTTGCTCTTCGAGATGACCTAGCGAAAGGTTACGAAGAAGGTATCGCCAAAGGAGTCTGGAAGCTAGTCCAGTTTAACAGTAATGGAACACCAGTGGTACCAATAAAGAAAACAAGTTCTACAGGTACTTCAAAACCTAAGCTTCGAATTTGTGGTGACTACTCTGTTGGTATTAATGATCAGTTAGAAGATCATCGTCATCCAATGCCACTCCCAGAGGAATTAATGCAGAAACTAGGAGGTGAATTTGGATATACCAAGATTGACCTTGCTGATGCCTACAACCAAATCATGTTGACTCCTGAGAGTCAAAAAAGGAGTACTACTTCAACAGCGACTACCATTTGGAATCAAGTCAGCACCTGGTTATTTTCAAGGAATCATTGAAAACCTTACCAAAGATCTACCTGGAGTCTCAGTTTTCCAAGATGATATGCTTGTCAGCGGACATAACACCAAAGACCATCTAAGTAATCTGAAGGGTCTACTAAAATGTCTAAATGACAATGATCTTAGATGTCGTCGTGACAAATGCAAATTTGCTCAACCATCTGTAGAATATCTTGGACACATCTTATCAGGAGAGGGAATCTCAAAAGGATCAAAGGTCGAGGCAGTAATTAATATGCCACCTCCTACAGATGTGTCTACTTTGAAATCATTCTTGGGCTCAGTACAGTTTTATGGAAAGTTCATACCCAACCTGTCTACCATAGCAGAGCCACTTTACAAGCTAACCAAGAAAACTACAACATTGCAGTGGAAAGAAGAAGAACAGATAGCCTTTTCATCAGTTGAAAACTATAATTGCTTCTTTTCAGGTCCTAGTTTACTTCGATCCTTACAAATCTGTTGGACTAGCTTGTGATCTAATGTTGGAATTGGGTCAGTTTTGTTTCATCGCTATCCAGACGGAAACGAGCGCCTAATCGCCAATATGTCGAAGACGCTTACATCTGCAGAGCGGAACTATAGCCAAATTCACAAAGAAGCCCTGGCTATCATATTCTAAATGCTAGTCGCTTGCCAAGTGGAGGTGATTGTGATTTCGACATGGAGGAAGGTGGTGAAGATATGGATATGGTTTGCGCTATCAAAGTTCTCAGCCTTCAAGTCGAACCTGTGGAATCCAACATCCTCCGGCAAGAGTCAGAAGGATCCAGTAATAGCTACAGTGATGCGTTATGTACTTGAAGGATGGCCACCAAAGCACACTGAGAAAAATTAGAACATTCAGAAAGCTATCAGAATCACTTTACGTCTGTCATGGATGCCTTCTACAGGGTGCAATAATTGTGATTCCAGAAAGCTTGCAACCAAAGATCCTTGAACTACTACATTTAGGACACTTTGGCATGAAACGGATGAAACAGTTATCAAGAACTGCAGTCTACTGGCCTGGCATCGATGCTGCTATTGAAATGACAATTCGTAGTTGTGATTCATGTGGTCAGCACCAAAATAAACCACCAACGCGTCCGATACACCCATGGATGCTTCCAGGAAAGCCTTGGAGTAGATTACACGTGGGACATCCTGTCAACATCATGGGTAAAGATTGGTTGGTGAATAAAGTGGCCTATTCAAAGTATCCTTGCATTCATCCTACTACGTCTAGATCATCTAGAGCAACCCTAGAGTTGGTGCAAAGAACGGGGTATTACGCACTTGTCCGGAGCACCTTATCAGCCAGCTTCCAACGGAGCAGCTGAACGCTTGGTACAAACATTCAAAGAAGCAATGAGAAAGTCATCTCAGCCACCAAAAAGAGAAGTTCAAGAGTTTCTGATGCAGTACCGGAGAACACCAACATCAACTGGCTTGTCCCCGAGTGAACTCTTGATGTCCAGACAGATACGGACACGAATAGATACCCTACTGCTCTCGCCTGCACACATAGCACAGGGCAAACAGACCAAGGAGGCATTAAAATCTGAGAAACGCCAAGAATCCACAGGAGTATCTTAGGCGAGAAATCAGTATAAAGCTGGAGACCCTGTATATGCGCCGTATTTTGGACCTCACCGTGACAAACAACCTCGATGGGTTCCTGGTATTATAAAGAAAGCTCTTGATACCCGCTGTTTCAATGTTCAGGTCGTACCCCATGGTCCAGTGTGGAGAAGACACTGGGAACAGCTGGAACCCCGATACGCAACTGAGGAGGACAACGAACCTGGAGAGGAACCAGACACTGATTCTGAGTTTGTGACAGAAACTTCAGCGGAAGTACAATGCATGTCTCAAGGTGAAACTTAACCATATCAACCTATCTCCAAGACACCAATTTCGGAGTATGGACCCGATAACCCAAGACGATCCCAGCTAAAGCGCAAACGAAAAGTGGAGATTTGTTGCTGAAGATTATAACATCAGTTTTGGTTGGGAGGTGTTATGGTATTGACCCAGATTATTCTAGAACTTTAGAGATTATCTTTCCAGAAGTTACAAAAGGCTTCTCAACTAATATTATGATGCAATATGACCTGTTAAAACAATGTGCAACAATGTATCATTAAAGTGGCTTCTTGATTGTTCTAGAAATATAGGTTTTTATATAAATAGGCCAGTAGCCACAGAGTACAGATAAAGTTATCTTTACTCTGTGTAGTAGCTAAGGCCTAGGGGATTGTATGTATGATTTGTGTATTATTCGTAATGCATTCATTATTGGATTAAATAAATCTACAGTTACTTTTTGATCTGTGTGTCTCTATTCTACGAGTTTCGAGAAAGAAATTTGACATTGGCAATTTCCAAATGTGAATGTTCGGATAAGATAAAGTTTGTAAGAAAAATTAGATTTAGGAGACTACAAAATCTAGTTGTGACTTCTAATTGTGACCTCTTTGCAAATAATACTAATATTTCAACTGCGTGAAATGAATCTCTTTACCCCGCGATGTGATATGATATACTGTATCTAGTCATTATAGATGAATGAATATTATATAACTATTATCTCGACCTTTTGGAGATAACCATTGGATCTAAAACTATTTTTCTGGATAGATTTAATTCAATAAAAATATAACGATTGGTAAAGGTAATATGTATACCTTTTGCTTAGACACAAATGTACTACTGTTGAATTATTCAGTTGATAAAGTTAAATCTGTATGATGATAGTAAAGATAACGAAAATTTCTCGACTTCATTCGTTTTCTTTTATTTATTATCAGGCCGATATTCTAAAATATTAAATAAGCCTATTTGATGTGTCACGATATTATATTTAAGCAGACAAAGTTACTGGTAGTTCTCCGATCATATTATATATTCCCTCCATTAAACCGTAAGGAGTTCCTGACTACAGGGAATAAATCAATTAGTTAATGTAAAATATTTCGACCCCCTATTTGGTTTATATTTGTATTTATGGTCTACAGTGATTCCAATTGCTCTGTAGGTCTATGCTTTCATTAGTGACGTGTTATGGTGATGGTGATGCTCTGTTAGGCAGACATATTTTGTATACAAGAATTGCAAAGGATCTAAGCATTAATTAGGTCAGTATATTTGATTCAGTCTGATATTTAAACATTATATACGAACTATATGTTATACATAATTAATAATCCATGTTCAATTAGACTGATATTGTCTGTGTAATAATAGAATCATATATCACAACTTTCATGTCTACCGTTGTGCTTTATAAACGCATGCTTCTTATTACCTTAACATGGTTGGTTATTCAAGATTCATTTTGATCAAAATACTACTCGACTCAATTCAATTTTTTTGATTTTTAGGAGCTTGTCAATAAATAATACACATCATAATTGAACGAACATTGATGGAGATGAGATAGGTCCTACATAATCTTCTGTTCGAAGTAGTTTGTAAAATATTTTTCCTGTCAAATATTCTTTCTAACATTTCGCATTGATACTTCCATATAATATAATATATCTTGTTAGACTTTCCTATACATATATATATATTTGATGTGTTAAAAGCGACTTCGTGATAATAATGAGTTAGTTTCTTTGTAATTAGAGATTTTTCTTCGTAAAGAAAGTTGTTTGATAATGTATCTGCGTTAATTAGTTTTAATCAATATGACAGTGGTTATCATGCGACATATATTCCATTTTTCTATGCTATTTTTGTTCCGAGCCCCAAGAAAAAAAAAACAAAAAAAAACCTCCAAACAAAATATGTCCATAATCTAGTAACATAATGAGAATTATTCTCGTCTGAGCTGGTTGATGATTATTTCGAATAAAAAAATAGACTACTGTATATGTAGCAGATGATTATTTAAAGTAATACACCATGGACATGGAATTTAAGTCTCAAACTTGGTCATCAGTTGGACTCTTGCCTGCAGGTGCCATGACCAAATAAAATAATCTCTAAAATTAAGGCGATATATCTATTAAGTAATAATTGAAAAACACTGTAATGAGAGATTCAGGATTACTTAGTTTAATGGAATAGTACTTAAGTTTTTTTTATGGATTTATTGGATTGAGTGATTCTGTCGTATAGTTTTGTCACCAGAGTCCACCGATAAACAAAGACTCATTTCGGCCAAGTTTGACAATCTAGATTATCTGGTCATTCTGATAGATGTATTCCTTTATGATACCATATCATAGATTTAACGTTTTTTTTTAAATTTAGACATATTATGTGCGTTCAGACTGGTTTTTTAAATACTCAAATTCCCAACCACCTGTCCCTACCTACATGTATATATGCCTACAGTCTTAAAAATACAGTGAACAGTTTGGTAGCAAATGATTTTTAGGGATTGAGAAGGCAAACCATTTTAAACCTTTTTCTGGTTAAAGGTTTATAGTTTCAGAAAGTCAGCTTATAATAGAAATCAATTTATTAATTCCGTTTCTAAAATAGCCCGTCGCAGTTTTTTCCTTGACGAAATCACTTTAATCTTTCCCATATAATTGACGTATATATAGTATTTAGAGATATTGGAAGCCTAATGGTTGACATTATCAATCCGAATGCTGTAGGTTATCATGGCAACTTTAAAAGTCAATTAATAATAAGCAGTAGCCTACTTTCTACTGTAAGACGGCTCGCAAATTCTCATTCGAATTGAAGAATTCAATGCTAATATAACAGGCCTAATCCATCGTGCCGTCAACGGCATAGTTATTCATAATTTTTATGATTCAACATGTTAACATCACCAACCCACACAATTCCCTTAGTTGAAACCTTGTAAATTCTCTTGATCTATAGTTGTGTTTATCCAATCTGTCTTTTGTATTACGATCAATATTTCTGAGGTCAAGATAAAATTACAATAAATTCATTCTGTACTGGTTCACAAAAACAACTATTTCTGCTGTGTGACGACTGCTGTGGATATAGAAAGATTTGGTTCGTAGATAGGTTAGTTTAGACTGGTGTTTTTGTATTTTTTTATTTAACGAATGACGTTTTGTCTGATACCTGAGATTGTCTGATACCTGAGACGAAACGCAGATTTTGTGTTTTATTGCATCTGTAATGTTTTTCTCGTAATTGTGGGTATTCAAAGAGCCCGGGTATAGCTTATTTCAAGTAATTAAGAACTGTATCTTTTGCTCATTAGATTGTACCATTGATTCAGTGTTCAATAGATCCCACCATTGATTCAGTGTTCAATAGATCACACCATTGATTCAGTGTTCAATAGATCACACCATTGATTCAGTGTTCAATAGATCCCACCATTGATTCAGTGTTAAAATACTTTTCAAAAACCATTGATTCAGTGTTCAATAGATCCCACCATTGATTCAGTGTTCAATAGATCCCACCATTGATTCAGTGTTCAATAGCCATCACACCATTGATTCAGTGTTCAATAGATCCCACCATTGATTCAGTGTTCAATAGATCCCACCATTGATTCAGTGTTCAATAGATCCCACCATTGATTCAGTGTTCAATAGATCCCACCATTGATTCAGTGTTCAATAGATCACACCATTGATTCAGTGTTCAATAGATCACACCATTGATTCAGTGTTCAATAGATCCCACCATTGATTCAGTGTTCAATAGATCCCACCATTGATTCAGTGTTCAATAAGGGCTATTCCTAAAAAAACATTTTTATTTCGAACTTGACTTAATAATCAATACTCTAGGCATAACAGATTTAAAAAAAAAAAAGATTGGATAAACTGTTACCTCTATCATATTTTCAAATTTGACAGGGGTAATATCTCAAAAACCCATATCTTTATAGGTAAAAACGTTCATCCGATTGTTACCAAATTCGATTTTCAATCTCATTAATATATAGGCCTACATAGATAGCCAGAAAATCCTCATATATAGAACCAGTGCTCAATATAGATCAAATCATTAATCCAGTTTCGATAGATCCCATAAATACGCCATTATATCACACCAGTGACCCGATGTTTAATTGGTGACACCAAAAATGAGTTTTACATGAACCGGTGGTTCAGTAGGTTAAATTATTGACTCGGCGTTCGGCGTCACACATTTATCTTACGTCCAATAGGTCACACAATAGACAGATCACACAACTGACAGACGTTAAATCACATCATTTTCAAAGCGTTCAATACGCCAAATAATTGACTCAACAGATCCGACCATTGACTCAATGAAACCATTTCAATTACCCGTGTTACATATGACATAATTATCAGTGATGACTCAGATCTCGATATATTTATATATGTGGCAAATTTAAAAGGCAGAATTAACAATGGACTTCCCAGTCTCAGATCATGTAACCCATAACATATGTAATGTTATCAAAATAAACTTGCATTTTTTTCAAACACTTGTGGTTGACCAGAGATAAAAATCCATTTTCTCTCTCTATCGCTATACAAATGTATATATTATATTAATGTTGAGTTATTATTGTCGTTGAAATCCTGACAATAATTGTAATGAAATGTTATCGAGATTTCCATAAGCTTACATTATATTTGTTAGGTTTGTTAATCAGACTTTTGTATTGAAAAAAAAAGCTTCCAATAAACTAGTGATTATCGCCAATAATCGATTGATAAGGCATTCCCCCAGGAAATCAGCGCGTGTGACAGCAATAGAAGACATTGGTTAATAACTCCATCTTGAACGAGTAATAAGGTTCCTGTCTACCGAGAAATTGCTTCGTTAGTTCAGTAATAACACACTATTCTGGAGGCTTTTAGCATTTTCTACTGTAACTGCCTTCAGGTGGATTTATATAATTAGATCTTACATACTGTGAATTCTTACATTAAAATTTCCGTTTAACCACTGTTGATGAAGAAAATCAGCTGGCTGTATTTTTAACTTTAACCATATAAGTTTTATATAATCAGTTTCATTACAGATAGCGAATGCTTAAACTTTTAACGTTGTTAAACTGTGCTGGTGCTCGTAGTTTTAGGATAAGCTTGTAATTTTGACCGGAGAGGACTGAAAGTCATATTTAGAAATACAACATGTAATATCATACAACATGTATGTTGCAATTTCATAAATGTGTTGTAAATGATTAATGATATGTATTTGACATGTTGCAGGAGATGGAACTATCAAGAGATTTGTTGTAAAAGTTGTGATAGTGTAGGATTCAAATGCCAACAACACAATAATTAGAAATAAAAATTGACAAAAATAATACTTTCGTCGATAAATACGGTTGCCATAGTTTCTGTAGTGTTGTGGAGTACAAAATCGTTTTCTGGAACATATAATTCTTGATCAATTTGGATAAATACATGCATTGTGACGAAAAAGTGTTAACAAATACGTGTATAACATTCAAATGACGAATGAGTTTTTATCGGAAAAACTTTTACTTATTAATTGTGATTTAAAAGCATTTGGTGACATGTCTGGTGATGTATGAATTCTCTTGAAGTCAAGTATTTAGTGATTTATTAATCATGCCCGCAATAGCTCAAGAGGCTTTGATTCATGTTGCTAACGGAACACTATTCCACAATGGAGACAACAATCCTACGTTACTAGTTAATGGTACTTTGATCCAGATTCAGTTAAAGAAAACCGTTCGTGATAGTCAGCTAAATGAATTACTGTATGTTATTATCGTGATAATGTTTTACGCCACTGCGTTGATGACTTTAATTATCACTCAAATAAAACGACAAAGACGGGAAGGAGTTGAAGTGGATTATTATGATGAATATCTTCAAAGAAATTCTCAAGTTAAAAAGACTTGTCATTCTGCAACTGAAATTTTAAATAAAAGCGATAAACAGAAAGGTGGACGTTCTCCAAGACCAGATCATTCCTTACGATTTAAACAGGAAGTTGCCGGGCCATCAAAGTTAAATATACAGAGAGAAAGATCTCCTATTTTAGAAAGCATTCCAGATGAAGGTACTTGAATAATATTTCTGACATTTTAAATGTGAACAACAATGTCGTGACAGTATCAGAAGTAGCTTTATGTTGTCATCATCTTGTATTATCTGTGATGAATAGATTCGAGTCTATTAAAATGTCTCTTTTTACAGACGAAAATTCAAATTTGGTGTATCTCCAAGAATAGTACTAATAAAAATATGGACACTGTGTACAATTTATCAGCGAATCGAAAACAATATGTATTTTGTGTACTCCATTGCATCGCTCTTGTAAAATGTTTCTATAAAGCATTATTTTATTTATTTCCAAGGCAACCTTTTTTACCTTTACATGGTAAATGCATTACCGACCTTCCAATTTAGGTGCCCTTGGGAAATATCCAATGATATGACGTAATCCTTAGCAAACCGTTTGCTATCCATTACTTTCCATATCCTATGTGGTTAGGAAGAAACAAAATAATGTGGATATCGGGAAAGGCATATCAAGGCTTTTTCCATTTTGTTTATGTTTTAGATATTACTCATATTTCTTAAAATTCCAATTTCCAACCACCAGCTGTCCTATAGAGTATATTGTTAATTAGGCTTTGTATATTTATTGTGAAAATAACATACGAGAGCTGTTAAGAAAAGATATAAGTTTAACATTGACAGACGGTAAGCAAGTCGATCGTTTTCCATTTTTTTCTCTTTTCAAGTTTATACATTTTTGTCAAAGTTGCTGCAAGGTCCCGTTGCAGGTTAAAAAGTGAAAATGTGAAATCTTATGGCCAAATCTGGCTTCAAAAACCGCTGCCAAAAGCTTTGACACCCATTTGTAGATGGACAGCTTCCTAAGATGGTCTGGTACAAGGGAAACTTTGTTTCAATGCGATTGAGATATCGATTTGAGCTTTTCAAACAACGTCCGTTTTTAACAATATATAGATATAGGTTTTTACGTTTCGGTACTTCTGCTGGATGTGGTATATTTAGTTATTATGCTCCTATTGTTTACTAATTCCATCTAATGATAAACTGAATCCCTCCCTGTTATTTTTGTCACGTTCTAGTACTGTGTTCTAAAATCATATATTGTTATCTAATGTAATAATATTTTCCTATAATAAACCTATATTATTTATAATGATGTTATTATATTATCAGATGACGGTATATAAATAATACATTAAGTCACTCATTAACAGATTGATATTGTGTTGTATCAGAAATTAATTAGAGTAATGAACACCTCTAAATATATAAAACATTGTATTATAATTGACTATAATTGGGGTTTTAACTTCTATAATCGATGTCGAATAACGAAGTGACATGACATCTCCAAACCATCTTGAAATCCAACGAACTTTTCGCTATAGCTTGGTTATTATATTTAAAAAAATAATCCCTTTAGTTCTGGGAGAATCTGCTTCTCGCATTAACAATATAGTATATTGACTCTTGCTTGAGAAATGGTATTGACTGACCATTTAGACGCACTTCATTATAAAAAATATCACTCTGGGATTATTTTCTCGAGGTCATCGAAAATCTTTTTGAACATAAATGTTATTCGTTACTTTCAAATTCAAATCCACTTTTGAGTAAATGTACGTCTAGATATTCCAGCCTTCAGCATTCTAATTATTCTGAAGGGAAAACACTTAAATAATGAGACTTTATATTGTTCTGTAGGTAACTTTTGATTAGGAAACTGTTTAACCTTGCAGGATGCAGACAAATAGAATATCTGTTTAATTTATACATCGTTTAGAACAATACAGCCAAGCTTAAACGAACAATACACACCCTGATAAATATAGGTCGTTCAAAATCCAGTAATACTTAAGTTTTATTCTACAATATTTATTGAGTAGGACGTAAAACACCATTCATTTCATTTTTACAATATTTGTTATTGTTCATTTTAATATCAACCCTAATGGCGTCTATTGTATGGAATCAGAAATAAGGATAATTGAATCGAGAGAATCCGTAATAAATGTTGAAGAAAGCAATTGTCCTATTGATTTTTACACTTTGTAATATAGGAGTCAAGTAATGGACTTCAGTAACGAACAAGTTGACAATTTTACATCCGAATACTTAATCAACATATTGGCTTCTCGCTCGTCTTTCATATCAGGAACATATTTTAACAATCAAATAGCACTTTAAATGTGTAGATCTGCTGTAAGTGTAAATGGCAGAAGGTTACTTTGTTATTCCTAATTTTAGACCTATGATTTTAGACCTATTACAGAAGCTGTATAATGATAGTATAAAAGGATGCTAAAATTACTTGCCCATAAAATCGCGTGAAAAACTAATTATTTTACTGAGAAGACTACTCAACATGGCATTTAAGTAACTTTTGATGTACAATATTGATCAAGGAATTTGTTTATGTTATAAAAGAATAATGTCCCAAACTTGCAGACTCTATTCCGAGGCTCTCATAGCTATTTGGACAGGGATAGCTTGGGATAGAAAAACTAAGGCACAAAAATTGGGGATTTTCCGCACCTTCGCGGATGCGTGGGTTTTCAACATTTATTTACATACCTCGAATCCACTAAACCTTGATTTATTTGGATGGATGTTTCTATACATCAAACATACAATCATTATCCCCTACACCATTCATGTCATGCCTGGGATTTCGTCAACGTTTTGTTTCAAGAATTCCAATTGCCCAGTCGTCATCTCAAATTGCGTGTGCATTCAAAAAGAAAAAAAAAAAAAAGGGAAATTGACGTTACAAGGTCACGTGACGATGTAAACGTTGATTATTTTGGGCGCGCACTACTTATTTAACTTGATAAATATTTTTTTTTTCGAAAACTTCATTTACTTTATTCCATAAAGTTTGTGGTTGTGTGTGGATTGAATAATTAAGTTATCGACAGTTCCCATCACCGAATTAAACATGAAGGCTGGAGCTAACCTTTTTGAATTTGTATAATTTTATATAGATTGGGCTACCATTTTGTACGCATTGATCTTATATTTGGGAAATACTAGTTATATCAACCGTTTATATTTCATCAGGTATAATTCAATGTTTTACTCCACTGATCAAATTTTGTGTAGTTTTATGTGGTCTGTTTTTTTTAACTAAAGTAGAAATGAAATTAGAGTCTAGATAATCAAAGCTACTAAGTTAGCGTCCCTAACAACAATCAATAAACGTCACCATACTGTAGTTGTCATGCACTCAATAGAAGATTTTTACTGTTACCCCTGTCTATGTGTTTATTATTGACACAGATTATCTCGTTAAAAGGTTTGTTGTATTGTTAAAACATAGAAAACTATCTTGATCATTATATAAAAGGGAGATCTCCCTCAGGACGTACACTCTTATTCATCACAACTCAGGTAAAGTACCAACATTTTCCTATTTCTAATTCTATAGGCCCTATTATTAAATTGTCATTGGGCCTATGTTCCGAACGAAGATTTTTATGGCTATGGCCATTGGTTATGTGAGCTTTAGATGTTTAAGCTTAGATGTTCAAATCTTATGCCGCTTATGCCTATAATTTTATTTTGATATATGAAATGTCAAATAACAACATACTTAATCTTTGAATGACATTTAGAAGTAGATCGAGCATTAAAATACAAAACTATTATGGATATACTAGATCTACTCCTTCCTTTAATATTTGCAACGTTTCAATTCACATACAGGAATCTTTATCAAGCACAAAATAATGATACATACTTTATTGATAACAAGTACTGATTTATTCTTACAATGAAACGTTTTGACCATGCTAACCTCGTCTTTATCAAGCTGTTGGTTATGACGATAGGACATTGTCGAAACGTTATAAGAAACATTAGTTAGTCAATTACTAAATGCTACAATTAGATTTTCTTGATTGCAATGTATATTGGCTTAAATAATTGATAGAAGATAGAAGAAATTTTTCGTTCTTTGACCAACCTGTCTTAAAATGGTTTCAACAAGTATATTATCTCCTAATAACGACTTAATCTCAGAAATGCCGAGGAACCTCATCTTTAACATCATTATTCTAAAATATTCTTTAATTAATTCATTTTCTTTTTCAGAATCGTCATGTCTGGTTTAAATCGAGAGGTCGTGAAGTGGTTACAAAGTTTAGATCTAACATGGCAGATAAAAACACCAAAATGGGATTTAACTAATGGCTATATAATAGCTGAGATATTTTCATGGTATTTTCCACAAGATATTCAGATGCACATGTACTATGATGGCACCTCTCTGGAACCCAAAACTAAGAACTGGAATCTATTAAAGAATTTTTTCAAACGACATCGCATTGATATACCCTCAGAGTATATTTCTGGAACAATCCATTGTAAAGAAGGAGCGGCAACTCTTCTTATTGAGAAAGTTTACGAAATATTAACCAACAGACAAGTCAAAAAGGTTGTAGAATTACCCAAAGATGAGTTCACAGACCAAGCTTACCAGGAAAACCTGCCACTCCATGCACGATCTACTGCATCAAAAGCAATAAAAAATAATCTACGAATTACCGAAATTATGGAAGATCAGAACCTTATCTTAAATTCACAAAAAGCTCAGAAGATAATCAATGACCATGTGGAAAACAGAGCGAGATGAACGTGCCCTTCATCCTGGTAGATTCCTTGTCAAACCAACTGCTGGTGAACTCTGTATTCGTCGACCACCACCACTTAATTATCAGTCTGAGAAATCGGACTGTAATGAAGATTCACCCGTACCGGAAGTTGCAGATGATGGAATTGCAAGTGAAATGACTCGCGAACCCAGTGTACAGTTTAAAGAAATTGATGTCAAACAAGTTGATAAATCCGCATTTTACAATTTACCGATTCCGGGATATTGAGTTATATTTTATCTTTCAGTATGAAAAATTTCAAATTTTAATACGAATTCTGTTAATTTCAAATGCCTTCGGTCTTAATGAAATTAGGCCTAATGATTATAATTTGAATCAATAATTGGATTGTGATCGTTAATTAAATTGTTGACAAAATATTTGAAGGATTACAATATATATACATGTATATAGTTTACATATCCGTTTGCGTGTAGATGTCCTGTCTCTGTGGAGCCCATCATCGTATTACCAATTTCATTAAAGTGTAAATTACCTCTTAAGATGACAAAAAAATCGAACATTTTAACTTTCACCAAAAAGAGTCTTTATACATCAAGTGAATTTACCTGGTGACAAATCTATACGACTGAACGTCTGATTCAACTGATGAATATAGCCTACTCTTTTTGACCAAGTTTCAGACTAAAAATTTATGTTCATTCTAAGGAAGTATTCCTTTAATAATTGTTACATTTTGTTATATAATACAGTATAATGTATTTTTAAACGTTTACCCTTCTTTCCCAAAACTGATAATTGTTGCTCGGTGCTATTTGAAATTGCCTATTAACTGCTCAAATGGTCGCTTATCTTAAACATAGATTGATTTGTGAACAAAAATAATTGTGAACTAATCATAGATAAGTGGTCAGATGGGTCAAGGTTAAGATTTGGAAGCGGCAGTGCTATATGAGCAAAAGTAGCAAGGATCCGGTGGAGGGTCCACCCCAACAAAAAATTGATTTGGTGCTTTGTGACACATACTTAGAGGCAATGAAACGCTTAAAAATCATATTTGTAAATTATAAACTTTATTTATGAGGGTAACAAATGCTCTTTGGTGTTGTCTTTTGGACAAATGCAACATACAAACTTGATTTATATATCTAGGTTCCCATCGTATCGCAAATACGGATTACGTTATGTACCCGTATTACATATTGAGAGGTTAACTTCGATTTGTGAGCGTGGAAATAAATTTGGTTCTATATATAATATATAAGATTTGAAGTTCACGTAAACAAAATAAAAAATGAAATCCATATTGCTATAAGGTCAAAACATAATACATGTATTGTCTTTTTCTTGACGGATTTTGTTGTTACTTTTTGTGTGTGTTCGTAGCCACACAAGGATAAACCCTATTGAAAATCAGTGAAATCGAAAAATATTTAGTATGCTTTATTGCTCTTATTCTTGAAATGCTCGTAAACACGCTACAATGTGAAATTCTTGGCGGGTTTTGACGAAACTTGGTGTGAGAGTGTGTAAAAACCCAAGCCTTATTGAAAAAAACAAAAAACGAAATCGAAAAATATATAGTAAGAGTTATTGCCCTTGTTTTTGAAAACTCGTCAAGTTTGGTGTTTAAACACACTGGAAAGCACAATTCTTGGTGGATTTTGATGAAAGCTTGGCTTTAGTATTTATAATCACCCAATATGATGAACCCTATTGAAAATCGAAAAAAAATCGAAAAATATTTGATATATGAACTATTACCCTTGTTCTTTATACGCGTTCGATTTTTGGCTCGTAAACACTCTACAAGACACAATTCTTCACTGATTTTTGTCGAAACTTGTTGAAATTATTTACTAGTAATACTCAAGGAAACCTATTGAAAATCAAAAATACCGAGAAATATTTAATAAGTTACATTTATTGCCTTGTTATAAGGAACAATTCTTGACGGATTTTAATGAAACTGAGTAATATTGTACATTTATCACCCCAGAAAAGAAGTGTGTGATTAATGATTTCATTTCATTCTGGTGATTATTACTGTACTGACAAGTTTGACAAATTCAATGCTGCCAGTGTATATTACCTTGCCTCGTCCTTTCTTGGATTACCAAGGCCTCTTGTACACGATGTTGGGCTCTCTCAAAAATGATTGTAGAAAGTAGAAAGGTTGAATTTGAATGGTCAATCATTACACACACAATGATATTTTAATTCAACAAACAAATATAAATCTCTCGTGTTGAACATCGTGTCTCAAGTATATAAATGCTGTTGAGACAGGCTCGTAGCCAGCCCACATACCTAAGGGCATCGGGCCTGTTTTGACAATAGTTTGAGATGTTTCAGTCCTTACCAAGTGAGTTTCTTACTTTTCAAAAGGACATCGATACCATTGTATGGCAGTTTTTGGTCAAGAACTTTTTCAGAGTCATTAGGTCAAAAAGTGATACTAATGCTGCCATTCATTACAGTGATATGCAGAGTGCTAGCGGGACATTCATTCTAGGCTGTTGAGTTTTTCATCACAACATAGATTTGTTCTTTCAAAAATACAAATTTGGTTATATAACTCAACATGTATTGTTGGTTAGCACCTGACACCTTGTCTTAAGCTTTAAAATTACAAAAATAATGCCTGGATGTCGTCTATTACCACATAATTATATACATGAATGAATATATTTTACCCAGTAACCAAATCTTTGATCTGATAGGCTACCATTTCAGATTTCATAACCTCATTCTCCATGAGTATTCACTCTCCCCTGATGTCATAACTTTATATTTTATATAGCCTACTGTATATCACCAAACCAAAGGATGGAATAATATACTGGCTTTATATACGTTTATTACTTTTTCCCGAGTCATTAGCATACACAAAAGACGATAAACAAAACTGTCTGAGATAACAATAAGAGAAAGGGACAAAACTCTTACAATGAAACAAGCCACAACAGATGTTAATATTCCAAGTAACAATCCTCTTTTCTACATTTCCAATACTTGTTACAAAGCTTCCCAAGTCAGGAGATATGAAATAGACTTTGTAGAACGTCTTCTCACACAATCCTTGTAGAAAACCCTGCCAACTTTATACAATCTTCTTGTACCGCTTGTCACAAATAAACGTCCCCTTCTCTTAAAGGCAAACATCATAACTGATTATCTTCGTTGGTAATCTGTATTTTAATTTGTTTATAATCAAATTTAGGCGACGGTGTGGTAGGTGTTGGAGAAGGATTACATGGTATTTTAATAAATTGTTTAGGTTCTAACTGAGGAGAAGGGGAAGGAGTATACGTACTACATGTATCAAGATACAAAAATACCGAATCGTTTTCACTATCTGTTGCTTTCAGTGGTTCTTTACTCTCGTTTTTATCCTTTTTAGATGACTTCAGCTTAAAACTTGATTTTTTACAAGAAGTACTTGCGATGGAGTTAACTTGTTCCATTATTTTTTCTCGTCGATCATTTTTTCTCAATACTGCCATTTCTTTTAAATAAATTCTAAGATGGCTGTCCTGTTTATTTTTTCTGATATGTGAGGCTATCATCATGACAATAGATAAACCATATATCATCACTACAGCCACGACATAGAACAATGCCCCGGATTCATCATATCTACAAAAAAAAAAAAATAAGTCAAATCATTTTTAATAACTAAATATCACATAATCACGATCTGTATGAGATTCAACTGAGATTTTTATAGGTTTGTAGCTGGGTGTGTATATGCTTTTGCCATTCTGATCCCCTTTAGACTTCGAAGGAAAACTGAATTGATTTCGCTTGAAACGTTTATAATTCCGTGAATTTGTAGAATCTGAAACTGATGAAGATCCTAAAGTCTGCAGTTTAAATTTACTTTCAGAGCTCATAGATATAGAAATGTCCCATTCTTTAATGTAGCAGAAAATTATTGAATCGTCAAAGTAATAAGGTCCATTATCTATATGATGACGAAGGGTGAATTATATCAATGATACTATATGATTATGGAGATCAGACTGAGATTTCTTTTACATCATGCTTAATTAGCTCTGTACGACATCTCTTATTATTTTATACACGATAGACATAGTAGAAATTATCTACATCCCGTGGCTATCTTATTTCTATATCAAAACCATCATCCTTAAATGTCAACGTGTTTTGTACTGAGATAATACAGCCAATAATACCGGTAAACCGATAAAAATGTTTTTACTAACGAAAGAATTGATTTTAAATTTTACATGAACTCAATTCTAAATTGCAGTGAGCACTATAGTACTAGAAATGTTTATTGTGTTGTTTGTAATCAGAGATGCAAACCAAACTGTTCAGCCTGTTACTATATGTACAGTGTACAATCTGTTACTGTGTACAGTGTACACTTTGTTATTTGTACAATATGTTACTGTTATCAGTTTTTCTACTCTGTATATAGTTTGCAATATGTTATCGTTTATAATGTACAACTAAATGCGGCTTTGAATATTCGTGAATAATTGGATTATTAGACAATGTGAAAATATACACGTATTTGACATTTATTCGTCTATTTACATCAAAACCTGTCAAAATAAAATGTTTAAAATGGCAATTAAATATAGAATAATTTGATCTAAAAAATGTGATTTTATAGTTTATATCATATATTTGTAGCATTTTATTCAATTCAATTTCGATAGGATGGCTTAGATTCGCGTATCGTCGGACTAATCGCATTACTGACTGATGTTGATGCCAATGGTCCCTTTTCTTCTAATTCTATCTGATATGATTGTCTATGTGAGCCGTAGATGTGAGCAGTTGATGGGAGTATTTTTTGCTTTTGTCTTCTGCGAGAGAGTCCTTCTTTGACATCATATTGAAGCCATCAGATTATATTTGTAATCAGATGAAATAAAAAATATCAAATTCCAGCGGATCTAAACTTTAATTACTAGAAGATACCACGACATAGCTAATATCTCATTAATCGTGAACAAGAGTTTTAAAAAATCAAGAAATATAACTTCTGTCAATTTTTTCTAACATGCCGATTATTCACTTTCACAAATAATAACAGATTAGGTATCTAGTTAAATATGCCATACTGAGCGAGCTCCAGAGATTTAGTTCTGGTTAAATGTCACGTGACGAGTCTCCAAATGAGATTGATTTTGTCACATTTGCTTGTTATATTTAAAAAGACTTATATGGAACATGACTCGGTGGACGAACAATGGAAATACATTATCTTTATAAAGGCCTTAATAGATTTGCCAGAAAACATTTATTTTCTCCAGAGACTTTAAATATAAATGATACATTAGAATTTACGGGGAAATTTCAAATGACCACGTGTGTGCAAAAAAAGTGAAATCATGACAAAGAAATAGAATAAGGTATAACAGGATCGCAGGAAGACAGATATGTCCATTTAATACACATGAATATATATTTTTTTGAAAACAAATTGTACATTTAAATAGTTGTCTTTTTATTATTATTATTGTACTGCCCTATTGGCTGAATGTTTGACAAGGCCATGTTCTTGTCTATTGGACCTAATTTTGACCCATGTAAAATAAAAAGTTTATTATCATCATTATGATTATAATTTCAGTATTACTGACACTTTAGAAACAGAACAACCCTTTGGTTTCTTTGCTTCTTTGATGATTAATTACTGTCCCAGTTTTGAAATAACCACTAGGTTAGGTTTAGTTTCCTCTGAAAACAAGTATCCTCCATACTGACCTGTCTCTGGGATCTTCAATATAACCAACCCAACTCTCGTTCTTCTCTGAGAGAATCCGTAGTTTCAGATTCCCACCAATCTCCATGGCAGTTCTAAAAGATGAAAATGACATATTTAAGATCGTACCAATATGTATGTTATGTGTACCTGTATACCTTGATGGCCAATTACACCAGCCTGAAACTCGCCGAACCAAGACAAACATTAATTTACCTAGAAAATGTGTCGACGAGAACAAAACTTATCAGGAAGAAACAATTGTGATCAAGTTTCAGACTATATAATAAAATATTTAATGTCTTCTTCTCACGAAAGAAACAGTGACGTTTCTATGAACCATAGAAGGAGCCACATAATTGAAGGAGACTTAGTAACCATGTTCGTCCGATACTATAATAAAAAGCACAGGTTTCTCCAAGGAAGAAACGCTACTGACAAAAGATTCCTAAATTCAGTCATTCCAATGTTTTCATCATGGTTCTCATGCATGGCTTAAGGTGTCGAAAGTGGAAAAATGCTAAGATTATTGTCTTGTATAGACAATTCTTTCAGGGCCGTAGTCTAGAAATTTTAATGCATTCAAAATTTAAAATATATTCTAGTAATTTAAAAACACAACATGACACAATAAAAAAATTCACCAAAAGGACAATTAATATGTCTGACTTAGGACATTGGAAAATCAAACTGGTTTAAATGATTCCTGCAATTTATTAATGTTTATAACGCTTTGGATCTAAAACTATACACATACATGTAATTAATTGCAAATTGTTGCTAAACAACGAATACATTTTGACAATAACATCACATTGTTACAGAGAGTCTTAATTTAAGAAGCTAATTCTAAGTAGTCTGGTGCTTGGAGACTTGAAATTATACAACATAACAAAGTAATTGACATTCAAACAAAATTACATGAAATATCATATCATCATTTAATTCTATACCAAACATAGAAAACATCTTCTTAATGATAGGCTAGAAAACAATGGTATCTGTGAAAACTGTTAATATGTTTAACTAATTCCATTGAAGGTCAAAATTTCATCACATCCTCTTTGTTTATTTTTTTTTTTTTACTTCTGGGAACATGTTCTGCGCATTTTTTTTATGTAAAACACACATCTTTAATTTTATACTCAGGAGAATCATGTTTTCTGTAATGTCTCATATAATAGAAAACTTTCTGATAGGTATTGACAGCAAGGATCTGTATAATTATGGAATGGAAGTAAATGAAGAACCTCAATAACTTGTTCTAGTCTAATTATAATATATAAATGTACTCCACCTTTGTCAGAATGTTGGCGAACCTTAATTGAAATATTGATGTTTAACATTTAGATCAGCAAGAGATTAGAAAAAGTATTTCAATAGTCTATTGTATGTATAAGGGACACTTATAAACCTTGATATTGTTATTAAAGAGAAAACACATATGCCCATTGGGTTGTTTTTATCAAATTTTATTCATTATTGGTTTTGGTAAGGATGACTTAACGATTTACTCATCCCATTGAATGCAGTGAGGGGGAAGACGTGTTAGTGAGTTGGTTTAACAGTGAGTGGGTTTGACAATGAGAAGAATTGGCAGAAAGGACGTTTGACAGTGAGAAGAATTGGCAGTAAGGGCGTTTGACAGTGAGAAGATAGGACAGTAATGGGGGTTTGACAGTGAGAAGATAGGACAGTAATGGGGGTTTGACAGTGAGAAGATTTGATAAGAGAATTTGACAGTGGGAAGATTTGACGGTTAGAGGGTTAGTGAAAAGCTCTTGTCCTGTCATGGCTAGGTAACCTGAATTCATTATGATCTGGTGTTCCTAATAATTTTATCCAAAAATTACAGAGACTACAAAACTCAGCTGTTCGACTTATAACTATAGTTCTTCACAATATTACCATATATCCTCCGTGAGCTGCACTGGTTGCCTATCTAGAATTAATTATAAAATCATATTATTAGCAGGGGCGCAGATCGCTTTTCCAATGTGGGGGGGGGGGGACCAGTGGCGTACCCAGGATTTACTCAAAAGGGGTCGGCATGAGAACGTTTCAGTTGAGCTTGTGACACCGTATCTTTATAGCACTCCGAAATATTATTGAAAGAAAAGCATCTCCTTGAATTTTACTGAATTTTCCATTCATCAAATAATATTGCCAAGAATAGAAGAATATTGACGATATGAATTACGTGCTCATCGAGGACTGGTAATATAGGGTGCACACAATCTTATGTTTTCGCCCAATCGCGATATCATGTCCCCCTTCTGGATCTGCGCCCCTGATTATTAACATATAAATGTATAAGTAATCTTGCTCCGCCATATTTAAATTATCTTCTTTATAACCTCCGATCGAGTAACGATAGTTTTCTTCTTGATGAACGACGTAACGCTAAGCAGAAGACGTATGAAGAGCGTGCATTTTTTACCATAAGAGCTCATATGAACTTTGGATACACTTCCATTTTCTCTTAGCAGCAATCCATCATTGCCAGTTTTCAAGTCTAAACTAAAAACATATCTACTCTTTGCTGCATTAATATAGATTTTTATTGTTTATTACAAAGAAATTTTACAAAATCATTTTACTGCAGTTTATTTAATTTTCTTCACAACATTTTCTGCAATGTTTTTTTTCTTTTTATGTTTTTTATCTGATATCTTATTTATTAACCAAAATATTTACTCTAGTACTGTTTTATACATGTGTATCAACTTTAAACTGTTTATTCTATTGTAAAGCGCATCGGAGCACTTAGGTGAAAGATGCGCTTTATAAATACATGTTCATGTTAATAAAGATATGGAAGGTTTGACAGTGAGAAGACATTCAATCAAAGTTCACTGTGCTACAGGTAGCACCTTTTGGAAGGTGGATTTTGATTTATTTCCAAATTTTATCTTGTGGTCTTGATATCTGCTTAAGTATAATATTTGTAATTCTTTTTCTCATTCTACAGTTTTATTTCAGAATTGAAACTGGATGGAGGTCATATTCGAAGCCATTTTGGTGGCTATTTTGAATACATAAATATTAAATGAATGAATGCAGTTGAACTTCGCTTATGCACCTTAAGGGCCAATGAAAATGTGGTCATTTAAGAACATAGACAGCCTTAGCATTGATTCAACACCTTCGAGTAGCCCACAATTTGTACCAATGAGAAGTAATGTATGAAAGTTCAGGAGAAGATGACTGTCAGCGACTAAATGTCATTGACATACATATTAAACACTTAAAATTCGAGCTATAAGATATTAAACGTACTTTATCTTATAATTATCTTAGTCTGGATATAATTATCGGAATTATAAGTATAACGCCTGTTGTAATATGGACTAATTTAATATCAGGTGCTACTGGCTAATTCGACCTCCACTATCACCATAGTAACACATCAGAAAAATAATTCCATTGTAAAATAACAAAAAAAAAAGATAGGAAAAGTATACGCTATAACTTGCTTTAGACATTAATTTTATTATACGACTCGAATTTCATTGTTCGAATAAAATTTGAAATGCTTTTAATGTATATCAAGGAAAGAAAGCACGGATTGTATTCACGCAATATTAATATAGAAACATATATATCTAAATATCTTACCACGATAAAGATATAAACAAAACTTGGATTATTATATACCATGTACATATGATAAACTTAGTGGGCTCTCCCAAGTGTAACAAATCGAATTTATGTTCTTCTTTAGACTAGCTTAATGGTCGGGAAAATACTTCGAATGTTACATGTCTATAGATAACGGTAACCAGATTACAATATCACAACTTTTCACCGTCAATTTCATCAAACCTAACTAGTACTAGCTGAATAATTCATTAACATACAAAATAGTATTTATTCTATCCCAAGTCATAATAAACTTTGTGATTTAAACACCGAAATTACTCTTCATTGGTATTGAGACGTGTCTTGAATATAAAAACCATAAATTGGAAAGACAACCACATGTAATAAAAGAAATGGGGACACATTTAGAAATAAAACAAAATGCTGCTGTTCGTCCGAAAATATTTAAAGGCATTTTCATTAAATCGCCATAACTTGAAACTAAAAATAAATATCAGAGGTGTGCTGAAGATTCCACTAGAATACTACTAACCAGTTAGAAGATGGCACAGAAATATCAAGCGTCTATTGTGAATTTAAGTTTTTTTCTCGGCATGGGTATTGATTCTGAATATATTTGAATCTTTCCAGGCATGGGTTGAGATATAGGTTACCATCTTGACTTTTCCCTTGAAGACCAGAGGGGTTGAAATTTTAAAAAAACATTTCTACGTTCAGATTAGCCTAAAGACGACATTGTGCTATAGGCCTAGACTTAAAGATCCTTGAACGAAAAAGGTATGAAATAATGCTATGCAATCCTAATACTTTGTCTTAGATGCTAATTGTTGCACAAGTACGGCATATCACCAAAAGACTGTCAGAATGGATGTATAATATCTGATATATACATATCATATATTTGACTGAAATAATTGATAATAAAAATCATAGATTCCATGTAACATAGATTTAAATGGCACTGTACACTGTTTATTTAGCCTGAGGTGAGTAAATGCAGACGGACGAAAAATGATATGAATATCGATAACGGCTAGCGTCACTTCCGTAGGTGATATTATTGCAGAAAACATATCATTCTGAAAAATGCTTTGGGAGCTATGGTTGAGCTCTATATCAGATGGGAAATATTAGAATGACTAAAATTGGATCGTAGGGATTTCTTGCTTGGTATCTAGAGCTTAATAATTATTAATAACCTAAAAAAACACGTCGTTACTCAAAGTATGACGCTATGCGATCTTCACAACTGACCTGTGCCCAGCCTATGTATTATATCAAATGTTTCATCTGAAACATAAACAACAAAGTTAACATTTCCATTATGTTTGCTTTAACGTTAATTGGAATTCTACGTGCAGAGGTTTATGACCATTACGCTATTTGGTTGATTGTTTCTTTTTTCTTGTTTTAAAATTCAGGATAAAAGAGTTAATAAAATAGTCTTCTTATACAAATACAATATATAGAGAGATAGAATTCATTCTGGAAACAACCCATTATGAAATAACCTAAAAAAATTAATGTCAACAATCTCATTATATGACAATAACGTTCTTTCACTACGCCAATTAGGTTTAAATTAACATGCTAACAGAAAGATAAAATGATTGGAAGATTAATGATTCATTTGACTAAATGTAGAGTACATGAAGTAGTATGCAGAAGAGATAATACTGAAGGAAATATCCAAAGCTCAACGAAACATGAGTCGCCATAAGGATGCATAAAGTGTCGATTGACAACAACTTGGGCTTTTTTACATGCCTTCCAGTAAAAGCTACTCTAAGCTAAGCCAGACACTACGTAAACTAATATCATACAATTGTAATGCTACAATATTGTAACACGGAACCAGTCAAGTCTTTTCAGGAATGTGAACTGCCAGTAACCTGTCATGACATCTGTTTGTAAATAATATTATCTTATTTGTCTATTTATACACTCCCAAAAATCAGCATATCAACAACTGAATTGAAAACGAAAAATAAGCCTACCGGTTTTCATAATCCATTTGACTTCTATACTGTCGAAATGCACACCTGAGAATGTGAATACTGAACTCAAATAGGGCCAAGTGTGAAACACAAAGAACTGTTGCATCGATACGGTTATCATATCATGAAGTTGATTTAAGGCAAAAAGAACAATAAGAACGTGCACCGGATATAAATCCTTTGTTATGAAAAAAAAAACACTAATCAGAGAAACTTTCCCAATGATATTGTCTTTTTTGTGCCTAAATCGCTCTTTCTATAGAGGTTATCATATTGAATTCCATAAAAAAAAGTCAAAGCATAGGGTTGCATGTGGATAATTATTCAGAACTTTAGATTCTATTTTTTGCCAATAGAAGTATCAATAACACGAAGAAACGCTTTAGGCTAAAAAGTTCATTATATCGGTTCATATTAAGATTATCACATGTAACGTGTTAATCAACTTTCTTCGTACAAATCATACTAACAGGTCCGTGGGCAAGTATTTCAACACGACTCGATACTTTTCTTTTACCATCAAGAAAGGATCCACTGGATTAGTTTGCAATGATACATTATACTCTCAGCGATGCTGGACTACAAGATCGTTTACAGCCAACAGACTTTCATCATTATCATTTTACAAAGAATGACGTTTTGAACATCATAATGGTTTTCTAGCTCATGAAGACATTAATGAACAGACTTATACTGATATATACGTCAAAAGTTACATTTGTTTTAGTCGAATAACAAATAAGAATGGACCATTAAACCAGTGGCTTAACCAGATGGGCTGGATTGGGAATTATTTGCTCTGTTGCTCTGTTGCTAAATTCCTGTTAATGAAAAATTTAAACATGTACTTCATTTATTGCTAGATTTGTTGAGGGTGGGTAGGGGCAGGGCAGGTTCAAAAAGTCTCTATCGGTAGTTGAGCCACTTACAAACACACACCGTAAAAAAAATACTTTGGGAGATGTTTAGATACTTCTACCCAAGAACAAAACAATTGAGTTTTATTTTCAAGAGCAGTCAATCATAGGTAAAGTTTCAAAAGGTCATTCAAATCATATATCGTACTTTACACTGAAAAATGTCAATCAAATTTGTATCTTATAAAATGTTCTGTGTCTCCTGAAAAGTTGACAATGCCGAGATAAGACATCTTGAAACATTACCGACGAATTACTAAGCCAACAAACCTGTATATGAGTATACTTTTCGGCTGGCAATTCTGAATGTTTACTTGAATGTTGAATGTCACGTACTTGCTGTTGAATGTTTACTTGAAGTTAAATGTTTACTTGATGTTGAATGTTAACAGCGAAATAGAATGTTTACTTGAAGTTAAATGTTTACTTGATGTTGAATGTTAACAGCGAAATAGAATATTTACTTGCTGTTAATTAATGTTTACTTGATGTTGAATGTTAACAGCGAAATAGAATGTTTACTTGCTGTTAATTAATGTTTACTTGATGTTGAATGTTAACAGCGAAATAGAATATTTACTTGCTGTTAATTAATGTTTACTTGATGTTGAATGTTAACAGCGAAATAGAGTGTTTACTTGCTGTTAATTAATGTTTACTTGATGTTGAATGTCAAGAGCGAAATAGAATGTTTACTTGCTGTTAAATGTTTACTTGATGTTGAATGTTTATAGCAAGTATATTTACTTGAAGTTGTTTGTCTACGTTGTCCAGAGAATTTGTAGGACCCTTGTTCATAATATTGGTCTTTTACTTTCTATGAAATATCCGATAAATTGTATAAAAGGTTTTGGCTTTTTTATATCTTGAGCCTAATATTGCCATTCTATAATTGTATATATGTGTAACTGTCAGTTTTGAAATGAACTCAGGAGTAACAGTCCTTTTCAGTACATGTATTGGTTCCATTTAATTCAAACAACAAAATTCTTCACTTTCTTTTCAGTTTCTACTACATTAACGTAAGTGCAAAAATAGAGTATTGTCTGAGATAGTTATTATTGGATACCATGATAGTAGAAACCTTGGTTGAAACAAATAAGCTTACATGTATGTAGATAGTCGTGTTCAAGTTAATATGTTTCCTATAGTAAATCTATTGAATTTATCGCTATTATTTTCCTCTTTATAGATTCTCCCATGAATTAACAGCTCTCTACCAATACCATATGACACATAATAGCTGATTTGTGAAAAATATCTTAGCATATTTTACTCGTGGCTAAAAAGAAAACAGTAAGCCTGGACAGCTACAATTTAATTTAGCTTCCTTGTATAATGTAGCTGATGCTTGATAAACATGTGAGAATAAACAACCAAAGTACTAAACCATTTCCATGACAATATTGATAGCATATAATGCACTCTTCTTATGAGTTAATTGAAGTAAAGAACAATTTATAATTTAAATTACGAAAGCACAAACAGAGGAGGAAATCCAGTGCATAAACCACGAGTAGAAAACAATAGTTATAAAATACGCAATATATAATTTTATCAGGTCGTCATAAAAATCAAAATAACATTTTCTGAAACTAATAGACACATGTGCCACGGTCACAAATAAAGTGCTCTATACAAAGTGCAAGATACAAAAACATAAGGTATCTATAAGATTAAGCATAGGCCTACTCTGAAGTCCAAAATCAAATAGATTTGATATATTGTAAGTACATTGAGAGATGAATTATTCATAAAAATCAAGTCTGTTATACTACGATAAAATCCATTATATATTTAAGAGAAACACATCAATTCAACTAGATTGTCACATTAGTAAATATTAGGCATAAATAATTTAGATGGTTTGTGCCACATTCACACTGTATTGTTAAACAGTATATGATTCAGTTACTTACCTTGAAAATTTTCCACCATCCATGTTGATAAGACTTCATGTGCAAGAGATGTTAAGCTGATTAAATGTAAATTATTTCAATATGATAATAAAACAGAGTCAGATGTCACCATCTGAAACAAACTACATCTGCTCTTCTCAACATCTTCTATTCTGTCGTCTGCTGACAGCACGCTCACTACAAAACGCGACCTAGCAGATTATCGATCTGATTTGAATTACTGGATTTACTTTTTAGTGTACAATCTGATGTCAGCCTGGTAAAATATCAGTGACATTTAAATCAATGTTAACGTTAAAAACGACCTAATTATGACCATAATTGGTTTACTTGGAAACATACAATAGAAAAACAAACTGAAGGAAAGTTTGTAAGAGCTCTCATAAAAACTATCTAAGCCATATATTTTAATAGTTTGACAGATAGCAGAGGTCACTGACTCTATTGCCAACCCTGTTCTTTGGGATTGCGCCTGTCGTTCTTTTTCTTCAGGTCATTAGTTTAAATTCAGATCTCTTCCAGTGTATATAATTAATACCCCTGCATAAGCAACTAGAGTTCACTATGCATGACGGCAAAAGAACTTTCCATAAAACCAAAATAAAGAAATAGTAGCCTAAGTGAAATTTTTAGTTCGAAGTCTATTTGGAGCAAAAAGCCTAATGCGATATGCATGCAGTTCTAATACTTCTAAAGAAGTTCTAGGCTACATAATATTGTCAAGACTTTAACGCTGGTGAACCCTTTCCTTTATGAAAGTTGAAGGTTTCAAGGGTTCACTTTGTTAAAAGTAGCATAATTTGATCCTGTCATTACTTTGGACAGGGATGAAGACCTCTTTGTAAAATGATTTCAATGTTCCCATAAACAGTTTTTTGAATTATTGCCGTCACATCTATCTGTCAGATCATAAAACTAAAACGTAAGGTATTTGATGGAAATCTGAAAGCGTTGAAAATATGGTGTTGAGGACTACCTAAAAGAATGCAAACCTTTATCTTATTCGGTCAACGTCTCGGACAGTTGACTGGCGCCCTATTCTTATAATTATTAAGCCATAAGCAATGTATCCTTATAGATACCATCTCCACAGATACATGTATACCATTTTAAGCAGAACATGTCTTAATGTTGTTCAATTATTGTATCGTTGTATCGAAGTAATCAATTTAATGTATAAACGTTTATTTCTATACATTATGCATATTTACTGTTATATATTCATATTTATTTATATTTATATATTCCTTTTCTTTATATTCATTGTCTATTTATCTGTTGATAATGTTTTGTGTTCATGTTTTTTTTTTGTCAAGGCTACAGCATTATGTTTTGTACATGCACATACTTATCTAATATAACACTGTCTCCAGACACAATAAGAGCTTTCACAGTTTACGGCTAAACCTCATAGGCAACATTTTTTCAAATTTTTGACAGTTTGACCAACAATTGATCAGAATAGTCTAAAAAATTGAAAAAGAGAATCACCATCTTGCAATCATGACGTTGGATTGTAACACGAACATGCATTCGAATTAAGACCTTAAAATTTGTCTAATCATGCAGTAAAAAAATAGTATTTTTTGTTATTTTCGACGTGAGGCTCACAAAACGTGATTACAGTTGAGTTTAGAATTGCATTCCCGTAAAAAGCACGAACCTATGTCACATGGTGACTTGTGACAAAATCTCTATTAAATCCATTCAATTAAAAAAAAACCTAAGTAATAGACCAATAAGCTTAGTTATTTTGAAGAAGGCTTAGCAGCGAGTTTCAATAACTATTTACTCTAATGAATACATCGTGTATATAGAAAATATATTAAGTTATGGCACGTAGTAAATTGAACTGATATATCCTCTAAGTGACCAAGTTTGAGACTTTAAATTCCATGTTCATTGTAAGAATAGAATTCCTTTAACTTCACTTCATAGAAGATACGCCTGTCAAATAACGCTCAGAATCACTACGATCGAATGCATTAAAAAATTCGTTGATCAAAGTGAACACAAGTCAGCAACACGGTAAAAGTAAATGAAACTATTCGAAATTAACAATAGTTATAAACTTAACAAAGTCCCCTGAGTGCCAGATTCAAACTCTTTAAAATCAACTCAGATATAGTAAAACACCTGATCGGTAATGAAGCAAATAACAAAGCGTCACGTAATTGGGTCAGTTAAAAATATGCACGTGAGTATTAATGAGCTGTTATCAAAAGTATTTAACGCTACTAGTAAAAATCTATTTTGTTCAATACCAAAATGTGTTCGGACACTTAAAAAGTTGTATTGTTTCCAGTTTATTTAGTGGAAAAGTAACTGTAAATTTGTAAATATTTGTAAATGTATTACGGAATTCAAATGAGACATGCCAACAGATGTGAACTTGGTATCAGAGATTCTTATGGTCAATGAAGCTGACAGTTTTTATCCTGTAAACGAGTGTGAAGTATTACCTCAAACACCATTTGAAGATCTTTCACAAAGACCTCTCAATAAAGATGATTATGTCCTGGGGAGGTTATTAGGGGCCGGTGGGTTTGGAAGCGTGTTTTTAGCCAACTATCTCAACAAAACAGCGGCTGTGAAAACATTACATAAAGTTTCCAAAAATCCTAAAGCGCAGTTTGAGAGCTACAAAGCCGAATTAAATGTATTTAACTGGAAACATCCAAATATTGTGCGGACCATAGCTGCAACATGCCCTGATCAATTTGATTCGGGTGCTTGGATTGTTATGGAATACGTTGGCAATAAAACTCTCCAAACTATTCTTAGTGATATTGAAGAGGATGTTTGTCAACATAGAAGGCTACGATATAGCATGGATATAGCTAATGCTCTGGAATATGCCCATCGTAATTTAATTGTTCATTTAGATTTAAAACCATTGAACATACTAATAACGAGTAAGGATGTTTGTAAATTAGGTGATTTTGGTTGTTGTCAGCGAGTTGAAGCTGACACGGGAATGGTGAATCCTAAACAACGTTCTGCTCTTACTGGTACATTTTCATATCGAGCTCCAGAACTGTTTAAAGGAGCATTGCCCAGTCTTCAGTCAGATATTTATTCTTATGGTGTAACTTTATGGCAGTTATTGAGTCGCGAACTACCATTCGCTAATCAAAATCAGCATGTGGTTATATTTAGTGTTGTCTCCAAAAAACTCCGACCAACTCCTCCCGATGTTGGTGATGATCCTTTTGATCTTCTTTACCAGGAACTCTATACTCAATGCTGGTCTGCGCTTCCCGATGAAAGACCTTCTTCAAAGGATTTAGTTGAAACATTGAGCATATGGAAGGAATTTATGTATAAAGATGTTTTTGATTGATGAATGCCTCAGAGCGACAATTTCTGAATATATTTGCAGGTTTATATAATGTATATATATATTTTGCCAACGAAAACATTGTATATTTGTACATGTATGTGATATTAAAATATGTTTAGTATCGTAGTGATATAACATACAGTCCCCATAGTGCTTTCAATTGTGATATATGTTCTATGTATGTATATAAGATTTGATAATTTTGTCTATTTATGTCATTATTGTAAATAAGATAGACTAATATGCAAACATAATTTATTTTTCGTATGTAATTTTGGATGCTTTTTGTCCAGTTATTTATTTGTTAACATTGTTTTTATTAAGATGTTTTACAATAATAAAAAATGTGATACACCAAAATTTATAAGGAAACTGGCGTGTGACGTTTTATAACATAATATATCATAATAATATACTATAAATATTTATGATGCACATGACGTAACTGGTGGTTTTAAATTTAATAATCTAAGCAATATATAATATCATTACTCAGTGATTGTTTGGAAATTTCATATAGTCGATATTATTATCGTGCAACATGGTGGAATTCAGGGGCGCAGATCCAGGGGGGACAGGGGGACATGCCCCCCCCCCCCCGTCAGAAATCCAGGAGGGGGAGATGATATCATGTGTCCCCCCCCCCCACCCCCACAAATGGTTTGAGTAGGGTGTCATTTGTAGGCCTTAAATAGGCACAATTTGGCATTCAAAACATCAAAGTTCCGAAATTTTGCGCCTTCGGCGACAGGGGGACAATTTGTTCGTTTTCTGCACTCACTCTTTAGAAGCGTTGTCGCGTCGTCACGAAGTCGGTCGCATATTTTCGTCATGTCATGTGATCAGTAAAATTGACGGACCGCCACAGAAATTAAAGTTGATAGTTTGAAAGGTATCGGTCGCCCAGCGCTCTGTCGGGCCTACCCCGCCCCGTAGAAAATTCAGTAACATGCAAGGAGGTGCTTTTCTTTCAATAATATTTCGGAGAACTATAAAGATACGGTGTCACAAACTCACTGAAACGTTCTCATGCCGACCCCTTTTGAATAATTCTTGGGTACGCCACTGGTCCCCCCCCCCCCCCACATTGAAAAAGCGATCTGCGCCCCTGGTGGAATTAAACATTTTCTCCCTAGAACGAACCCTGTCGGAAATGTACCATCCTTTTCTGTTCAGGAACAAGTAACGTGGTCAACATCATACATAATATACTTCATACATTTCTTGTCAGATTTTCTAAATTTTTTATAATTATGGTAGAACCAACAGGATTTCTCCTTGCATTAACCTTACTTTGAGGTATTGACGAAATATTTCATACTTTCCTTGAAATAATTTTTAATATGCTTCAATTGTTTCACTGTGTTCGAATTATTTCATCCAATGCGTTAATAGGTTCTGTTTCTTATTTTGAACATTGTGATAATGTTAGGCTAAATAATTTCACCAAACTGTAATGTCAGAATATTTCCAATAACCATACAAGAGATTAATTTGCCATAGAGTTTGCTGAATGAAATTAAATTAAATTCTGGTCGGGTGGAAACGAATTCGGGAGTATTCATAGTACTCATTTAGGCCCCCTATTAACATCACCTCTGAAATTTCTTTTACCTTTCAATTTAGTAATATATAATCCGAAGAACAGATATATAGAGTAAGGGGAGAAAAAGTATGTTTTAAAGATAAATTAATTTTCTCCTGGACCATTCGTCTATTTCTTTTCAATTTTATATCAAAGAGAATTATCATTTAGTTTTAAAGAAAGAACTAAAGTGCAATGCAGTAAATAGTGTGGAATAGAAATAAAGACAATACTTTGATCTATCATGAAAACACTATATGAAATAATTTATAGCAAGATGGATTTGAACAAAATAAGGATAAAGTAGGCTATTTATACTTTGGGTATATTGGTTTCCGAAACAGCTGATCGTTCTTATCAACGTTATATGAAAAGTAGAATAGGCGTGATATAATATTCATAGTTTAATCATTGATATGAGGTGAGGGGAAGGCCAGTATAAGCAACCAATCATATTTAGTTTATTTTTAGTAACTGGGGCTCGCACGCGATATGAGCCCACTTTCTGGGAATTTCTTTCATCATGGCGGACCAAAATGATCATGTTGTGGGAAGTGAAGAGCTTATATTTAATCCACCGGTTTCCCTTCAAAATGAAGCTCATGTCAAATCTATGCAACAATATGAAAAAATGTATCGGCAATCTATCGATGATCCAGAGACATTTTGGCGTGAAATAGCAGCTGATTTCTATTGGAAATCTCCACCGACAGGCAAATTCTTTGATTACAATTTTGATGTGACAAAGGGACCAATATTCATAAAATGGATGGAAGGTGCTAAAACTAACATTTGTTATAACATGTTAGATCGCCACATATCAAATGGTCTTGGTGACAAGATTGCATTTTATTGGTAAGCTTATTCGTAATCAGTTTTATGTGCTGTAACTTGATTTTGATTTGGATAAGTTCATGCATATGTGCCAAGTAGACTAGCCAGCTTATTATATAGGCTACCAGTAGACACTACAGAGTAGCCTACAGTACACCACTCACCAGTAATACCAGTATAATATCTGATATTTTTATTTGTAGGGAGGGGAATGATCCAACTGATCATGGTAAAATAACATATAATCAACTTCAACAAAAAGTGTGTCGTTTTGCAAATGTATTAAAGAATTTGGGTAAGGTTATTTCATTTGTTATTGCAAATTATTGCTAAAGAAAATAGGCCTAATCCTTTTTTATATCTTTATTCTAAAAGTTCATTAAATATGCCAATCACTAACTAGTCCAAAACTTGCTGGCTCTATTCCCAGCCTCTGATAGCTATTTGGACAGATATGGCTGGGGGAGAGAAAAACTACGCACCTAAAACTTGGGATTTTCCGCACCTCTGTGGGTGAGGGGATTTTAAACATATTTACAAACCTCGAATCCACCAAACCTTGATTTATTTGGAAAGATGGATGTTTTTGTAGTTCAATCATACCGTCATTATTCCCATCAATGTCACGCCTGTGGTTGCGTCAAAGTTTTTTTTTAAAAATTTCAATCACTGCGGAAAATCCCAAGTTTTAGGTGCCTAGTTTTTCTGATTCTCCCCCAGCCATATCTGTCCAAATAGCTATCAGAGGCTGGGAATAGAGTCAGCAAGTTTCGGACTAATCACTAACCTGACACAGCACACCCTTTTTAGACTGTACTAACTGAGTAGTACTAGTAACCTGATTCATGATGATTTTGTAGTCCAAAAGCCTTATAAGTGATGCACACACCCAAGTGATTAGTTTTGTATGGGTAGAGAAACTTGCCTTTAGGCAGAAATCTCTCATTACCCACACAGAATCATGCATTTATTTATTTTTATCATATAAGAAATTTTATTTTCAGCTTTTCAGCATAATATGACAATCAAGTTGTCGCTTAAGAAAAAGATAAAGATTAAGTTTCAACTTTTTGTATTTTAGGAATTAAAAGAGGAGATCGGGTAGCTATTTACATGCCAATGATTCTAGATTTAAGTGTTGCTATGTTAGCATGTGCTAGAATTGGAGCTATTCACTCTATTGTGGTAAGTATAACCTTTCATGCTCATGTCATTTTAATTGCCATCTTTCTAGTGTGTTAATCAGACAAATTTCAGACTTAGTATTGAAGATAAGGCTATGCCTCTGGTCTGAAAAGCTTTTATTTTGTTAGGTAGTATTGAGTTGTAATTTACCATAGAACACAGCATCAAGTTTCCTGTTTTCATTTGACCAACCTGGAGAAGAAAGTAGGATGCAAGTTAACATTGTAAACAAATTTATTAATAAGGCTTAGATTCTCATATTCAAAGTGTTGCACTTATATCTTCAAAAGAAATTGGCAAGGATTCTTGACAACTTAATGGTTATTAATCTCTATATCTCTTTATAGTAGGCTATAATTTGGTTGCTGGTTGATTTCCTATAATTTATCTTACTGTCTGGTTTGTTTATTGATTTTGGAGTCTTTATTGAATTTTCACGCTTGCTGTATAGCATTGATTCCCAATGTTAACTTTTTATATGCATTTGAAAATTACTGGGCTCATCTTTTCTCTCAATTTAACCAGTATTCTCTTTAACATTATTCATTTTAGTATTGACTAAAATAGATTTATATCATTGTTTCTCCTTAATTTTAAAGAAAATGATATTTACAACCTCTTGCTCAAGTAAGCCCACAACAGAAAAAAAAGGTTGAAGATATTTTTAGGTTCAGTGTTTGGAATGAAAAATTGAAATTGTTTTCTTTTTTGCTTTATGTCAACAATATTAGAATCATTCAATTGTACGTCTTGGATTATAATGGCATTTTTGCTTGGATTTGACCTTGACCTTTTATCAGAATATTGTTTTTTTATATTATTATAGATCAACTCACATATGATATCAATATTTTTCATACATACTCTACACGATTGTAATGGTATATGCCTATCTGCCTGTTATTGTCGAGATTTTGTCTCAATCGGTAAAACCAAGTTTCAATAAATAGGCAAATTTTGACCAAGAACGTAGTATTTTTTCGCTGGTTGACAATGATATTGATTTTGATTAAACCACTAGCTTAATCAATCAATGCATGAAATATACTGACTGTACTTGAAGTTTTAAAATTTATTCCAAATCAATTTTCAAGTTTGAACTAAAGTAAAATTTATCTCAAAATTATTGAAACTCTACATATAATGACAAGATATATATTGAATTGAGATTGAGAGTGATAAACATAGAATATTGTGATATTAACCCCAAAATATTTGAAATTATAATTTATCACAATATTTTATGATTTGGAGATTGAAGAAAAAGTTGTACTTATATCAGCAGAAGGAGCTTTCATTTACAATTTGAGGGTCACCCCCATCAGTTTATGTATGATGTCAACTAAACTCTTGTTACATCTCTACTATGTTTTATTCTTTCTTCATCTCTAACTTTAGTTTGCTGGCTATTCTGTTAACTCTCTTGTTGAACGTATACTTGGATGTTTGGCTAAAGTCATCATTATAGCAGGTCATCTCTCTTAACAATTCTTATTTTCATATACTTGCATGGATTTATCTTATACTCATTGCTTTATTATTATAAGCATGTTGTTATGAGTAAAATATTTTTTGCCTACAATATCTAAATGTTTTTAGTGCATGTTCCTTGCTGTTAAATATGCAGTATTCCATACATAACACCAGGAATATGTGTTATGGACAAAGCAGTGTCAAGTGTAGTTTTAAAGCATGATATTTAATTGCTTTACTTTTTCTTTCTTTGAAGACCTTGATAGCTTATAGATTGTTATATTGCATGAATTTAGTCAATAAAAAATGATTTTTGCTCGTATAAGTTATATATTAAAAGTATTATTGGCGTCATATTTTTTTGCTTAACTGACTGATAGAACCCAATGTCACTTTCTAAAATTAAAATCCTGAATCCACTTTTCCTGCGATTCAACAGACTGTGTTTTGCTTCCAGACTGCTACAAATGCACAGTTATTACAAACTACATCACAACAGGGTAATTTTAGTTCAATCTGGAAGTGATGACAGTTACATAACTTTCAGGTTGAAATAGTATATCAAGATAATTCTGTATGTATGACATGAAAAACAATAAGTAGAGCATGAGGCTTTGACATGAGAAATAAACTCTCAGTTGAAACTCAATTTTTCTGTCTGCTTAAAACTAAGTGAAATTCAATCAAGACCATGTGATTCAACAATTGCGATGAGAAAAATATATTATAAGTGCCACGAATGTATTAAATATTATGGGGTTATGCAAGTCCCAGAGAAATCCATTCTCAATTTTTTTTGCCAAACCCCACTAACAATTTCTCAATCAGATTAACTCACTGAGTACATATATATTATCGTGAGAATATAAAATGTGGGGGACCATTTATCTTTACACATAATAAATTCTCAAAAACCTCAACTCGTAATGCTGCGAATTCTGCACCCCAGTGAGGTCACTTGAGAAACCTTAACTCAGCGTTTCCATTCCCCCCTGGATCCGGGCCATTCCCCCTATGGGGTGAATTCACCCCCATTTGAGAACTGTGGCTATAAGTGTCTGCGATACACAAATATTAATTAAACCTCTTAAAAATCCCTTTAAATTGATAAATAGAAAGAAATGTTTATTACAGTTTAACAACAACTGAGACTGGCTGCTTTCCATTGAATCCAACTGAATTCTTAGTTGATGTATTATTTATAAAGTTGAAGGTCAGGTCACATATGTACCTGTATAGAATGTCCACACTACTATTTATACACTACACTTTATTGATATACTGTAGTAAACAAACAATATATTTCTCCATTATGTAAATACTCTAATTATCTTAAAAGAAAGAAATTGCTCCTAAATATTGTGATCAGCTGGCTACAAATAATAATTTTGCTCTGAATTTATAGCTAACATTCAAAGATTAAGCAATTTTAAAGAAAATTTGATATGTTTGACAAAATATATGATTTGATATACTCTGTGATAAAGTTAAGCTTTTATTTTCAAATGATGAATTGACTCAATTTAGAGCATTTGAGATACTCTGTTAGGTTAAGATGCTTTAAAGGGACTGAAACCAATTTAGACTGAAAATTGTGAAGTAAAGCTAGCTCTTTAAAGCCAGCTTTATTGCGGAATTTCCACTGTGTTTATCTGGTTCCTGAACCACTTTAGTCTCAATCCAAAAGTCGCACATTATTGACAGCTTGCGATGTACAAGACTATCTATGAGGTGTGTGCAACCTTAAAACCAGTTTGTCTCAATTGTGGCAGTTTGGCCACTTGAAATAAATTGATTAACTAATATAAGATATTGACTCTATATAGTAAAGAGATGTAAATGATATTGTTTTCTTTTGTTTATATTATTTTAATTTATATGTTATTTCAATTTGTAACATGAGCATCATCATTATCAGCTGATTATAATTTATATAAACAGCTGATTATTCTGATTATAATTTGTATAGTTAGCTGATTAATTGGATTATGATTTATATATCTGTCTGATTATTCTGATTAATATAGTTTGCTGTTTATTTGGATTATAATTTAGGTTAGCTTAGTAGTGTCCAAAAGAAAAAATACCAATGTGTTTAAAAAATCATTTTCACAACGTTAATTTTTTGGTATGAAAACATATCAATTGGTATTGCACATCCCAAACACAGCATAGTCCATCAAAAGTATAGGGAACACTTGATCTCTTTGGGGAGAAAACATAAGTTTCTTGGACTGGAACATTTTGCCATGGCCCACATGTTTACCTTAAAGGAATCCCATCGACTTATAGGGGCCACCTCGGTCCATGTCTAGGACTTAGAACGATGTCTCTTCGAGGAATGGTAATGCATCATTCCCAACTTAATCAGTCTGTAGACGTGTCGTAGCATGTATAAATACTTACAGTGAACATACCCAATACTGACTTGACTTTGATACAAGTAGTGTGACATAACCCATTTTTTCTGAGATCAGTGCCCTAAGGAATTTATTTTTACTTCACCTATCTCGAAAGGCCTGTCATATTGATTGTACAGATTTTATTGAAATGAATATTTTGTAAAGATGTTTTGAAAGTATTTTTAAAAAAACATAACAGTTATCCTTGACTTCTACATTGTTTAATTTTTCTTTTATGTCTTTGCAAACAGGTGGTATGGTTTCTTTTGGATACTAGCTTATATGCACATATAGCTGACTGATTATTTTGATTATGGTTCATATGGCAGGCTCTGACTATAATTTATAGTTAGTTCAATATTATGATTATAATTTATGTACTTAGCTGATTATTATGATTATAATTTATATAGTTAGCTGATGATTATGATTATAATTTTTATAGTTAGCTGATTATGATTATAATTTATATAGTTAGTCAGCTGATTATTATGATTATAATTTATATAGTTAAGCTGATTATTATGATTATAATTTATATAGTTAGCTGTGATTATTATGATTATAATTTAATAGTTAGTTAGCTGATTATTATGATTATAATTTATATAGTTAGTCAGCTGATTATTATGATTATAATTTATATAGTTAGCTGATTATTATGATTATAATTTATATAGTTAGCTGATTATTATGATTATAATTTATATAGTTATCTGATTATGATTATTATTTATATAGTTAGCTGATTATTATGATTATAATTTATATAGTTAGCTGATTATTATGATTATAATTTATATAGTTAGCTGATTATTATGATTATAATTTATATAGTTAGCTGATTATTATGATTATAATTTATATAGTTAGCTCATTATTATGATTATAATTTATATAGTTAGCTGATGATTTTGATTATAATTTATATAGTTAGCTGATGATTTTGATTATGATTTGTATAGCCAGCTGTCTGATTATTATTTATATAGTTTTGCTGATTATTCTGAATATAATTTATATAGTTTGCTGGTTATTCTGCTGAATCTTTAGCTGATAGAATTTTAGATGCCCATTGTTGTGCTATAGTTACTGCAGGTTTGTATTTAATCTATGTTTTAATTTATTACTTGTACATAATGTACTAAATTTCAGTAACATCAAACTTATGTATGTATCTTAATATTTCTATCTTTTGACATTTTTTGACATAGGTTTATTTGCCATGTCTTCTACCTTAGAATCCTAGTGAAATTACTTTATTTTATATAGGTAATACTGTACAAATATCATTAGGTATATAGATTGAGTAAGGTGGCAGTGGCTATATGGTGGTAGGCTTTCTGAGTTGCATGATATATATAATCATTATATATGTTAATGTCATGTTAGTGATGGTGGCAAATGTTTGATGTTTTTTTTTTATATTCTCATCCACATGGCAGTAGATCAAAGATTGGACAAACAATAGAAACTCATGTACACTTGTAAAGGCATTTCTGTCTATGCAATGAAAGTGTTTACCTAATTAACTTCATTATCTATACTATACTATATAGATATATCTGACTCTTGTTTGGTAATCAATAATAATATATTTTGTTGTTGTGTCATTCAAGATGGAGTTTGGAGAGGAACAAAGTTATTAAATTTGAAAAAAATTGTAGATGATGCGTTGAAAATATGCGATGAGAGGTAAAACTCAGTAAATATGTTTCATTTTTCCCCTTTTTTCTTTGGTTAAAATAATGATATGAAATAAAATGTAAAACATGTTTAAAGTCTTTAAAATATTCTGCCAAACTGAATCCCTGAGTGTTTTGTATGGCTATCAGAAATATTTAAAAAAAAAAAACTCTTTGAAGGTCAAGATTACATTGAACATTATATAGAAAATGATTTTAACATCATGAAAGATAATTGATATCTAAGTCATATATTATATCAGTATATTCCTGCAATTGAATTCTTGGATAAGGGAACTTGGATATAGCATGCCATCAGATCTAAACATGCTTCTAACAGACTTCAAACAGTCTGTAACCATGTACATTGGGCAGCTGAGTTTACAGGAATAAAATGTCTAAGAATAACCTGCTCTAACTATAACTAATTATATTTGAAAGAGGACATCATGTAGACAAGAGTATAGTGGTCAGACATCTCAGTGTAGATGAAGAAATTATTAACAATGGTGATGGTGATAATGAAAGAGAAGCAGCTAGACCCAGTCATAAACTAAAGGTAAACATAATGTTCTGTTGAGGTCGATGTGTAAGGGGATGACTCTGATTAGGGGATCGAGAGGTACCGGGATCGTTACCGGGCATCTCCACCATGTTCTGTTGGGGTCGATGTGTAAAGGGATGACTCGGATTAGGAGATTAAATACACTTTATCAAATTAAGACCACCATCTTTATTCAGGCTCACCTAGCCACCTATCTCCTAAGGGAGATAACTCATACATGCAATACATATATTTCAGACCACAATCTAGTAATATGATAGACCATGATAATACAATATGACAATAAATGATTCTAGCATACCAAGTCTTGAAGCCCTTTATAACATTAGTTGATTGGTCTACCTCTGTTAACATAGTTAACAAAGCTGAGATACTTTTTATATGGATCAGTTTAGAAAGCTTATCGTATTTTCTGAATATCATATAAATTTGAACAATGGTTAATCTACAATACAAGCATTAAAGTGTGTTTTGTGAAATGTAACTGAATGTTTCTGCTCAGGCTTTATAATATATCTTGTAGATTAACTGGACTGCTGGTAGAGACATCTGGTGGCATGATATGATGCAATCTGTTAGTGATGTATGTGAACCAGAATGGATGGATGCAGAAGATCCATTATTTATGTTATATACGAGGTAAAGATAATTAATTAAATGGTGATGATTATTGATGACGAAAAAAAAAAGAATATTAGTCGCTAATGTTCATTTTATTTGCTCATAAGATCCTCACTACAAATTGAAGTCTTTATTTGCTATTTTGTTCGTTCCATGTAAAATCCAATAAAAGGTATATATATAAGTCTACTGTTTAATTGTAATCAAGGTAGTCACGATATTAAAAGATGGTTATGGATGAACTAGTAGAAAACAAGTACATGGATGACTTTGTCTTTTATAAAATATCAAGTGTCTTCACTTCTAAAGGTTTTGACAAATAATTACAAAGTTTGCGCCTTATTTCAATATTTGAAAAATATAAAAGTAGGTTGGATTTTGGCCAATCAGTTGTTGAAGTAAATTATTAAAACATTGAATCATTTGTTAATATATTTCTAGTGGTTCTACTGGTAAACCTAAAGGTGTATTACATACTATTGGAGGTTATATGTTATATACAGCCACAACATTTAAATATGTCTTTGATTATCAACCTGATGATGTATATTGGTGTACAGCTGATGTGGGCTGGATTACTGGACACTCTTATGTAACTTATGGTCCTTTAGGAAATGGTTCAACTGGAGTCATAGTAAGTAATTCATATCATCAATAAACATTCCTGTTTTCATTTCCAAGTTTGAGCTATGGTGATCAATTTGAATTTTCATAGTCTAAAAGCAGTCTGTCCCATAAAATAGAATATCTTAATATGAAATTATTAGGGGTAACTATTTTCTGAGGGGACGTATCATAGCCAAGGGTTGCCACAGTTATGTATTCATTGTCTAGCTGTTGTATTGGGCCAATATTGACTATCTGTTTAAAGCCCAAGGCCTCTCTTTTATGATAAAACTGTACTGATTACCTACTTATAGATTCAAGTTCTTTGTACTGAAAGTATCTCTATAAAGTGTTTGATGTTACTTTATACTATGTGTATTAAAAAGTGATTTGGTTTATGACATTGTAAATCAATTTGTTATCTAGTGTATTTATACACACAATTGGCCAAAAGCTCGGCTGGTGAACAAGATTGTCAGCTTGACATCTGTTTATTTATTATTATAATCATGCCGTTCTTTGATAAGATGAAACTATCTAGTATGTATTTAGCTCTCTATTAGCTGTGATTTAATAGTTTCATTTTTATTTGGATTACAATATAATTATATTGACATTTGTATAGTACAATACAAAAAAAAATATACCAACTTTTTTTTATGGTGTTTAAAGGGACAGAATTTCATTCTATTTAAATTTTTGGAGATGAATCTTATGTTTAATATGATCTACTGTTTATTTCTAGTTTGAAGGAACACCATTTTATCCTGACGCAGGTAGACTTTGGGAAGTTGTAGACAAATACAAAGTGACCAAATTCTACACTGCTCCTACAGCTATCAGAGCTCTCATGAAATTTGGTGATGACTTAGTTACAAAGTAAGAACCCTTTCATGAATTACAAATATTCTAGGATGTTTTTTTTATGTGACAAGCAGGGCTGTTGATTATTTTTTCCACAATTATTTTTTCATTTTTTAAACGATGTTTTGTTTATGACCAGCCTTTTCAGACTTTTAAAAAAAAATCAAATGTTTATCAGTTGTGTACAGTGGCCCAAAATTTCATTGTCTGTAAAGGTTGTTTCTGAAATCAAACTTTTTTAAAGCAAAAAATTGATTGGAATGCTATATGTTCTAGAAATATTAAAACAGAACTTGAAACATATCATTAATTAGAAAAATATTCTATTATGAATTTGTGGAATTGAAAATGAAATGATATAAATTGATAGAAATGTTATTTTTGTACAAGCTCGTCCTGCATTTATAAATGACATGAAGAAGTTATGTTATTGAAATCTTTTGTATTTTTAGATATAGTAGAGAATCACTAAAGATATTAGGTACTGTTGGTGAACCTATCAATCCTGAAGCCTGGTTATGGTACTATAATGTTGTAGGTAATGGTAAATGTGCTATTGTTGATACATTCTGGCAAACAGAAACGGTAAGTACATAGAAATTAAAATGGAGTAGTCAGTCCTTGACAAGAGTGACACAATGTGCTTCCTACTTCTATTCAGTTGAGATGAAATTGATGATCAAATATCAAACTGTGATTAAAGACTTCCACTTTAAGGCATAGGCCTTGGCATAGGATATTTATCTCTACTTTGATATACATTTAAGTTTGAAATTTATGACAATTGGGCCAATTGAATTGGCCAAGGACTGAATGTTTCTTGGTTATTTTAGGGTGGTCATGTATTAACACCATTACCAGGAGCTACACCTACCAAGCCAGGTTCAGCAGTAAGTAACTTATGTTATATATAGGCTAGATATGGACTAAGCTCATTTATAAATTAGGGAAACAGGTAATGACACACGGCCTGCAAAAGTTGAAAAAATAGTTTATTTAAAGAACATGGTCATCTAATATTTGGCAGAACGGAATGTCTTTAGAATGGTGATGTTGACACTTTAATAGCCAAATATATTTCTCAACTTCAGTATGCTAACAATCATTTTTATTATATAGACATAGCTTTATGAAACAACAGTTACTGGTTATTATAACACAAGCTGTTTGTATATTTACATGTGTTCTCACAACAATTGCTAAATACCATTTAAGGACATAAATGATTCTCATTGCTATTTGTACATTTCAGACATTTCCATTTTTCGGTGTTGTACCAGCTTTATTATCAGAAGAAGGTAGAGAAATAGAAGGACCAGGGGAAGGCTATTTAGTGAGTATATTTTATTTTTATATATAACTTTTGTAAGGTCTAGGTAGTTTCCCCTTCATCCTACTTGGAATTTAAGCTACTTTCTGTCATTTCCTTTGGTGTATAGGAGAAACAGATGAATCAATGTTAATTATGAGGTACAGAAAACAAAACTTAAATTGATAGACTTCAAGTTATTTTGTCCATTCTAAACACCAAAGGAAGGTTTTTTATATTTTTGTCACCCCTGTCTGTCCGTCAACAATTAATTTGTGATTGTGATTGAGACTACAGTTTTATCAGATTTGAATGAAATTAAGGTGTGATCGTGTATATTAAGGAGATCATGGATTAGGCCCAAATAAAGTTAGAGTTTCAACCTGTGTTAAAACAGAAAATATTCTTCAAAGTGGGCGTATCTTGCTGTTGTCATATATGTTAAATACAAATAGAACACTGTGCAACCACTTGTTTTTTTTTTGTTTTTCCATACACAGTCCCAAGGAGTTTTTGGTAAATTCATATGTAATGCCAGAGAGCACTGATCTATTCATTTTATATAGGTTGCAGTCTTCTAAATATTTGCTGAATGTCAGTCTTGTGATTTAACAAACACTCAACCTATCTGTTAAATGAAATACTGATAACAACATCTATCATTTGTGTCAACCATATTTTAAAATTTACGATATTTCATTATTAGGTATTTAAGGAAGCCATGGCCAAGTTTAATGAGAACTGTATATGGTAATCAAGAAAGATTTGAAACTACATACTTTAAGAAATTTCCAGGTTATTACTGCACAGGAGATGGTAAGTTAAAAACTTTAACAAAACATGAAGAGTTTTTTATTTCTAATAAGATTTTGTTGGTCAGATTGGCTTGGAACAAGGCTTTTTGTCAGTTATCTATTTTAAACCCCTGTCCAACAAGTGGAAAGTGCTCTTTCTGTCAAATAATAAGATGTGTGTGTATAATTGGAAGAGCTTATTTGTAAAATTGGGGATGTTTCATGTAGTCTGTCAATTTATTCAATCTTGGCTGGAACCTTTTCTCTCTTAAAGGTCATCATTGAGATATTTCCAGAAATAACATAAGAAATCTGTGGCAAGACATCTGCTAATTTCATTATTTCGTGTTTGTATTTTGTTACATGTTCATTTCATCATGGATTATATTTTTAAAATCATATAGGTGCTAGAAGAGATAATGATGGGTATATATGGATAACAGGTCGTATTGATGATATGGTGAATGTATCAGGTCATTTATTATCTACAGCTGAAGTAGAATCAGCTTTAATTACCCATAAAAGTGTTGCTGAAGCTGCTTCAGTTTCACATCCTCATAAAATAAAAGGAGAATGTATTTATTGTTTTGTGACATTAAAACAGGTAGGCTAGTTTATTTTATGGTTTCTATGGACATCACATCTTTACTAACATCAATTCAGACCCAAGTGTAGTAACTATTTTGCCCTTTTTCTGGCAGAAAGTTACTTGACAACAGCCGGTTTACCAGCTTCTAGGGTATATATCATATAAGGATGAGCCGGTATACTGGCTTTTAGGGTTGAAAGGGTTAACTTGTAAGCTTTACTAATTGATATATGCTTGTCTTGTGTATATTTTGGATATTAACTTTTCATCAGGGCAGCTAGTTATTTGATTATGTATTATTTATAGGGTTGTCAATATACAGATGAATTGGTAATTGAATTGAAGAATATAGGTAAATATTTGTATATATTTTCATGTTGAATATATCTTACTCTATTGGTTATTATTAAATCCTTACCCAGGAAGAATTCTTTAACAATTTGTTGGGGTTAATTTTAATAAGCATTAGAGTTTTATGTTAAACTTATTTCTTTTATATGTTTTATGCTTTAAAAGGCTGCTTCATTTTGATTTGAAATTCATTTCTTGGTATTTGCTTATTTCAGTACGATCTAAAATAGGGCCATTTGCTCAACCAGACTTCTTGCAGAATGCTCCAGCCTTACCTAAAACTAGATCAGGGAAAATCATGAGAAGAATATTAAGAAAGATTGCTGTGGGTGACAGGGATTTAGGGGATACATCAACTCTAGCTGATGAGAGTGTTATTGATATATTGTTTAATAACAGACCTAATAATGCTTAATTATTCCATTTATCATAAGTCATATGATTATCATAGTTGGTGTTTTATATATTGATTGCTAATGGGGAATATTATCAGGTACCATATATTTGTGTAAATAATGGGCAGTTAACATTATTTAATTAGATTAAAACTAAAAACCCTCTTGACTAGCTCATTACCATGAGATATTTTCGGAGGGTAAGTATGCTAGACAGCAATAATACTACCAAAATTTGGACCAACATTTGTAAATTTTGTGAATCATCAAAGGAAAGTTCATTTTAGGACATACCTTCCTTTCACATACAATAGGATAGGGGTGGTGATATTTCAATTAAACTGGTTTGAAAATATCACTATAAATATTGTTCAAGTAAAACATTGTGATGTTAGGAAGATTTATCTGACCTTATAATTCACCCTGTTCTAGCATTTAAACAAATAAATAAAATCATCATTTTGAATGTAATTTATCATGAGATCTTTCTGTCTAGAAGATATATATACAGTTTAACAACAAAATATATTTATCCAAATTTAAAATAATTCATGGCTTTATTTTTTGATCATTCAGTTCAAAAAAGGTTTACTACTTCAATGACATAGTTCTGTGATTCAAACATTCCCTGAAATGTGTATGACTATCAAGCAAGTTGATTTCTATTTAATATGAGTCAGTTATTTTTTAATTTTATCATATGTAGCCAAGGTTAAATTTTTATGAAGGGGAGGTATCTTATATGGAAGCCGATAGCGGCCATCCTTTTTTTTTAATGTCTCAAAGTCGACAAGTCGCCGGATTTCAAAGTCAACAAGTCAACACTCGCCGGAAATTCGAAATGGCGACTTGGCGACCTTGGCGAAATCTGGCGACTTGGCGACTTTGAAATCCGGCGACTTGGCGAGTTGGATTTCAAAGTCGCCAACTCTACAAGTCGCCGGATTTCAAAGTCGCCAAATCGACACGCGGTTAACAAATGGCCGCTATCGGCTTCCATAATGTTATGAACATCATGATTTTCTACAATGAGGTTATGCATATTGCTCAGGTGCTTTGTCATTTTATTTTGTAGAAAAACATTAATTTTACAGGATCATTTAAAATGCTTTGAGAAACATTTCTGTCTGCCACAGAAAATGTTCAATTGTGAGATTAAATGTTATTAAAGCTATTTTTTAGAATACAGTTTGATTTAAGTTTCATTTCAAAATTGTTTGTTTTTGTTTACATGTGTGACCTGTATTGTTACTTTTACAGAGAAATTGAAAACCTTTTTAAACTTCTTAATTTTTTAACTTCAGTTTTTTCTTCTTAGTAATATATTTTTCATAATGGTATTTAATTGGTTAATTTAAATGGTAAACAAACCTTGGCTTTGACCCTTTTTCTTATATACAATTTTTTAATGTCAAAAGGAACTAGCCAGACAACTTACTTCTGTTATAATACTCTATTTATGAGATATTTCCTCTTATAATGACCACAAAATTTAACCTCTCAAACTTGGTCCTATATTCATCAATGGACTTAACTGGTAATTTCAGTATATTCCTGCTAAAAACAATGAATCCATAAAATGCCGTAAGGGGTTTTTAATAATAAAATAATTATTCATTATTATGGCTTTATCAGATTCTTGACTCTTATTGACCTTGTTTGAAATGTAAATTTTTATGTTCATTCTAAGATGTATTTCTTTAATGTTCTAAAGTGTCTCTAGTAAATTTAAAAGCAATGGTAACTTTTTTAGTTTCTTAGTCTGGCTATTATCACTAACATTGATAATGGTACTTTTGTTTTAGATTGAAATAATTACCCTGGTTCTCAAACTTTAAATTGATTAAATGATATCTGAAATGTGGTTTTACTGGTGGTGTTGATTTTTAATAGGTAATACCATTGTTTATGTATTATTCATTCCAACTGTATCCCAGTGGGTTTTAATTGGTTAATATTTAGACATAAATGATGTCTCTTTTAATGAAATTATGTACAAAAAAATTAATGCTCTGTTCATTTACATGTATCTATTATGTTTGGTGGAAATTATTTGTTCAAACAGTGCTGAAATTGTTTGAACTTGAGTAATTTTTGACTAGCAGATATACAATTTATAGGCATAACATAATTGTGAGATTTATAGGATATTGATATTTATCATTTAGAGATTGCTTTCATATTTTTACTGAGGCACTTATCAATTTGTTAAGATCTGTGAAAAATTATATATTGAAGAACAAGTTGCATGAAGAAGAAAGACAACAAAGAGATGAATTTCATTACCTAATTCTACCTTAATTGTATTAAAACTGTATGGCAATAATTTACCATGAATTAACTATAATAAATTCATAATGATATTGTAATATGTAATTAATACCTTTTATAGTTTTTGGTGCAAAATACAGAAATTTTCAACATTTACCTATTTTATAGTTTGAAAGTTCTAAAGCATGGATTTTTTCTACTCTAAAGTCTTGGCTAAAGGGTTTAATATCAGCCTATATTTTCTCATCCAACCATAATTTAAACTAGATATTACTGTCTTGAAGTAACCAATGATGAATATCTAGGTTCAAGTTAGCTAGGTGGTCCAGGCAAGGACTAAAACCTTGCAGCTTAGAAAACCTTGTATTCATATCAATAGAGCACAAATTTGATGTTCTGTAAGTTTCCTTTTTTTCATTTTGCCTTCATGAAATTGCTTATTTAAATAACATAGTTTCTAGAAATTATGCTCCATTTGCCTCAAAGAATTTCTCACTATGCTCAAATAAATTCAAATAAGCAGAATATCATTGATATATTATTAAAACACGTACATATCATATTCAAAGAATTTTACTAGAAAACAGTCAAGAAATATTGTAACAATAACAAGGAACAGCCATGCAATAAGAGTTTCAAACAAATATTTTTGTTCAATTCAACAAAATATCTTGTACCAGATAAGAATAATATGCTAAAAATTGAATCATTTAAACATTTTACAGAATATTAACTTCAAAATGCATTAACAGGAATTATTTGTGAATTATGAAGTGACTCAATTCCTATTGAAGGAATTTTACAGACTTCAAGAAACAAGTTAGATCTCAAAGTTCATATCTTTTTCTTCACATTTTACTAACAGTGTTTTCAGCCCATCAATGTGTGAGCTGTCAAACCTGTTTCACGATAACCAAGTAGAAATTGTGGGAAAAGAAAACCCAAAGTAGAGCAATTTGAAATTTTTCTTTGACTAAGCTTTCTCACAATTCCTTTACTCATAAAGAAACAAATCTTCATGTCATGTACTGGAAAGTTAAAAAACAGAATTAGACTGGGACTGTGATAGAAAAATTGTTCTAAAAATAAGAAAGCTAACCAGAAACTAGTTTTGACAAGATTGGTCGGACTACAACAAGAATATATTTACAAAGTCCATTTTTACAATTGTCAATAAAATCACTCCATGCTTCAATAACACTCATCTTAGATGCTATCAATATACACCAACACACCAAGTCACACAAAAATCTTACACTAAACTGTATAGCATATTGTGTGAACAAACAAAATAATTCGCATTAACCATTTTAGGCCAGTTAAAAACAATGATTGAAATACCTATATGATAAATATAGGTCTGTTGTGCAATGACATATAGACCACAAACCAAAAACCACTCTACAAGATGTAGAAAACACATCCCACAATGACAGAACAGCTCAAAATACTGGGAACTTCAGTTAAAGGAATTAGTTGCCATGGTACATGTTATTCCAAATATATTCTGCAATTAGCCTTGGTTAACTCAATGTGATCTCATCTTCTGGTGCAATCTCTAAAATAATACTATCATCTTTCATAGGATCTAGTGAACTAACATCACAGTCTATAGGTGTATTAGTATCTAATAATGTATTATCTGGTTTTCTACTGTCATCACCTTCTTCCATATTATTATGATTTTCTTTGGATGATTTCTCTTGTAATTTTCTGCGTCTGAAAGAAGTTGCATTAAAAAAAATCCAATTCAACTTTCAGATTATTACATGATAAATGTATTTGTGTTAACAGAGACCCTGTTTTCAGTTTGAACTCTATTTCTTGTCTGTCATTACATTATTCAAGATAAAAACACAGTTTTATTCGGATCCACCTTCAGATCTCTTTGTAAACATTAATTCAATTTTTTTACATCTGCAAGCCTTTTGAAAGTAACATACAACAAAACTTTTAACTCTCCTACAAATGCCCACACCTAGCTAGAGAATAGATGGAAAGCAAAAGCTGAATTTGTCTTATAGAATAGAATAAGAGAAAGTTAAAATTTCTATTTCACATACCTGGCTTCTCTATAACATTTCGTTTTTAACTTTTCTTCTTCGGCAAATATTTGCTTTATGTGAGCTTTTGTAACATCCATATCCATTTTCAATAATTGGAAGAAAACTCCACCGGGCGTTCTTCTTCTTTCTCCATTCTAAGTATAGAAAAAGTCGATTAAAAATATTATTTGTCCATGTTGTCATTCATAGAAAACCAAAGGTTCAACAACCAGCTAAACAACTGCAGCTACATCATCGAACTCAAAAGCTTTTTTTTTGAAAACTTCAAAGCACTTTCCAGACAAAGAGCAAAGAACTTAAGTCAATGAGCAATTTTTCAGTTTTTTAGTAGAATGTGGTAAACAGAACTTTCATATTGTTATACATACCATTACATACATTCCGCCAGATTCCTCTACATCCTCTGTTAGATATAATAATTCTAGAGATTTTTTCCTACCTAATGTTTCTACTACCCGTGCTGTTAAAAAGAGATTAGAATTATTCATAATTGCACAAATATGATATAAAATGCACAATTCTTTATTATAAAAAGCAATATCCCTGACAAATTCCAGAGTGCAGAAAACTAAACAACTTTCATATATGTTATTTACCACTGAAAGTTTTAAGTATAACACAGTTCATCTGTGTCAAATTGTACATAAAACTGAACTTGTTTTCTCTTTTTGATGCCATTTACTTTATTCAAGGACAATAACTAAAAAAATTGACCCAGTTTTATGTTTATAAAAAAATCAAACAAAAAATCCAATAAGACCAGAAGAAAACTAGCCTCTGAGTGTTCACATGTCAATTTGTGGACAGATGCACAGGTGCAAAGGTTATATACAACCATGTTATAACGTACAAAAACACAGCTTATTTCATAAAAGAAAAAACTGTTTACTAAAGAAACCTACTAATTAGCTCCACTTTTGGTTCATTAAGCTGCTGAACCATAGCATTAACTATCTGTGGCACTGAATCTTCTTCGGTGACACCAATATGGTCTCTACATTTATCTTTGTCAAAAGTTCGTTTTCCTACTCTTTTCTTGGCTGGCCTTTTTCTTTTTAATCCCTGAGCACCCTCATTAGGTTCTAAATCCACAACACCTCCAAAGGGATCATCATTTGATGCTCCTACGACAAATAATTCATGGTCTAAATGTGGTCTAGAATCTAAATGTGACTTTTTATAATCATAACTTTCAACATTACGATCGCAAATCAACTCTTCATCCTTATCAACACCAAAACCACGAATGTCTTGTGTTAGTGTTTGTTCCTGAATGACAGCTCCCCAAATATTATTACCTGCACGTTTTTTGTGAGATGTAGATGATGAGCTTTTACCGAATGAAGCGAAATCCTTCTTCCTAGGTGAATGTATAAAATGTTCAGTTTTAGAGTAACTAGGATTATTACGCTCAGAACAAAAATCTTGAGCACGTTGACTGGAAAGATATTTTGCTCGTTTACAATTCCATAAGTCGGAGTCCTCATCACTGCTGGCATCTGATTCATCAGAACATGTGGTTTGTGGTTTAGCTGTTCTATACGAGTGCACAGCGGCATAACGACTTACTAATGAATCATTAACACTTTTCACAATATCAGGTACTTTTTTATTCTTATTACCACATCCATTCTGGAAAATGAGACAAATTTAAGATAAAGAAATGGATATCTGTCATGGGTTTCGACAACAATTCATATGAGGAAACTGATGGGATCCATTATTGGCCATTGCCATGATGATAGCATTTTAAGATTTTTGCTGAAAGTAGCCTACTTACCTACCATGTTGTAGGCCTATCATGACAATATCGCTATTTGAATTTATCTGGGGGTGTAGCAGCAATAGGGTCATGATTTTGGTGATTGACAAATCAAAGTGTCTGATCATTTATCAAATTGCAACGATTCATGTTTTCATGTCTTGAAACGATTAAAAAACCTACCTTTGACGACGTGTTCACAACTTTATCTTCGCTATCTGAATCTAACACCTCGCCATCCTCTAAGTCTTCCATTGTTGTGTGAATATCTCTTTTTTCCGCCTTCAAAAAAAAGAGTGCATTTAATTTATTTAGAGTAGCTTCCCCTTGACCAATTAAAACGATCGATACAATGATATAAATTGAAATAGAAAAATAAGAACATAAAATGGAGTAGGGTTGGGTTGCCCGCTCGCAGCAAATGCACTGACGCTTTGGCAATTCTTTTTTTTTTTTTGAGGGTCTTTTTCTTTTTTTTTTTTTGAGGGTATATGTATTATGTTTTGATGTCTGATCGTCTAATGCAGATGTACTTAGTTTGTCTATTCCTTGGTTTTTGTGGTCATGTACTTGATCGCAGAAAGATGAATCTGTCCATTTTATAGGCCTACACATGTACTTGTGTATTTTAAAACTAATTGTTCTTTGTAATGATATATGGTTTTTGCTGTCATGTACTTGATCGCCGGAAAATAAATCTGTCCATTATTTACACATGTAATTGTGTATTTTAAAACAAATTGTACGTTGAAATAATACGTGATTTTTCGCAGTCGTGTGCATGGCCGCGGGAACTATATATTATAACCATTTTATAAACAAATTGCATGTTGAAAATCTGTCCATTTCATGCACATGTACTTGTGTATTTTTAAAAAAAACTGTACGTGGAGTATTGTATATTTATTTTGTGGTCATGTGCTTGATCGCCGGAACATAAATCTGTCCATTTCATGCACATGTACTTGTGTATTTTTAAAAAAAACTGTACGTGGAGTATTGTATATTTATTTTGTGGTCATGTGCTTGATCGCCGGAACATAGATCTGTCCATCTGATACACATGTATTTTTAGTATTTTAGACGAATGGTATATTATGTATTTTCGGTTTTTTCTTTTTATCTTTTTATCGGTACAGTGTACAATTTTATTACAGCTCGATTCCAATGCCTTACTACGATAGATGTCAGAACAAACCAAATCAATTTTAGTTTTCTACAATTATTATTTGGTTAAACCTCCTTATGACTTTCCATGCTAGGGTTGTGCCCATAGCACATCCTTTATAAAATTCCAATAGGTCAGTATACCCCTTATGTGTTCCTCTCATGTAGGCCCTACCTTGTTTTGCCTCTCCAGATTACGCTTACCAAATTGATGACAATTTTCAACTTTTTTTCAGGTACTAAATGCTGATTGTATTCGCAAACTGTTAAGCCTTAACATCCATTCTCAATAAAATAGTGCATTTTATAAAAAGTAATAGACAATTTGAAACGTTTTTAAATGTGTAAATTACAGAGTGTTATAGAAAGACGAATATATGTACTCACAGATTCCAGAAGTTAACATCAAATGCAAAATTTTGACTGTATGTTTCGTACACGTACCATTTATTGTGTTTATGGTCAATGAGACAATAAAACCTACGTGTAACCAGTGGTCAATGCGAATAAAATTGTTAACTACCCTACTTACCAACTAGTTATCTGCCTGATATCTGATGGATTTTGAATATAGTTGATACTCAGCAATTTCATGCTGCACATTTTTTTATGACATTAATCGCAAGTTTTAGCGGGTGTTCAGTTTTTTTTTTAAATAATTGACTTATAAACTTTGTATTTTTCAAATTTGTTTTGTTTCGTGTCTCGTGGTTGATGTGCATAAATATCAATTTGTAAATGAAGCGCCGAACTATTAGTTTATATTCATTGCAAATTGAAGAACGGGTATAAGAAGAAATCGTGGGGGATGGGCGGGGACGAAGGAGCAGCTACTTGAGGGGGGGGGATGCTCCTAAGACAATCCAAGTGGGAAGTAGCTGAGAAGGTATGTTTCCTCAACAGAAGCCGAAATTTACAAAAAAGATTTTAAGACTGAATTCGAACCATTTGGTGCATACTTTTTTGTATAAATGAAAAACAATATAAGTTTCAACTGCTTATGTGCATCGTAAATTTTTAGTTTTCTTAAAAGAGCTTTATCCTCAAGTTCTTGTGTTGCTTTGAGAACCTGTAAATGAAATCATCTAACTTATGGACGCAGTGAGTTCTCGCTCAATTTGCAAACCTCCGATTATGGTGGAATTGTTGACCAAAATAGGCTGCTGAGCTAAATTTTCGATTGCGATGAGGCAATAGATTTAGTTCATTATTTGAAGACAACTTTTAACCTGACGATTGAATCCTTGAATTACCACAATCTTCCATTGAGCATTGCCATTCTTCCGTATTGTCAATGGAATGAAACAGCAAATAATCAATATAATCAATAAATACTAAATCGAGTTGCGAGTTAATCACGATACAAAAAGAAAAAATACTGAGTTAAAACAATATGTTTTTCACAACCTTATTTTCAAAGAATAAATCTATCTCAGTTGTGTATCTTATATTTTTATCAACTGTTGCTAAGAGACGTATATGACATGAAATCTCTGAACATGAGAAAACTAATATATAATTACATGTTCGATTTATTCCTAGATTTGGTCCATTGATGTCAATACATGTATATAATATTTAAACAAATGACGTCTGGATTTGACTCAAAATATATTTCTACAGGAATTACTGTAGCAATCGTAATGATATATAAGCATCAAAATGTCTTCTGCAAACCATTAGGCCTACTATTGTCAAATACGGATCTTCGGTTTTAGTCCACTTATGGACTCTGTTCAGGAAGGGTATGTGTAGTGTAGCGAAACCCCTTTCGTCTACGATTTTGACTACTTCGGTTTGTGATATGGTATATATTTGTTAAGGTTGTCAAAACAGAAATCTTAAGTGAATTTCTCAGCTACTCTTCTTTCAATTTTGAAGTGAAATTTCTATCGAGAGATATTGCACTCCGCTAATTGTAATATTCGATGACTAGACATTAATGAAAAAAAGATAAAAGGTGACCCTATTATCTTGAAATATAAAAAGAAAGCTCAACCAACGCAGCTCTATTAAAATGAGAAAAGCCATGAGATCACAAATTGACCCTTTTTCCAAAAATGATAATAAATTCAATGTTCATTTATTTGTCGCCATTCATAGCACATGCTTCTGACACATTAGAAATAGAACATCATCCTTTTGAATAATTAAGTTTTCCTGTTGTTAATGAAAGGAAGAACATTCTATTCATCTTTCTGTATCTTACTTTGTAAGTCGGTCTTTATAGGCTTCTGGACCACCATAGAGATCTAAATAAATGCCATGGACTATAGTGAGTGAATAGTGTGGAGTGCGCATGGTATGTCTTTGGTATATCAGATCAGCTATGATTTTCTATATTATAGATTAGATTTGTCTGGGTCGTTTTTCCAAGCAAGGTTTAGATTTGATTTAAATGAGTTCAATGTGGGTGAATTAACCACGAATCCTGGCAGTGAGTTCCAATTGTCAATAGCACCAACACTAAAGTAGTTTTTTCGAACATCCAGTCTATTGTGGGGTTGTTCAGTTTTAGATTGTGGCCTCTGGTGCTGCTATAGGTCGATAGTGATAACATTTGTTTGTCAACCAATGTATCTATGTCGTTTAAGAATCTATATATCTGTATAACATCGGCACGTTTCATTCTGTAGATAAGAGTTGGTAAACCCAAAACTTTTAGCCTTTCTTGGTAGGTTAGGTCTCTGAGATGGGGAAGAATCTTAGTCGCTCTTCGTTGTACATTTTCGACTGATAAGATGTCTTTCTTGAGCATTGGACACCCGACTGTTGAGGCCTATTCTAGGTGTGGTCTGATAAGGGTTTTGCATAGGGGTCTATGGTGATTCCAAAGTCTTTTTCAGTAAGTGCTTGTTGTATTGGATAGAGTGTGGTATTGTTTCTCAAGTAGTACTGTTGCATTGGGTTGTTGTGTCCAAAGTGGAGTGATTTACATTTGTAGATGTTAAATTGCATCTGCCAGGTCTCTGTCCAGTCAACGAAGTTGTTTAGATCGTGCTGTAGTTGATCTCTGTCAATTGCGGTTAGGCATGGACCAAATAGTTTGTTGTCATCAGCAAAAAGTTTAACAATGGATTTGACTGCATTAGGAATTGGTCCTAGGACACTTCCAGGGTTATGATGTGTTATTCAATACGACACGTTGTTTTCTATTCGTCAAGAAGTTAGCAATCCAATTTAGCAGTTTCCCGTCTATACCTATCTTTTGTAATTTTATCAGGAGTCCTTGATGTGACACTTTGTCGAAAGCTTTCCAATAGTCTAAGTATATTACGTCGGGTGGATTTTGGTTGTCTATTGCATCCGTTGGTCGAGAAATTCTTGTAGCTGTGTTGTGGTGGATCTGCCTCGTCGGAAGCCGTACTATAGGAGATTGTTTTTCGCAAGATGCTCCATAATGTTGTCTTTAATTACAGATTCTAGGGTTTTGACGATTAGGCTGGTGAGGCTGATAGGTCTATAATTTGAAGCACTTTTTTGTTGCCTTTCTTGAATATGTGACCTATATTGCCTTCTTTACATTCGTCAGGTAGTAAGCCTTCTTGAAGGGAACTGTGTAGAGGATTTGTAGTGGTTCTCCAAGCTTTAAGAACTTTAGGATGTATTCCATCGGGGCCAGCAGATTTGGTAGTTTTAAGTTTTCCCAGTTTGGTAGATACTTGGTCTTTGGTGATAAAAACATCGTCTAGTATTGGTGCTCTACAAGTTATAGATGGTATTGGCTGATTGGTGTCTGCAACTGTAAACACACTGCTGAAGAAGGTATTGAGTTCAATTGCTTTTCCAAGTCATCAGTAAGTTCCTCACCACTTGCAGTAACGATGGATACAATCTGGTTGCGAGTTTTGGTTTTCGAATTAACGTATCTCCAGAAGTTCATTGGGTTGTTCGTTATATCACAGGCTATTTCTCTTTCAAAGTTATGTCGCGCTTATATCTGGATGGTTGAGGCTTTATTCCTGGCAATTCTAGTTTTCGTAGTTGATGTTTGTTTTGTTTCTGCAGTATTTGTTCCATCATCTTAGCTTATCACTTCCCTGTTAAACCATAATTTGTCACATTTTCTGGGCGATGTATTCCTAGTCTTTGGTAAGTGGTTCCTGATCAAGGAGTCAAGAGTTGTTTTAAAGAGAGTCTATTTTTCGCATGTTGTTGTTAAATCCATCATTATGTTCCATTTATATCTGCCTAATATAAACCTCATCTCATCATAGTTGCCAGCATAGTATCTGTTTCTATTCAATGCGGTGTTGCTCTTTGGTGGTCTGGTCTTCATATTAAAAATCAGTACTGTGTGGTCACTTTTCCCTAGTGGTAGATGGCTGACTAGGTTGTAGACGTTATCAAAGACCATAATATAATGGTCTTTGACGTTATTCTCTTCCGTTGAGAAAATCAGTTCGAGGGTTGAGAGATTTGCATTCGTTTCTTTAACCAGCACATCTGGCTCTAATCGTTTGTTTAGGAGACTATCTACATTGCTATATACAATTTTAAGGTCACCTTTACTTGCTTTACTTTACTTGGTTCACATCTTCAATATTATAGCTGAGGCTGTAAATCATTGTCTCTTCTTTTGTGTTTAACGTTTCGTTGATGTCACCAATATATGAGAGTCTCCTTCTCTGGCTTTCCTGATATATAGTGTGTTGTTTGATCCTATTTCCAACAGTTAATGGCATGCTTGTTGAGGGGTTCCCAAGGGCAGGGTTGTTGTAAATGATACGTTTGGAAGGTTGTCAGGGGTTCTGCAATTATTCTGTTTTTCTCGAGTGTCTTGGGTCCCGTTTTGTTGTAGAGACAATCTTTCCGCCTCTAATCACGACATCCACTTTCAAGTCTTCCAGTCAGTTCGTTTATAAGTATGATTGATTCATTTGCGTATATTCATTTCTTACTCATTGCTAGTTGTATCGCCTCTTTGTTTTCATGTTCCTCTAGCAACGGTGTACAACGTGATGCAATTTACCCTGTTGTTTCTTTCCTCCCAGTATTTTATTGTGTAACTATACGACCTCTATCAAGGTCAAGTTTATCAACAATTTTTAATCGTAAGTTGGAAATATCATTCGAGATCACATGAAAGCTTCAAACTGGATTTATATCCATAGCCGGAATACCTTACACTACATAATAAGGTTCAAGCTATGGTTTAAATCCTTAGGAATTCTTTCTATATTAAGGACCCCCCTCTTTAAAAAGTAAAGTTAATGGTCAAATTATGACACACCACTTATACCTCGTATGAAACCATTTTTTCTTCCTTTGAAAGCCATAATTATGTTATATTTAATTAATTAGACCCATATAATAACAAGAAAAGGAAACTCAGGTATAGCTTTCAATGATCATATACAATATACTAATTAGATGACAATCTTCCGTTAGAAAAATTGAATTTTTAATAAAGAAGTAGAACCGGTTTGTCATCTAGTCCATGTATCTCGTTAGGTTCGTTATATCTCTCTCATGATTTGTCAATTAGCTACTAACAGACATAAAGTGCAGTTGAGTTGTTATCTTTCAGACCTTGAATATACTTCAAATTAATGGCATAATAGAATACTTGCTGTTTTAGAAGTATTCTATATTAGTTTAGTATCAACTTACATGCTGTCTTGTCATTAATTTTAATATGGATTTAACGTGATTTAATATCATTTAGTGTGTGATTCTTTATTTTTATAAATATGGTAATGCCTATTTGTAGTTAAAATTCAGAGGCCTCGTTAAAAGAATAAAATGGACACTGTCAATAAATTAGGAGATAGAAAGATAACAATAAATATTGGTGGTGTAAGATTCGAAACATTCAAGAGCACTTTGGAACTAAGGCCTGGAACAAGACTTGCGGTGTTGGCTAACCTACTAGAATCGGACGAAACATGGGACCCAGAATTGAATGAATTTTTCTTTGATCGACATCCTGGTGCTTTTCCTGCAATTCTTCATTATTATCGAAGTGATGAACTGCACACAGATCATAATATATGTGGTAATATTATAAAAGGGGTAAGTTCTTACGATAAATATAATGACAAAGTATCGATGAAAATTTAAATCTATGTATATATAAATATATCCGCACAGAAAGAACTCAATGATGCTCTATTTGTTTTGTTTAATCTAACCGAACTGGTTGTGCTCGTAAAAGACTCTTTTTCCGCAATGAATATTTGCGAACGATTTTCTAGGTAATTACAAAGAGCCGCGTTCTGATTATCAATTAGTGCTAATGATTCCAAACTTCAGACTATATTCGTTCCGAATAGAAAATTGGCTCGCAATCTAGTTTGCGCTTCAAGCCATACATAAAATTCGAATCTTAAACATTGAGTAGGCCTGTCGAGTAATTCCTGAAAATAAGTTAATATACATGTATTGTAACGTGCATATATCACATAATATACCATTCAGAAAACTATTTTTTGAACCTTTTAAAAATGTTAATGGTAATAAATTATTAATAAATAAAATGATAATAAAATTTATTGAATATCAAAATAAATGTGTTCTTCAATTAGTCGTATAGACAATTAAAGAAAAATACTATTATATTGGTTTAAAAAATCTATATCAATAAAACTCAAATTAAAACCTGCCACGTATTCTGCCTAGAGTCTTTATCTTTCAAGTCTTTTATAATTATTTCATTGGTATCTGTTGGCAACCGAATTATTTTTGCAATTAATAGTTGCTATTATATATCATAAAAAGTTATATGCTTTTTGAAACGATGACCCAAGTCTGCAAGAAGTACGCTGAATCCATTCAAATGGTTTTGGTCTGGTCAATCAGTGAGTTGCTCATAAGTGGCGATTTTACGCAAACTCAAACTCAATAAAGAACAGAAGATAGCATATCCTATCCAGATCCACCTGCCCGCATACATATTGTGTCCATTAACTCCCCCGTCAGCGCAACGGATGGTTTAGTGAGCGAAGTTTTGCGTGGCGGGTTAGACAGCTTTCAAGCTGCCAAAATGGGGAAATCATGACATAATTTCCGTGAATGTTTTGTCAAGCTAAAACTATGACGATGATTCAAAACATCCAATAAAGTATCGCCTAAATTGGTTTTAAACTTTCGTTCAATATTCTATCTGAGACATTCTGAATTATAGACCATTGACCAATGAGCGCCCAGACCGCTATAATATATGATATCAGTCACTGCAGTAACTGGTCAACCATCTAGGGTTTGGATGATTTTGTTGCCGTTGTTCAAGGAACAAGCATTAACGATATGTAAACTGTAATGACGACATTGATATTTAAAGATTCGAATAATATTGGTAACGTTATACATCCACTATGGACCTTTAAATCAGTGTTAGATGGTTATGAGAACATAGTCTCATAAAAGCACTGTCCTAGGTCACAAAGTAAAGATTTATGCTAAAACAACGTGCAAGTTAAAGGTTAGGATAATAAGATGCGTTAGTAATGGATGTCTCTGAAATATTATCTGTGGTAGTATCATTTCTTCAACTGAAATATTTGAAAATATAAGAATCAACGGTCTTCTGGTCTGTTGAGTAAAATCCTATGGAACCGTGGGATTTGTGATTTGATAATAGTAGAAAACGTAAGATTCGGATGAAAGGAGCTTTTGAACAAAATTAGGTGCGAATCATTTTCGCAAAAAAAAAAGGACCTGACCATTTACCTCATTGTACCTCAATGAATTACTAAATAATTGTAACCTATCCTTTACTTTTGTGAAATACAATGCGGTTTGACTGTATCAAGAGGTAAAATGTAAAAGTTTGTCGAAATTTCGGTTCTGATCCCAACCATTACTTGGAGCAGTTCATATTAATAGCAATAGAGTATTTAAAAGTATCTTATATTATCTAATTATATTCCCTTGAAGAAATATTATTGAGTGTTGGATAATGAGCCGTATAGTTGTATAGATGTTGCTGATACAATCAACAATCGATTATTAAGAGACATGCAGTCAACTTCTGACATTTCTATAACAATTAGCTGTCAACTCACGTTTCTTATGCCCTAGTCTTAATCATTATTAATAGTTCAACACACTTTCATTGCCTCTTCAATTCAAAAGAAGGAAAAACAACTTTTTAATAAAAAAAAAATTAATACTTTTTTTCACGGCCATCACGCGAGCTGTACAAAACTAATGACACAGTGTGCTGATATTTATCTTAATACATTCACGTTCAAGTGTGTCTGTTTTAAATTTGATAAATCTAGTTAACCATGCGACAAAATAGAATATAGAACAAAATGTTAACGTCCAAAACCCTTGAACAGTATTTTCACCGTCCGAGTTCGGGACCAAGGTATTAAATATCATTATATTTCATGTGATTTCAAAACGACCAATTTAAACGATTCTGCATGAAGATTTGCGTTTTGCTTTGTAAATATGAACGATTAATAATCCTGAGTCAGTTACATTTTTACTCAATAAAGCCTACACATAAAGAATAGGTAATCCCTTTTCATGCTGCAGGTGGGGAAACTGGACCTCCAATGCGCGTTTTCCGTTTTCATTAAGTCAAGATTTATACCTGGAGCAGAATTGCGGGATGAAAAGCTCTATTCTAGTCATTAAAAGTTTTTTTTTAATAATGTAGGTTTAAAGGGACAGAAGTCTGGAATTAATTAATTACTACTATTAGTGGCTATTTAAATGGTAATAGAATAATGATGTGTTCTATTTAACGTGCTAATGAGATTGTTCTAGACTGTACTTAATGAGAATAGAATGGAATAGAATCTGTATAATAGATTTTAATTAATGTCCATTTAAATTACCAAAGTTAATTGTTTCTTTCCATAAACTTTGATATATATAGATATATTGATTTCTTTTACACATTGTCTATTCACGTTTATTGTCACGATTAACCTGATTATTTTCTGTCATAAATATTTATATACAAACAGATGATGGAAATACGAATCTTTGTTTCTAAGAACAGCAGGTCACATTCTGATCATTTATTGGCTTCGAATTGGAAGAAAGCTCTGACGGAAGATTACGTTTGTGTACATTTTGACCAAATCATCATTTTTGTAAAGGTGGAAATAGGTCAAATGACGTTTGAGCTAAGACAGTACAGATGCTAATCAAATCATTTAATTGCAAAAACATGATAAACAGCGTTTGATATAATAATGCAATAACAGCCCATATGGTACCTTCGAACTTAGTAGTTACGACTTAGAAATTTGAAATTACGACTTAAAGTTCATGACATGTCAGAGCGGCCAAGGTTAATGCTTTAATAGAGTCGTAAGTTCTAAGTCGTGAGTACGACTTAGAACTTGCGACTTAGAACTTACGACTTAGAACTTATGACTTAGAACTTAAAACTTACGACTTAGATGTTAATATTGACATTAATGTTAACAAAATGTCTGATAGAGTGGCTAAATTCAGGGCTTTAATCGACAGTAGTAAACATATATCTTGAATTAATTAATTCTCCATATTTATTTTTTACGGAAGTCCATATGGTACCTTCGAACTTAGAACTTACGACTTAATACTTACGACTAAGAACTTACGACGTAGAAGTTAGGCTTCGTGTAAGATATTTTGTAATTTTGGTCGTTTAACTGAAGTAAATGTGTCATATTCCAAACTGTTTTTTTTTCTCTCCCTTATTCTGTCTATTATAGCATTAACCTTGGCCTCATTGACATGTCATGAACCTTAAGTTGTAAGTTCTAATTTCTTAGTCCTAAGTTGTAAGTCGAAAGTTCTAAGTCGAAAGTTCTAAGTTGTAAGTCCTAGGTTCTAAGTCATAAGTTCGGATTCCTACGGATCTTCAAATTTATCGAAACATTCATTACAAGCAGATATTTGTTTAGATAAGAATGATTATAATTTAAGAATTTCCTTAGAAATGAATGTTTCAGATATGTCGAAAATCTGTAGAGATCCGTAATAAGAACTTAAAACTTTCTTACGACTTAGAACTTAAAACTTACGACTTAGAACTTAAAACTTACGACTTAGAACTTAATACTGACGACTTAGAACTTACGATTTAGAACTTAAAACTTACGACTTAGAACTTAATATTGGCATTAATGTTAACAAAGTGTAAGAGAACATCCAATATCTATTTATAAGACAGTCCAAACAGTAAAAATATGTCTTGATTAATTCATTCTCCATATTTATTTTAGCATAATTTAGTGTCCTAAATAACAAATATCTAAGACATCTAAGTCGTAAGTTCTAAGTCGTAAGTATTAAGTCGTAAGTTCTAAGTCATGAGGTACCTACGGAAGCCCATATGGTAGCTTCGAACTTAGAACTTACGACTCAGAACTTACGACTTAGTACTAATGACTTAGAACTTACGACTTAGTACGTATGACTTAGAACTTACGACTTAGATGTTAGGCTATGTCTTAGATATTTGTAATTTTAGGACACTAAATTATGCAAAAAATTACGGAAGCCCATATGGTACCTACGGAAGCCCATATGGTACCTCATGACTTAGAACTTACGACTTAATACTTACGACTTAGTCATTAGTACTAAGTCGTAAGTTCTGAGTCGTAAGTTCTAAGTTCGAAGCTACCATATGGGCTTCGGTACTTTTGTCATCAGAAAATAATTTATTTATTCACCCGATGTCATGAGACACATCTTAGTTCAAAATATATAATAGTTGTCGTAACCGAGAAACCAGATTCGTACATTGATTGGGTATCCAACCTGCTTCCCAGCCAATTTCCAGCATTTCCCAGGAAACCTTGATTTAATCGTAATTTCGGACTTTACTATCAGGAACATTTATTAAGATATATTATTATAGATTATTATAGATTTTTTACAATAGGTTTTCTATAAGGATTGCGATTTCATTGTGAAACTGAAATAAAGAAGTTAAAGCTAATCTGAAACGTGTTGAAATATAATGAGTATTAAAGAGTGTTTTAAGTCTAATCTGGAATTAAGATAGAATTGATTATTGACCAATATCAAATCAAATTATACTCTAATATTTATTGTATTAAAAGGTATAATTGAAATTTCTTGTAACTTTATATCATAGAAAAGAAACTTTAGTGATTCTTGTTGTTGGTGTCTTCAACAAATCGATGTCATATTCTGTTATTAAAATAACAAAATTATATTATATTGAAAGAAAATGACAAAAGAGTTATAGATGCCGCCTGTGTGTTTATTGGTTTTGCTCTTGACTGAACTTGATATGTTAATAATTGTTTGTAAAATTCGATTTTTTAAAATGTAATTCACGTTTGCAGCATGTATGAAAGATTTTCCATGTAATTTTTCACGGTGGTGTGTTTTTCATAACTAGATTTAATGTATTGATTGAAAGTAGAATTTGTTGTCAGTTGTTTAACCACGACAGCAATCTCCGTTTCTAACAATTTAAAAAAAACAAGATTTAGAAAAAAAAAGTTTTATTGTTTTTATTTTGAAAGATTGCCACATAACGGATGTTCAATATACTGTATTTATTTTAGAATTCAAACAGGATTTTAACTGCTAGGAAATCAAATATGAAATATAGAAACATGTATTGTAACGTGCATATATCACATAATATACCATTCAGAAAACTATTTTTTGAACCTTTTAAAAATGTTTTTAATAATAATGGTAATAAATTATTAATTAATAAAATGATAATAAAATTTATTGAATATCAAAATAAATGTGGTCTTCAATTAGTCGTATAGACAATTAAAGAAAAATACTATTATATTGGTTTAAAAAAATCTATATCAATAAAACTCAAATTAAAACCTGCCGCGTATTCTGCCTCGAGTCTTTATCTTAGTCTTTTATAATTATTTTATTGGTATCTGTTGGCAACCGAATTATTTTTGCAATTAATAGTAGCTATTATATATCATAACATGTTATATGCTTTTTGAAACGATGACCCAAGTCTGCAAGAAGTACGCTGAATCCATTCAAATGGTTTTGGTCTGGTCAATCAGTGAGTTGCTCATAAGTGGCGATTTTACGCAAACTCAAACTCAATAAAGAACAGAAGATAGCATATCCTATCCAGATCCACCTGCCCGCATACATATTGTGTCCATTAACTCCCCCGTCAGCGCAACGGATGGTTTAGTGAGCGAAGTTTTGCGTGGCGGGTTAGACAGCTTTCAAGCTGCCAAAATGGGGAAATCATGACATAATTTCCGTGAATGTTTTGTCAAGCTAAAACTATGACGATGATTCAAAACATCCAATAAAGTATCACCTAAATTGGTTTTAAACTTTCGTTCAATATTCTATCTGAGACATTCTGAATTATAGACCATTGACCAATGAGCGCCCAGACCGCTATAATATATGATATCAGTCACTGCAGTAACTGGTCAACCATCTAGGGTTTGGATGATTTTGTTGCCGTTGTTCAAGGAACAAGCATTAACGATATGTAAACTGTAATGCCGACATTGATATTTAAAGATTCGAATAATTGGTAACGTTATACATCCACTATGGACCTTTAAATCAGTGTTAGATGGTTATGAGAACATAGTCTCATAAAAGCACTGTCCTAGGTCACAAAGTAAAGATTTATGCTAAAACAACGTGCAAGTTAAAGGTTAGGATAATAAGATGCGTTAGTAATGGATGTCTCTGAAATATTATCTGTGGTAGTATCATTTCTTCAACTGAAATATTTGAAAATATAAGACTCAACGGTCTTCTGGTCTGTTGAGTAAAATCCTATGGAACCGTGGGATTTGTGATTTGATAATAGTAGAAAACGTAAGATTCGGATGAAAGGAGCTTTTGAACAAAATTAGGTGCGAATCATTTTCGCAAAAAAAAAAGGACCTGACCATTTACCTCATTGTACCTCAATGAATTACTTGTATACCTATCCTTTACTTTTGTGAAATACAATGCGGTTTGACTGTATCAAGAGGTAAAATGTAGAAGTTTGTCGAAATTTCGGTTCTGATCCCAACCATTACTTGGAGCAGTTCATATTAATAGCAATAGAGTATTTAAAAGTATCTTATATTATCTAATTATAATCCCTTGAAGAAATATTATTGAGTGTTGGATAATGAGCCGTATAGTTGTATAGATGTTGCTGATACAATCAACAATCGATTATTAAGAGACATGCAGTCAACTTCTGACATTTCTATAACAATTAGCTGTCAACTCACGTTTCTTATGCCCTAGTCTTAATCATTATTAATAGTTCAACACACTTTCATTGCCTCTTCAATTCAAAAGAAGGAAAAACAACTTTTTAATAAAAAAAAAATTAATACTTTTTTTCACGGCCATCACGCGAGCTGTACAAAACTAATGACACAGTGTGCTGATTTTAATCTGAATACATTCACGTTCAAGTGTGTCTGTTTTAAATTTGATAAATCTATTAGTTGACCATCCGACAATATAGAATATATAACACAATGTTAACGTAAATAGTCGCACAACACGTCCAAAACCCTTGAACAGTATTTTCACCGTCCGAGTTCGGGACCAAGGTATTAAATATCATTATATTTCATGTGATTTCAAAACGACCAATATAAACGATTCTGCATGAAGATTTGCGTTTTGCTTTGTAAATATGAACGAATAATAATCAGTTACATTTTTACCTCAATAAGGCCTACACATAAAGAATAGGTAATCCCTTTTCATGATGCAGGTCGGGAAACTGGACTGGAATAAAGTCGAGTTGATTGAACCTCCAATGCGCGTTGTCCGTTTTCATTGGGTCAAGATTTATACCAGGAGCAGAATTGCGGGATGAAAAGCTCTATTCCAGTCATTAAAAGGTTTTTTTTTTGATAATGTAGGTTTAAAGGGACAGAAGTCTGGAATTAAGTTTACTACTATTAGTGTCTAGTTAAATGGTAATAGAATAATGATGTGTTCTATTTAACGTGCTAATGAGATTGTTCTAGACTGTACTTAATGAGAATAGAATGGAATAGAATCTGTATAATAGATTTTAATTAATGTCCATTTAAATTGCCAAAGTTAATTGTTGCTTTCCATAAACTTTGATATATATAGATATATTGATTTCTTTTACACATTGTCTATTCACGTTTATTGTCACGATTAACCTGATTATTTTCTGTCATAAATATTTATATACAAACAGATGATGGAAATAAGAATCTTTGTTTCTAAGAACAGCAGGTCACATTCTGATCATTTATTGGCTTCGATTTGGAAGAAAGCTCTGACGGAAGATTACGTTTGTGTACATTTTGACCAAATCATCATTTTTGTAAAGGTGGAAATAGGTCAAATGACGTTTGAGCTAAGACAGTACAGATGCTAATCAAATCATTTAAGTGCAAAAACATGATAAACAGCGTTTGATATAATAATGCAATAACAGCCAATATGGTACCTTCGAACTTAGTACTTACGACTTAGAAATTTGAAATTACGACTTAAAGTTCATGACATGTCAGAGCGGCCAAGGTTAATGCTTTAATAGAGTCGTTAGTTCTAAGTCGTAAGTTCTAAGTCGTAATTAAGTTTTAAGTTCTTATTTCGAAGCTCTACAGATTTTCGACATTTCTGAAACTTTCATTTCGAAGTAAATGGCCTTGGCCTCTCAGACATGTCATGAACCTTAAGTCGTAAGTTCTAATTTCTAAGTCATAAATTCTAAGTCGTGAGTTCTAATTTCTAATTTCTAATTCCAAGTTCTTAGTTCTAAGTTGTAAGTCCTAGGTTCGAAGTCCTAAGTTCGGATTCCTACGGATCTTCAACTTTACCGATACATTCATTACAAGCAAATATTTAGTTAAATAAGAATGCTTATAATTTAAGAATTTCCATATTTATTTTTAGCATAATTTAGTGTCATAAAATTACAAATATCTAAGACATAGCCTAACATCTAAGTCGTAAGTTCTAAGTCATTAGTACTAAGTCGTAAGTTCTGAGTCGTAAGTTCTAAGTTCGAAGCTACCATATGGGCTTCCGTACTTTTGTCATCAGAAAATAATTTATGAATTCACCCGATGTCATTAGACACATCTTAGTTCAAAATATATAATAGTTGTCGTAACCGAGAAACCAGATTCGTACAATGATTGGGTATCCAACCTGCTTCCCAGCCAATTTCCAGCATTTCCCAGGAAACCTTGATTTAATCGTAATGATTTCGGACTTTACTATCAGGAACATTTATTAAGATATATTATTATAGATTATTATAGATTTTTTACAATAGGTTTTCTATAAGGATTGCGATTTCATTGTGAAACTGAAAAAAAGAAGTTAAAGCTAATCTGAAACGTGTTGAAATATAATGAGTATTAAAGAGTGTTTTAAGTCTAATCTGGAGTAAGATAGAATTGATTATTGACCAATATCAAATCAAATTATACTCTAATATTTATTGTATTAAAAGGTATAATTGAAATTTCTTGTAACTTTATATCATAGAAAAGAAACTTTAGTGATTCTTGTTGTTGGTGTCTTCAACAAATCGATGTCATATTCTGTTATTAAAATAACAAAATTATATTATATTGAAAGAAAATGACAAAAGAGTTATAGATGCCGCCTGTGTGTTTATTGGTTTTGCTCTTGACTGAACTTGATATGTTAATAATTGTTTGCAAAATTCGATTTTTTAAAATGTAATTCACGTTTGCAGCATGTGTGAAAGATTTTCCATGTAATTTTTCACGGTGGTGTGTTTTTCATAACTAGATTTAATGTATTGATTGAAAGTAGAATTTGTTGTCAGTTGTTTAACGACAACAGCAATCTCCGTTTCTAACAATTTAACAAAAACAAGATTTAGAAAAAAAAAGTTTTATTGTTTTCATTTTGAATGATTGCCACATAACGGATGTTCAATATATTGTATTTATTTTAGAATTCAAACAGGATTTTAACTGCTAGGAAATCAAATATGAAATATAGAAACATGAGTATTAATGAAAAAGAGAAACATAAGTATTTATGGCATGACATATAGAAATATAAGTATTTTTGAAATACAGATGTGATGTCACCCTTTGTTTTCTGCGTACCAATATCCAACATATGCGATGCGTCTAATAATGACCGTATAACTCGGGCCTTCGTCAACGAGTCATATTGACAAACTTATTAGACTATAATAATATGATATATAAGTATTTATGACTGACATATAGAAACTATAAATATTTTAATATGATATATAAGTATTTATGACATGACATATAGAAATATAAGTATTTATAATATGATATATAAGTATTTATGACATGACATATAGAAATATAAGTATTTATAATATGATATATATGTATTTATGACATGAAATATAGAAAATAAGTATTTATAATATGATATATAAGTATTTATGACATGACATATAGAAATATAAGTATTTATAATATGATATATAAGTATTTATGACATGAAATATAGAAAACATGTATTTATGACATGAAATATAGAAAACAAGTATTTATGACATGACATATAGAAATATAAGTATTTATAATATGATATATAAGTATTTATGACATGAAATATAGAAATATAAGTATTTATAAATGATATAGAAGTATTTATGACATGAAATATAGAAACATATTTATAAATGATATATAAGTATTTATGACATGACATATAGAAATATAAGTATTTATAATATGATATATAAGTATTTATGACATGAAATATAGAAATATAAGTATTTATAATATGATATATAAGTATTTATGGCATGACATATAGAAATATAAGTATTTATAATATGATATATAAGTATTTATGACATGAAATATAGAAATATAAGTATTTATAATATGATATATAAGTATTTATGGCATAAACATATAGAAATATAAGTATTTATAATATGATATAGAAGTATTTATGACATGACATATAGAAATATAAGTATTTATAATATGATATATAAGTATTTATGACATGACATATAGAAATATAAGTATTTATAATATGATATATAAGTATTTATGGCATGACATATAGAAATATAAGTATTTATAATATGATATAGAAGTATTTATGACATGAAATATAGAAACATAACTATCTATAAACACAGACACTTCGTACAAAAGATTCTTTTCTATATAGTATTTTTTTTTTTTTTTTTTTTTTGCCTCATATACGAAAATTACAATACAGTGCATTTGAAATAATGTTAATTGTTTAACTGTTTAAGTACGTCATAATATGATATCTTTTGAATGGCATTTTATATCAATTTCCCTTGAATATAAGTTTTTTTTATTCCCGAAAGATGCATAACTGATGTGCATTCACCTGGGAACTAAACAATGACGTTTTCATTTAGGTTTGAACAATCTTATATTTAAATCACTATTAAATATTTCCTCTGGGAATTGAAATGTGCAATCTTTCGCTTCACAAAATATATTGTAGGGTTATATCGACTATTGTCATATTTTTATTATTCCTTTGTTACTTTGTCTTTTTTATATTTGAGTCTATTATTATATTTCTCAAGAGAGATATTGTATGACAAAAAAAAACCCGATCCATTTTGGTGAAGATCTGATGTCTGAATTATTCAAACAATACGTTCAGACTATAATATTATAATACAGTAAATATCACGATAAGGCCACTGGATATTGACTTGATCAATTTAAACGATTCTGCATGAAGATTTGCAGTTTGCTTTGTAAATATGAACGAATGATAATCCTTGAACGACACTATTTGAATAAATAGATATTCAGTTTTGACTTAAGAGTCAGTTACAATTTTACTCAATAAGGCCTACATAAGGGGGTAATTCTTTTGATTTGGAAGAAAGCTCTGACGGAAGATTACGTTATGTACATTTTGACCAAATCATCTGCTTTGTAAAGGTGGAAATAGGTCAAATGACGTTTGAGCTCGGACAGTACAGACTCTAATGAAGTCATTCAAGTGCAAAAACTTGATAATAACGTTTGATACAATAATGCAATAACAGCCTTTTGTCATCAGAAAATAATTTATGAATTCACCCAATGTCATGAGACACATCTTAGTTCAAAATATATAATAGTTGTCGTAACCGAGAAACCAGATTCGTACAATGATTGGGTATCCAACCTGCTTCCCAGCCAATTTCCAGCATTTCCCAAGTAACCTTGATTTAATCGTAATGATTTCGGACTTAACTATCAGGAACATTTATTAAGATATATTATTATAGATTATTATAGATTTTATGTAATAGGTTTTCTATAAGGATTGCGATTTCATTGTTAAACTGAAAAAAAGAAGAGAGATTAGAGTGGTTGAAAGGTAACAAGTTACTATTCAACAGAAGGCACTGGCACAAGGGTTAAAGTATATATATTGTTAAGTCAATTGTTAATATGTTAAATTATATAGACCTTAAAGTAATAAAAATCATTAAATTATATCATCGTTATAAAGAAGTTAAAGCTTATCTGAAACGTGTTAAAATATAATGAGTATTCACTCTTTAATACTCTTTATATTTCAGATCAAATTATACTCTAATATTTATTGTATCAAAAGGTATTAAGGCCTGTATCCACATTCGCGTTTTCAAGAGCGTTTTCAGACCACATAATACGCGTCGGAAAACGCCTGAAATGACTCTGCGTAATACGCTGCGTTGTACTTTGTCCACCTTTGCGTACTCGGAAGCTTAATTGCTACTAAATATGCTCAAGTGACATTATGAGTGCAATTTTATTCACTTGCAGCTATTGACTCACGTCAGGCGTGAAACGCTCAAAACCCCTTCGGAGGTTTTTTCGATTAAGCCTATGTGGACAAGTCACTATTGAAACACTCTTTGGGGTTTCTCGACGCGTATTACGCGGCGTGAAAACGCTCCTGAAAACGCGAATGTGGACATAAGCCTTTATTGAAATTTCTTGTTTCTTCTTCCCTACTAACATCACTAGTAACAAGACGGAAATGAAATGAAATGAATGGAGTTATACGTCCTACTTTTCTGCACCTTATGGGCTAACAAAGACGGGGTAACAAGACGGAAAAGGGTTATTCAGGCGAGGGCCTGTTCCCTTATCCATTTCTCTTGCGAACAACCCACACCCCTAAAAAATGAATCTTATTGTTTTTCATTTCAGATAATATAACATAAAAATCTTTTTAAATACTAAACGTTCTTGGTCTCAATGGAACAAATGAATAAATTAGTTATCGGATGGGGTCACGTCATAATCCACTTATGGATTCTTTTGATTAATTATTACTGTAATAACTTTAAAGAGGAAACAGACCATCGATGTCTGATGTGCATAGAAAGAAACAATTTCAATGATATTTTATTTATAGCCCTCTTATGTTCATTATATATGGAAGTGAAGCTTAACAATTTTTTCTTTTATATCCGTCTTGGTAGATTGCTCCTTAAATTATCTATGATTCCTGAAAGCTATACAGGTTATATAGAAAAACCTTTCTTTGGTGGATTTATTCAATATATTAGCCTAATGGAAATTTGTTTTCAACCTTAATGTAGATTTTTTTTATTGTATTATTCTTCCTAGGATACTGATCAATTATAACTGAATATTTGGTGGTAACTGTGATTTTAATGGCATTGGTATTCAGAAAATTAACCTTACTTTTCTTTGAATTTGAATTTGTATCCTAGTTTCAAATAACGATTAAAGGAAGTATTTGGTTATCAAACGAATATAATCAGGAGCTAACTCATTGAATCTTAAAGGCCCATAGTTATTTATTTCTACATAAAAAGTATTGAAAAAAACAAAAGCCCGATTCGAGAGTTTTTTCTGCCTTTTCATCAAAAATTGCTTTATCTGGTAATCCTTTTGCGAGAATGGAGAATTTCTTAAAACTGAAAGGATATCAATACAAGACTTAGTCCTTGTAAGATACGGGATTATCCAAACAATAAGATATATGAGTTCCCTTTGACCCTTCAAATACAATACTGACGGATAGACTAACGAACCTTTCAACAAAAAAAATGTTTATTGGTTTACCTTGAGGACTAACCGACCTAGCTAACTGAACCATTTACTTCATTATATTTACACTTACATACTTATAACATTACAATACATAACTTTAAGCACATGGAGGAAATATATTCTATACACAAATATTCTTTGCTGTACCTCGGGGTCTGGAAGCTGAATGACCTAACCAAATAAGCACGTGCATAACACGGTTAATATTCATTACGCCACCTATTGGGGGAAAATAATGTTCATCTTATTCTCGTCTATCAAACGCTGAAATGTAAAAAGAAAAGGGCACCGTCTACTACCACTATATGTATATTGCTATAGGAAATTTGTCAACGGTCTTTCATTACAGATAAAAAAAAATAATGATAATATTTATGATAGGCCTACTTTATTTGACAGGAAAACCAGTTTGCCTTAGACAAATTGTCCCTGGTATCCCCCTAAACTACACATACAAAAAGTATAAAAAAAAAAATAAAAAATTTATAGAATTTTATAAAATTACAAAATTTAAAAAAACTTTTTTCATAAAAAACACACTACAGGCTGTTTGTATGTACTGACTTTAAAGCTAGTCGTAGTACAGCTGTTTATGATATTAAAAATTATAGTCTTATCTAAATGCATGTATGTAGGATATGTTAAGATCAGTAATTACTCTACCTTCTTTGGTTTCAGGAGCTGAGTTTTTGGGGTCTCGATGAAACCGAAATAGAGCCATGTTGCTGGGGTAACTACAGTAGATTTCGAGATAATAAAGAAACATTAGCAGCTCTTGATGACAACTTTTCTGGTCAGGTTGACGACGATGACGCATGGGGAGAGAAACCTACCAAGTTTACCAAATTTAAAAGAAAGATGTGGATTTTTCTTGAGGATCCAACCTCTTCAAGAGGAGCAAAGGTATTTTTGTATTAAGATAGCCTATTAGGCTCTACGAAAAACTGTCAAAACAAAGCAAAAAAGCTATAGAAAATTATGGATAATTGCTGTGCTGTTTGCCAAAATGATTTTTGAGTTCTATGACAATGATTTCATTTTTTTGAACAATAAAAAAACGAAAGAAAAGAAACAACTAGGCTATATTTTACAAGGATAACAACTTAGGTTCACAAGTCCGCTGGGACAGGGATCCTTTCTACCAGCTGGTCCTTGGCCAAAGCTCTTGGCGTTGATCTTTCACGGATTATCCGTATCTATTTACAGCTGAGTGGACTCGAATTGTGAGTGCAGATGACTTATTCAAGGTCATCGCACTTTCACACTCCGGTCGAGATTAGAACTCACGTCCGACTTAAAAAGCCAACGCTCTAATCGCTGTGCTATAGAACCCCACATTAAGGGTTTATCATTTATATATTTCAGGCAAACGCACTAATTTCCATGTTCTTCGTTTTGATCTCAATTGGTGTATTTGTTTTGGAAACTCACACCCTATTCCGTGTTGCCATCCCTGGTATAACCGTGTCAAACACTACTGAAGTCTCTTGTGCATATAAAGGAACCAACAATTTCTGTTGTAAATTGAATCTGCCTAACGAGGTGCCCCTATCATCCAGTGAACCGCACCCAGCTATGACCTATTTAGACTATTTGTGTGCAGGATATTTTACACTTGAATATTTGACCCGACTTTTCTTTGCACCGAAAAAATTGTTTTTTCTTAGGAAACCCTTGAATATTATTGATGTGTTATGTTTGCTCCCACATTTTGTGGCTATTTCTCTCAAATCCATTAATCCGGCCGATACTACTAGTAACATATTGAGGTCAGTCTTAGCCTTCAGAATCGTTCGAGTTTTGAGAATATTTAAATTGATGAAACATTACACTGCGTTTAAAATCTTGGTATATACGATAAAAGGTCAGTACTAAAGAGTTACTATTGATGGTGATATTTCTTTTTAGTGGTGTTCTTATATTTGCTAGTGTGATATTTTACGTTGAAACGAATAACTTTAACAGTATACCAGCAGGATTCTGGTGGGCACTAGTTACCATGACCACGGTGGGTTATGGGGACAAGGTTCCTGAAAGTGAAGGAGGATATATTATTGGTTCTTTGTGTGTAATGTGTGGTGTTCTTACTGTTGCGTTTACCGTCCCGATTGTGGTAAATAACTTTACGATGTATTATGCCCATGCTCAATCAAGAACTAAACTACCATCTGACAAAAAGAAAAATTTAAGTCTGAGAAATCATTCAAGAAGTCAAAAACAATCTGAGTTCATAAAGAAAGTGGCCGAGAATTTTAATCATCTGGGTGAGGTGAAGTTACCGAGGTTTCCAGAATCCAAAAGGAAGTTGCCTGGAACTCCGACAAAAGAAAGTAATAGTAATTACCAGCAGTCGTACAGAACGATCTTCCAACCGGATGATATGTCCAGTGTAACAACTTCTAGAATACAATCAATATCAGGAAATATAGAGAGCACTGAATTGCCTGGAACACCGATAAATCTTGATTTTGATGAAAAATCAGTAAGTATATTGTTAAATCGATCCTATTTGTCGATAATCCTATCTTGTATTACGTTAGATACCGCCTATATCAATCTAAAGGACGTCATATCTGGTTAACCCTATTTAGTAATTCAAAATTAACATGCGACACTTGACATTTGAAATATTGTAAATTCCCACCGCAAATAATATCTATCTTGGAAATAAAATATAATTGTGATGCTTTAATTGACCTGCTTACGCCAAACGTCTGATGTCCTTAATTTCTGTATGGCCTGCTTTCTAAATAAACTTGACATTCTAACACAGTATGCAATTGTTCTTGCCAGACTTAAATGTAATTAGTGGCGTTGGTATAAGATTTCGTATCAACATCAATTACCATTAATTCTAAGTATATAGAAATGACATTGAGTTTGAATCAATAGGTAAATAATTATTATTGAATATTGACATGGACTAATTGACGTTTATTTAGAATAGAGATATCTTAATCATCTATATTATACAGGATGTTTATAGAAATTGTAAAGAACGTCATTAGCATTACCGAGATGCAGCTGGTAAAGCAGTATTTGATAAGATTATACCCAGTTGCGAATAACTCTTTTCTGTTTCTGAATGCAGAAAAGTAGGACGTAAAACTCCATTCATTTCATTTCATTTCTGTTTCTGAAAAAAATCTGGGGAGACGCGACATTGAAACACAACTGCACTATTCTGATATTAAATGCATCTTAAATTTGTATTATTTTCTGTAGGTTACTGAATTTTTATTAACAATCTTACCAAACTGTACCGCTCGATGACTTTTTGGTTTTGGTCAAGCGATCAAGTGTGATGAATAAATGATTGATGTAAAAATCCTTGGTGATTATTGTATTGAAAAGATTTGTTCGCGGTTGAACGAACCGTTTGTTTCATGGTACATAATTGTACAAATATTTTGTACAGCTACCAGACACCAGTTTCAATTGAAATTTAATATTCTAAATTTATTTCACTTCAAATAATATCCATGCAACTTCACAAGCAACATTCTTTACGCCTTGACGGTATATTATGAAACATATCATAGTCTCGAGACAGAAATTTATATTTTGAAAATGTTATTACCAAATGAAGTTCATAAAACATAGATTAATATTTTTTTTTTTTTTTTTTTGCACTAACTCCTCATTTTTTTATTATTTTGTCTGACATACTATTTCACAATCTGTTTCTTACTAGTTAGTTATAGAATCAAGTGTAAATTATATATCTGTTATATCTAATACTTATCATTAAAGGATAATAGTCCAAATTTAAAATATTTTGGATTTACAATAATAACATCAAAAAATCTTTTGAAATAACTTAGATAGAAAATGTGATTTTTAAAAATTGTTTTCGTGTAACTTTTGCATTTGTCAATGTTCTAAATAATTGTCAATAGTCAACAGTTAAATCATGTGACACTCGAATGTTGATTACACAACCATTATTTTCCGGTTAATTTTTAGAATTATAATAGCAATGAAGGTTAACTAAATTTTGGTGAAAATGTTTGGTCAATCAATATTGTGAGATGAAAAATGGAAGATGGCAGACATCTTTACTTTGACTCTATATGTAAATATTAATTTCATCATCAACTTCAAATTCTGTTCTGTAAAATCAATTGATGTTTTATTTTGATTCAAAATAGCCATTTACAATTTTTCGTTCCAAATTGAAATGCGTTCAAATGATCGAATCTCTTAAGATAAGTTCAATACTGAAATAGGTGAATATAGTTGTCATATAACCATTATTAGTAACATCAATTAAACCCATGGTTCACTTACAAACTTTATCTTCAATTTAAGAACGATAATCTGGACATTTAGTGTATACGTTTGAAAAACACAGATTTTCACCAAAAGGCACAACTTGAACCGAAAATATCGAGGAAATATTGTTTGAAATAAAATATGCGGAATTTAAAGTTTTCAAAATAAACAATCTTCTGTTTTCTGATCAAAGACAGCAGTGTTACAGAATCATGTTTTTGAGTTCTGTCAATCTTTGTATTGTGTGCAAATAGACGTAGGCTTACAACCCATAAATTAAGTGCAGAAGCGTAGAGCGTAAAACTCCATTTATGAGCCATAAATTGGTTGATTTGTCTTAATCCGAGAAAAGGTCATGGACAAAGAGATAAAATACGGTTTTTGCCATAATTTTTGTTTTCTTCAGTTTCTTCTGACCATTGATATATTATAGATTATTGTCATTTTAATTGGCTTGTTGACCAGTATATGAGTATTTATCTCTCGTGACTGATATTGAGGAATAATCTGGAACCATTTTACTTCAAATAACTAATTTGATTATATAACAGCAAATTGGATACATGATCATGATGGAAGTTGACCAAATATATACCGCAAATTCAGCCCTAGGTGAAGTCCTTTGTCCTGGCCAAACAGCATAAGTCTAACAAATTATTGCGCATAAATACGGCCAATTAGTATTCTATGTTACACAGGTTAAATAAAACACTGGCGATGTAAATTGCGAAAGATGGGTCGCACGAAATATTTCTCAATTTATATTGGTTGTCTAACGTTTGTTTCGATGTTAGATGTGAAAAAGACTCACCAATGTCATGGTCGATGTTAAATTGTTTTATTTTTTGTTAGATTTACAGTATCTACATCAGTGCTTCTCAACCTTTTTTTATGCGGTTTAGTGACTTCGGAGGACAAGCTTTGCAGGATCGAAGCCACTCGGGGAGGGCCTAGGAAGCGTTCTCCTCCCAGAGAAATTTTCGTTCATCTGAGATCATTCCGGACAGCCATCTCCTTACATTGGGGCCCCCATCTTTTCTCGGATAAGCTTAGTTCGCGCTTGAAAACATAATACGAAAGCACAAGCTACAAAAATACAAGATTCCAAACAAAGCTCCTTGGTGATCAATCACCAACAGTACGTTTATCTCACCCGATGCTTATAGTTTGAAATATATTCCCTTTTTTCAGTCATTCCCCAATTTCCCCCTTCCTCGTAAAGTAAACCCCAACCCCCACCCCCCAATTCCTCCTTACTTTCAATTTCCCCACTGGGTAACGATATGGACTCCGGTTGAGACCTTTCATTTGTTTAATTGGTTCATATGTTGATGTGCTTCCTTTTTAGCCGCATGTTGTTGAATCGGAACAATTACTACATAATTTAAAAGAAGCTGACAAAAAGTTAAGAGAAGAAAAACGGCGACAATTAGAGCTGATAAATAATCGACGGGAGCAACTAAGACAGCATCGTACAACACCAAGATCTTCTATACCACCGGCAGCCTCGAAACCTTTTGGCAGGTAACACACAATTATCTTTCATTAATATCATGGACTGTTGATTAGATTCAATGTGGATAGCCCACATTCATGTATCTGAATATGCCTTGACTATTCGTTTACATCTGCTTGTTATTACAATCTATAACAGTTGTGGTGATCTATACGAAAGATCAATGTTGCAATAAATTTTAGTTGTTTATTGCGATATAGAGCATTGAGCGACCCCTTGATTCTATCGTCTATCTGTTTCTTATAAACACTGGCAAAAGTAGCGCTCAGGAGTATTTCCCGTACCAAAATTGCTATCTTTGCCCTTGTCTCTACCTCCTATCTGTTTATTGATTTTGTGATATGTCTTACAATGAATGATCGTATGTTGTAAGTTCATCTTGTCCTTGAAGAGTATGATTGTCACCATGATAACGGTTAAAAGGAAAGTATTTTCCGGTAATACCGCATTAATCAATAAAATACTTGTGAATGTTCTTTTCCCTTTTATATATCAATATCTTCAATATATATTTATTTCAGATAAGAATATACAGACGATTTATCTTACAGTTTCCTTCAATATCAATATTGAATTCAACCCAATAAAACTTGTAATATTGGAGATAAATTGTTTGATTAGATCTCTTTCTTTCTCTAAACAAACTGGAATACATAATTCTCGGCTAGATTCACTCATAAACATCATTCTTTGTTCACATTTTTACAATTGTTACGCGAAATATTTGTTGTTTGATTTCAGATTTCCTGTGTTTGTTATAAATTTGTCTGAAATATGGTTGGATTTGTGTAAAAATTGTTGACAGTGACAATGAATTCTTTTTTTAATCCTTCAATGCACTTCCAAATTTTACACGATTCAATTTTCTTATTATGACTGCAAGATGCAAGACACATTATCTCTATTTTTCCATTCATTAAATAATAATTTGATTTTTAAAAATATGATATACCTTCTGCTTTGATACGGAAGCAAGAGAAATAAAGTTAGGAAGCAATTTCAAAGTTCAGAATTCGATTAAATATATTATAAATTAGTGTTAGAGCAAATGAATTTTCAACAATAGTCTGCAACTTACAGACTTTAAATTAGTAACGTTTACTGAACTTCGTCAGCGCCTAAGTTGCATATGAATCAGTTTGGTGTGAAACTCTTGATTCATTTTTAACATGCATGTTTCTGGAAGAAGTACGACCTATACGTTTATATTATGTTCTCAATGATGAAAATTTATAATGGCTTTTTAAAATAAACATTTAAAGGGATAATAGGCGTTAGAATACACTCGTCTTACGGCTTATATTTGTGTTTAATATTGACTATTAGTTAAATAAGTATGCATCCCAAATTTTACCAAATTTTAAAAAGCCACAATAAAACTATATCCGGAATTTAAAAAAAAAAACGAGCCAGTGACGATTCCATTCAGTTTGTTAATAAAAGCGTCTGGAAAATCAACGCTAAAACATTGTGCAATTCAACAGTAGGGGTCAAGGACGCGTGAAAACCCACATGTTAGAGTTACTTCCCTTTATATTTTACAATTTGAAAATCGCTTGATGGAAGTATTAAGCGTTTTATAATTAACTACATGATTATGTAGATTTATCCGATAATAGAGGGATTTTGATGTATAGTTATGACACCAGGTTAGTCCACTGATGGATGTATACTGTTATTGTCCAAATTTGAGTGAAATTAAATTTTTATGTTCCTTCTAACGCCTATTATCCCTTTAACGGATATTCCATATATGCACAGCACAACCTTTTTTTTTTAAACACCTTTTTCATACTGCTCAAATGTGTTCAATGAAGGGCTTTATATAGAGGAAAATGACGAATGATTTTAGTCCTAAACGACAATAAGTTTTTGTTATTTTAGAAAAAGATTTGAAAGATGAAATAACCTCAAATGGAAACTGGTACAGGGTCGTTCAATTTTTTTTGTTAAATTTATTCACTGTTTATTGTTATTGTTATTATTCAATACTCCGTCCACAATTTTCGCTGCTGAATTAATAAATATACTATGTTCTATTGGTTTACTTTGTTTTTCGTCACGAGTAATTACCAGCTATAACTGAAGTATAAAATAATCGAAGTAGCAAAGTAGTCAGTAATACAAAGCCATAACAGCATGTCATATATTGCAATACTTCCCATAACTGACCAGATACTATCATAAGAAAATAAAAATCTTCCAGATGTAGGTGGATGTGAGCAATTTTTGCATTCATAATGGTGGGTTTATCATCCGCACCTTTTTTCAACCCCAACGTCTTGTTACCTATCAATATGTTCACGCAGGGCTAACCAATTCAGTCAACTTTAACCTTTGGTCTGAGGAATAAATTGAAACTTTTTTTAAAAATACATGTATTGTAAATTTTTAAGAGAATCACTAAACTGGATGACTACAATGTGTGAAGAGGTTTGATGTCAAGCTGCAACTGTTACTGTCTTGCTGGAAATGTAGAGACAATGAGAGAATGTCCCCGTACGGTGTATGTTCATTTTCTTATCAGCTATTTAGGCAAATAGACTACAGTAAGGTGACTCACTACACCATTCTTATTGTCTAGAAGGTGAATGGCTTCTGGAAGTTATTAAGTTGCAGGTTGGAAGAAAGATGTGGAAGTCTCTAGGTTGAAACGGTCAGATTAATGGATAGATCGCCTTAAGAAACTCTGTTCTTTAGTGATGGCACCTGATAAGTTCAGATGATGAATACATATCCTTATTGACAAATTTGACATCCTAAGAGGTAATATTCCTTTAATCGTTATACTTTCTATCCAAATTGAAAGTATGAGTATAGCTATATTTAAATAAATAGACAAGAAAATATATAGTAGGATTTATTGTACATGAATATATTTACAATATTTCACAAATATACAATAATAACAAAATAAAAGTTTAGAGATCAGTGTTGTATAATATAGATTATGATATAAATGTTTTTAAATACAAATTTATATACATATTTATGCTTAGGTTGTAACTGTACAAATTTACATTGAAGCCTCTAACTACTGTCCTTCACTTATTTATCACATAAGTTCTTTACACGAAAAGCACAAGATAAAACATATGCGACGTTCAAATAATAAAGGCAACGAATTATCCAATGCCAAAGGTTAATTGCTATACATGTATAATGATATTCGTTTGGTTTCGATACAAACTGAAAAAAGTGTAAAAAATTTCAAACTGGTATTCGTGTTAAGTGTTTCTATCACGAAATGTCATACACATAGGTTTTATCACACTGAAGTTATACATACTATTCATGGGATATCGATTACGGAAAACAAATCATTTCATTTCTATGTTATCAACTTGGTATCAATTTCGGGCGGTAACATTTTGTCATATTGCGGTTTGTTCAGTCAGTCACATGAAGAAATTTCCACCTGAATAATCCGATGCTAGATCATTCAGTCAACTGGCTGCTATCTCACCGTGTCATCAAGTAGTCTATCAATTTCCATTGTTATCTTTGTTCTTAAGTCAGACAGAGAGCGTATGGCAAGGGTATCTTATCAATTGTTGTAAGCTCAGATCAACTTGTTGCTAGAACTTTTTATTTATTGGATCGCGTGAATTTTGGTTTGATGAAACAGGCATCTATAATCGCAGGCTCACAATATCTAATCATTGTTTTATGGAACAACCGTGAACCAGTCAAGTAATCGCAGGCTCACAATATCAAATCATTGTTTGATGGAACAACCGTGAACCAGTCAACTAATCGCAGGCTCACAATATCAATCATTGTTTGATGGAACAACCGTGAACCAGTCAACTAAACGCAGGCTCCCAATATCAAATCATTGTTTGATGGAACAACCATGAACCAGTCAACTAATCGCAGGCTCACAATATCAAATCATTGTTTGATGAAACAACCGTGAACCAGTCAACTTATCGTAGATCACCTTATCAGAATACATTTTGGTGAAACAGTTGTCTACATGCAGGGTTATCAAATTGTTGTTTGATGAAAAGGTTAATTAATCCCAGGGTCACGATATCTAATTGGTGTTTGATGAAACGGTCAACTAATCTTAGTGTCACGTTGTTAAGTTACTATTGGTGAAACACTCAACTTATCGCAGGTCACGATATCAGAATACATTTTAGTCATCACATTGAAATAGTCATCACAGGGTTATGTTATCATCGCGGGGTCACATTGTCAATTGCTGGTTCGATAGAGTCAACTAATCACAGGTTCGGGTTATGAACTAATTGCAGTGTCATGTTATCAATTTGCTTTTTGATCTCGTCATTTAAATTTTTGTTAAGTCAAAGTGTGCAATTTGCGATCATCCTTTTTTCAGTTTGAAATCGAACAAATGTACGGACAAAATATAAAGCATTAAGCACTTGAATAGAAACAAGGCAAAACCAGAAACCAATGACACTTAAAGCGTGTTGTTATTAAATGTTTACCTTTGTAATATTTAGTTCGTTTTAGTTCCTTTTCGCTTACCTTTATGTAGAAAATGTGACTTAATAAGATTTTGAATAATTGCTCATATGCGCATAGGTTATAAATTCAATAATCAAAAAAACATAACGTTTAAAACAATATGACTGAAACCAATCTAATCGTACAATATTGTTTTGTACTGTGTACATCTTACATTACCACTATGTTAGATTACACCAAACCTGTTTCTCCTAACACCTTGTTATTGAATGGAACAGCAATTCAGGTGATGTAAAATGACTCTATTCACATCCGTTACAGATCTACTCATTAAAGGTACGATTTACCCACATATACTCTGCATCATTGTACCTTACCATTGTACATTATACCAAGTCCTTTACTATACCATTGTACAATACATAACAATTCCACTCATTACGTTACCATTAACACTGTCCTGTTCATCAACTGTAGATATGAGATCAGACCAAGCCACCACAGTGAGGTTACGATATTGAAAAATTTAGACATTCCCTTTCCCAATTTACACAACACTTGAAGGACTGAAACAAATAATAATACATCAAATGAATTCCTGAAACATGGTGATAAATGATATGAAATAAGAAAGAAGATTAACCTGCAAATGAAGAAAGTATTAGTTTGTTCCAACAGCGTCACACAAGGGTAATTATTTGCGTTTAATATACCTTGTCATACAATTTACTGAGTAAAGGAAGATGATGACTAATTAATCTACGAAAATCTACATTTTAACTAACTAAATATCTACAATCTGAAACTAGTTTAGCTTTGTGAAATTACTATTTACTACACTACTTGAGCAAAAGAGATTTATTCAAAATTTTAGAAGTCATAGATGTTGTAATTATGGCGTTATTATTGATGAAGCCCTGTTGCTCACATAAATGGATATATAGCATATAACATAGCATCTCATATTTTAGCTTATAATATGCTATGCTATATACAACAGGACAGGACATGAAAGCTGACAAATAAAACACAATTTCAACATTAAGTAAAACATCAAGTTTTAGAGAAAAAAACACATTCTCTTCAGAGTCAAAAGGAATTAAAAAGAAAGTGGATATCGGAAAGCCGAAATCATAATTCAACGTGTAGAAGAAAATTTTCAGAGAATGATAGACATTTGGACAAGAGACACGGACACAACTGACTGACAGAGTCCTTACCGTGACATTTACATCGATTTAGGGCCAATTTGTTTATTTAGATATACCGACCGGTTTTGAGAAAGATAACATCGGCATGGTTCTTATAATATTATTTCATTCTATAATATTTCATTCACCGCAGATAATATATGATGGTTAATCTTAAACCAAAGCCATGAAACATCCTAATCGGCCAGGAAATTAGGGAATGGATACGCTTCGGTACACAATTGAAAAAAGGGCCAACAATTAATGATGATAAGAATTAATGTGTTTAAAATATAAGTGTCCACCTAACCTCATGCACATGAATTGTGAATATTCAGATTTCAAAAACATACCACAATGTTTGTAAAGAAAGCTTCATTGAAAGTGAATATAAGTGAACATTCGATGAGATATCGGGTGTGAGGATCACTCGATCATTTTGTGGGAGTGGAGACAAAGAAAAATAGCTGGTCGATCCATAATGCATGTATATTAAATGTATAATGTCACGTGCTGTAAGAGAACCAAACACAAACAAACAAATCCCATTCACCAGCATCTAGCCTACTACGCTAGCACCATCCCATCCTTACCCTTTTTCTTCTTCCCTTTCCATAATATAACCCATCTCCAAGTACCTCCATAACTTATAAACAAACACTCAAAATATACAGCACAAACTCCCAAGACTCGTAGAATATGATTTCTTAATATTGAATGGGTACAGATGTAAGCATGGACGTTTTAGAGGAAAATGTATATCTGTTCAAATATGGTCAATTTTTCTGCCGACATTGGGATTCAGAAAGTAGACTTATATGACAAGAGCTTGTTTGAAATTGAAATTCCTTGATGCTGGCCTTTTAAAGATAATTTTCTATAAACTATCCAAATTGATTTGTAAATGCTTTTAAAGAAGAAATAGTTATCATTATTCTAGAGTTGAAACTAACCTCTACAACAAATCAAACATACCAACACCATACCACAAAACAATGCAAATACAAACACTTGATTATATGATTTGAATGCAAATTTCCATCTACCCCCGTTCTACTTTACCTACCTCGGCGATCGTCTTTATTTCACATAGATTTAATCACGTCTTCAAATACCGGAAGTCCACCTTTATTACCTACCTTTGTTTTGATTCTCATGAGCGTGACCGGAAGTGATATTTATTACGTTATCAAGAACAGACGACATTATAGTTAAGTAGGAAGAAATGCAAAGAAATAATAGAAACATCATCATGGCTTTTACAGACATATATACAAACCACTGACAGACATTAACCCATTTAGTTGAAATCCGCCAGAAGAAAAGGACATTACAGCTGAAGCTGCCATAAATTGCCATATATGGATGCTTGGTCTACAGGACCATGCGCATTATAGCCTTTCCCATGATTACCGTCATCTACCATCTAATAATTTCTCAAAATGTAACTGCTCCTTAGATTGTTTAATATGCTTAAATGCCAAGTAGTATCTGGCATATTATTTGTAGAGTAAAAAAGGACAAGCAGATGAAATAATTACGTAGATGACGGTTAGTAGTCATTGAAAGTATTCTTTTAGATAGAAAGACCCAAGCCGAAATGTTATGCTTATACCGAAATAAAGCAGTATACTGTTAAAGTCGTTACTTACCAGCCCCACCATCGGTACCCACAAGGTGGACAAATATTTTGTGGATAATCACAAGTGTTCGTTATATTGTTGAAAAAGAATCCACCATCTGAAAATGAACACTGTTTGAATCCTAGGAACTCATTTTTCCTGCATTCATAATAAAAACTACAGCCTTTTGATATCGCAGCATACTTTCCATCTGTTTTATGGTGACACGTCGGTGCTTCTCCACAAGGCGCTTGTACGTTTTCCTTTTTATCACAACGTCCGATCTGTTCATTGAAAACTGAGCCATGTGGACAAGTGTCATTTCGAATTAGGACGCCTCGTCCACACTCAAAGTATTTATGACAACCATTTTTAGAGTCTGTGTAAAATCCTGAGTCTCTTCCTTCACATGGATTTGTTAAAAGTCCACAAGGCCTTGGAAGAAGTTCTGTTGAAAGAACACATTCAGATGTTACCGGATCGAAGGATCCGTAATCGCATGTGTGGTATTTAATGAATTTGCGCCTTCTGCATTCAAAATAAAAACTGCATCGTCCATAAGGATCAGCGTGATACCCATCCTCACGATCAATACATCTAGGTATTGTACCAGATCCACATGGTGCTATTGAACGCTCTGTTGATTCACATTTTAATGTTAAAGGATCAAATACTAAACCAGAAGGACACTTATCATAACCAAGGAATTCGCTGTGTTTGCATTCAAAGAAAATACCACAGCGACTCTGCTCATCTGGGTAAAAACCATCTTGGCGGTATGAACAATCCGGTCTCAACCCACCATATGGTTTTGGTACTTCATATATCGACACGCAATCATAAACGTCGGTCGAGAAGATTGGGTTTGGATCCTGACAATCATCTTGCGCTATACTTCTCTGACTGTAACATGTTACAAACGTTGGTGACCATCTGTCGCTATGTAATGGATATATACCGTTCTCTTTTCCTCGACAAGTTCCGTGAACGAATTCACATGGAACACAATCTGAGGTCCTGCATTGATTAATATCATATTCACCTAAAATAAAAGAGTAAAAAATTCATTTATTATCGTGGATTGTGATTCTAGATAGTTTAATTTGGGTTGTATATGTATCATGATAGCGACTTCTCGGTTAATAATTGTACAGATGATGAAGGGAATCAGTTATCGTGGATAATAACAGTATATCACGACTGGTGAAGTTAACGACGTTTTAACACAAAACAAGGATGGTTCATTTTGTTATGGATGAATTATCAAATTGTGTATGATCATGACCTAAAATGAAATATTGACAAGGCAAATTATCGACGGTTTCTGATATTTATCGATATATATTAAATATCAATTTGAATATCCCGGTGTCTAACAGGTAATTTGATAGCAAGATATAGTATAATGGTTTCCGATGAAATAACAAATACTGATATAAATACAGTATCATGGCATACGGTGGTACTACAATTATCTTGATTTCTGATACAACATATTGATGTCAAATTATAGTATCGTGGTTTCGGTTGGTAAAAGAAGTATAATATTGATGTTCTATAAGGTAAAAAGACTTCTAATGTTATAACGAGAACTTGTGTCAAAGAAAGTTTTTTTTTTTGGTTTCTTATGGTACAACCAATACTTTAATGTCAAAAAAAGTATCGTGGTTTCGGTTGGTAAAAGAAGTATAAGATATAAAGATCTATAATGTTATAACGAGAACTGGTCCTGGTTTCGGGTGGCATAACAAGTACTTTGATAAAGTATCACTGTCTGATGTTATTGCTTGTATCTAGGAATTTGATGTTTTTCATTGCAGCATGGCATGCATGTTTTGGTATTGAACGACACGAAAGTACAACTATGCTTTCTTTGCTCTTTTCTATAAGAACTAAATGGTAGGTAATTTATTTCTCTTAAATAACTCATTTGTGTACTTGCATCATAGAAATATTCATAGCTATATTCCCCTGATGGTTTCATTGTTTTCGTGTATTTACGACATAAATTATTCTTTACAGAAGGTTTTCTTTACAAAATATATTGATTTTTTTAAAACTATTTCTCAAGAGAAATTGGTCGAAAAGATGGTAGCTAACTAGAAAACAATTGATAGAGTCGAACTGACTGTGTATTGTCAGTAAATGTCAACTGCTGGTTTAAGTAAAAAACTTCGCAATGCGACAAATTAGATCACACCTCTACTCAAACATTTTAGGTGTAATACATTATTTTGTTTCTTTGCTGGAGTCTTATCACATAGTAAGCTACCAATAGCTGATATACAAATGTCGGAACCGAGGTTAAAAGAGAAGTGTGTTTTTATCTTTATGAATAATACAGCTATAAGCATGTAAACCCAAAGTCATTTAGCTTTACCTCCTTTTGCTTGCAGAGTTTTGAAATGTTTGCACAGGCACACTTGAAAAAACTAAAAATATTTTTCCGAGGCGAATCATTAACAAGTTCAATATTTTAAACTTTGCATTTTGGAATTTTCAAAAAAAGTTATATGGATGCCGTTTCGTGTAAATATTTTCCTTATTTCATATAACATGACGTTGGGAGGAGCTGGAATTCAGTGTGTGTATATATGGGTAATAAACACAGCATGCAACACATCCCCACGATTTACCGGTGGGATATGGACAAGTACATCACATACACGAACTCGTAGAGTCAGATTTCTCAGACACGGAATACTTACATCTATCAACAGCTTCAAATCTGTCACCACATCTAACATTGATAAATTCTCTACACATACTAGTTTCTATATCAAATAATTGGGGATATCGACATTCTCTCACGTATGGCTCTCCATAGATAGGCTCTTCTGTATTAGATAAACTACAGTTGTAATACCAATGGCAGTTGTATCTGTGAGGTAACAATCTGTCTTCAAGACCAAAGCAGGGGCTTCCTGAAAAGATTAGTAATAAGATGTAGGAGACTGTGTTATCATTGTTCCATAGGTATATAGATACTTGTATGAAAATAAATCACCAGTGGACAAACTTCCGAAATAAATGCAGAAGACCTAAAGGCCAAATAAAATCCTCGTTTCTAAACCGTCTGGAATTCATGTTTGAGAAAAATAATTTGGTTAATTAACTAATTAAAGTTGATCGTAGAAATGTTAACGTTGGGGCGGAATTGTTTTAATTTGTTTAAGTTCGGTTAAATGTGACCTGTTATTGATGGGTATCGTCATTTCTCCAGATTATAATCGATTCTGTAACTATACAAGTCGGCTAAACAAATCACAAAACTTTGTTTCATGTCAACAAATTTCAAAAATCATTGAAGAATGTGCACAGCAATTTTTGATCGCATCAATCGCATTTATATGAAGCATGATTCAAAGTTTTGAAACAGACGAAATAATGGTTGAAAACAAACAGAACGTTTTAAATGCTCTCATAAAATTTACAATATCAATACGATAATGAGCGTTTTCAATATTAATCTTACTTCAAAGTCGTGTTAAGAAATTAAATGTTTTTGTCATATTTAAATATTTAAATACTAGCAACAGTTCAGTGGAATGTACGATCGTTCATTTTGATAGATTTTGTCAATGGATAAAACAAAATGTTTTAAAAATTTGAAATAGAAGATGACATTATCAGTTTGCGTATTGGGAGATTTGAACCTGTTCGGGTGAAAATCATTTCAAAAATCAAACTTTTGAACATGGGCAAGATAGAGACAACATTTTTATAAGAATAAAATGAAGGAATTGGAATTTGGTAGGAATTTAAATTGGAAAACCCCTTTTTATATGCCCACCCATGTCCGTCCGTCCGTCCGTCCATCCACAGTTGCTCGTTAACGCTCTAGAAGGCACAATTCTCGACAATTCTATTACAATTTTGACGAAACTGGCTGAAAGTGTTTGATTTCACAAAAGGATGAGCCTTATTGAAAATAAAGAATATCGTAATATATTTAATATAATTTCTTGACCTTGTTCTTTAAAAAGCTTTCGATTTTTGGCTCGAAACACCTCTACAAGGCACTATTCTTTACTGATATTGACGAAACTTGCTGAAATTGTTTATTATCACTCAAGGATAAACCCTATTGAAAATCCAAATTACAGAAAAATATTGCATTTTAGAAGGTACAATTCTTGACAGATTTTAATGAAACTTAGTAATATTGTACATTTATCACCCCAAAAAGAAGTGTATTTTTGAAGGTTTTCATTTCATTTCATTCTGGTGATTATTACTGTACTGACAAGTTTTGGTATAAATTCAATGCTGCCAGTGGACGTATATTGCCTTGCCGAGCAAGCTATCTTTCAGAGTAATTATATATTTATTATATAACACTATTCTGTATAAAACCCTTATGAATTGAAACAAATCAGTTTAATCGTAAATTTTTCTATTATGTTAACACTCGTCATGAAAGAGGTACGATTGACGAAAAACCACCTGAAAACAGTTACATTTATTTCAACCCGAAAACAATTTTTGTATTTTTTGAAAAAAAAAAACCACCACAGACCAGAGATAGAGTCTACATGCTTCGGACACATTGAACGTTTGGTTAGCGTCATCTTGAATAAAAACGAAATAAAATAATGCTGTGTTTGTGCCTTTTCGAAAATTTTCGTAGAATTACGGTTGAAATTCAACAAATCAGATGAAACAACGCATGTAAATGTTTAATTTCGACAGTTTTCTCCAGATCTAAAACCCTACTCAAACAGGTGCCTTTCAGTCTAAAAAATACCACTGAAAATAATCTGCGGTCTTCAGATTACCTACACTCAAATGAGATGGGCTTTTTTCACGAAGTCGTCTATTTTTCTAATTCAAACAACTTTACAGATTGTTTGAAGTAAAATGTTGCACTTTCAAAAATCAATTATTCAGAATTATGAGTTAATGCGCCGGAGTACAAAAATTTTCAGATTTTGACATTCTAAATCACTCAAATCTCTTGATTACACTCACAAAAACTACCAAGAAACTTGATTCTGATGCTTTTTGACAGTAAGGTCGAAAATTCAAAAAAATGAAATGAAGTCGTCCTACTTTTCTGCACAAGTAGGACTTTTGATCGCACTGATATCACGAAAACAGATTCCATGGACATTTCAGTCTGCGAATACCATGTATACCGAAAATCAACAATTTATCACGGATATTTTCACGTTTGTTATTTTTGATAAAAAGTGATTGTCCTTGATTACCTTTGATAACGTCTTTTAAAATTGATTTGAATCTATTTTGGCGAGGTGGACGAAAATAGCTTTAAAGAATTCTAAAATTGTACGTCGTTCCAATCAAACGTCGCCACTTGAACATAAAAATGTTTAAGTCTGTGTATGTATACTCTTATTAACACTTTAACGTCCAACGTTAAACATTTTTAATCGATTCATATTCTGTACAAAACAGGAAAAGGGTATGGTACAATTTTCCCAACATTGTTTGATCGAGTTTAAAAATTTTCATTCTTAAAAACGTTTGTTGAAATATTGTCAGTCGTAGGCTTGTAGCTTTTACCTAAATAGCTTGCGATTTGTACCCTAACTTGACCGGCAACACCTTTGGAATTCTCGAATCTTTATCAATTCGGACAAATCATTGAATTGCTGGACAAGAATTTCAAATAGAATTATTTCTCGTTCAACAATGTTTATCCCGAATTCTCGAATTAATCCGTACGACTGAACAACTGAACAACTGATTGATATAAAATTCATTAAATCTGTTCGTATGACTTTCTTCCCATTTACATTTAGAGCGTAATTTTTATCCTTAAAAGTTTCTTTCAACGAAAGAATGAATTAATTGACTGATCAAGTATATTGTTCAATTTAACTACATTTATATAAAACAAAACACGAGGTCATATTATGGTAGAACATACTTCTTTAACAATTGTCGTTCAGATGGAACAAACGTGTGTTACAGGCTGTGGACTTAAAGTTGGAAATCGCAAAAAGAGTAGGCTAATGCCATTTCATCCGTCGTGTTTTTGATATATATTATGTGCCTTCCGCTTAACTAATTAGTGCTTAAATTTCAGTGGGCATGGCGCTTCAGTATTTTGTATTCAGCATTCCACAATAAAACCATTAAGCAAAATTACTGTATCTGTATTGTGATAAAAAATATTTTACAGTAAATTATTGTGCCTTAAAAAGACTTGGCAAATAATGCAATTCCATAAGATTTCAAAATAAAATCATGAATTGACCTACCTTTTTCAAATGATTTCTTTTCATCTGATAATTTTGGATTTATTTGGATGCTTTTGGATGTTGTGGTATCTGGTATTGTAGCTAAATCGTCTCCAGGTACCTCAACGGTTCGTTTTGTTGTATGATAAGGATTAAGTTTCTTCTGAGTTGCATAATGGTAAACCGGTTTCTTCTCATCACGTACTTTGTCTGGCATACCTGTTAATTTCACCTTCAAATTAACCATTGTAGTCGTTGTAAATCTGACGAACGGTGATTTTGAAAGTCGACGATTAGTCTGGTTGTGATTAGTTGATTTTGGAATAATAACAGTTTTCTGATGATTTAGGTCGGTTGCTATAGTTGTTGGTAAGATTTCTGACCTGGTGGTCTTGGTAAAGATTGGTGCAGCTAGAAATGTACGATCTATAGAATTTGGGTGTTTAGCCTTTGGAACCCATCCTGGTGATGGTGGTTTTTCTTTCATGGCGTTACAGTCATCCCATCTAGAACCTTCTGGCACACAGTTCCTCGCCTCGTTACCCCAAACCTGTCCGAGAGGACAACCAGGCATCGTTAACGGTTTTCCGAAATGACAGATGAAGTATTTGGAACAATCTCGGGGATCGCGGACCCATTGAATAGCAATGGCATCCGGACATGGATATTCCGGATTTTTAGCCAAAGTAAATCCTGTCAGAAGTAAAACAGCCTGAGCTATTAAAGTTTGGTGATCAAATCTACTAAGATACATTAATTCAGATTGTTATAGACTATAATTAAAAAGATTTAGACCAATTTCAGTAGTATTATCCTCAATTAAAATGTCTTAAATCCTCATATCCTTGCAACAATTTATCTGTATCACTATAACAACGAAGAACTTAATAAGATGTTCAAGTTCTATAAGTTCTACAGACTCGCCAAGACCAAGACGTTTACACCAACCACGAACAAGTTGAAAATGAAGTTCTTTCCTATTCTCTTCTCCAAGTAAAATAGATACACGCGATTGATTGCCAAAATTGCCTGGATGGTAAACAAGGATTTGGAGCGGGTAACAGTCATATTGTTTAACTCGTATTGATTTGAGTGCTACATCGCACATACTCATTACCTTGAATACCATCTAAATCTCGTCCTTAAAACCAAATAATCGCTCTGTACATTCCTAACACGACATTGCCAAAACTCGAGAGATGAAAGGTTGAATTCCGGTACAAGACATCTGTCTGGATACAGTTTAAAAGAAAAAGTTGAAATAATCCAACAACACCGTCCATGTTAAGATTGTGTGTTTAGTAGGTGACCGTCAAGTAGATTTTAGTAAGTTAGTAAATATACCAATGGTATGATAATGTAGGTCTACCAATGTCCAAGAAAATTGAATGGAAACTTCTTCTGGGGTTTAAGTGTTTTTTATCACATTCAAATAACAGTTATTAAGTTTTAAGGCACCTCTATCATTACTTTCGGTATTGAAGCCGTTTTTTCATTCTTATATATTGCTAGCCTTTACCAGTCGTTTTACATTACAGGATGCATCTTTTCTATTTTCTATAAATGCTGGGCTATTGCATAATTCTTATCAGCTATATCAGCGAATATGAATAGATTTTTGTTTCGTGATTTCAGATGAGTTTACAGTATTTGTACCAAGGAAAATTATATTTAAAAGTCGTTAATTTCGTTCTAAATTTTTTGTCATTTTGACCTATCATTAACATTTAACTGTTTAAGAAATGACGTTCTCAGCCATAATGACAATATTTGGTATAGATAATTAGAAAAAACGGTGAATTTGTACTTAAACAGCAACGCCATATTGATGTTTTCAAAAACAAATTCCAAATTATATGACCTATAATCCTGTATATAAACAAGAAAATCTGGGCCTCTTTCGTTTTTCGAGACACTTAGTGTTTGTATTTTTTAATATACGGTCTCTAAAATCTTTATTTTGCATCCTACCTTCTTACATAGTTACTTTCAATATCACTCCCAACAAGTCGAAATAATGATCGATTGTTTTTAAAAATATGACAAAAAAAAAAAAAAAAAAACAACTGAAAAAAATGGAAAATAAAATTGTAACAATTTATCAAACTCATTTTACAAGCAAATTGTGGTGTATTGAGGGGGAATTTATGAAATTAAACTTACACCACACAGTGGAGTTTGTGATTGATGAGAAAAGACTAGGACTGAAAGAGTCGCCTTGTCTCATTCAGTTTTCGTACAACGTGGGAATAGCGTCTTACCACAGGAGATATTTTAAAATACGGAAATACATGTGTTAATTCTTGAAATTTAATTCCCTCGAAATATATGTATGGAAAGGACAGAATCTTGAAAGCAAACCATGTGATAATTATCAATAAATGCCATATAAAAATTACACATGGTAATTGTCATAACATATATAGTATAATGACTCTATGTAAACGACATTGCTTACTATTTTCACCTTTATTTTATTTATTTGAGGAGTTAGAATGTCTTATATTATGTATGTTGTATGAGTTTGAAAAGGTCATGTCGTAGATTTCTTGTTGTCGTTTTGTTACATGTAGACTAGAAATTGGGTATGTAAAGTCAGCTTAACATGGACTGATTAACATTTCGACGAATCGAAAACAAACATTTATATTCAATAATCTATAATGCGTCAAGGCCATGCAGATAATGAAGAAATATAACGGATCAATGAGGCACAGGGGTTAAACCAGTAAATGTTTCTACTCTAGAATGTGTGTTTACTATCAACGATTCAATTTTTCATTAGCACAATTTCATAATCATTTAATGCAGTTCAGAAATTCCATTAAGATTTCAATCAAATGAAAAGATAACTTGCCTAGCAAGATTAATATACCCACTGGAAGCATTGGATTTGAATAAAAAATCGGCCAATAACATTCATTAAAAATTGTCATCAATGCCAATGCTCACACCAAGTTTCATTTAGATCCAATACATTCTGATGCGATTTTATTAAGTTAAGGGCAATAACTCGAGAACTGATCATGGAAACATCGCAAAAATCAAACTTGACTACTGCTCTTCAAAATACATTGAAAATTGTAGATTCTATTGCACCTCGATATTTTACTAAGTCAAAAACTCTTCATCTGTCTTATCCAATGCTCACACAAAGTTTTATTGAAACCCCTAGAAAATTTTAGCTTTTATTGTGTCTTCAACAAATCTAGAGGCAGGGGCAATAACTCAAAAGCCGTTCATCGAGAAAATAGTCTGCTTTAAATGTAGATGTAGAAGTTTCATTGTGTGTTTGTTCCTGCAGTAGGCCAATAAGAGGAAAACAAATATCTTGATCTGCATTTAAATCATTTAGAACTGGTTTATAGAGAGAACATAATTATTGCTTTTATTCAAGTATTCACTGTTAAAAGGATAATCTCCCTTTGGTCTCCACAAATAAAAACATATTAGATTTTTGAGAAAGCTTAACACTGTTATGTAATATATATATATTGATGATATATTCCAATATTAAATATTTTCATTGATTATCATGTTATGATAGTTAATGTGATAATTTATTAATAATAAGCCAATTGAAACAAGAATGGTGTAAATCAATAAGCTTTAAAGACTTAACTGCAGTTATATCACGTTTGTCTATCTAGAATGTTTTACAAACCCTGTTTAATTCCTATTGATCCAAATTTGAGGGAATTTCTTCACGTAATCTTGCTTGAAGTAAGTCGAGGACATCATTTTTTCTGGACTAAAAGTGCTGTGATAAAACGTATAAAAAATACACATGTACTGTGAACTAAGAAGGCTGCTTGTTATGAAGCAGTGTGTAACATTTAATCTCTTATTTTCAGAGTCAATAAACATTTAACAATCTGTACATAAAAGGTCATTGACATAATCTAATATATTAACAATCATAGACCTGTGAAAACAGGAAAAACTAAAAAAATATTTACTTTTAACATGAACTTTTTAAATCTCTAGGGCGATGGTTTAGTTGTTAAATTATCACATTTTATTCAAACCGAAGGCAAACTTTGCACTCGATTGTCAAGACACTCCACCTTAGTTGGCGAAAAACATTTAGCACATAACGAGAGAACGCTTTCAAGTTAATGATATTCAGATAGAAATGTTCCAAGAATAGTGCGCTATATTAAATTCATAGGAACAATTGCCAATAAATATTAGTGCAAGATACATAAATTTGTCCAGTCCAAAACACCGCTGACACAATTGTGAAGAGATTTATAATATATTCGTTATATTGTTTGGCTTATTTTACAGGAGAACATCTTTTAAATAATTTTGAAAAATATGCAATTTATAAATGAAAATTTCAGGAAAAAGGCTTGCCACTTCCTACATCGCCAGTTAAATAAATCAATTGTAATGACAGGTTCTCGGTTAAAACCCGTTATCGAATGAATCACGAATTTCTAATTCTATAGCTAATAATTATAGTCAAAGCATCGTTTAAACTCTGTCTTTTCGTTGGTGGCATCAAGTCGGCGAAAAGAAAAAAATGAAAAAAATGGAAATGAATGGAGTTTTACGTCCTACTCTTCTGCACCTTATGGGCTAATGAAGACGGGCAACGCCATGCAGTGTGCAATGAGGGAAATTTTGCCAGGACAGCGGCATTAGCCTACTCTTCATGCGATTTCCAACTGTCGGGGGATCTTTAACGTGCACAGCCAAATAGCACACGGGGCCTCGGTTTATTGTCCCATCCGAACGACTAGACGCTTTTTCCATGTCAGTCCCTCCGACCTGCATCACTGACAAGTGGAAACCGAGCTGAAAAATCCGAAAGTTCATCTCGACCTTTGCCGGGATTGAACCCTGGACCTTAAGGTTAGCGAGCAAGCGTCTAACCCACTGAGCCACCGCGAAAAGAAAAAAAGGTGTTACTAAAGTGTTACTTATGTCGTTACAATCTGTTTAAAACGTTATTTCTCATCTAATGAGATAACGAACATTATTAGAGTATAAGGTATCCTATGGGCACTGCATAAATATGTGACAGAAATTATGTTTTCAAGAAATATCTGTTGCATATATAACATAACATTATTCACAGAAAAGAGGGTTGTATCCTTTTAGTTTACATTTATAAAATTCTCCACATAACTTAAAGTATGGTTGAAGTGTATCTCTTCAAATTTTTGGAGAAAACAGCTTGTTGTCAATAGGTGTAGTTTGTTATTGTATTTTGCCAGTGATTAAGTCTGATGTTTTAGACTGAATAGCTTCCAATTGTACTTAATTCTGATCTATTTAAAAACTTGTGAAAACATCCGAACCGTAATTCCCTCCATCGCCGCTGCTAATCCTAGATAAACTAAATTATTCGACAGTTGGCGCTAACCATGTTTTATGGCAAATTAGCCTCTCTTCGTTCACTACGTCATGTCAGTCTTACCGAGAAGGAAGATAATTGAATATATTTTGACAGTTTTCGAAGCGGTCACAGAATTGTCAAGATGGGCTCATACTTTTTCACATTTAACTCATTTTCAACGAAACATTATATCTGATTTTTTAGCAGGATGCACGTACATAAGGTAGAGCAAACAATGGATACAAGGTCTAATAGAGTTTAACCCGCCGATTCTGACGTTGAATGTCAATCTCGTCGATGAAATTGCCGAAATCAACCTTAGTATCTCCTTCCAATTCAATGGACAAACAGCGGATAAGGCGACTGTTTGGCATGGAATTTCCCAGATACGCTTTCATATAAGTTTCATTTTAGAGAAACTGCGTTCACAGCTTGCTGTAACTGAGCAATCAGAGCGAGTCTATATAGATGCGATAAATTTGAGAAAGTCACATTTTTTTTTTTACTTTTTTATCAACGGGATTTCATGGGAAATGTCATCTCTATTCACTGCATACTTAACACTGAATTTCCCCAACATGGCATCATCTAACAATTTCTCAGATGTAGGATTTAATACTGAAATTGCTTTAAGAGCTTCAGTGTCAGTAGAGAACCTTTCATTAAGAAATAAAGTCGACGATGCTTATGTTTAGGCTTAGTATATCATTCTCTGACTACAGAGTTGTTTCGTGAGTTAGGAAGAATGAGATGAGTCAAATGTGTAGACGGTGGTTCTGACATCGGCCCAACTGAAAGCGACGAAAGTTGAGATGTGCTATGATGACAAAAAGCACAAGCTCCGCCTACGACTCCAAAGATAAGAAACAACCTCCCGTAGAAACTAGTTAGGTTCAACCGAGACTAAAGAAACGAGGAAGAAATGAAATTGTAATCTTAATTTGATTAAATTGGATAAAAGCCTGCTAAAATACAGCACATTATATTAATGTTGACATATTTAAACGTTGACTATCAAAATATTTTTACAAATTCTGGTCATAATGTAGGTTAAATATTTCTGATGAAAGCTTCTTTACTTCCACGAAGAAGGTACATGTAATTGCAAAGTTCGGATGGTGACGATATATACTTACAGTCCTTTAAAGACTATGTAATGTTTTGAATGTTGATGACAATATTCTAATATTTGTCCAACCTTATCATCTTTCCTTATTCTCATTTTTCTCTTTTATTTATTTTGTATCTCACATTCCTATATTGAATTGTCTGGCACTCATATCAAAGCCATGAGAATGTTTAGTAACTTGTATTTGACATAGTTAATCTATTTGTCAATATTGAAACCTTTATTCTTCAGATAGTTTACATATTAAATAGAATAAATATTGCAATGGACCGATACAAATTTCCCTTCATATACAAGTCTAATGGTTTATCACATAACTGCTCTAATTTTAAAACTAAACAATGGATGTTCATGTCAAGTTACATTATAATCCGCTACACAGTTGTATCGCAGCACTGTTTCCTGAGCCACCGGTTCCTGTTTATGCATTGTCCTTAGCAACCTGTTTTAATATGTATGTAAGTCAGAAGGAAAAAATAAATATTTGCTTCTATTTTCCATCTACTTTTCTGAATTAGAAGAGAATAATCCTCATGAAGAATTATGAATTTGTTGCATTTGAAATTTCAATTTAATTTAAGTGAAACCTATCGAATACTATCAATAAAAGTGACATGATTATTTATTAGTTAGATAATTAAAGTCAGTATAAAGCATCTTATTTCTAGAATGGATACCTTTGATAAGGCTAGTATTTGCCTATGTTGAATGCTTGACATAATAATGCAATTACCAAGCCACTATCAATACTAATTTTGATAATGTACGATTTTCTAATACGTTTGGAAATTTATATATGTTAAAAGAAGAACATTTTGCCTACGCAATGCCTGAGATAAAGGTGAAATTCTAATTGATGATGGTTATAAGTAGCGGAAAGGGTTCAAGTAGTCATATATCGAAGTGTCCGGTTTGAATGTCAATACAAAAGACCATTACTACATTTCTATTGACGTTCAGTTAGCCAGAAATTTGGTTACAAGATAAACACAACATAACTTTAAACAACTCAAAGCAATCAGATCTCAACTTTCAACAACTTTGGGTCAATACGAATTTAGTGTATTAGCTCTTCAGACAATAAAGCCAGTGTATTTTTCCTTTCGATTCAATTCCTAACAGACCATAAAGTGTCATTTTAATACGTTTGTGTACAAACATCTTAAATCGTCTATAAAAAAAAACTTTTTACAAACCTTTGACGTTCGTTCTCTTAGAATTGCAGTCTATGATGTAATGGTTTAACCTGAACTCTAATTCCTAGTAGAAAGTAGAAATCATAGAAAGCGTAATGAAATCTGCAAGCAATGAGTAAGAATTGCAACAGATAGAATCCTTACTGATAACGTTGACGAACCCCTACGATAACCTTTTGAATTTTTTTGCAATGATGTGCTAGAAAATTGACTAAGTAATACTGTTATAACATTAGTGAATCAGATAGAAATTCACATTGATGTCATTAGAAGATTGCACAAAGTCATAAATTGCAATGAGGCAGATTTCCCAGAAGGTTAAGGTTTCTACTTATGGTTCAATTGAATTGAGGTTGATTTGATACTGATAAGTTTCAGAGGGTTTGAAAAAGGGTTAGTATTCCATGTATAGATAATAGTTTCTGGTTGCATTTAGAGACATGCACTACACCTTATAGCGTTAAGAAAGTTTATAGAAATTTGAAATGACGTAGAATTCCCATAGTTAGCGAAATAAAATCAAATTACAATGAAGTAGAATTTCAACTAATTACATAAGAAATATGATTGCATTTGGGTATAATTTCCACTTGTAACGTTATGGTTCCTGATTGCATAGAGGTTCATTAACTACTTATTACGTTTAAGGGATTGTAAAGAGGTTTTATTGATTTTTTTTAAGTGCATCGGATTGAAATCAAGAATTAGATGTGCTTCAGGGGAAATCTGCCTTTATGCTAAGAAATTTAATTTCGATTTTAGTTGGAAATCTAGCTCTTTTCTGAATGCATTGCGGTAAAATTCCATATGATAACATTAATGATTCGGATAACGCTGAGGTAACATTCGCACATGTTCCTAAAGTAACGTTTGGTTGGTTTATGTATATATCCAAACGTTGATTTAGGAACATGCATTCGCACAGACAATGTTATGTTCCTGAAAGCACTGCACTGTTAACATTAAGAATTCTGATAACAATGAGCTAAGATTAAAGTGAATAAATTTAATTACATTCAGGTGAAATTCGCACAGATAGCATTCGTTACATTATAAGAAAAATATGGATTCTTCTACTAATATGAATTTTAGTTGAAAAAGAAAAAAAATGAATAATTCTCAATGTCATAATTTTAGATCGACAATTTTCTAAACATTAATTTTTTTTTCAATCTTGCATTAAAGTTACTTCAATAACAGTCTACTTGAAATGTATGTTACTGTAGATATATGTTATGGGATCAATAAATGTCAAATAAGTTACATTTTCTGACAGCACAGCTAAATTCCTGAACAATTAAATAAATAACAATGAAATATGTAAAGGTTTCTTGTAGACAGAAGGAAGGGTAAATAGAAGAAAGGAAATAGTCGCCATAATATTCATTTTCTTTATTTTCTTATTTACTTGGAATTGATTGGTAATATAAGTACATTATAAACATCCTATTTTACTTATCACTTACTCTCAAATAATACATTATTTCTATTATATTCACATCACTGTCATTCACCTCAAAAGATGTGTGATGTTAATTAGTGTAATTTTAAATGAATGTCGCCTGCAACTGTAAGAATGTTGATAAATGTCTGTAAGTGTCCACATTCTGATCATTCCACGATTCCTTTTGTCACATATTAACTTTAAGTGGAACGGAAAGTCTTTAAGTGAAACGGAAAGTTAAAATGGAAATAAATATTTAGATGACTATATCACTCTAAATGAACACAATTGATACTTTTCTATTTTTGCTACCTTTCTATTTGTGTGCTTTAGTGCTGAGTTTACGCTGTTTATTAAAGGCAGCCCCATAGTAAAGAGATTCCCAGGTGATTTTGTTAAAAATTCTATTTTATTTACACTATTTTACAGAGACATTTATTATTCGAATATCATCAAAAGGTTTGTCTGTTTTTGCATTTGTTTTTACCATTCCAATATTCTGTATAACTTCCATTCCTTTTATGACTCGACCAAACACTGTATGTTTATTGTCTAACCATGGCTACAAATAAATCATACAGTCACCTAGCTAATTTTATTCCATCATTGTATATTGCTTGGTTAGGGAAATACAAAAACTGATGTCTGTTTGGTTAAGGTCTAGTAGACTTTTTGTCATCTTCTAAGTGAGATCTGAGTAAATTGTTTGTTTATTTGAAGTAACATACATTGTCATGATGTATTTATGGGAGTTTCTCAATGAATACAATACAGTGAAATTACTGCAAACATCAAGCAATTCCCAATTAAGCAAGAGGGACATATTTCATAAACAACCGACTGGATACTTTGACCTCTCCAAAAAAAAACGAGACAAAATAATCCCACATCTTTTAATCAATTAACAAACCATATCATTAATAGATTGTACAGCTATCAGGATGTACTTAAGACTTTGATGGCTATGATATCTTAATATGGTTACGACCTCAAATCCTCTTATAAAATATATTCAGATACTTACTGTTGGAACCAGAGTAATGAAGAATTGGGAACCATTAGTATTTGGTCCAGCATTAGCCATACTACAGGTATAAGGTCGATCATGACGTAATGATGGGTGAAACTCATCTTCAAACTCCCCACCCCATATAGATTCTCCTCCTGTTCCATTTCCTACAATCAATTTCAAAATACATGTTATTATTTTCTCAATTTTCACTTCATTCTTCATTCAGTTTTATTGCTTTGATCCTATATTAGTCCCTTTTTGTTTTTTCAACCACCATTATACATTTCTACTATCAATCCCTTCAATAAACCAGTTATGCAAATGTAATTTGTCACATGACAATATGACATCTCCAAGACAAAAATGATTCAATCTTGATATTTTTGGCAAAATAAGGAAAAAAGGCAAATTTAAAACAGATATGAATTTAAATATAAGAATTATATAGAATTAATAGATCAGTGCTAAAATTTTTATGACACACCCACTCAACTTAATTGACAGATGCCAGTTGAATTGAAAACACAATGGTTTCAGCTACTTTTAGTATCAAAAAATAGAAAATTCGGAGGTATTTCATCCAAAAAGATAGAACAATGTAAGTATTATAAGAAATGAATGTGGACCTTGTTTTCATTATGGGGAAATAAATACTGACAACAAAATCCACATGCATTCCTTAAAAACAGTTTACTCTAATCATAACTAAATGGAGACTTGTGTTAGCTAGGGTTAGGGTTATTTCATTTTAGAAGGTTATACTCAATGTATCTAATATCTTTGATTTAACTTATTATCCGAATCGTGAAAATTTATCGGCATGTCAAATTACACATCTTATAGGCACACTATACCCTTATTCAAGGTAGACAACTTCATTTTTCTTTAACTTTACAAAGAAAAATCTAAAATATACCTAAAGGATCACCAGTTTGCACCATAAAACCTTTAATAACTCGATGAAATATGTGATTATTATAATAACCATTCCGACTGTGAACACAGAAATTTTCAACTGATTTAGGGCATCTGGAACAAAACATAAAATATAACTCAATAACAATGAAAATGATGAATAATATTTATTTATTAAGTAGCTTACTTTCCTTTCAAGTTTTATTTTGGAAAGTCTGTCCTCTTATTCTTGTCCTGATAAGGAATGTTTATCAAAAACATATATCAGCATCATCACACAAGCACAATTCAGTGGTTTGATCAATTTAAAATATAACAACATTACTAAATGTATCAACTTACTCTTTTGGAAATAGTTTGATATGTATATCACCCATTGTTGTATGTAGGACACAGCTATCTGATATACTGGAGTAGGCTACATCCTACAAAAGAAAGCAATACAGTATTTCTAATTAATGTATTTCAAATAATGTCATAATCTATACACACTAAGGTCTTTATTAAATATATTATTCTTAAATAAAATATTATCAGAATTATACGAAAGGTTATTTGTACCTGTGTAGCTGCTACAATTTCTTCTTTGGATGGCTTTTCATTAAACACATCTCTTTCATTGGAAACACTAAATAAAAAAAAATGATAACATATCTACTATTCACCTTTTTTTTTTTTATATTTGAAAAAATGAAAATTAAAACAAAGAATGAATATTTGATATATTACTAGAACAGCAGACTTAGTCTACAAATAATGTGTGTGCAGACAACTCCAATATACAATATCATTTGGATAACATGTTTCCATGACCCAACTCTCTACACCAAATACAGACTCAATTCAAGTTTATTGTTTATTGAGGACTAAGATCTGAACAGTTATATATGAAAGTGTTTGGAGATTGTAATTTCAATATTCATACCTTCTGGCATCAGATGCTGCTCTCTGAGAAAACATATAAAATCTATTCTTTTTATAAGCTGTACAGAATAATATAGGATCGTTAAAATTTTGAGATAATAGAGGATTATCTGAGGCCACCATATCAACATCTACTGCTGCCTTCATTTGTTTACCACTACCTTGAAACATTGCTAACTGGATAAATCGGATATTTTCTGGTTTACCAATATACCTTACACATTGATTAGTATGTAGATTTATAACTGCAATGATAATAAGATAATAAGCTTCAGTCCCTGTCTGATTTCCTTAATAAAGAAAAAAGAACTAACTAGGGCAAACTGAGACATATATAGACCCAATAACATTTCATTTACATAATATCACAGGTACTTAGATATATGACTGGCTACAGAAATCTATTACACACAGATTGGACTAAAAACAACAAAACAACATTACCTTTTACACCCATTAATGTAGCATATAAAATGAAATTTCCACTTTCATCAAAAACTGTTGGAGAGAAAATAAAATACCATAATTTCATTTTGTGTGTAATTTTCAGAAAACCACATATCAGAATAGTAAATTTCTGCAAATAAAAACTGGATTTGGAATGATTTTTTTTTAACAATCACATCATCATAGGCATATTGGTATAAATTCAATGGATAATGTATCATAAATGGCTTAACAGATATCCAGTAAGTAGTAAAGGATGATAAAAACACCTATTCAGAGCTTTTATTCTGAATGATAATGATTAATATTGATCAAGGCCATGGTTCGCTATATCCAATGGTTGATATGGGTCTTGAATATGATATGCGAAGGAATTTTAATATGCAATCCAATTTTGTCTTCATGTATATAGCTTGAGTCTCTGAACTTACTCATCTGAACAAGTGAAAAATTCTGGATCTGGATATATGTGGATTTGAAAGCTCAAATTATGATGGTGACCTGTGAACACTATTACTGATTTGCTTAGATCAGAGACTAACAATGAGAAATGATGAAACCAATACTTACTTATATTTGATAAGGAATAGGAATCTGATTTCTGAAAATCCTTTTCAACTGCCATTCTTCTACCAAACTCCATATTTGGTAAAACTTGTTTCATCTGAATTTTTTTCAAAAATGACATAATAATTATACAAATTATTTTCAATCATGATACAATATAGAGCTATAATAATATCAATCACTTTACCAATATTTAATCTACAAAATTATATAATTTATACACAAAAGTAAATAAACCAACCTCTTGCATTTCGTTATACTGTTGTATTGATTCATCTAAGACTTTAGTTAACTTTCCAGTCAGGAATCGAAATATTCTGATCTACAACAAAGATAAATACTTATATACATAAATTAAAAATATACAATTTAATTAAATAAATTTCAAACATGATAGTGTAAAAAAAAACTAAAAAGAGTTTACCTTGTTATCTGTAGCCATGGTAACTAATAATTTACCATCAGGTGAGAAAGCTAGATTGGTGGGTTGAGCTTTACACTGAAAGAAACATTAATAGTTTAAACTTCACTAAGAAATCGTATAAATAGGGTCACAATGATTATTTTTTGAACTTAATAAATTTGAACTAGTTTTAAGAAATTTTTTAAATCAAACTTTATGAAATAAGTTGAGAGACAATAAATAACCTGTATAAACAACCATTCTAATGCTGACAGTCATTTAACAAAACAAGTGTTAAGAATGAAAATCATGAGCTGAATGTGAGACAGGACCATGTCCTTGTCTAGGGGCCTAATTCTGACCCATGTAAAATAAGTTTATTATTATTATTATTAATTATTATTTATTATTATCTATTATTATTTAATAAATTCATTTAATTATTTAATTATTTATTATTTAATTATTAATAATTATTTCATTACAATGACTTATATAAATGACTGAACATTTACCTTCATAAAATCATAGAGATCTGTATCAGTTTTATACTGCCACTGTAGGGTTTTGGGAAATTTATAATCAGTTTTTGGTCCTGTCCACACTTCCACCATACCACCAGTATCTATAGATACCACACATTCAAATACACCATTATACTGTCAATACAAAAATACTACACACTTAAATAAAATCCAAATATAAATCTTACATTTTTATACTGTCAATAAAAATACTACAACTTAAATATCATTATACTGTCCAAAAATATCCACAAAATATACCATTATCTGTAATACAAAAATATACACCTAATATACTGTCAATACAAAAATACTACACACTTGAATATACCATTATACTGTCAATATAAAAATTCTACACATTTAAAAAACTCCATTCATTACATTTTTAATGAGCTATAAAACAAATGGTAAAAATAGTTAAAATGACCAAATATGGAAAAAGTAAAGCAGATTTACTATAATAATGTTAAAAAATACTACTACACATTCAAATATACCATAATACTGTTCATACAAAATATATAAAAATACACAAAAGTATACAAATATATGTCAATACAACAGTACGAAATATTTCCCTTAGTATATGAATTGATCTAGATGTCTGATTTAATTCTCTAAAGTGACTAGGATGGATAAGAAACATCATTTGGTATAGAAAAAAATTACAGGCTAATTCAAAAAAGGAAAAAATAGATTGAAACTAAATACTGGTGCATCATTGGAAAAGAAAATATAGGAATTTCAATCAAATATGCCTACCTTTATATGTGTAACAGGCTTATAATGCAATTTATCTACAGTATGTAATGGAGTATTACTGCCAGTTCCATCATAAACATGAATATTATTACTCTTATCTTCAGACCTACAAATAAAACCAATAGTGTCTAGAAACATACATTATCACATGGCATATAAATCACAAAAGAATCTCAATAGATAATAAGTTGAAGAATGAAAACAGAGACCATCTTTTCTGTCTGCAGAATCATCAATCTTTTGTGAATTTAACAAATGAGTTGGCTTTATTATAACATTCAACAGGTTCCATTGTTCCGAGTGGTCTAGACATTTGACATGTATTGCTGACAATTAGGTGCCTGACTCTGAGATCGCTGGTTCGAAACCCGTTTGTGTCTCAGTCAATTTTCAGCACTAGAATCTGTGCTATACCAAGAAAGTGTTATCCCAATAATGAAAAATATTGTTGAAACACCACTTTCTAAATGACAATAAATCATCTCAGGTTCGTGTGATTTTAAAAATTACCTACACAGCTAATGCAGCAATAGCATCACCAGCAGCAAATATAAAACAGCATGCTTTAGGAACATAACTCAATTTCATCATATTAATCATATCTGTAATGGTAATAAATAAATAACATTCTATTAGAATTATACAGAAAATGAAAACTTTTGTATTTTATTTTTAACACATTATCAATTAATAATTATTACGTGTAAAGGTTTTTTTGATCCCAATTATGAAAATCAAACACAAAAAACTAGAGAAAATTGTCCCTTAACTTGTTGAAAGCCTTAACTAAAACAGTCTGGTGATATTTTTTCAAAGCCAAAATTATTTATTAAGTTTACATAAACCTTTAAAGCTCGCTTTTTGGTAGGTTTTTACTGTACGGATTTTAGCAAAATAAACACCCACATCTAGAAAATGATGTCTCCTATGTATTCTGAACTAAAAATACCAAGGACCAACACCATAACAAGTTGAAGTTACAAACTTAACAATTACTACTCTCAAGTTGATTAAGCAGATAAATAGATGTAAATAGTGCATAGAAATATTTGCATGTATAATATACCGCTTTTTTTGATAAAATAATAATCACTTAATTATTTTCAAGTTTAATATACGCTTTTTGATAAAATAATAATCACTAATTATTTTCAAGCGAAATTTACCGCGGTTTTTGATATTGATAAATTATAATCACCCGTTATTTTCAAGTGTAATATATCGCTTCTTGATAAATAATAATCACTAATAATAGTCAAGTGTAATATACCGCATTTTTAATAAATAAAAATCATCAATTACACTAACCAAAATTAACAACATCAAAAACCTTAGCTGTCTTATCTTCAGCAACAGTACAACAATATTCTCCATTTAAACTTAAATTCATATCATTTATAGCACCTGAAATAAAACAATTACAGTAATGGGTTTTTAAATATCAACAAAGTTTCTATGAACATATTTTACTTTTGAATATTGACCTCTATTGGACCTCTTGGCATCTTACATTCGTGTTTTCAGAAGCAACCCCAAAAAAAGTATGACAAAGGTTCTCATTAACAAATCCATTTGTTATCCTTGTATTGTTATTTTTGCATTCTGATTATCAGCTATTTCATTATTTTGAATGAATGAATAAATGAATAGGCTATCATGTTCAACATAATGAAACCAAACTTACCTAAATGACTCCTAAAGTGTTTCACAAATTGTATACCTTCCTCTTCGTTTTTTTTCCAAAATTTCACATGACCATCATTACTTGATGTTATTATGAATCCATTTCTAGAAATGAAATTTTATATTGATAATAAAATGAACTGCTCTAAACTGGCCTCTCATCGGACCAATGGTAAATTAAAGCTGAGAGGGGTTGTCTGGTTTATTTTGCAATAGGCTGTAAAAGCAGAATTCGATCTGTGTTCATATGTCTGTCCACCAAAGCATATATGTAAATGTCAACATGCCAAACATCAGCAAAGAACCAGAAACTACAATGCAATCAAAGCACAAAAAAACACAATTAGTCAAAACGAATAATCTAAAAGATGTCAAGATTATTTTACATACTTTGCACAAGCAACATGAGTAACAACATCTCTATGCATGTAACTTATTTCGTAGTATTCTGAGCTTGGCATATTCTTCAGGTAAACTTGTTCAAATTCCAAAACTGTAACATAAATTATGCAGATTTAAATGAAAGACAGTGTAGGTTATAGGTAAAAAGATTGTGAATCATTACTTGCACCTTTCAAATAAGTTTCAAAAATAGTATTACCAGTTGTATGAATCTTAAGAGTGCAAATTGGTTTTCTGGCTTTTTTTTTTTATTAAGCTTAGGCCTATATGAATGAGACCATTTATAGGCTAGTTTCTATTTGTATAATTCAAATTTTCGTTTGAGGTTCTTGATATGAATCTTATATAACAGTGTAAGCTGTCACTATAACAGAAGCTTGTCAGAAGCGGGAAAAGAGATCAAAATACGCAAGCATTCCAATAACACGCCTAAGTGCACTTAAAATTAAAGATCTTTCCACAGGACATGGAGCCAGCAGAATTCACTTATCTGCACACAGAAGCAACGGAATACTGGAGAGGTCTGAGTGTCATTGACTACCAGCTCATTTTAAATAGTTCATCTGGTTCCGTAAAGCGCATATTCTTTTGTATATTGATTATCATAGTACTATTACTGGTACGGTATTCAGTTATAATGGTTACATGTTAAAACAGTAACAAATTTTATTAGTTAAAACGGTAACAACTCCCCCAAAACGTTAACAGAAATTAGAAAAAGACAGGAAGAAAGCATCACCAACCATATTGTGTAGATCTGTATTTAAGTATTTAGAATATCACAAGGACTGACCTGATAAGGACGGATGGGGCCACTAAATGTACCCTTGGGAAAAATATAAACAATTCACCGAATTCGTCTGGAAAAAGTCAGCAGAGCAAGTTTCGAACTACAAAATCGATTTTGCATGGTTAGTATGTATCGAAGAAGTGACAAACCTTTGCGCTTCTTTGGTTTAGCAGCTTCATCTGGCAATGGACCAATCCAGGCATCTTCTACTTCTTCTGTTGCTTCTTCTTCAAGATCGGTTGTTTTTCGTTTTATAGTTTCCGCCATGTTTGTAGCCTCTGACAGACTCGATCATCAAGTATTGTCCAAAAAAAACGTAACGCGACTATTTGGTTTTTAAAAAATGACTTGATATTAGAGAATTTGGATGAGCTTAAATTGATTTTCATATCACGAGAAATCAAATCAAGGGAGAGAACTCTTCATCAACGACTGTACCACAATAATTATATCAATTTATCTTTAACTTTTTTGTTCACGTTGTTCCTGTACAAAAGAATATTACCGCTATATTTTTTGTTGTATTAAACGTATCCATTTCACTGGATGCCCGATAAAATGTGTATGCGCACATCAAAAAATATCATTCAAGGCCAGATCGAAATTACTATAAGTTTCTTTGACTTTTCCAAAACAGTAACGACTGTCATTATTGCAGATTCTTCCAATTTGGTGCTGCCGTTCATGACGAGGATGGTCGCCCGGGATAGGTAGGCTACATGAGCAAGAGAGTGACAAGAGTAAGGCGGTGTCGGAATGCTGATAACTTACTGATTGTCAATGGGTTGCTGAGCCGATTTTGGATAAAACTGTAGACACATTTTGAAACTGGCGATAAAGGCCTCAACTTTATACCTACGATAGTACCTTCATATATTGTCCAAGTTTTTGATTCGATTTTGAAATTTCAACGGTTACTAAAATTGGCATTTTTCTACAGAAATCCCTCGGTAGAGGTACCCGGCAGGAATTTATCGACAAATCTGATGGACTCCATCCGATGAACTAATACATATTGTTATTTTAGAACTTTGTGAGCTTTGAAACCCCACTTTTACCGATAGTTAAAGTAAAAAAAGAGATAAACAACTTGATGCGAATCGAAAGGACCATTTTGAATAAGTTAAAAAACGACAAAAAGAGATAAAGGAAGTTTGCGTGTTATTCTAAACCGCGAAGATTATATTAAAGGTATATTAGGTCTTAGAAGGAGCATAAAATTTAAATTTCACCCCGACGTTAAATCCAAAAAAAAAAAACAAGTAGTTAATTATAAAACGCTTAATACATTCATTTGATATCAAAGTTAATTTTAAACCAACAGATATCAACTTTTATTGAAAAGCTCGCTTCCTCTATAACAAACATTTTCCACAAAAATTAAGTCCCCAATTTTGCGTTTTCTTCAGAATCTGTAATAGTAACATTGATTTTGATAATGCCTGTGAAATAGTTTTCAAATATTGCGAGAGTGGGGATATCTTCGCAGCTATAAAAACAAAGTCAGGAATTGTACAAAAGAAATCTAATCACGTTCCTGATTTAATCAATCTTTCGGATACTGACGGTACAGTGCTACGAGGTAGAACCTGCAAGCATATTTTAACAACATGTAGGTTCTTCAATAAGATCAATTGCAAACAATTTTCGATAAACAGCCAACTTCATGACTTTCAGAAGAACTATTGAAGCCTTTTGTTGAATAGTAACTTGTTACCTTTCAACCACCCTAATCTCTAAGAGGTACACTGGTTAATATTTCGTAAACAGAAAGGAGCAGTGGGATATTTAATTTATATTTATTGACCACAGCACATGTCAGAGTCTGTTAAATTCCTGTGCAGTTTTTTCACAAGTGACGATTCTATTGATAAGTATCACTACAATAATTCATATCCAGCACTTATTATAACATTGGAAATATTTTGTTACAGAATCATGGTATATAAGGAGCTATATCGATTTATAAGGACATTTATTTCAGAAATCGTTCACAACAGGTGCCATTTTAGTTATTTTAGTCACAGTTTATATGTCTTTGTGATAGGGTGTCTTTAAAACATGTAATCGTACTTATACATACAATTTTCACACAGTCAATACCTATTGCTCTGTGATAGGCCAGTGCTTCATCGAGACTTGTAACAAATAAAGTCTCGAACTAAACTTATTTGTGCACAGATCTCTCGTTTCGCATGCTTCTGTTTTTATGCTTCTTGATTAAATCTAAAATTGTATGTTGATCCACTTTTTTCAAATTTGAGACTTTAGTTGCCCAATTGTTTTTGGAAGGTGTTGTTCCAATGCGTTCTGTTTGGCTTCTATGCAATTCTTTAGAAATACATGGCATGTTAGTAGAAGATCTATTTGGGGTTAAATTTTGTACATAGGATATGCGATAATGTCCTTCAGTCATTCCTGTCAAAATCATAGGATTTATCAATGGACATTATTGGAAACAGAGAGTTTGAATCGTTTGCACTTGGTTTTCTAGAATAGCAAACAAAGACGGCTTCTGGTAATGGTAGTCGCAGATTTTCAACAACAAAGTCTTTCTTACGACCTGTATGTACATCAAACTTGTATTGTTTCATAAATGTTTGTCTCTGAAACTCAATACGGGACATTCGAATCTTTTTATTATTTGAAATTTCACGGATTTGTTTTTCCAAAGATTTCTTTAATTTGTTCTGTTCTCTATAGAGTTCTTTAGATCTCAGTAATTCGTACAATTCAACATCATTTACATACTTTTCTTTCTTTCCCATTTTTGCTGGTGTTAATATCGTGAACAGTTTTCTGTTGCTTCCATACATATTTGACCAATTACCTATATAAAATATGGTTAGTTTTATGTAATTAAAATGCATAATTACTTCATATCGTTGATTTATTTTGTTATTAATTATTGGAAGGTGGTCCACGTTTATATTATAAAGGAATATTGTGTCTTAAAATGAACATAAAATTAAAAAAATTCAAACTTTGCCAACTAGAGCAAAATCCAAAAAAGTTAGTAATTAATTGATTAAGCGTGTTTCAATAATTACCTAATTTTCCAGATTTTACAAAAATATAACAAAATCTCAATAACAAAAAAACCTTACTAGTCAGATGAATTAATCACAATAAATTATATCTCTCCACTTTTAATACCAACTTTGAGCTCAACACAATTCAAAACTATACTCTACATTGAGGCCAATTTGATATTGTTTAGAACTTCCTTTGTAAACACAGCTCATTTCATTAATCATATGTCATCACCCATATATCATCATATATTATTTATATTGTTGTCACTGAAAACATAAGATAACTAGAAAAGTTTACTGATGAGGTTGTTATTAATTAAACATTGATGTAAGGTAACACCAAACATTACACTTTCCATAGCAACACAAAATAACAAAATAGTTTAAAGAGGAAGTCAGAATTACAGGGCTGCTCCAGTGATTGAGACTATTGAAATCTTGAACTTGAAGTTCGGCGTATCAATCTAGCCCTGGAAAAAGATTATACCGTTGGATTACGAACCAAGTTTCCCCTTATCAGCGATGTAGATTTTGGAAATAGCATCTAGTCGTTCGAATTGGACAAGAAACTGCAGCTCATTTCAATCACTGCACACTGGAAACTACATGGAGTTGTCCTTCTTCATTAGTACAATCACGCAATTTATAAGTTGGGAGAAAGCCTAACACCTCAAGGAATGGACCTGAAATGTTGCAGAGATTTACTTTAGATAGTTGGCTACCTGCATTCCAAATGGCAACTTTACATCTCCAGTAATTTTCCCGTGACAGCAGTTCTAAGCCGACCCCCCACCCCTGAAAAAGTTTTACCCAAATTTTATGAGTTAAAAATCGCTGATATTTTAGTTTTAGGGGAAAAAACCGGACACCAAAAGCGCTGTAACTGCCAGAGTTTTACAGGGTATGGCCCTGAAATTTTGCAGAGATTAACTTCAGATAGTTGGCTACCTGCATTCCAAATCGCAACTTTTCATCTCCAGTAGTTTTCCTATGACAGCAGTTCTAAGCTTTGGTCTGCACCGTAGAATGTGCAACCAGCCACTATAGGACGTATAGTCTGGTGGCCGACCCCCAACCCCCGAACAAAAAGTATCAGAAGTGATATGGCTATTACATAAGTATCAGTAGTGATGTGTGTTATTAGTCAAGTATCAGGATTAAAATTAAAATGTGTGTTATTAGTCAACTATCAGTAGTGATGTGTTATTAATAATCAATAGTGAAGTGTTATTAGTTAAGTATCAGTAGTGATGTGTGTTATTAGTTAAGTATCAGTAGTGATGTGTGTTATTAGTTAAGTATCAGTAGTGATGTGTGTTATTAGTTAAGTATCAGTAGTGATGTGTGTTATTAGTCAAGTATCAGTAGTGATGTGTGTTATTAGTCAACTATCAGTAGTGATGTGTTATTAAGAATCAATAGTGAAGTGTTATTAGTTAAGTATCAGTAGTGATGTGTGTTATTAGTTAAGTATCAGTAGTGATGTGTGTTATTAGTTAAGTATCAGTAGTGATGTGTGTTATTAGTTAAGTATCAGTAGTGATGTGTGTTATTAGTCAAGTATCAGTAGTTATGTGTGTTATTAGTTAAGTATCAGTAGTGATGTGTGTTATTAGTTAAGTATCAGTAGTGATGTGTGTTATTAGTTAAGTATCAGTAGTGATGTGTGTTATTAGTCAAGTATCAGTAGTGATGTGTGTTATTAGTCAAGTATCAGAAGTTATGTTGTGTTATTAGTCAAGTATCAGTAGTGATGTGTGTTATTAGTTTAGTATCAGTAGTGATGTGTGTTATTAGTCAAATATCAGTAGTGATGTGTGTTATTAGTCAAGTATCATTAGTGATGTGTGTTATTATTCAACTATCAGAATTGATGTTTGTTATTAGTCAAGTATCAGTAGTGATGTGTGTTATTAATTAAGTATCAGTAGTGATGTGTGTTATTAGTTAAGTATCAGTAGTGATGTGTGTTATTAGTTTAGTATCAGTAGTGATGTGTGTTATTAGTTAAGTATCAGTAGTGATGTGTGTTATTAGTTAAGTATCAGTAGTGATGTGTGTTATTAGTCAACTATCAGTAGTGATGTGTTATAAATTAAGTATCAGTAGTGATGTATGTTATTAGTTAGGTATCAGTAGTGATGTGTGTTATTAGTTTAGTATCAGTAGTGATGTGTGTTATTAGTTAAGTATCAGTAGTGATGTGTGTTATTAGTTAAGTATCAGTAGTGATGTGTGTTATTAGTTAAGTATCAGTAGTGATGTGTGTTATTAGTCAACTATCATTAGTGATGTGTGTTATTAGTTAAGTATCAGTAGTGATGTGTGTTATTAGTTAAGTATCAGTAGTGATGTGTGTTATTAGTTAAGTATCAGTAGTGATGTGTGTTATTAGTCTAATGTATCAGTAGTGATGTGTGGTGTTAGTTAAGTATTAGTAGTGATGTGTGGTATTAGTTAAGTATCAGTAGTGATGTGTGTTATTAGTCAACTATCAGAATTGATGTTTGTTATTAGTCAAGTATCAGTAGTGATGTATGTTATTAGTTAAGTATCATTAGTAATCTGTGGTATTAGTTAAGTATAAGTAGTGATGCTTGTCATAAATCAATTCATTATAGTGTTGTATGTAATAAATCAAGTCTGTACAGTAGAATGTCTAACAAATCAAGTGAAATGTGTTTTAAATCAAGAATTACCAGGGACCTTATTCTTGATTTCAGTGTTCTATTTATCTAATTGACCAATGTATAAACAAATTAGAAAAAAATGAATAACACCAATTGAAGAGTTGCTCTTTATTTTAACTTTTTTTTACAATATTTGTTACAGCATAATTATATAGCTCTTTATTTACATTTTTTAATTTTGAAACTTTACTTTTTAATTTGTTCAGTTCTTCGTGAGCTGCTATGACATCAATATCAGACTGAAATAGATAAAAATAAAGATGATGATTTGCATCTCATTTGACTTATATAATTATCTTGTATTAAACCAAACAAACCAGAATTGTGCATAAATTGAAGCAAACGAGGAGAAAACCACAAATATCAATACAATCTTAAAGCAGAAAAATAAGATATGTACATGTACTTGTTTCTTTGTGTAGTAAAATATCCTGGAATCAATCTGAAACTATGTGGGTATCTTAAAATATATCTTACCTGATTTACAACTGAAACATTTGACTGAATCAAATTATTTATGTCAGTGTTGCATCTTCTCTCTAATTTCTGAAATACAAGCAAACATTGAAAGAGTGTTATCCTCATATTAATTTCAATGAAAATATTATATTTGAAAAAAGCAAGTATTGTATAATATCTGAGATTATCTTTTGATGTAAATGTCCTCCTTGTGTTTTTGGAAACAAATATGAAGGTAAATTTTTCAGTAGAAGCCAAAATTCTGGGTATAATATATTGAGATAACACTTTCTTGGTATAGCACAGATTCTAGTGCTGAAAATTAGCTGAGAATCGTGTTCTCCCAATAACGAAAATATAGTTGCAACACCACTTTCTAAAAGATATTAAATCAGCTTGGGTATAATATAGTTGTCGAAAAATTAAAAACCAAAATCTTATTAAAACTTACCCTTTTGCATCCTTTTATTTTCATGTGTATTAAGTCTGTTGGTGTTGAGCTATCTGCCTCAAGCTGTGGCTGTGTAGAATGTAAATGGCGTTTGAAATGTTGCACCACTAGAAAAGGTTTACTATCAGGGTTCAGTATATTACAAGGAGTTGATGTGATGAAAGCATTTGTGATAGAGCCTACAATATACATAATTCATAATACACCTTGCCTACAAATCAACAGGGTAATGAAAAAAATAACTAAAGGATATCATTTGAAGTTATCATATAGTTAAAATAATCATTAAAATGTGTCTATTTTCCAAAAATATCACATTTTACAACTTTATGTATATCATGAGCTATTCGACTATTGAAGCACTTTTAGGCCCCTTAAAATTTTAATTTTTTAAAAAACCCTTGCCTCAGCCCATAAAATGTTAAAGAATAATAATAAAATCTGTAATAACAAAGGTTATAAAATTAAATGTTTCTTAACAAAATTGTCCTTACCTTTATGATCTAATGTTCTAATACATTGACCACTGTATACATCCCATAATTTCACTGTACAATCAGCTGAACCTGATGCCAAAATACTTCCATCCATACTCATGCTTAAACAATTGATCTTGGAACTGAAAATTTAAAAATACACCTCAACATTCTGACAATTAAATCTAAAGAACTGGAATCATTTGAGAGAAAGCTTGTACCTAATGATTCTCACATAGAGTTCAAAAAGACCTAATGCTGTTAAGGGCAAATGTATTTACTGCAGTAGCATAGATTAGTCAAAGTTCCTAATACATAATGTATTGTGCTTTTACAACTACAAGTCACTTAAAGTTACAATGTTTTGGCATGAAACTCAATTTTACAATATAGAATGCAAGCCAGGGGTTTTCAGTCCTTTTTCTTTTTTACCATTTTAGGAACCTTGAACAATAACATGACTCTCATATCAGAGAACACAGCCTATTTTAATAGAAATACCAAAAAATTGGTCAAATATTTTATGCTATACTACATTGGGACTAATTACACCTAAAAATTACACTCAGGTTAAAAACTTCTGTTGTTAGCAGACTGTTGAAACATGTTAATAGTAAAATTATCAGTAATATTATCCCTATAAGTATTCAAGTGGTACATACCTGTGACCTTTGTAAATTAAAATTCCCTCATCATCAGATTTATTGCTTACATGTCTTTCTTTTTGAAACTTCTGAAATTGGTATTCAAACAAATAAGTTTCTCAGTTGACACAAAAGGACAGGATAAAAATAGGTCGCTGGAATAAGTATTTTTATTGCAAATTGTGTATTGTATTCCCCACAATAAAACTTAATGCTGATATGTGATATTTTAATAAAGTACTAAACTTAATTTAAAATTTACTAATTTAGTTTATACTTACAGCCCCATATAAATTAACACAGTATATGTGACCTGTATTAGAACCTGCAAATATCCTAAATTCAGCTGAATCCATATAAACTGACATGATAGGATCATCAAATATAAATGTACATAATAATTCTCCAGTAGTCATATCCCATAGCTAGAGAAATATAACATAAATAACATTATATGTTCATACATATTTTTTTAATTATAAAACTAGTACATGTCATAGTTCTATATTTAATCAAGAGAAAATAATATTCCCAGTTATCTATAGCCAAAGCCAAACACAGTACAGCATTGATCAACTATTATTTAAAACTTTATTTTCATACTTGGCCAATACCCATTAACCATAAACTGTCAGGACATTTTGGAATAATGGAAGGATGCAATGTCCAAAGTGGTAGGAAGGCACCATTGCCAAATTTCAACCTTCTATATTAAATAGTCTAGTAGATATGCTATTTTAAGGGAATAATTGACGTTTTTTTCGTTCATCTTTCATACCCTATTTCTCAAAGTTGACATGTCATAAAGAAATAAATCTAATATTTTTGGATAGCTGAAAGTCCCTTCTTTCCATTGATATTTAAATATTTCAGATAGGTGGAAAAGAAGTGGTTGAAATCGTCTATATTTTGTATATAGGTTTAGGGTTGTCAACCCCCTTAACTAAAATAACAGGTCCTACAGTATGATATTATATTCATAATCATCACATACCTTACATGTTTGATCTAATGAAGAGGAGAGAACTCTAGCTCTTACACCCCCACTACCAACGTAGACATCTTTAACTGGCAAGGAATGACCTGACCATACATATTTAGGTTCAGGTTTTGAGAGGGGAAAATCAGTGGATGAGATTGTTCTGTAAATAAATAATTCATGTTATATAACAGTGTCTTTTTAACTTTTGTGTTACACAATAATATAGCAAGGGTAAACTCACAGTATTCTTTTCCCCAATTCCTTCAGTTGACACAATTTATTAGATGTTTTTCTGCACATCTAAATATTAAAAGCTTTAAAATTCTTCAATATTATAACTGAATAAATTCATTGACCATGGATTTTTTTTTTAAACAAAAAATAATAACAAAAGAATTTTTTACCTCGGAAGGCACCAAGCTATAACTAAATTATCATCTCCGGCAGTGATGAAATGGCTACCATCATCAGTAAATCTAATACAAGTTACATCTAAATAATGTCTGCTGATAACTTTTAATAAATTACCACTACTTGTCTATAAATGATAATTTGAAAAAAGAATTCTCTCTTGGAAGCAGGATCGATACTAGATAAATTACACCCAGTATACAACAGATGCTTGCACAACTTTGCCCACATAGAAGATTTGTGCTGTTAGGATTGTTAAGAAATAAGTCATATACAAATGCATTAGAATAACAATACTGATACAATCTGATAACAATGATATTCTATATATTAGATAGTGACTTAATTTATTTTTTTAGTGATTCAGCTGGTTGTCCACTAATGATGAGTCTATTATAATAAGATGCAAATAATTATAGTTTAGAGATTATAGTGTTATTCTCACCTGCCAAATATAAATTTTTTCAGCTATTCCAACAATACAATAATTACCATCAGGTGAAGGACATAAACAATTTACTTTACCAGGTAATATGATCTTTATCTGGTTCTGATCCTGTCAAAATCATAAATATAAACAATCTTTAACATCAAGTTTGGAAAGGTTTCCCCATTGTCATTTTATGTCAGCAGATTAAATTTTTTATTCTAGTGACAATACGAATTTGAGTGGAATTTTTAAAGAAATGCTATACAGTAATCTGTACATATCAAAATTATCAGACCTAGTTCAATACACTTAAATCTCTCAAGACTGAAAAGTGAATTACAGCTTTCAAAACATCTAATTACTAGTCCCCATACCTTTCTCTGTAATTCCCATACATTAACAACTGACTTCTGACCTCCACCACCGATTAAATAATCATTTCCTAATAGGCTTAAACTGTGGGCACCAGAACTTCCACCTCTATACTGCATCAAACCTGTTCCTGTTGAGAAATCCCAGACACATGAATTCCACAGTTGTCCTGAATCATCACTGGTAAATAAGACCTGAAAAATGTCATTCCTTAATAGATCTAAATCAATATTACTATATTACCCTCCAACCATCCGTAGACTACTATATTAATAAAAGGGCCTACTTTTCTTTATTTATATGTACATTTAAATTGGAAACCTAGAGACTTATCTGATCTTATGGTTGAGAAAATTTCCAGTTTGTTTCAAAAATCCCTTAAAATCTCATAACCAATCAGCTAATGACACTAAAAATGACATTATTGCTAGGAGATGCAAAAGGAATAGTGTCCTCTTCACAATTTGCATAAAATGTATGAAATTGTCTGTTGTCACTAATTCATAAAAATAACAAAAATCATAATTTTCCAAACCAATTGTATAAATTTGAGTTTAAAGTGATAATAGGTCTTAGTATGAAAATAAAATTTGAACATTTTAAACTTGGCCATTAAGAGGCAATATTCATCAGAAAATATATCTGCTGCCATTAATAACATAAAAAAATAAATATCCTAAAAAACAAGTAGGCCTAATTATCCATAAAGATGCATTTGATTATTGAAAAAAGTTAAATAAATTTATCAAACGTTTTTCAAAAATGACTAGGTTTTGTGAGTTTTCCAGATTTTAAGGAATTCTCTTAGTTATGACAACAGGTAAGTTTATTGATAAATATATACTCATATTGACCATTGGGCAGAACTAAAATTTTAAGTCCATTTTAAAACTTGGGGTAAGTGTAGTAACTAGCAGATTGGTGCTTGAAAATCTTTTTATTTAGACAGTAAAAAAAGTATTTTTCAGTTGGAGGGAAGAATTAGTCCAAAATTAAGGTCCTTCTGTTTAAAGAAGAAAAGGGAAATTTTGGAAGCTTTCAGATATCTTACTTGTCGTTTTTAAGTTATGACTCATGCGAAAGAAAGAAAGGCAATATTTAATGAAAAAATGTTTTTACATTTTCTGGGGTCTGTTTGGAAAAAAAAACTTAAATTTGGAAAAAGAAAACAAAAATTTTTAAAATTGTGACCTTAAACCTTTCAAATAAAAAATTTGGGAAAAAAAGAATTTTAAAATACTAATCAACAGAAGAAAATTTACTTTTTAATGACAAGGCTGCCTGATAAAATTTTAAAAATTAATTTAAAGGGAAGTAGACCAACGAAAATTTTTTTTAAGACACAAACCTTTGCACTGAACGTTAAAGATAGTTTTTTCTACTTTTTGCAAGTCATAGATGTAATGTTTACAAAAACGAACCCAAAACCTGCCTATCAAACTAAAAAACAATACATAATTTATTTCAGGGGAAAAAACTGTGAACGACATTTTTTTATTTAAGACTACAATACTTATACTAACGTTTAGATTGTTTATCTAAATACCTTTGTACAGGGAATGCTTGGATATATCACAGGAATAGAAGGACCATCAATAGACTAATTCACATATTTTTTAAATACTATGTGAATGAGATCGTATATCACTCTAATTGTATATCGTGAATTGCTTGGATATATATAAGAAAAAATTTTATGTAAAATATTTCTAACATAAACAATTTTTTGTACTGCCCTTAGAATTGTAAGTTAACTTCTTCTTAAATGGATTGTGATTTGGTAATCCTTTCCCTCCTCTATATACAAAACACCACATATTTCTAAATTTTATTGTGAATGGGTTATTCATGTAGATTTATCTGTGAAAAACAAACTAATAAGAATAAATAAATTACAGCACTAGAAAATTATTGCATTTTAAGCTTGTATTATATCACTTGCAATATTTAAACAAACTAGCTAGGAATGAGAATCCAGATTTTACCTCAATATGTCCATTTATAAACAGGAAGCCGAATAACTATTTGTTTTCGTTGGGGTATTAAAATAAATGAAGATACTGATTGTCTTACAGAAAATCTTATTCAAAATTCTAGATTCCTTCTATATATAGAACCTGTTAACAGTTATTCATAGTGCACAAATATAAATCTTGACATTTTCTCAGTTAGCCCCATTAGCTGATAATCAGAAAATCAAATTTTAATCCATCATCAATCCATATTCCTCTATATGAAAACATCCAAACACCAATAATATAATGTGCATATTTTGTATGTTGGGTATGAGTTCTTTCTTGTTTACATAACTTCAATTCATGTATCTCACACAAATTTTTACAAAAAATGTTATATATATTAGCGGTTACAAATACAAAATGGATATAAAATGGGGATGATGGATATTGTAATTTAGGCCTATAAATGGTGCAAAAGTATAATGCCTATCAATATTTTGGATCTTAATGACTGGACATTTTAAAATATGTATAAAGTTGTATCCTTTTACCAGCTGATCTAAGCACTACTAATGTATTCTATAGAATCCTAGGTCTGGTCACTCAAGGGAGTTAAAACTGTGTTCACTTTCAAGTTGCAATTAACATTCTAATGAGTACTGTTGATTTTTATTTTACAAGGGGAATCATATTCATCATTTCTTCCTATTAATACTAAAATGACTAGCCCTAAATTAGCAATAAACATGAAAGTATACAAACAAATAAATAAACCATATTAAATAAGAAATAACATATTAAAAAGGTGAAAGCACAAATTGAATACACATCACAAAACTAGGAAAAAAGCAATAGCCAGAAAATAATATATTGTTTCAAAGCATAAGAATGTATATCTTAAATTAAAGTTTGAACTTAACATAAACAAGACTGTAAAGCTGGACAAAAACAATGAACTTTTGTTCATAAAGCATTGCTAAATGTATTTTGCATCAAAATCAAGCTTTGATTGAGTTCCAAACAAATGTTTTGTGTGCATTGAGTAAAAAACACTTTTACAACACATTTTCCATTATCAACTAATCATCACATAAATTAAAATTGTATTTTAAACTTATAGTTAAATGAAAAGTTATGTAACTAAGAGGCATAAGTAACATATTTTTAACAATGCCTATCTTCTGCTTTTTGTTTTATATAGAAAAAAGGCTCTGGCTTCATGTTACATGAAACTTATCAACTCATGCAGGATAACTTTATTTGAGATCAACATTGATTTATCTGGAGATGGTTTTATATTGAGATTGTAGAGAAAAGATGATGATTTAGAAATGATTAGACCAAACCCAAATGAATGCTGTTAGAAATTAAAAAATTCTTATGATCTATACATTTTTCATATTAATAGTTATTCAGAACAAAGGAATGAATATATTATATATCAAAAAGTGTGATAATTAAGTTTTGATTGGCTTCATAGTCAATTAATTGAAAGACAATTATAATAGTCATAATATGGTTATTGGATATACTGAGCAAATAAAAATGCAATTATTCCAATTTATTAATTAGCCTAGAAAATTGAAACTAAATACTTGGGACTTATCACACTGGACATACCAAGAGGTCATCCTTTTACTACTCAGATAGATGCCCAACCTTTTACTGTACTATAGACAATGTATATTAATATATGTACTATTTCATAGTAAAATATAGTAATTTATCAAACCAGCACAGATCTGTTATAAATAATTATCATTTATATATTTATGGTGGTGGTGAGACAATATAATATTCACAACAATATTAGTTTAGGCTGTTTAGTATTAGTCATCACAAATCACGTTATTGAAATGTGTAATGGTCAAGATTCTTCAACTTCAATTATTAGTGCTATAGCAATCTAACTGCTGCATACCGGACACAAAATGTCATCCATCACACATTCAAATCATATTAACATTCAGTCCAAGATTTTTATATTTTCTCATTTCCATCATCTTCTTGTAATAAAAGTAGCACCATTGTATATAAATATCACATCAACTTGTTTCATAAGTAGTTAACAACGCTGCGTCCACTGGTTCCAAACACGACGGACAAATAAAAGATCTCATTAACCAGTCATCTATGCATTCTTTATGATATGTGTGCATACAAGGTAAAAATCTTAACATATCTCCTAATAGAAATTCTTCCATACAAATACAACACCTGAAAATCAAACACAGTATATAACATTTGTGCAATACACCATGAAGATAAGGTAATGCTACAGACCAAGACTAAATTAAACTGAAAATTGTGGTAGGCAGATATAAAAACATTTCTTTGAGGTCACTTAATTGATTTAATTATGGATCAATCATAGTCTATCATTACTTACTCCTTTGCCTTTTTACTTGTACCATCAAAAACTCCAGTAGGTAGATGGTGTATAAGGCCCAACCTTTGTGCTATTTTCACTTGTTCATCTTCAGTCAATAGGTTAGCTGGTCTACTAACATTAGGTGATGGATGATATATAGGAACACTCTCCTTAAATCAAAATATCTTTCATATAAAATATACCCAATTAGCAACCTTATTAACACAAGTAAATTGTTCTGTATCCACTTTATACAAGTTGAAAAATGGTGAACTTTTTAATGTGTAATCTTATATTATCTGTGATATGAGGGTAGAAGGGCAAAGATATAGAATGCTTGTAAGCATTTTTGAGAAAATATCATTAAAGCACTAAACTCCATTCAAGGGAAAGATAATAGGTGAATGTATACAAGATGTATATAGGTATGTATCATGTAGCCTTTAAAACACTACAACTGTACTAAATGATAATTGTAACCTTTTCCCACTTTGCCTACTTGATTTTTATATCTAATTCTACACTAAATGTTTAAACTTTGGCTAGCTAACACTTGAACAATTGAAAAAAAAAACTTCCTGAAAGATTATATAAGGTGAGTCATACATAAAAAAGTATCAGAAGTGTGTGATAAACATTTAAATCACAGAATAATCATAATTTCTAAATATAGTGTTTGAATATATTGTTCTATATCTGACATCTAAGAGTTACAGACTTCTGCCCTACATGATTGATGGGTCAAGATATCACAATAATAAATTTATAATATGGAAATAAATGAATCAGCTGTTCGTAAAGTTTGATCCTCTTCCAGTTTTTGTCTTTGTTTTCTTTGTATGACTTTTTCACTCATCATCTCATTGTTTAGGCTTGTAGCCTACAATCTGTCAATATGACATTTTGTCATTTCTGTCTTTGAAACTTAAAATAAAGTAGATCTATATTAGGGACAATTATGAAACACGACAGCAACACAGATTCCATTTGTTGTCTTATAAGATCTATATCATATTTAAATCGAAATAGAAAATAAAATGAGGTCAACCTGATAAGGTGGTGGTGGTCCAATATTTACTGCAGACGGGTCCACAACCTCGGGTCCATTGTCACTTCCTCTCAACAGTGAAATGTCGTCTGTATTTGGCGACTTCAGACAATTACCCATCGTTTAACAGATCAGGCTTTTTATCTGACTGCCTTTCTAAAATGATAATTTTGCATAGATGTTATAGTTTTCCAACTATTTCCGTGTCTAAATAATAACAAAACCGAATCAAAACATTGGCCTTTTCACTGCTCTGTTATTGCGCTCTAGACAATGACGTCAATGTGGATTATGTCGAGAAAACAACATCTCAGCACGGTCAAATTGTTCTGTTTTGATGCAAGTGTTTGGCAAAGATACATATCAGACAAATTTGTTAAATGACAATAAACACGAATACAAAATTTTAAGAATATAGAAAAATGTATAGTTCCTCTGTATGAATACAATAATTTTTTTTTGTAAGAGAAGCAAGGCATATTTGTCTCGTACTTTTTAAAAAAAAATTAAGCAAAGATTAAAATTTGTAATGATATTATGTTATTCTGATCGTTACTACCCATCAAATGTGGTATAACAGGTAGCGTACAAAAATCATACGAAACAAATTTTATATAAGACAATCTCAGAAAACCGCGGGAAAAACGAAAGTAGAACTGCTGCTATGAACCGTTGACATATAGACTAAATGTAAAAAGTAAAAAGGAATAAAAAATGACGCAGATCTAGCCATCGAAGATTTCCAAAGCTAACATGTCCCTTGTTGGCAAATTGGGGGAATTTTTATCTATTATTCAGAGACATAAACCGAGCAATATCAAATTCCAAAGTATATTACCAAAATATGAGGTTGGTGTTCTCATTTATATTTATAGCCTCTTTAAGGTTTTGTTGGGCTTACAATGGATTTTGCAGAAACATATTGATCTAAATCCATTCTATAATTCATTCTCACACCTATTTAGATCAATATGATATATGAAACCCTTAGTTTATTGTAGAAGAAATAATTATAGAACAAAAATGTGACAGGACCACAGCCAATATAATGCTTTGACTTAAATACAAAAATATCAAATATTCCATATATATCTTGGTTTGCTATATACGATCTAATATTAACACAAGGTCTGGTTTTTCAGTTTTCTACCAGGCAAAAGTGAGAGTTAATGATACATTTATACAATATTGGATATATCTTGGTAATATTATTTTTACAGACAGAATCTGTAAATAGTTTTTCCAGTGGAGATAGTTTCTGCTTGGTGCAGCTAGGATTTGATTTTTCTACTACATTTTCTTCTCATATCACACAGGTAAATAGGCCCGAATAGAAATATTTACGCTCCTCTCTGAAATACATAACTTATTTCTATGAAAGTTTGATGGCTAAATGTAATTCTCTTGGGAGCACAAATTAGGCTACATGAAATTCAAAATTGGTGGGAAAAACTCATTGAAGCTGTATTGCTTTCTGCTAGAGCTGTACAGGCTTAAGATATTAATTTACCTGAAAATAATATGGCAGAAAATTGCGAAAATCTCCAGTTTCTTTCAAAATATATAGTAGACCTATATTGTACCTTTTGAGGTTCTATAGCACAGTCTGTTTAACAGTGTTATAGCATACTTGGTTCATAAATGTAGTTGTTTATTTCTATTCTGGGCTAAGGCACATCCATGTACCATACATTTACATCATTATCTTTTCTTGTTCAGTATTTCAATGTCAAATAAAATTTTATTTTCATTACAATTTTATCTTTTATTTTAGTTTGCAGAAAACATTTCCCTCAGCTTATTAATAAGGAAGAAAAATGTACCCAAAGTTTATTAGATGAATTGACAGGAGTTATAAGTATTGTTGATGTTATGGTAGATTTGTTAAATGTAAAAGATGTTTTACCCATCATTAGCTGTTTATTAGATGTATTTATTTCTTTACCATCTCAGTTTAAAAACAAACATATTGATTTTTTTATTAACAAAATATGTGACAAAGACAAAGGTAAGTAATTGATGTGTATAGATAATTGGATAAATCATTGACAGAAGATATCTGGTGAGGTCAAATCTCATGTCAGTGTCATCCGGTTAGTGTTGGTGTTTAATTTAGGGGTTTCTGAGAAATCCAAAATATATCGGGACTGCAAAATAATGTCAGACTAGTGTGTCGGATTACTCAGAGGACACTGTATATTAACAAATTTTGTGTTACAGATGGTGTTAACACTATTAGGATATTTTATATTGAGTACTGTTTTTTTATTATTGTACATGTAAATTTATATCTTCAATATTTCCAATGAGAAGCTCGTTTAGAACTGGATTTTTTTTTTTTCTTAAGTTAACTTTATCACTAGATTTTATATTATATACAATATGTGACTAAATAAGCAAATAAATAATAAAAAAACAGCTGCATGTTTATATTTTTAGTTTATTTTTCAGAACTGAAATTCATGCCATATGAAATATACATGAAAATATGGAAGTTAGATCCAAGTTTTCTAGAGAAAGATGTTTTGGTTTTGATCAATGAATGTAGTCAATGTTTACCTTTACCATCAATACTACAAGACTTAATACTACATACTAATTTGGTACTATCTTTATTAAACGCCAAAATATTTACCCAAAAACTTGCCTTTTGCTCCTGTTTTTACCTCTATTGATTCCAAGCTCCCTTTTTTCACTTAGTCCTGTCATATTTTTTAATGAAATAATTTACCCGGAAATATTCTTCTACAATAATACTATAATAACGTGCAGACAATATTCATTATTTTAATGAAATTCAGTATGGTATTGTATATTAAATGGTTTCAAATTATTAATTTTCATAACTTTGCTATTTCAGGTAAAAAGTTGCAGTGAAGACTATATGATATATAAATTTGTATATGAACTTCTTCGGACTATATTATTAGAGTCACACTATAATCCAATATTTCTTCAATTTACCTCTACATTTTTATCTTCTGTTCATCTTTTACAATGCCAGAAACAGGTAAATATTTAGAATGGTTCTCTTTCGAGAACGCTATCTGAATGTCTTGCTAATTGGAATTTACAGCTGTCAAAAAAAATGTTATTTAGGAAATGGAATCCAGTTATACACCTCTTTTTTTCTCACCTGAATTGGCTAAATGCTATATACATAATATTTTCGGGAAAGCAGAATAAAGCTTACATTTTTTAATTTCAACCTGTTGAGGTTCTAATTTTTGGAAACTAGGTTGAAAATCCAAAGGTATTATTATTATGATACTGCATTTTAATTTTAAATACATAATTCAATAATTTGAATTACATGTTTGATCTTTATTTTAGATGGTATCTAATTATCTCTATGTGAAGAAATTCAAACACCTCAAATTGTTACTGAATCAAGATTCGAGTAAGTAGAATGTCAGGTTTAATTTTGTTAAACATTATTAAATCTTTTTAATCCTAAAATTTTAACATTATGTTGTAAATCAGACTATATTTCAGATTTTTCAAGCTAAGTTATGTAAATTGGTGCATATATTACCATCTTTAGTGGTTATATCTAGTATCAAAAAATGCATTTATCTTGTACATGCTCTAGATTGAAAATATGCATGTCAGTTCAATGAAGGTTGAAAAGTTCAGAAAAAAAAAATGTTTTATCTTGTTCATAATAATTATAAATACATTTTTGTTCATATTATAGCAATCTACTGTTTATAAGATATATAGAAATAGGCATAGGTAAAGAAAATTTTCTCTTGATAACGCTGCCTATATGAGCATGTGAAACATTGAGTTAATAAATATTAGAAATAGTATATCCATATATCATGTGCTTCTTTACTATAGCAATCTGTTTGTCTAGAATGTGTCAACAAACAGAAGCTATCATCAATGAAATAAAATTAATGGAAGTCAGTGAAAACAAAATTAAGAAATTAGATCTGATGCTTTTACTGACACAACATGTACATTGGTATTACAATATTATCTGGAATATTTTCAAAAGTTCACAAAAGGTGAGAAAATCTAGGTTTTATATGTCATTCTTCATAATTTGTTATGGTTTTATTTCAGATTACATTTAGTAACAGTGAAACAAGGTTACAATAGTGCTCAATTGTACAGTGATATAGAAATTTATACCGGTATATAAAAAAAAGGAAAAGAATTGACCTTCTGACTCTAGCAAGATGATAGTGATAACAAAATATTTTTGTTGTTTCAGTTCAACAGTATTTTAGTAGAGTATTTATTATGGTTTCATAATATTTATACTGACAATTTCAAGGCAAGTTTTTTTTACTAATCAGATTTTATGATATGCATACCATTTGTGCATTGTCCGTGAATGGGTTGAACTTTAAATATCTCTTAAAAAAAAAAAAATTTAATCTCTAATGTACATCCTTGTATTCTATTACGTCATCACATTATTTTGTATAAATATGAATCAAAATTATGTAAACTTCTTCAAGCCCGAAACGTTGTAGATAAACTGTATATATTTCATATGGTTCTCATTCTATTCAGTTGGGTAATACAGTCGGAATCTGTGCATCCGACTCTGCATATCTTTTAATATCTCAATAAACTTTTCAATTTTCCATTTGGATTTTAATCCTTAAGTCCTTGAAGGTGATGACTTATTCAATAATGAACTAAATGAAAAATGATGAACTATTAAAATGAAAACTTTAGCCTCTCGAAGTGTTAGTATTCATTTGTAGACTTTTAGTGAAAATCATTAATACTCAATTAAAGTCTTGAAATGAATACTTATATATGCTGCAACATAGACCATAATGGGAGGATTTATTTCAAATTAGAATGAATTTAGCAACTGTTAAAAAGGAGAATAAAGTAAATTTTTAATATATTTTAGATAAAAGTTGTAGAATGTATACAGAATATGAAGTGTATATTAAAGAAAAAGAGTTTAAGAGAGAGTGATATAGAATATGGGGTATATGGTATAATTTCAATAGATGAGTTACTCCCTTTAACAAAACATCTTCTGTTTATATTCTTATTACAATCAGACTCTGGTTATTTATTGTCTAAACGGATCTTCCATATGGTTAGTATTGCATGTTTTGAAATATATTGCTTACATAATTTTCACTGCTAATTGGAGACACAGAGCAAGTTATATAATTATTTTTGTTGACATTTGTTCATAATTGCTGAAATGTATATCAGAAAGAGATATTATCTTAGTAATCCAAGAAAATCCTAGTTCCAATTTAGATACTGGTTATTATCACTGTCAATTATAAAGATAGTTAGAATTAAGCTCTGTATAGCTAAAACTATATCTTGAACCTTGGAAAGTCCGCTACTACAAACTCAAATTGCTTTGTACAACAAGCAGTAGTTAAAAAGTGTAAATAAATAAATATTAAATATAAATATATCTGTATATGGAGCAAGTCAGTCCAATAAATATACACATATTGTTATATTTTAGGCTAAATGTGATACTGATACGGATATATTAATGATGTTGATATATTTACATGATATTCATTTAATCAATACCACTGACTGGTCACCAACTAAATTATTAGCATTCCAAAATATTTGTCACACATCAAGATGTAATATACAGATAAATCAACAAAAAGACATTAATCACCAACACACCATTCTCCAGAAAAGTGAAAATATGTTTGCTTGTAACCAGTCTTGACTGCAGATTTTGTATATTTTGTTATTAAACGATTTTAAGGAATATATTTTGATATATCAAAAGGTGTTTTTTTTTTTCATTTCTGTTGTTGTTGGAAATATGCAAACGTTTTTTTTTTTTAAATGAGATATTTTTATTATTATAAAAGAATTATTTTGTGCACAGGTCAAATGATGAATTTCAAAACTATATCCACTTAGTTGCACCTTGCCATATATTAGAGGATATACAACCATACCAATTTTCTGATGCCAACTTGTCAAATACACTCCAAGTTCAATTCTATACAAATACAGAATATTATAAATTGTTTATGAAACTATTATTTCTATCTCAAATACAATAACATAGGAAAATTCAACAGAGTATATATAATTAAACAAATGAAATAGATTAAAAAAGTCTTAATATTATAACAATAAATCTAGAGCCCTACACATTCCTGTTATATATCTAATACAGATATTTTCTACCTAATAAAACTATATAAATAACTATCTATTAATAAATGACATTTGATTTCCGTTCAATAATAAAATCTGTATAATTATTTTTAAAAATGGAAGAAAAAGGATATGTCTTTGTAAATAAATTTGACATGAAGGCATTAGTACATTAGTACATTCCTGAGAATTTAGTTTTATTTCAGATTGTCAAGAATTTAGCTTTCAAAAAATAATTGCACTTCAATTGAAATAATTTTCATGAATGACCAACAACCATAATAACTAATATTTACTGATTTCTCTTGACAAAACTGATGATCTTTTCTATTTTTTTTTTCAATCAAATGCATCTAATTGCATATCTCTCAATACTAGCAAATGAATATTTTTAACTTTATCTTGGATTATAAGAAGATATCATGAGATTGACCTAGTCTTTCTTCATCTTTCTGTTTTAATCTACCAGCTTCAATTTGAGAAAATGTTGGCAAGCCATGAGGCATCTCTATCAATTCTGACTCTAAATCTAAGACTCTGTCAGCTTCAGCTGCAATAAATTACAAAACATAAATGCTTGATGAAATGAAAGTTAAGAATTTTATAAAATATGACGATCCATATGAATATAGTGTGGCCAATGTGTTACTGAGTTATTTCCCTTTTAAGTGGAACAGGTCAATAGTATTAAAAATATGGTAAAGACACAAAAACACTCATCAGTTTTAAGGCTTTTTAATCATAGAAAAAATTACTACTTTGCTAAGTACATTTTTCTGAAGCTCTGTACCTATTTGGTTGCAGTAGTTTGGTTTTCAAGGCCATTGCTCAATCCAAGTCAAAATGAGAATAATAACATTACCTCTAATTCTGATCATTTTACTGCCATGTGCCATGTCATATTGATATCCTAATATTAAAGTCAATGGTATTAAAGGAGCTAAGAATGCAGGGTTTCCCTTCTTACGGAATCTGAAATTACAATCCCACATTTTCCAAGCACAGAAATAGACATCTTTAGGTAATATTCTGAAAGGGCGATTGTTTGATCGAGCACATGCTGGTAGATCCATGATTAATCTTGGTATATATTAAAATGGCTTTAAAATGTTCAGCCATGTCTATTATATATTATGAAAATTATATACCAACCCTGCTATGGATCCAAAAGCAGCAAAAACATAAAATGAACCATACCATAAAATCATATCCCGACTCCTTGCAATTTGCATAGCCATCTGTCTTTCCCTCATTTGATTCTGCATTTGAACCTGTCGCTCCAGCTATAAATTAAAGTAAAGTTTTCTTTTCCTACATTAAATAGGGCTTCTGGAACTGGTATAGAAATGACTTTGTAGGCTACTGTACTTCAATTAACCAGTCAGAACAAATTATCAAATCTTTTTTTGTGAATCTAAACTTGCTTATAACTATCAATTCCAAAATTCTACTTACTACAATTAGGCATATTGGGTCTGAATTTTGTAGGCTACAGATTTTGTCTATATTTGCTTACAAGTTTTCCATCTTTGCTATTGAAATGTTGACCAATTTCATTTAATATTTCTTTGATGGTTTCAATTTTAAAGATAATATTTTATTCGCATGTCTGTGAAATAATATTACCCTTTTGCATAATACCCTACTGTCCCTTAATTTATCCATCACCAGGTACAGTATACTCAATACTGATTGGTATTATTATTAGATTATTGTAGTACTACATGGCTTTCAAACACCTTAAAGTTATAGGCTATATAATATTGTAATTCTTATTTTAATCTACTTGAGTACAGTGTCAGTAGTGGCACAATTATACTTATATACTATAAATACGGGCTTTGTAGAAGACTAGTTTAGCCACACTGACCTACCATAACTATCTGGTTTTGCATCATGAATTCTTGTTGCTTTTTCATGTTTTCATCCATAGCTTTACTGATAAGCATTCCCATTTCGAAGGTATGTGTATAAGGAGTTACTCTGGAGAAGAAAATGGGCGATACTTTTCGGGTGAAAAGGCTGAGACGCTATTTGAAGAAAAATAAATTGCCTCCACTCTTGATCACGTCACACATGCGCATTGGATGGTAAACAGTTTGTAGCCCGTAAAACCAACTAATATTAGGCTGTACTGAACTCGCAGTATGTGTATTTTAACGAGTGTTCAGGACACGATAAATTTAGTCTGAAACAGCTACCTCTGATTTAGTTTAACAGTTGTCGCTATCAGTATCAAACTCGATCAATGACGTCTATCCTACTATTATAGACACCATTGGACCATTAAGCCGATGTGCTATTATTACTTTCTACTACCATAATAAATCCACCCAGTTTTACAGTATGGTCACATTCAGTGTGCTTGAAAAACCTGAGCAATGTCGATACAATATGATGGTGTAAGGACACAATCACATCATCTGGTTGCTCTTGTTTTATTATTCCACCTGGAATATAAATGATCTGAGCAGGTCATTTTTTCTACTTTTTAGTTTATGGCAAATTTTGCGTTCTCCATTTCTTGTCGACTGCTTGGTGAGGGTGGTGGGTAGCACAGACTGCTGTTCTCATCTCATCCCGACATCTTCTTGGATTGTCTGTTATAGATGATGTTACTGATATTAAAGGAACAATGAATGAGTTGAACGGACCTTGACTGTGCAGCACAGATGGGACGAGAACACCACAAGAGCTATAAAGTGGTTATCTTTATATATATATATAGACATTTCTTTCTTGGTGCTGAATGTGAACAAAAATAGAAAGTGTTTAAATAGTTTTTATTCACCAATAGATCCAATCTCATGGCCTGTATATTTTATTTTTTCAGTGACAAAATATATCTTACTTTATTATTAAATTTTCATCAATACATTTAAGAAACTTAATTTCACATTACATTTAACCAGCAGTTATCACAAGCCTTCTAAAATGTGATTTTTCAACTTGAAACTACTTCTGCATTGCATTCTGTAGATCTGTTTCTACACAACTAGAAAGATATTTGATCAAATAAAATTTGATAATTTTAGTTATACTGTATACTAGTATCTACATGCAAAGTTTGATGAAAATCAGATGTAAACTAAAGAGGTATGAATATCAAATCTGATATCACAGGTTTTAATATCAAAAAGAATATCAATGCATACACATGCTAGATTTGTTTCAAAAGCACTTTCTATTTGCCAGATTACAGAAAAAATGCTGCAGTACTAAAAGCGCTAAAATTGAAAAGCATGGTTGCTGACAAAATTAATTTATTTATACTCTTATACTAAACGCAGGGCAGGTTTAATCTAAATATTTGCTTTCCCAGCTATTCCATCTTTACTGTATTTTGTACTGTACAGAAGCCTGTTTTCACCATTGATTTAAAGAAATACAGCAATTTGTTTGATGCAACAAAAACATTAACATAGTGATCAATCAATTGATCATTAGAAGACAAAATTCCTCCTTAATTATTATTTTTGTGTTACACATATCTAAATGCAATCAAGTCTAATTCAAAGACAATGAAAAACAACGCAATTTAAAATAACTTGCTTTTGTAACTATTAAATTTCTTGTGAAAAGTGAAACAAATTTGAGCCCTGTAGCTGGGAAAACAAATAATTAGAAGACTATATCCCTTTCAGATATTAAATGATATTCAGATATGAATCATTGCTCTAATACAACAAAACAATGTTTTATTTCTCCATATAAAGCAAGTTAACCATCATACAATAATCCTTAAGTGATTTGAATTCCAAACATAATGAATGGACAAAAATTTTATTTCTAGATGCTACTATAAATAATATTCCTCTATTTCTACATTGAGCTTTATAACCTGTAATACTATTCCTAATACTATTTCATTACAACTGTTTAGTTATATCTACTAAGCGAGAGCTGTTTCATTTCCTCAATTATCATAAATTTGGAAATTATACACAAAACAAGACTCAATCTTTACTACTTTCAATGCTCTAGATCTTATTTATAAGGACCAGTTTATGTATTGTTTAGATAAACCAATTCAATGCCATTTTGTGGAGATATCCAAGTCCATTGTTTGCCATTTTGGGCCAGGAATTTGTCTTGTGATTTATAGGACTTTGTGATCACCTAAACCTCCAAATGTTCCTATAACAAGAAATTTCACTTTTTCTTCATTTTGTGAACATCCTTTTTTTCTCTCAAATAATTTGGGTATTAGAAAGTTGTCTTGTTGATAATAGCCTAACATTCAAATGTTTTTTGTAGCAGATGTGCATAGACAAAATGTGACTGGATTATGGAGGCTACTGATTTATTTATTGTTTTCAGAATGAAAAATTATGGAAAGGGCAATTCTTTTGAAATTCCAAACATAGATATTATGGATACACATGGTTAAGATAGCTCAAATTGTTACAAATGTTAACTGTGAAAAAGGTAACTGACTAGTTTAGCTGAACATTCTGATCCCGAAAATGACAAACTATGGACTTGAAGGATCATCAGGACTAACAAGCTCTGAAGATTTTATATAACACTTATGATCAATTAAATCTAATACAAAAAACCAAGAACATGAAAAATGTATGCATTTGTCATAAATTAAAAACTTTGTTTTGTTCACCTCCATAAACCATAGTCTAAACAACAAGTTTGTTAAAAAAAAATCAAGATAACAGTAATATCGTAAAAGCTAAGTTATGGTACACTAAGCTTAATTTACTGACTTGGTACAAGATTCAAAATTTTGTCAAAACAGTTCATTCCATTTAAACTTCAATTAATGTTTTCAAGAAAATGTGGTTGGTTTGTTTTTTGTGATACTAAATGGAATATAAGCTTGTATCAGACCTTTATCTATTATTTCCTAGTAGTCTGAAATGATTTGTTAATTTTTTTATTGATGTTAAATGATTTTTAGACTATGGTTTAAAATGACAATAAAAACTATTCAAAATCACAAAGAATAAACAAGTAGCAAATAACAAAAACTTTTCAAATAGTAATTACAACTTTTGAGACTAAACTTATCTTCATTTGGCAAAATTTTTTCTTAATAAAAATACTAACTTCACTCAAAAAATAAACATTCAAACCCAATTGCAACATTTAAAGAGATGTGAAATAATAAATAAGGAGTACCTTTATATAGGTATATTATGTACAGTAAGGGGTGGGGAGGGAACAAAACCAACTTGTGGCTTATGATAAAATATTATACAAAATTATATACATTAATAAGGCTTCTTGTAATGGTAAATTTATATACATTATGACACATTTCATCTAATGAATTTAACTAACAAATTAAGTAAGCATCAATAGAAAACCCACATCTAAAATGTCATCTTTGATAGTTCTTCCATAAAATGATGTTAACAATAATATAAACATGCAAATATTTAATCTCTTAAAAAAATAGAATTGAATTAGAAATACTATACAGCCTTTGATTACTCTTTTAATACGTTCATGTCAGCAGTTTTTCAGTTTTATAAAATGCATGCACTAAAACACTAAAATTAAACCTGGAACTCAGAACATAACTGAAATAGTGAATTTATTAACTTCTAATGTGAACACAACATGTACAATTTTAAAAGAATTTCAATACGGATGTTTTGTAAATTTTTGCTTTCATTTTTAATTTTTGTTTTTAATGAATATGTATAAGCGTATCAAATACTTAGTTATCTATAAATTAATAATATTTTGGAAATGTTTCATCACATGCAATGTTGTACACATAACTAACACAAACAAAAAACAGAAATTTTTTAAATCAACACAGAATTACTCTGATTTTAACCTTTTTACTTGAGGACCATCAGTACCTGCAGTAGAAGATACAGGCATTACTAATATTGTATGTGTTTTTGTGTTACCAGAAGCACCCATAGCTGGTCGTACTGTTAATGTGGTGGGATTGCTACCGGTAGCAGAGGTTAATGTATTACTATGTAATCCAGTTGTGGAATTAGATGATAATACAACTATTTTATTTCCTGTAGTTGTATTCACTGTAGTACCACCAATTCCATTCGTAGTAGGTCTGACAGTCACAGTTTGAGTAGTAGACGCTGTACTAGATGTATGTGTACCTGATGGTGTTACCAACATCACAGTTGTATTAGTTGATGTTGCTGGTGTTGAACTCACTACTTTAGTTGCTGTTGAAGTAACACTCGGCTTTTTATCTGCTTCTAATGAACCAAGTGCTACTGCACCACTTAAATCAGAAAACTGAAAAATAGCAAAATGTGTCCTAAATTACATTCACATATTTTGGAATAAGTTTTTTTAATGGAAGCGCATTGAAACTTTAATTCTGCAATTAAGATCATATGAACATACACAGGGTTGAAAGAATACTTGAAGCTGTAATGTTTGATTTAACCTAAAGTTATTAAGGATAAACATGGCTCAAAATGGTAAGCTGAAGAAGGTCCAATTGATCACATGGTGAACCATATCTTTTAAACTTAATTTCTCCAATTAAGTGCACAATTATATAATAACCACATACCTGTCTAACTTCTCCCATAACAGCAATAGGAGTTTCTCCAGTAGCTCTTGCTACTTTATGTTCGACTAGATAAAACATATACTCATCATATAATAAACGAATCAGATGAAATGATCCGAAACTAGCTGCACTGCGTAAAGTCAAATCTCTAATTACCATAGAACTGAAATACAAATAATTCAATCTAAAACTCCAAATAGAAGGTGATGGGTAGAGAAGATTGAAGAAGGCATGATGTTAGACTTATCATCATCTAGGCTAGGCTGTGAAAATATCAGTAACCAGAAATTTTAATGACAGTAGTCATGTCTATGATTTACTTACCTATAAAAAGACCATTTGAGCAGGAATTGTCTGGCAGCTTTAGGAAAATTAGGACTGCCTTCATGTGTTACTAATACTTGGTTGACAACACTTTCTAACCATATAGCCCATTGTTCTAATGATGTTTGCTGTTTTAAAGTTTTCTTAAAATCTTGTTCTAATTGTTGAACAACTGCATCATCACATTGACATACCCACGATGCTTGTTCCTGAAAAGAGTTAGAACAAAATCTAATTGAATTGCTAACAAGGTGTTAAAGGAAATTTTTCATTTTTAGATTTTCATACATAATGAAGGATCATATGAGAAAGCATCTGACCAAGTTACCAGAATCAGCACACAAAGATGATTAGGAGACTTTCTCAAGGCATGACCTCCCCACGCTACTTTTTCCTACCAGAAAATATCATGACCTTGTATATCATTTAACTGATTTAGTTTGGCTTTGTAATTTGATTACAATTAGGTGCAGGTCTGTTATTTCTATGATGCAAAAATTGTTTCGGATGATTTAGTTTTTACTTGTATTAGCTTTAAAATAGGAAGAGGATCATGTACAATTACATGCACTTTAAATAGGTGATTGTCCTCTATTTTAAGGTTTCATATGGATTACACTTTGCATTTAATTAAACGCTGTTTTGTGGATTCTAAAGGGTTTACAAGGAAACTGGTTCCCACATATATTGAGAGATGTGGGCCTGAACAAACTGTCTGGTGTAATCCTGGAACTCTTACCAAAAGAAAGGAAAATACAAACCTGAACATTGGCAAAATCCACTCTATTGAGATCTGTTAACATCTGATTAATCTGCGATGTATTTTGTAAAACTGCCCTTGCTGCCTGGGCTAAATGATTTAATGATGTGTATCGTCGTAATGTCTGAGCAAAGGCACTAACAGCTCCTATCTAAAATAGACAGCATTATACATTTTAACAAGAAATAACAATATGTTAATAATGTCCAATCCAACGGCTGCAAATAATAATACCAAGTTTTATTAAAATCTGTCAAGATTTGTACCTTCCAACAAGGCAATATTGAAAAGACAATATTGGGTGATAATAAATAATGTCAACAAGTTTCGTCAAATCTGTAAAGAATAACAGAGTGTTTCAAAAACAAGGGCAATACCCTGAACTAAATTTTTTTCAATTTATCTGATTTTCAATAGGGTTCATTCTTGGGTGTGTACAAATACTCATATTAAGTTTCATCAAAATCCATCTAGAATCATGCTTTCAGGAGTAATTTCAAGAGCAAGGGCAATAACTCACTCTAAATAATTTTCGATTTTGCTGATTTTCTATAGTGTTCATCATTGGTTTATTATACACTCACACACCAAGTTTCATCAAAACCCATCAAGCCTTGTGCCTTTTAGTGTGTTTATGAGCAATTGTGGACGACCAACAAACCTGTTTGATGGCATTAATGCTCCACATTTTATGTGAGCATATACAAAGCATAAAACATATATCTAATATTACATGTTATAAGTTCAGTAAAAAAAAAATCCCCACTTACTTTTGTTTTTATCATTTCGTCAGGTACACCTTGCATGGCTGATTTTAACCAATTTTCTAAACTTTTAGCAAAATTTCGAATAGCTTGAGTCAGGGAACCTAAACGAAAAGAAATAAAGGACATTAAATGGATTTTACTTTGAAAAACCTGTTCATTGAAAAATCGAAATTGCTCACGACTTATCAATTCCAATTCTCACACCAAGTTTCATCAAAATCCATTTGAAAATTGAAGCTTCTAATGTAACCACAACAAGTAAAGAGCCAAGGGGAATAACTCAAAAACCGTTTAAAAATAGTCAAATTCAAACTTCTTATTAAATCCAATACTCACAAAGAATCGTTAAATCCATTGAAAATTCTAGCTTTCTATTGTACCCACAATTATTGACAGACCAGGTGACGACAATATACGTCCACATATTCATGTGGGCAGATAAAACTAAACAGTGATATTTTTTTTTATTTTGGATACTTACTAGGAATAGGTCGCAGGACGTCAGGAATTAGCACCTCTATAATGGCTTGATAAAAAGCATAATCAGACTTTCTTACAAATACATGGACAGGGTCATATTTACATAAAGCGAACAATGTTTCTTTTGGTAGTTTTTTCTCAAAATCATTTTCAGCACTGAAATGTAAAAGTATCAAATTAGCCTTCATACTAAACAAAATCAAGAAACACATTTTCCTCACCAAGGCATTGGATACAAAAATAATCATTTATTTCTAATACTTTCTAATTTCTTACTTTTGATGTTCACCAATGGGCTGGTTTCTCCAGAATCCCTGCCATAAAGCTTCAATTAGTGAAAACTGTAAATTTACAACCACATCTACTATAGCCTATAACGGAAATGAAAAAATGTTTTAGATTGTCATGCATTATGTTTTTTTATTGTGTAAAAGGTATAAGATAGCTTGCCAGGCAAGGTAACATACGCTCACCACCGCCTTTTCAATTCCAATGCTCATACCAAGTTTCATTCAAATCCATTGAAAATTGTAGCTTCTATTGCATCAACAATGAATTTTGAAGTGATGTAAATAAGTCAGGGCAATAACTCAAAAACCGTTCATCGAAAAATCTCCAAATTCGAACTTGACTGCCGTCTTATCGATTCCAATGCTCACATCAAGTTTCATTAACATACATCGAAAATTGTAGCTTCTATAGTGTCTACAACAAATATTGTGGCAGGGGCAATATCTCAAAAACCATTTATTGAAAAATTGTCAAAATCGAACTTGACCGCTGTCTTATCAATACCAATGCTCATACCAAGTTTCATTAAAATCCATAAAAAATTGTACATTGTAGCTTCTCCACATATTCATGTGGGCGTATAATAGTCCATAAAATTAAAATTAAAGTCAACAATGTGCAATCACATTAACTTTTCCCTCTTACAGTGTGTTGAATTCTGGCAAAGAATGAAATGTCATTAACAATACAAGTATGGACTCTGCAGAAGGTTGCATGAACAAATTTTAACAAGTAAAGAAATAAATCTTATCAATTTTATTTGTTGTGTCCACATCATTGACATTGTTTGATGTTTTTTTTCCATCTCATATTTCGTATTTAAGATTGTTATTTTAATCAAGTGATAATCATTATTATAATTTTATGTTATAAATGTGAACTTTACCTCTGCATGTTCTCTGTATAATAATTCAAATATTCGAACATCTTGTATCGTTATTCCTTCAGGTAGTGGTTTGCTTGACATATCTACTTCATCAAAATTAGGTATAGCTAATGAAGCATCACCTAAAAATTGTTGATGTTGTTGCTGAGACTGACTGCCTTCATTTGAGCCTGGATTATTACTGCCAGGTTGACTTGTATCACTTTCACCATCAACTTTACTACTCGATGGCCTAAAATCAACAAACATATTATTGTCATACAATTTTCATCATTTTATTTTGTATCAACAATCAAACAAAGATAATAGAATAGTTATCAAGGCAAAGAAAGGCCAATGACTATTTTGATCAATTGCAAAAGCATAATCATTTTTTGAAAGGAAATTAAATCTTATTCTTGTATAATTGATGAGTTTGTGATAGAAAGATTGCTTGCTAGGAATGGTAATATACACCAACTGGGCCAAATTTGATGTTAAATGAAGTTTTTGGCAGTACATTAACAATTACAAGTAAAAAATATTCAACTTTCAATCATATATTTCCTTCAGAATTTTGGGGAGATTATGAATGAGATTTCCAAGTTTTGTCAATATCTGGCAGGAATTGTGCAGACAGTATGGGTGAAGGTAATATGTACTCCACAATTCATAAAGCTGTATAGAAAGGGTCGATCTGTAATCATGTCTATGATAGTCTTTTACAATATCGAGCTATTAATAACTTCATCTTATACCTTGACTGCAAAAGCCACGTTTCTTGTGTCAAAGAAGTTTTGATTGGATTGTATGGTGGAAAATACAGCAAATCAGAGGCCTGAACAGAAGATACTCCGATCAGCTGTGTACAACCAAATCAAATTGCTAGATGCATTCCTTAACACAAGAAACGTGGCTATTGCAGTAAAGGTATTAGAAGAAGTTCATAGAAGCTTGGTATAATTATAAAAAATCTGTTTTATACATATATATCAAGTTGTTAAAACTTACTTTTTGGTTTGATACATAGGCTGCTGTCTCATAGCCATAGTTTGATCATCTGTATACTGATTTAAAGGCGAGTTCGCTTTTATTCGTATGCCATAATAATGATATTTAGAATTACCCCTGAAACAAATTGAGGTTAATTACATTTCAATTCAAATTCAAATTAATGCTGGACCTCTTTACATGGCTTGACATGGCTAAACACAGTCTATAAGCAGACAACATTAATGAAAGGAGTCGTCCTGGACTATTCAAGGAGGAAATGAATAATAGAAGGTGTGTGCAGAAAGGGTGATGTGTTTTTTGCTCAGTGAGCTAAACTCAATTAAAAAGCAATTATGACTTCACCAGACTTAAGAATGCACCAAACTGATCAACATTTAATTGCTTGTAAGATTATTTGGCTTTGTTTTCCATCAGAAGTGAAAATAATATTACCTTGTACCAAGCCGTCTTGTTCTTAACCCAAGAAATACTGATCGGATCAATTTACCAAATGATGCTGGATTCATTGGGTCTAAATTTGTTTCTTGACAATGTCTTAAATAATGATAGTAGAGTGTACTTCTTGGTAAACTTACACCTTCAGCCGTCTCATAATTATCTAACAACCATTGAACCTTTATTGAAAATTAAGTTATCTTATTAAGAAGAGTAAGCTTACTAAATAGACTAGACATATCTTATAACAGAAAATATAAAGTTAAAAAAAAACCCAAAAACTATGTTATAACATTAATTACACTGATTGATCTGATGTTAACCCACATTCTAAGTCTATGAGCTAAAAGACAATTAAAATAGTTAAAGAATTAGAATATGAAAAAGTTTGGATTCTCGATGTAAAAGATTAAATAAAATATAAAAGAATGTAAAGAATGGCACCTACATGTACAGATGTACCAGGGGAACACGCAAAATCCAGATGACCATTAACATTAACTGAGGGATCCAAGCTGCCTTCATTTGGAAACTGTTGTGTAGTGAAAATGTGCAAAATTAATTTTTGAATTATATAGTACACAAATGAAAAATATTGGATCAATTTCAAACTTTTGACACACAACAAATACAAAATTTTGGTTACAAGTGATAGGATCAAGGCATGCACATTCCGTATTAAAGCATTATTACTGAATTATTACAAATACATCTAACAACTAACAGATGACATTTAAAGAGGGCAGAGAGAAAAGATAAAAAGATCGCAATGTTAAACACCTGGTGATTGCGTGATCCTTAAATACATCTTAATATATATTGTATTCTATACCATACTTGATCAAGTCATAGAATTATGCATAAACATTTTGCATTTTTTTTTATTAAATTATTAGGAAGCAGCTGCACCCTTGAAGCAAAAAGTAAACCTGGGCAATTAAATTCCCTTTAAATCATGCAAAGAGAAAGTTTGTATTGGGTAGACATATTTAAACCATGCACACTATTGTTGTTAAAAATATTTTCTTTTATATTTCGTGCATTATCTCAAAAGTTTGTATCAAAATTTTTAAAGAAAGTATTGCAGAAATCAAACAATAAATCCTTCATAATGACATATTTAATCAAATATGGTATCAAAAACTAGTTCTAATTAATAATTATTTTTTTACCACAACCTACATGTTTTAGTAGAAATCTCAAACAATAATCAACCAAACAACATTCATCTTGTTTTCCAAAAGATAGACAAAAGATGAAGCATTCTTTTGTTACCTTGTTAAAACGATATTCAATTGGTTATTGTTTTAAAGATAAAGAAAAAAGAAATTTTAAAAAGCAGACCAAATTTTACAATAAAGCCTGTTTTCCAAAAAACTGAACACCAAAAAAATGACATTTATCAGTGTATACAATGGACTGTAACTACATTCACCTACAGTATAAATTTACATAGAGATGTGGTGAAGGCTAATAAAATTTGGTACTGCTTCTAGAAAAGGGACAGATTCGCCAATTCAAGGGGCTGATTTGGATCTTCAATTTATGTAAATCACATCAAATTACAGGATAGTTTGCCAGGCAAGGTAACATACGCCCACACATCAGCATTGTTAAATCATTTTTTTCTTTGATTAATAGCATATATATACAAACAAACCTTTCATCTAAGGGTTGTCAAATTTGAACTTGAACCCCTGTCTTGTCAATTTCCCAAAACTCCCCACAGAAAATTTCATGCGATTTTACAAAGTATAGTTCAATAACTAAAAAAATGTTCATTGCACAATCGTCAACTTCAAACTTGACCGCTTTTTCCCAAAGCACAAACCAAGTTTCATCAAAGTCCATTGAAAATTGCACCCCCAATCAAATTTTGACCGGATTTAATAAGTCAGCAGGAATAATTCATAAAGCGTTATCGAAAAGTAGTCAATTTTCAAACTTGACAGCCGTCTTATGAATTCCAATGCTCACACCAAGTTTTATAAAAATCCATTGAAAATTGAGTCTTCAACAAAATGTTGACAGACGGACCGACAGACCAATGGACAGGGGTGACGACAATATACGTCCACATATTCATGTGGGCTTATAAAAATGATACTTTTTATATCTTTCAGAAAAGATTAACAATCTTTTTAATTTTCTTGAAACGCAAGGATTTCAAGGCTCCAATTTGAAGGCTTGAATTTCGGCAATTATGTGTGAAAACTATTATTGATTAGCTTAGCTAAACAATCAAAATTATTGATTAGCTTAGCTAAACAATTACAGTGACAGAGACTACAGCACAAATGGTCAAATGAATAGCGAACCTGTCCCTTTAAACTACTATTTAGGTAAAGCCTATATACTAACATAACAGATAGGATAAATGAAAATGAGACCAAGTTATGTTACCGTAGCTGGTGATGCTCTAGTTGTATGTGTTAAAGGTGTGCCTTCACCATCCATAGTACCACCTTGTATCAAATATGTACCACCAGACTGTTGAATTATCTGCCCTTGTACAGTCTGAACTGTAGATCCAGCAGGTACCAAACCAGATACCTGCAAAATTTCATATGTTCTAAAATTTTCTGGAAAAAGCATGTAAATGAACTTATTCTGAGTGGATTTCTAAATGTCCAGTTTGATGAAATGAAACAAGAGAAAATTCAATTTAAAAAAAAAAAAATTTCACCTGTCCTCCGTGCAATTGTTGATAGTAAGCACCGGATACAGGTGTATACATTGTTCCTTGGCCATATTCATGATGATATGTCTGCCTGTAATTAGACAAATAAAACCCTCTTTAAGAGTCAAGACACATCCAAAAAAAAATCCTCATTTAAATAAACAATAAAAAGAAAGTACTACAAACTAAGCATCAAAATCATTGTATGAATTGAAATTAAATCTTCTTTTTAAAATAAAATTCTATTTGATAAAAAAATAAAAGCATGTTTATAAATTATTATACAAAGCAACATCAAAAAAGTAGTGCAGGTCAACTTAGAGTAAGTATTGAAAAAAATACACAACAACAAAAAAAATTCATGCAAACAGAAAAACAGAGAGGAAGTCATAATTAAGATGGTGCTAATTGACTTTGAAAAAGCCTGTGAAATCAAAAGAAACTGTGAACATGCTGCTCTGAACACAACTGTTACTATCACGTCTAGATCTCTTTACCCCCTTATATCGTACATTTGCCCATTTGAGGATGCATAGAGGCCGGAATCAGTCCCATCTACGTACTGGACATGAGCTGGATAAACTGTTTGTCCTGGATTAATAGTTACAGCTTCTCCACCTTGTCCATGATCAACACCATCTCCCATTGATGCTGTAATAATAAAGGAGGTATTTATCAAAATAAATACAAACAAAGGCATATAATAAATAAATCTGCATTAAATTGCCAGGCAAGGTAACATTATATACATGATCATACCAAATTTCATTCAAATCAGACAAAAACTGTAGTCTTTATCATGTTCAGAAGCAAATTTTGATGCGTTTTAACTCAGTCAAGGGCATTAACTCAAAAACAGTTCATTGAAAATCGTCCAATACAAGCTTTCCAAGATCTTGTCAATATAAATGCTTGAAGCAAATTGAAATCAAATCCAATGAAAAATGTAGTCTCTATCACGCTCTCAAGCCAATTTAGAACAGACGGACGAACAGGGGTGACGACAATATACGACAACATTATAATGTGGGCATATAATAATAAATCTACAGTTGACATTTCAGCCATGAATAGAAAAAAGCTTACTAGTAGTAACAATATATTGTTGTGATCCACTATGAGCAGTAGATGGTTGAATGATTGTAGTTTTCTGATTATTAGTCTGTTGTTCATTTGGTGTTGTTGCTTTCACTAAAGTCTAAAAAAGAAATACACCTTTTCAAGCAAATCAATTAAATATTGGACCAAACTTTTGTTTGAATTTATCTTTTATCTGTAAATTGGCCACTTCAGTTAGAATAACAAAATGCCAGCGCAGGAAATTGGTTCAACCTAACTAAAATGGATATATAAAAATTTCCTATTTTTGTCTTATTCAAAGTTTTGAAGTATCACTGCAAGTTATGAACAATTTAATCAATAAAATATTCACTGTGTTTTTTTCTTACACAAAAAGAGCAAAAAATGTCATGAATAGGCCTATTACTATGTTTAAAATGCCAAGTTGCCAAATATTGTCGATCTAAAAATCAAATTGCACATGCCGTTATTAAGTAGAAAGTCTGGTTAATCCAATCTGAGTCAAAAATGTTATTAATACATAGTGACTTGATATTCCGGTATATGTTGCTGTTGCTTGGTAAAAATATGCATGATAGGTTTGTGAGCAAATGTGAAAATTATTCAAAATTTGAGGTTCAAAGAGAGCCAGAGCTGAACATGTTTTACCGCATTTCCATTTGTGACAATAAATTCTATGAATATGAATAACTGTTTGATATTTCCTTATCTCTGTGCAATGGTATCTTGGAAAGATTGGGCACATAATAATTATGGTATAAATCTGAACTAATGGTTATATTATTAATCTTATTTATAATCTGCAGTGCAAAAAAATTAGTATTCTTATACTCAGCTTATCGTACTTACTTAATAAAATATTAAAATTATCAAAAACCTTGCTAGTGACATACTATGCCTTTAAATACTTTATCTTAATAGAAGGATTATCACAATAATTAAGACTAATGACAATGATTAGAGGATTTTTCAAAACTATCAGAAGTTGGGCACTGGTAGAACTCGACTGTAAATTCGTTTCGTTGGAGAAATATCAAACAATTAACTAATAGTTCAATATATTTCAACTGAAAGGCAAGGTGAGCAGAGTCTGATGATGTGATTTACTTCAAAATAAATATTATAGAAATCAAGAGGATAGATAAAATCATAACTTTTCTTGTTAGTAAGCACTGCAAACCAGAACACTTACCCCATCAGCTGTTAAATTTAACCCCAAAGCCTGAATTGAAAATAGTTTAGAATTGGCAATAGTATGAATCCTTTTTAGCAACAAATATCACTACTGGAATAGAATCAAATAACAAAAAAGCTTTTGAAGTTGTGAATTGCTCCTTACCTGTTGTACAGCTGCTGGGTTCATGGCTTGCAGGTCTGTTACAAACGCCTGGGTCGCCATCAATCATTTGTCTGGAATTACAACAGTAAAAAAATTCATTGAAAAAGGAAAACAATTCAAGGCTTTTGTACCATCATGCTGTCTGTAGAGATCTACACTCGCACCCATCATAGCAGTTAACAACCTTATGATGTCATTGGTTGTATTGCATGACAATGATGTTTATAACCATGAAAACAAAAACAAAAAACTCTTGAAGGTTTCCTTTTAGCCCAGTTAGGAAACATGTTTATAATTAATCATATTATAATAGATAAAAGTTTATAATTAATCATATTATAATAGATAAAAGCATATCAATAACCGAATATCTTTTTTTCAAGTTCAGTTAGTCCTACTGAGTAAAGTGGGCTTCAAAAATACCAGTAGTGCATAGTCTGTATATTTGATATCATATCTGCACGGTGCAAGCCTTCAATTAATCTGAATTAATTCAACACCAAACAAATGAATTCTTGTACAATAATAAAGGAGCTATTCCTGGACAACAACTTGCTAGTTAAATCCACTGGTGTCAATCACATTATAATGTTGCAATTAAGCTAATGCGGCTTATAACTAAGTCTAGAAAAAAATGTAAACTATGAAAATTTATAACCAAGCAGGATCAAATAACATGATTTCAGGTCTTGATCTGGAAGACCATTAAAAGCTTAACAGTACATCAATTTCAGACCCTGTACCTACACAAAGTTGAAATGATAATGAGCAAGATGTAGCCTAATTTTCATGTAGGCCTACAGCATCGCATTCGCTGAAAAAATGACAATTTTGGAGAATGTTTTTCTATGATGAATAGCAAATGTATGATTATCATTACTCACACTATTTCTTTTGTTTTAATAGGATAGTTAGTAATCTAATGTGTAACAGAACCAAATTTAAACTTTCAACTCAACCGCATTTTACAAAATATTGCAATGTGTATTGCAATACAGGGAGATGTATCATAATACGATTTCCAGCCACAATACGCAGCCCTAATTAAAATGTATCTACTCAAAAACGTTGCATATCCTTTGGATAAATTAAAATAGCAACTAATATAAAAAATTTATGAATTACAAAATATTTAAGGCCTAGGCCTACAAGAAAACTTTCACCAGAAATTTCTTGAAAGTCAGAGGTAGTGTATGGTAATATCATCAAAACATGGACTATTGAACTTAGCTTACACGAAAGAAATATATATAACTCATGCCCTATGATTTGCTTTAGTATTATCAAGGTTAGTAGTAGGCCACTTACATTGCAGGCTATAGGTAAGCCTATAGGCCTACTAAGGTAATTTGATTTTGGGTTTTGTAGGCCTATGTAGTCAACCTTGTCATAACTTATCTTATTTGAACTGGAGTAGTTGTAAATGAAAAACAAAATGAAAGTTTGGATGGTCCTTTAGCCTAGTCAGTAATTAGGCCTAGAAAGATGGGTGGGAAGGCCTTATTTGCATTGAACAATGTGAGTGTGGCCGTCGGTTAGATCCTTTTCAGGATAGACAAGGCTCAACTTAGACTGTTAGACCCAGACCACCTAATTTAGCTGTTCAAACACATTTTTCCATTTGGATGCTAAAGGTATTGAAATAATCATGTAAAAATACAAAAATAAAGTATAGGAATTTTTTATTTTGTTACTGACATTTTTCACGTTCAAATTTGCCGCGAGAGAGATCCGCATAAACGAAAATAACACCGTATATCTTCGCCATTTTTATACAACAATGATTGACAACATACTTCAATGTTGTAGTCAAATTCATCGTGTTTTCAGTCATCCTTTCACTCAAAACTATAACTAATCAGATCTCCAACATCAACACTACTTGATGATGAGATCATCTAATCAAATGTAAAGAAAAATCACCTTAGTTCTGTTGGTGGGTAACAGTCGTCACAGCTACGGTGGCTATGGCGTTTATTCCTACGGCAACTGTTGCCAGACTCATCGCGTCAGAACAAACCATATTCATACGCGGAATGTGCAAAAAGATCTCTTCTCTTTCAGCCTCTTGGTCCCCAAAGCAAAGAAATTTTTACATAAATTCGATAATTGACAATTATCTGAATTGACACGCGTGTCTAACAGATATAATATATATGCACATACGAAACAAGTGAGATATGAGGAAAACTATATTTTATAGCGGAATGCGCGTTGACATGTCAGAAATAAAGTCAGTTATCCGTAGCCCGATCAGAAATTTATTCAACATGGCTGCTACAAAAATGTTGCATTGTAGCGTGCCTGACAACTAGACTATTTCATTTAAAACGCAATCTGTTTCTGGGTCATGGAATGTGCATATAAATATTTTATCATTATAGACTCCGTCACGAGATATAAATGTAGTTTTAAGTAGAATTCTCTTTGCTTGTACACGCCGATACCAGAGTAATTAGAAATCATATTATAATGCCAAATGCGGCATGGGAAAACATAATTATAATACCGGTAGCCTAGTACATTTCTGTTGGGAGTATGGCATGGGAGTCAAATATTATTCAAGAATTGGCACCACAATTCAATAGGTCATATTCTAGAATATTTTTATTATAGGTAAAAAAAAAATGTCCACCGTTTTGTAATGTAGAGCCTAGACCTGTATTATAGTAATATAGTCTATAGGCTAGTTATGTTTGAACAAGCGGCTTTATTACAAATCTTCTTATATTTTTATACCATGGTGCATTTAGCCCACTTACTTAATAGGGGGCTATAGAACATAGATGAAGTTCCTTTTATACTTGGACTAGTTAAAATAAAAAAGTTATCACTTGACAAATTTCACTTTAAAAGTGTTTAATAATTTGTACCATTATACATATTTAGAAAGTAGGTAAAAAACAATATTAAAATGATATGTGTAAGTATAGGCCCTTGGATATACATTATGGAAATGTTAGCTATAGGGATATGAAGGAAAGATTTGGGTCTACAAATATATTCAGGACCCCATTTTCTCCAATAATAATGGCTGTGTGGAACAATAAAAGAGAAAATATGTAGGCCTATAAGTCAGATACACCAGTTTTACGACAGATCTTTGATTGTGTAACTGAATTGCCAAATTTTTGAGTTTGTATATGCATGCATGTTTATTTTACACCATCGTAGCTTTAAGGAAAGTTCTAAACATTTTAAAGCATAACACTTAAGGTATTTTACTCAAATTAATAAGATGGTGTAAGCTGTAAAGTACATATTTAAGTCTTGTTATGATACAGGCAGGCCTTGGAGTCATAGACAATTAGCCCTACAAGATGATTTTTCAACAAATTGCTTAATTTTTATAAGCCCATAAGGATATGTGGACTTACATTGTCGTCACCCCTGTCTGTCTGTCAGTCCGTCAACATTTGTTGTAGACACTAGAAGCTACAATTTTATATGGATTTTAATGAAACTTATTTTGAGCATTGGAATTGATAAGACGGAGGTCAAGTTCGAATTTGCAGATTTTTCAATGAACGGTTTTTGAGTTATTGCGCTTGACTTAGTTACATCACATCAAAATTTATGACCCACAAAATAAAAAACCAAAAGAATCCATAAAGAATTGTAGCCAGCAGAGTGAGCAAGAGTTTCACCCTAAAGCTAATGGAGTGAAAAATACTAAGTCGGACAGAATATTTCGGTGAAAAATTATCGGATCATCCTGAAAAACAACAGGGATCATCTTCATAATGACACTGACCCACAAAATAAAAATCAAGAGAATCCATTAAAAATTGTAGCCAGCAGAGTGAGCACGAGTTTCACCCTAAAGCTAATAGAGTGAGAAATACTAAGTCTGACAGAATATTTCGGTGAAAAATTATCGGATCATCACAAAAATCAACAGGGATTATCTTCATAATGACACTGACCCACAAAATAAATATCAAAAGAATCCATAAAGAATTGTAGCCTGTTGTGTGAGGAAAAACAAATTTGAACGGACTGCCGGGGCAATAACAATATAGCCCCAAATAAATTTGTGGGCAAATAAAAAATTGAGCCTTATCTGACAGATAGATCTATAACAAAAGGAAATATATTTCTCGTATTGAAAAAAAAAACAACTCTTGAACAGTATCATTTTATTATAAAGAAAGAACTACTTTCTACTATTACACCGATTCTCTTGATATCCTTACACTTTATTTCCCAATATACACTGTAACCATTGAATATTACAATTTAATTTCTGGTCAACTGTCACATAATATTTGTATTTATAGTTAATTCCTGTGGAAGATCAGATACTCCATTCCATCTGGGAATCTTTGTTACTCAAAATCAGAGATATAATAAGCTTTTATTAGCACCTCATGATATTGTGTGAAAAACTTTCAATGCATAAAACTTTTGAATATTTCTTTTACTACTTTTCACTCTTTAAACTCCACAAACGGTTTCAGTTTCTTGACACTTTCACTCTCTAATGGTAAATTACTGAAATTAAATATTGCAAAGATAGTAATGGAGACTTAAGCCAGAGGCACACAAGCATGTTTGAGCCCAATCACAGCAAGGTTTTAATTTTAAAAAATGCAATACAATTTAACCTTTGCAATTCTCTACTAATCACAAGATCAAATGAAGATTTCCACCAAGTGTTATCTGTTGAGCTTAATAATCATTTGTTGAATATAATCAACATTATCCCACACTAAAAATATGCTTATCTAAAATGGATAGAAAAGAAAAAATTGAAATTTAATGCAAAAGTATTCATGATTGGGCAACCTCAGCTTTAGATACTCAACTCATTTCTTTCATCCAATGAGACGCAAATCGTTTTTTTTTTTCATAAAATAAACATTCAAATAAAAAACTGAAGAAATACATACCAAAGATGTTTACCAAATCTTTCAATTATTCTGTGTATAGATGATTTGAGCACTGCCTGTAATTCTTGTCGTAACATACTATAATTTACACTAGTCTGTTTCTGCTGACGTTTATGAGCAGGAGCAATCAGTTTAAAATGTTTATCAACATTCTGAAGAGTAAAATCATTCCTGGTTTTCAATGCTAGTGTTCAAATTCAATGAATACAATATTTGCTTTTATAGTATTATACACCAACATGAATATTATTTTAATGCCCTTCACTTATAATCATGTCAAAATTTGATTGTGGGTGCAATAGAAGCTACACTTTTCATTGGATTTTAATGAAACTTGGTGCAAGCATTGGAATTGATAAGTCGGCAGTCAAGTTCGAATTTGATGATTTTTCAATAACAGTTTTTGAGTTATTGCCATTGACTTAGTAAAATAACTTCAAAATTTTATTGTTGATTCAAATTTCAATGACTTTGATGAAATTGGTGTTAGCATTGGAAATGATTAGACCTTTGTCAAGTTTGAATTTGACAAGTTTTCAAAGGAAGGTTTTGAGTTATTCCCCTTGACTTAGTTAAATATCTTCAAAATTTTATTGAGGTGCACAGTTTTCAATGGATTTTGATGAAACTTGGTATGAGTATTGGAATTTGATGATTTGCCATGAACAGTTTTTGAGTTATTGCCTTGTATTGTGGGTACAATAAAAGCTGCAATTTTTGATGGATTTTCAATGAAGGTTTTTTAAGTTATTGTCCAAAACATTATTCAAATTCAATGCTGCCAGTGAGCATATATTACCTTGCCTGCAAAGCTATTCTTTGTGATGATTATTCACTGAGCATGATTACAGTATCACAGGATCTTTTGTAACAAGAAAATTTGGTCACATTGTAAATTAGCTGCAGGTATTTGCACAGAGTGATTTTATCTTTTTGAATATACCTGCATATTTATTAACAGAGTTGTTACAGGTATCTGCCCTACCTGATGCCACAATGGCCATTGCTGTTCAATATTACACACAAAATAGTATAGTAGAAGCTCACCTCTTGTAGATTAACTAGACTAGTAATAATAACAGGCAATGATCTTTGTACTATTCCAAACTTATCTTCATGGTATGATGCAGAAATAAGGTAAGATAATGCTGAAATGCATAGGTTATCTAATCAATGTATATGCAAAAACTTACAGATCATAAATGAATAATATGAATAAGATATCAAATTAAAAATTCCATGTAGTGATACAGAAATATAATGTACCCATAGATTAAAAATATTCTATCACTGACCTTCAACAGCCCAAATTTGTACTTGTGATGAACAAAATAATTGAGATGTTTTAGAATCTGGTAACTCTCCCATAAAATAGCCTAATATTGGTTTATTACTCATTACACCATATAGCTATAATTAAATAAAATATTCATAATACTTATTCATAACAATAACAATAACTCTTCTGTCATTTTTATGGAGAACTCCATTGCTATGGATCACACTTGAGTGAATAGACCGTTTACATTCTTTCAAAAAAGGCATCAATTAAATTAACGCACCTTATCCTTCCAAGGAATAGATTTAGGTTTAGTGTCAGTAGATATAACAGTAGGTACTGTTGAACTATTCTGTTTGTTTACAGATATATTATTATTTGTTGTTCTTTGAAAAATAGAATCTTCTGACGTTTCACCTGAAACATAGTGCATGAGCAAATTTTTGTTACTTCTGAGGAAAAAATAGAGCGTAGTCAGTTACAGTCTAACTTATATCTAACAATAGTGGTCATAGGTTCTTATCTCAGTGGGCAAGCAAAGCCTGGTGACCTTGAAAAAAAATCTTTCCTCATCAAACCAGTCAACTAAACTGTTAAACGGTACAATTGATATGCGACAGGACTCTCTAGATCTAGTTGTTACTAAGGTTACTTCTTTTTCTTCCTTTCAATAAATTTATATTTATAGAAGATAACAAAAGATAAATACCTATAGTGTAAGTTTTATCAAATATATTGCTTGTTTTCTTTACAGGTACATTTGAATAGGCCAGCCAATTAGCAGCTTCTATTTGCTGGTTAAGATGATTTAATTCAGCTAAACAGGCAGCACTGATTCTATTCCATGTATGGGGATGTCCACCAGGTTGACTTAAACAAAATACTTGTTGTCGTCTTTCATAAGAACATTTAGATAAATAGCTTAAATCTAAATATCCTAAATACTGAAAAAGCATAAATATTTGACTATTGACTATTGCCACAAATCTCTATATATTTTCTTTGGTCCCTGTACTATTTACAAATACATGTATATAAATAATACTGACTGGGGTCAATACTTACATTTCTGATTCTCAATCCTAATCAAGATTAGCTTAGTTAGAAAATTGGGGTCAACAGACAATAGAGAAAAATAACTCTTTGAAAGAGGAATAAATAATATCTGTCATGGTAGTGGTACTGTTCTTAATAATATACGATAACAAGCAATAGATTTGGAAAATGTAAAACTCTACCTTGACTAAGGGTTGTATATTACAGTTTAAAGCATCTTGTAAACTTCTATTCTTTTCAAAAACAGAATCAATATGGAATTCAAATTTCTACAAAAAATATTGTCATCTAATAAATCATAGATCATATACATATTCAACATCTTTCAGCATGTTTTTTATTTGTTAGTTGTTGATATATATTTCTTATAAATGTTATTTTTAATAAGATAAAATATAAACTAACCTCAGTCTGATAGATTTTAAATATAAGGTGACCCATACTCCAACTAAAGTTGAGATATATTCCAAGAATAACTACTTGCCACAATAACGAGAAATTTAACAACCCAAATATTGTGTCTAAGGGTTCATCTTTACTGAAAATAAAATAGTAGGTCTGATTACTTCAGTTGAAAGACATTCTGCATCTGATTGGCCTTATGAAGAAGAAACTGTCATGCATAATGCATTGAGGGTTATTTTGCCAGGATAACTGACAGGATAACCCAGGTGAAAAAATCTGCAGGTATTATCTCAACATATAGCCAGGGCCTTTAAGTTAGCAACATGCATCTAATCACAGAGCTCCCCTTTAATAGAATAAAGAGACACAAAGACTTGCTTATTAATAATAAGAAGAAATATATTCTGTGACAGCAAGATTGCTTCCTATGCTGAGCTCTTAATTGAATTGATTCGAAATAAATACATTAACTATCTCAGGTTAATGTATCACATTATTTAATTCCTCAAACTATTTACAACTTGTAAATCTTACCTGTATTGGATATTTAAATTATAGGCTATCCAACTTGTTATAGCTCCACCTAAATAGAAGAACAAAAATATAATTACAATACAGCAAACTTTCCTTCATTTTATTTTATCCTTCAAGATATTTATTCAGGGGTCGCGGTGGCTCAATTCAATGCTAGCTCACTAACCTGAGGGTCCAGGGTTCAATCCCTTTAAACGTGAAGATAAACTCTTGGATTTTTCAGTCGCGTGTCCCCTTGCCAGATCTCTATCGTGTCCTCAAAGGGTTCAAGAACATGGGCAATAACTCATTTTTCGATTTGTATGACTTTCAATAGGGTTCATAATGTGGGAGTAAAAAAATAAACAATTTCTAAAGCCAACATACCAAAGAAATAGTATAGTAAATAGTAATATTTGACTTCTGTTAGTGTTTCTTTCAACACTCTTAAAAAGACACCACCCACTGAGCTTCTTGCAATAAAAAACTTTTCTCTCTACAAGAAAAATAAAATAAAATTTTCATAAATTTTCAAATCTATTCTGTATATTTCACAGAATTTTTCGTAAAAATTTATTCTGTCTATTCTTATTTTTAACAACATCTAAAAAAAAAATCAAATATAATCAAATCATGTTTATCAAGGAAGCATAGGATATACATTTATATGCCATTTTTATTTCGGTATGTCTTATGAAAGTTAAATTTTAATTGCTCTGCTACATTTAAAATTTGTTAAGAACAAGAAAATCAAGAAAACAGAGTTAGAAAACAGAGTTACCTGTATCAAAGGAAATTGAAGACAATTAAAATGATTCAAATCAAATTTAACATAATAACTGATACCTTCAAATAAACCGAACACTACTAGAAATATGTGGTGTTCATTTAATTGCACAATATGTCTGAAAGAAAAAACATGTAATGTTACTAATATGAAAATCAATGAAGACATTCTCATTAATAATCCTTCGAAGGGATATTAGAAACACAAATATAGTTAAATAAAAGAATTATTATGAATGGATACTTCTAGATTATTTATTATTTTCAACATTTCAATGTGGTTCTCAGACCATCACTCATTATATTCCTGATGATTTTGATAAGTATAAAATCTCAAAAATAAAATTACTAAACTGCCAAGATCTGTTAAATCACCTCGTCAAGTTAACAATACATAAGACTTAGTATTTCTGATAACTGTTAGACTGAAATTAGTTCAGATTACCATTTGATCAAAGGTAGATAAAACAAATTTTTTTTACAAAAAAGTAAGAATATTTACCCATCTGGTGACTGAGTTAATGAAGAATATTTACTACCAATAAATGTTGATGAACACCAAACTGTCAACATTCCACATAACGAAAACAAACCAATATGTGGCAAGCGCTTTACACCAGCCAGCCGTAAAAGATTAGCTAATCTGGTTGATCCTATATCTGGTATTACTGCCATTAAAAAAATAAACACCAGATTATAAATAACATTTATATTACATTTAAGTGTTTTAAACATGTTATATTCTTTTTCTTTTCTAAAAAGGAAGAAACCCTTCAGAAAAGGCACATACCTGTAAATAGTCTAGAGGAGTAAGTCATAAAAATTCCATTGAATGTTAATATGAGTATAATACACAGTAAAAAAGATGCAGAAAATATTGTTGACAGCACATCTGTAAGTAAAACATCAAATATAAATGGATATATCTATTTATTATAAAGAACAAATCAGCTGAAAGAGCTGAACTTCAATCATTTATATCAATTATTGAAATTCATATCTAGCATTCAGTTCCATTGAAGTTAATAGGCTATGGTCACTTTGTGGCCATAATCTATCTCGCAGGTTGTAATTCCAATGAGGTCGTAATATCAAATTAATTTCTACTGCTATTGGTAATTACAAATCTTTAAACCATAATTGAGAGTTCAGTACAGATTGATCCTAATATATAAAAATATAAAATAACCAATAAAATAACTTAACTCAATTGACTAAAACTTAATTCTAAATCAAAATAAATGAATCTCCTTTTTATGTTATATAGTTTTATTTTACCCTAGGACCTAGTGATTCAACATATTCAACCAAAGAAATTAATCACTGAAGTCAGACACTCAATACGTCTAATGGCACTAATGCATCTTTAAAAACAATACATATTATTATCATATACATACCAACTATTGTAGCAATTGGATGAAGAACACTGATATTACATAACAATATGTAAAAGCTAGTAATTATAGGTACAAACGCTAAAAACCAAAATACACTTCCTACTGTTCTCCATAAATATACCTAATAAAATAAAAGAATATAATTATCATTGCAGAAACACATTGTAACATCATTGATTACTTAGTGTAAAGTATGATATGCTAAAAACATATATATTTATATTTGTATTGCCTTTCTACCTGAAAAAGTGATAAACTAAGATGAACTGCACAGGAGATTAGGTTTTTGCAGAATGATGCCTGTAAGTCATCAATATCATCCTTATGTAAGCAAATCTATATAAGGTTCTCTTCAATTACATCTACACAGTACCAATTATCTATAATCAGTTGGGATTGCAGATTTAATTAGTACTTTCTATAAATTAGTTATGTAGAATTATTAATAGCTTATTAATGATTCTTTAGCCCTAGCCTATGTATTATGTTAGTATTTAATATACTATCATTATCATTGCATGAAAATGTTGCATGGTAAATAAAAGAGTGAAGTGGGGTGATCTGACGAATAATAGCTACGAATGACTTTTATAATAACAATACTAAACACCTCTTTCATGAACCATGCATTAACTGTTTCAACTGTTGGTTCTAATTTCTTAAACTCCATTTTGTAATTAAAAGATGCCTGTGCTTATTCATTCAGTAAAAGTCATACAAGAATAAAGTATTAAATTTCTAAGGTGTTGTGTCTCCCGGCATTTTCGAGGTTTCTTACAAAAATTTACCGAATGGAACTTTACTGTGAGTGAAAACGCAATAAAAAAATTTTTTGTGATTTTCATTTCAATCAGTCATTCAAAGCATAAACTTCGAAGATTCGATTTAACTGAACATTCAAAATGAAATTACGAAACAATGATATTGCTTAAAGTCAAAAATCGACTACTTATTTTTACACAGTGACTTAATGTCGTTTCACATTCATATTAAGTAGCCTGATATTAACGGTATCCCACATCTTGCAGAAGAATTTTTTGACAAGTTTCGCTATTTTTATTTTAATATTTTGTTTAGATTTATTTAAAGCTGGAGATTCAAATGAATGATATGGCAGGCCATACGGCTGGCGATCCACTTGAATGCTACAGTGTATGTATAGTTTGAAATAATATGATGAGAATATTGAAATGCCTCTTCAATATAGGCTCAACTTAAAATAGTTATAGACCTGAAAATAAATAGTAGGCCTATTAGATCTAGTAATACAATTTCAACTTAACATCTTGATCTATGATTTTAGGCTACCACAAACCGATAGTCCTAGAGAATTACTTTTGCCAAATATGAAAATTCTCAATCTATCAGCTTAATTTAATTGTTAAATGCTAGAATGATAGGGCCTACCATATTTACTCAAATTGGTGTCTACACTTACAGATCTAGCCCTAGCCTAGGGCTAAAGCTTAATTAATATTCCAAAATGAGTTCTTCTGTAATTTAAGGATATGCAATTGCATACATCAGTTTTGGAAAGCAGTTAAATAAGAACAACAATTTTATTTTAGATTCCCATTGTGTTAGAGAAAGATGCAGATATAGATAATCAAGGTAATCCTGTTTTAGAACAAGATGGTAAACAGAGATATAGATGTGGATTTCGAATTGGTGGTGGTATTGATCAAGATCCTTCTCAAAGTCCACAAGGATATCCAGATAAGGTGAATAGGAATACTCTTATGAAGTATTTTACCAGCTAAATTATATATATTATATATTGCCAATATTTATAGAATGTCTAGCTGCATGTGGACTTGATTGATTAAATTAGTTTTAGTAATGTTGTGTGTTTTGTAAAAGATTGGTAATGTATTGTTTCATTTGATTTGAAGGGAAAATATATCATTGATACTGGGCTGATTATGCCATCATTTCATTCATAAAAGGTTGTAGGAGTTGATATGAATTTAATGCATTGAGCTTACATACATGCATTACGTGGTAAAAAACATAACAATACCCAAGTTTGCAATATCTTTATGACTTACTTTCATTATGTATTTACTTAGTGTAGTAGAATATATAGTAAATAGGCTAATAATCAGGACTTTTGATTTAAATTATTTATTGAATTTGATTTTCTTATTTATAGGGCATTTATGTTACATATATTCATGAAAATAGTGCTGCTTCCAGATGTGGTCTTCAAATGCATGATAAGATTTTACAGGTAAGCTTGTAAAGATTTCCTTAAATAAATTGGTATCGTACGCAACTTTGTTTTGTTGCCAAGAAAAGTTAGAATGCTGGTATTTCTTGAGTAAATTGATATTTTGTGTTATTTGTATGTAGGGACAACTGTCTTTAAATTTCTTTTGTTACATTTTATACTTAGGTAAATGGTAAAGACTTGACAGTTGCTACCCATAAACAGGCTGTAGAATATATTAGACGTAAACCTGTGTTAAAGATGTTAGTTTATAGAAAAGGGGTTCCCCAATTACATAAACCAGTTAATCCAGGAACTCAATTTCAATCATTTAATCAGTATTCACAATCTCAATATCAACAACAATATTAATATAGTTAGTAATATCAAAAGGCCTGACATATCATGAAGAAAAATTTCATGTGTATTTGAGCATTCTTGTCATTTACATTTCCTTTTGATAAATGAAACCAAAAACTGTAGTTTTGAAGACTATTCTGCTTTGGCCTAAACATATATATATTTCTCAACATTAATTGCATTAGAGTAAGCCCATAGAAATTGCTCTTGTTAAACCAATCAATAAATGCATGTGGTTCAGACCAGTATCTGTATTTACATTGAGTTTTTAAAAGTTATGGCTATATGGTCGATCAAGGATATATGTGCACATTTAGAGATGATGAAAACAAAAATATCACGCAAATATCTTCATTGAATATTAATAGTACTTAAAATAATATCAGTACTGCTGTTTGAAAGAGGTTGTCAAATTGTTACTGCATTAGAAGGTAGTTTCTATACTAGTTTTGGTGCATTTATTTTATTTCTATAGTTATATTTTATATAGTTTTATATAGATTGTATATATATTTGCTGATTACATTTATTCTTGATTACTATTTCATTGTGGTCAGAGTATGTGCCTCCTGTTTTAAGGATTGAACAAATTGATTGATTTATATGAATATGGAAGTATGCAATTGGCAATTGTATTTTTCTACAGTGAATGGCTTGCAACCATAACCTAAACCCACCTTTAAAACTACGTTTATTATATTCGTCCTATTTTGGGGGGTTTTAAAGTGTCAACGACAAAAATCAGGACCTTCCATATTTTTTTTCATAGCAGAATATATCTTGAACATTAACTTGGTAACCCACTGTCTTTATAAACAAAAGTAGCACACAATTTGTGATATACAGAAAATAATTTGGGGGTTGTCAAAATATTCTATGTTGCCTTGGTGATGAAAAAGTTATGTTAAACTTTGTGAGAAATGTTGGCTATCAATTTATTTTTTATATTATAGAATACTTAATAATATTGCAGATTTATATTTTTGACTGTCATTCATATATTATGAAACTGCCTTACTTTGGTTGTGCACATTCCTGTTTAAATATGCTCACACATGCTTTCTGCTCTTCTGTCATAGCCACATAGCATATATATATCAAAATAAAATGTAATAATCCTTTCTTGGGTGATAAATAACCATGACTACTGTATGTAATTTTTTAAGTACATATCATTTTGTCTATATAATTGTTTTGTATTTTGTATTTGTTGTTAAAATGTTTGATGCCATATATTAATAGATGATTTTAAAGAATGAAGTAAAATATCTATTTTCTTCCAATTGTTTATTGGTTTACTATTTGGTAGAGCTCAAGTTCAGCACTCTTTACTAAAATGTACCGCAAGACTTCCTGGACGTATTTACTTTTAGAATTGATATTTAGTGATTTATGATGCATCTGAGAGTGTTACAAATGCCTTGGAAAAGATACATATTTTGTACCAATTTATTTCCTAAATATGCAGCTGAAGTTGAGCTTTATGAGATATCCTATAACCTAAGTTTGTGCTCTGCTCTGTGATGTTCTAGAAAATTCAATATTGATACTTTTTGGTAAAATTCTTTATATATATCGTATTTGAACAAAATGATGTACTTTTTACTATTTAATTAGCAATATTATAGCTTTTACCTTATTCTTTTTTTACCTGTCTTAGGTGAGTTCAACAAACTGAGCTCAGTCAATTTATTTACATATGTATTTTCATTTTTTTTCTTTTCTGTTCCAAAGATTTCAGAATCCATCAATAGAAAAAAATAAATATTTTTAGATCAAAACAATTTACTTTTCATTCATTTATATCTCTTTTGCTTGAAAGGAAAACGATATTTTTTCAGGCCACTATAATTGATTTCCCAAGGCACTTTATATTATTATTGCAGTTCTTTGTTATTTTAAGTGCTGGTTTTTCAAGAAAATAAAGAATGGTGAAGAAACCATTATGTCATCTATTCATGCCTTAAAAACAAGGTATGAAAATATGAAATGAAAACACCCAAGAACATCACAGGACATTTATTAATATATTTTTGATTTAAACGCCTGAAACAGCAGTTTTTTAAACAATAGGCATATAAATTAATCATTACTGCCATAAACATAGCTTACACAGTCTTTAGTGGCCATCTGAAATTAAACTAATATACCAGTACAATAATAATCATTTTGATATGTAAACTACAGCCAGTCAAAATATCAAAAAGGATTTAAAATTTGAGCTTGAAATGTAAGAAATATGTGCATTTTTCTTTTGCCCAGTTCAAAGCATCATGAATAATTAAATTTAGAAATTTCTTAATCCTGCTCAGATTCCTTAACAAAATGAAGCTCATATTTAAATTCTAAAAAATTTTTCTGCAAAAATATGTTATATTATCAAATATGATTTTCACCTATTAGATCAGACTTTGAAAAAGTAAAAAATACAAAAATATATATATATACGAAACAAATAAGATAACTACGAAAGTTTCGAAAGTTGTTATCTTAAATAATTTATTACAGTATGTTATGGGGCTGATCAAGATGTTAATAATTTGGTTAATAATCCAAATTTTCTCTGGAAATATATAATTTGATGGTAATATGTTTCTTTTCAACAGGGTTCAATCAAAGTCAAATAGTTTGAAGATTTGCAAGCCAACTTTGAAAATATTAAATAATTTTAAGATGATTATAAACATGGACAAAATTTAGTCTCCAATTAATTCTTTGCCATAAAAAATATATTTTATGAAATGTTATTTTACACAGCAACTTTCTGTGGTGATATATATTATAAAACCAATCTAATAGTTTGTACATTTACAAATATAATACTAAATATCTACTATGCGTAGTACAAAATATAAAAATTACTATGACTTAATATAATCTAATCACTCGGTATGATTTATTGCAAACTTTAAAAAAAATGAAAGAAAGTAAAACTTAATTGGACGGTTTATTGAGAAAGACAGATTTACCACTCATTCTAAAAACCTAAAGTATAGGTTTCCTTAATACCTAAACACTGCTTTTTGAACAATTGAGGATAAACAATGTTGTATTTTTCTAACAAGATTTCATGCAATAACTCTTTGTATTAAAATTTAATGAATTATGTTATATTTGTACTGTTTCACTCTATTGGTTATCGCAAAGAATGTAGCTTTCATGATTAAGGAATTTCATGTCCCTTAATGGATATCTAAGATGGATATTTCAGATGTCCCTAGACGGATATATTAAAGTAAAAATAGTTCTCATAGTACCAAAAAAAAAATGACTCAAAAAGGTAGTCAAAGTTAAAACAAAATAATCCTTAAATACTATATAACAAAAAATATATTAACCTACATCAGAAATATATAACAATGCACATCAGAATACCCTAACTATTATTATCACAATTTGTATATCATATCATATTTTATCACAATTAATTTGAAAAACAAATAGTTTACAAACTAATTTTATAAACATTTTGTACAGATATTTCAAGAAAAATAAAGAGAGTCCAAGGGAGGTAATTCAATGGAATGATTTGAGGACTATGAAAATTTTGTGAAGCAAAATCAGAAACAGAAGAGGGCACGGCTTGTTGACCTTTGGTTGTCATATGTGAGGTAATGTGGGAATAATAATACTTTAGTTTTTTTTTAAACGATACATTATTGTAATTTTATAATAACATAACGAAAATATAATCCTTAACAATACATGTATTACAATCTGTAGGCCTATGTGTCAATATCTAAATTGTTCTTTAATTCTTTATTGATTCTGCAGAAAACTTATTTACATAAATTAGTGATTGTACAAGTTTATATAAACACAAAATAGAACTTAAAATAACACATTTTATAAAATACACATGGAATAACAGACATTTTATAAAAATACACATGGAATACCAGACATTTTATAAAATATACACATTAAATACCAGTAGCATTAAAGGGACCGTGTTTTAACAGTTATAGTTCATGGATCTTAGGTGTAGGCCTATAGACAAATATATCAAAATTTTGGTTGATTGGACGGATGGCTTAAAAACAAAACATCTACAAATAAAATACAAAATATAATGCATTAAAAATTTATCTTTAAAATAGTAGAGAGATGGATCATAGGAATGTGAAGTTAAATCGAAGTTAAAACATTTATAGTGCAAAATTTTAACAACTGACGTCTTCATAAAATGAAATTAGGGCCTCCTAATCAAAGTCCGCGGTCATTTTTATAATTTATGGCTATATATTTTAGGTTGTTGGACTAGCTACCTATTTTTCTAATTCATGATCACAGAATAATATTGTGTCAAATTGAAAAGGAAAAAATCAAAAATTTAAGAACAAATTTATAGTTAATAACATTATAATCTGCAATCTGATATAAGCCCTGCTTTGCTTTAAACAAGAAAGAATAAAAATGATAATGGTTAGAAAGTTGAGACAGTGTATATTTATAAGATCTGTAGCAATAATATATTCACATTTTTTATAGCCTTGATACAATTAAAGTTAGCACTAACAGTTAGAACTGATCTTGTAAAGATGTAATAATAGTAGAACTATAGCACTGATATTATAATAATAGAACTATAGCACTGATATTATAATAATGGAACTATAGCACTGATATTATAATAATAGAACTATAGCACCGATATTATAATAATGGAACTTACACTGATATATAATAATAGAACTATAGCACTGATATTATAATAATGGAACTATAGCACTGATATTATAATAATAGAACTATAGCACTGATATTATAATAATAGAACTATAGCACTGATATTATAATAATAGAACTATAGCACTGATTTATAATAATAGAACTATAGCACTGATATTATAATAATAGAACTATAGCACTGATATTATAATAATAGAACTATAGCACTGATATTATAATAATAGGGAAATATAGCACTGATATTATAATAATAGAACTATAGCACTGATATTATAATAATAGAACTATAGCACTGATATTATAATAATAGAACTATAGCACCGACATTATAATAATGGAACTATAGCACTGATATTATAATAATAGAACTATAGCACTGATATTATAATAATAGAACTATAGCACTGATATTATAATAATAGAACTATAGCACTGATATTATAATAATAGAACTATAGCACTGATATTATAATAATAGAACTATAGCACTGATATTATAATAATAGAACTATAGCACTGTATATAATAATAGAACTATAGCACTGATATTATAATAATAGAACTATAGCACGATATTATAATAATAGAACTTAGCACTGATATTATAATAATAGAACTATAGCACTGATATTATAATAATAGAACTTAGCACTGATATTATAAAATAGAACTATAGCACTGAATAATAATAATAAAACTATAGCACTGATATTATGAAGATACAGCTATAGCACTAATAAATAGCAATGATTGTACTTTAGCACTGGTATAATAAGAATATTGGTATAGCAATAACAACATGATAGTGCTATATCTGTGATTTTATAAAGATAGAAAAAAGCACTATACCACTAATGTATATATAGAACACTGATATTATAAAAATAACAGTGGCATGACTATAGCACTAGAATAATACAAACAGAACTTCAGCACTGATATCACTAAAGGATTAGTGATTATATCATTATAGCACTATTTCACTAATATATCTTTAACAACTGTTTAATAACAAATTTATATCACATAATAATTATAACAAAAACAGTCCTTTGTGTTTATTACTGAATTCAGTAGTGAACATGTGACAAATCTATAAAAATAAGACAAGTCTAAATGACCAAACTTAATGCTGACTATTTAAAATATGGAGTCCAGGCAAAGTAATAATTTTATAAATGTTTATCAGCAGATTGTCCAGAAGTATTAATATAAATGAAATCTTTGTAACTGACTAATATTAAAAATGAAAATATTTCCAAATTAAAACTTCTTCTAATTACATCTTAAGATGTTCCTTCAGCATAAACTGGATTAGTATGATTACTATTACCATCTACTGCTGTCAGTTGTAAATATTGTTGTAAGTTTACATCATCATTAATACTAGTTGTTATGCCTAATGATTCTAATGGTTCTTGGATTGGATCCATGTAACCTGAAAACAATAAGTCACAGTAATGTTTTTTCAGCAAATTAATAATTAGACAGTTCTTTTCAGGATTTATAATCTATAAATCGTGAAAGATAAAAATAATAGGTCTTCTTAAAGAAATTTAGTATTCTAAAAAATTTAATGTTTCAAAGGGGACATACAAATGTCAGACAAATAAATCTTCCTGATATTATCTATAAGTATAATAATACTTCATAGAACGTGAAAGAATAACTCCTGTCACAAACCTTGTTGATTATTAAAAGCCATGTAATTCTGGTCATCATAATTATAGGCTTGATAATTAGCGTAATTACGTTGTGCTTGCATCATTCCCATTCGACAACTATTAGTACTGGTATAAGCATTGCTATTAAAATAGTTATTTCTCACTGCATTATATTGTGGATATTGGCTGCTTATATCTGAAAGAAAAATTGAAATCAAATCAAAATAGCTCCATAACTAAACATTGCAAGTAGAAATTCACTTACCAGAAATCAAATGAAATCAATTTGTTTTTACTGATTGTGAATAATCTTAATCAGATAACATAAAGATGTGACACAAGTAAGCGCGTAGCCAATTATAGATACTGCAGAAATTTTCCAGGAAAACATTCTAGCAAAAGTACTTTGTCATTTATTAGGCTATTTTAAGTTTTAAGTGAAGCCAATTAATTCGAATGCATTATTGTGAGGTAGAATTGGTTGTAGAAATAGAATTACCTTGTGAATTGGTATAATTATAATTATTATATGTTGTCATACCCATACTAGATTGTGGTATATTATGTTGTATAGGAGGTAAAGGCCTTGGACTTAACATATTATGATTAGAAGCTGGTGAATAGCCACCAAGGCTGTAATAAAAGACATAGTTCATTATCTTCCACATTGTCTGTTTTAAAAGGATATAATCTTCTGAAGATTTGCTGTAAAGGTTGACATCTCTTCCTGACCATTATTAACTTTCTCATGTATAGATTTAAATCACAGGTCATCACACTAATGTTATATTTTTCATGAATTGCAGAAGTAACACATTATAAAATCAATCCTCAGAAGTGATACTGATAAAGTTCTGACAGAAAGTTCAAGACTAAAACAAGTTAGACATTTTGAATAGTAAGTTAAGAACACTGAATAAAATCTCTAATTTGACCTCGAGAGTATGTTACAGTTTAGTAGACACAAAAACAATAATTTTGATATCTTATCTCATTATTATCAAACTCCTCCGCAAATGTTATTGACCCTTTACATCCCGATTTAGAAAATAATTTACAGTTTTTCAAATTGACTACAAATTGTTGTGGATCCTACAAATTACCTGATGTACTCTAATTTCCGATTCTGTAATCAATAGAATCAATGGTTAAAACTAGACACAGCAAATTAAAGTCACCAAAATAGAATTAAAGTAACTCTAGTGTTTAAAGTATAAACAGAACAATAATTGAATAAAAATACACAAACCTGTCAGTAGATTCATCAACAACACCCAGTCCAGTATTAGAACCAGTGATAGCAGGACTACCATGTTGTACACTACCAGGTGATTGTTGACTACTGCCAACACTAGTTGTACCTAATCTACTTGATAGATTACCAAAACTCATTCCTACAAAATATTGTCTGACATTGTAAAAAGCAGTATCAAATTGTGGGGTTACCTTACAGTTGGTCACCAGACATTTGCCATCCATAGAAATAAGAAATAAGCCAATTTTCACACCATGGTATTCTATAACTTGGAGGGTAACATATATCTTTTCTAAACATCCATAATGAAGTTCTCTTGTGAATTTTCATAACTGACTTCTAAAGGTTTGAATGGTGTACAGCAAAAGCTGTTGCGTATATTGTACTGAATATTGCATAAACTTTACTACCCTTAGTCCTTGATATAAATTTTTTGGTTAAGTTATTATTTGATTATATTTTATAAGTATAACTAACAAACTCATTAACAAGTTATACATACCAGTAAATAGATCATTAGCAGACATTAAACAATGTGTGGTTTGACCCAAACCATTTTCATTATGGTCCATTGGTGATCCGTTAGATCGCAATTGGTGAATCTTCAAACAATCTTTCAATATATCTGGTTGACTAAAATCTACTGTTTCTGTTTTTAACTTCAAAAAAAGAAAGAAAAGGGTTATACTATACAAGTAACTTAATAAGAATGCAAAACTAACTTGGATCCATTCATACAGGGTTTATCAATCAATAATTTACAAAGATCAGCACATTCTTTTACAAAATCAAGGACAGAAGTAAAGTTAAGTTCTTACCTTTTTCTTGATTTGTTGATCTTTCTGTGTATGATTTTTGACGTGTTTACGTAATGAACTAGGATCGGTATATCTCTTAGTACAGCCAGGAACTTGACATGCATACGGTTTCTGGATAAAAATTACAAACAGTATTATAAATTAAATTGATGTAACCAGTCTATAATAAAGTCTAGTTTATAACATCAATGTCTTAATAAATTCTAGTTTATAAAATCAGTGTCTTAGCATCATTATATGTAGTAGAAAGTTATGTTTTTGTTTGTCAAGTTCAATAACTATAAATCCAATGTTGGATAACAAAGTAAACTTACAGTATCGAGATGTGTCCGTTGATGTTTAGCTCTATCTGATGAATTACTGAAAGCTTTTTTACAATCTTTATATGTACATAAATAAGGTCGCTCTCCGGTATGGGATCTCAGGTGTATCTTTAAATTCTCTAATCTGGAGAAAGCTTTAGTACAATTTGAAAACTAAAAAAAAACAAAAAATATTTTGTAGCTTACAGATTTAATAATACGATGCCACTGAATATTTTCAGGTTGCTATGTCCTTCTTAAATTCATTTTGACTCCATGGTATATATAAATATTCCAGTGTATTAACAGTATACTGTAAGGCTAGAAATTAATGCGTCAACAAATTAATGCGACATGGGGTATAGAGACTAAAATGCGAGTACAAATTAATGCGATCAGTGATAGGTTTCGCATTTTTTAATATCATCAAAATTCTAAAGTGATTATTGAATGAAGACTTGAACAATGATTAAGATTTTATCTTAAATAGTCAAGTGTGAAAAATCTTTTGTTTTTAATGTCGTTGATTACTAATCAGCTTCAAATTTAGAGATAATTACCTAATTACTTAATCCAGCCCGGTCTCAATTTAAATACTTGTCACTAATGTCAGTCATATTTGAACTCCATAAAATTCACTTGGGAATATGTATTTAAAATGCGGATACAAATTAATGTGATCGCAGATAGGTCGCATTTAACGCATTAATTTCTATCTCGCAATAATTTGTAGCCTTACAGTGACAATTTGAAAATATTTATTATTATTCATTTAACTGTAGTTAGTCACATGACAATATGAAGTCAAAATTTATCTCCAAGCAAAAAATGATTCAACCTGAAGATTTGTGACAAAATTTAAATATAAGAATTAACATTATTGCTGTGTAGTTGCAGTTGATCACGCAACACACATACATACATAACCTTGTCTGCGTTTACACACTAATAAGGCTTTCTGGTGAAAATCATTTTTAATATCTTGGATTCATTTCAACTCCACTTGTTTTACAAGAAAGTCTGGAAATTTGTTTTTTATGGATTAAGCATAAACAAACATAATTCATATATGACTAGGCATGTATTAACAAATGTGTTCTACCAATGGCATAGCATTTGGGTCAACATTATTTTTCTGTTTGTTATTTCTTAATGAAGCCATTAAGTGTCTGTGATTGTCTGAGACAAAAATTATACATTTCTGTTGTACAATATTAATTTATAGCATGTCTCCAGACAATAACTTTTTGAAAAAATTTAATTGTATTTTATTGATGTTAGTCTGAAATTTGAAAGAACATCATCTTACAAGGATACTGCGTCTTAGCATGAATATAAAATTTTAGTTCTCAAGAATGGTCAATATGAGTATATATTCATCAGTGAACCTATCTGGGATCATAACATAACAGGAACCCCTTAAAATCTGGAAAACTCACAAAACGAAGTCTTTTTGAAAAAACGCTTAATCAATTTATTATTAAGCGTTTTTCAATAATCAAATGCATCTTTATTATTATTTATTTTAATGTTTTTTTATGGCAGCAGGTATATTTAGTGATGAATAGAGCTCAAATGGCCAAGTTTATCACGAACAAGGGTAATAACTCAATTCATCTAGTAACAAATTCATCTAAATTCTCTTTTCTAGAGTGTTAATGAGCTTAAAATTGAACAGGTTTCAAGATCAAGGGCAATAACTTACATTATTTTCATTAGGATTCATCCTGGGTAATAAACATATACTCCAAATTTCATCAAAATTTGTCGCGGATTGTATCTGATAAATGTAACAAGCAATTACAGACAGATGTATATGAGCGAGACCAATATACTCCCAACATTTCATATGAGCATATAAAGAGAAACGAAAAAGGAAAAATAATTCTAAACTACTTACATTGCATTTATTCGGTTTTTCTCCAGAATGAACTCTCATATGGATCAGTAGTTTATATCTTGCATTAAATGGTCGGAATCGGCGTTGACAACCTTGCCAAAAACATGTAAAATCATCACCCTTACGTTGATCAATATGCATTTTTTCAATATGGCGGACAAGTTCATCTTTTTCTTTGAAACTTGATTTACAGTCAATCCAATCACAGAAATGTTTCTCTTCCCCAGTATCCTCTTCAACAATTTCATTTTTAATGGACGTTGCTGAGGATGTGGGTATATTTTGTATAAAATTTTCAATATTTTGTTGCTGTAATGGTAACAATGGTAATTGTTGTTGCTGTTGTTGATGATGGTGCAGTTGTTGTTCTACAGCTTGACTGTAAGGTGGAGGTGGACCGATTGGTATGCCATTACTGTCTATACTAGTGCCAACCATAGAATTATTTATGGTACTTAAGTTATTCATAGATCCATTTATATTGTTCATAGATCCATTTATATTGTTCATAGATCCAGTAATATGGTTTATAGCACTATTTAACGGGTTATTAATATAGGAAAAACTGGACAATGGTTGTTGAACACTACCTGCATGAATTTGTCCATCATGTTGAGGAATGAAATGGCCATTTTGATAACTTTGTTCAATATATGGTATATCACTTAATGGTGCAACACACTGATTACTCATCAAATCCACATAGCCACCACTGTTTTCATGGGGTACAATGTTATAATAGTTAGCATGATCATGTTTGCTACCAGCAGTAAACTGAGACTGTGACAAGCGATGACCTCCAGATCCATTGTGTGAGTAGGGACTATTTCTAGCTGATAAATGAGAGAATGATCCAGTAGCTTGACCAAGCTTGTGGAGACACACTGATGGAGGAACTTCTGGATCCACCAACCAAAGCAGTAGGTGAGAATCGAATGATTTGGTTGATATCTACATCAGATATGGAAGGTGAAATAGATAAAGCTCTCTTCTGGGCTGTTCTATGATGTAAGTTAGCTGAATGACGTGGACTGTTAAATAAAGATGTACTTGTAAACATGGAGATATCTTGAGATGGTGATAAATTACTATTAATACTACCATGATACTGGGAAATAGAACTTGTTGTTTGAGCAAACTGCTCTAAATCACTGCTGGTAATAGAACTGACTCCACCATTTGGTGTAACTGATGGTAATGGTTTATAATGGGACCAATCCTGTTGTTTTGGTAATGGTTCTAGAAATACTGCTTTATCACTGGTTGTACTATAAGCTCCAGGGGTAGATAGCGAATTACGCTCAGATGAAACAGAATAAGCCGTACTCAAGTTGCCACGGTTACACTGTATTAAGGAGACTTCACTAGGAGTAGGGGTGTTGGTTTCTAAATGCTGATTTGGTAAATGAAGATGACCAATGGATGATTTAGAAGATGATTGTAAATCATCAGTGCTATGAGATGAAAAGTTGTTGTTTTGTTGTTGTTGGTGTTGAGATTGACGTTGTTGGGTGCTGAATCCAATGCATTGTGGACCATAATTATTGCTCTCAATATCTGTAATAACAAGTTTGAAAACAATGATGTATGTCAATATAACCATACCTTTTAACAGGAGCATAAGATTATGAAATATGTGGTAAGAAACTTCCTATGTCTCAAAGTTTGATGATAATTTACAATATTATATCTTTAGATTTAAAAAAAAAAAATCCAGTAGGTAAAAGTGTTAAGATTTAGATGTTTCTGTTTAGTATTAATATCTAATATTTTTTATTTCTGTTATTTCAAACTATTGTAATAACGAATGACTTAAAGTCACCATTCTTGATTAGAGAAAAATAACATGGCTAGAGACATTTTTTCCAAATATAGTCAAAAAACAAAAACTTTTAGTTGAATATAATTTTAAAAAAATAATAATAATGCAAAGAAAGTGGTAATCATTTGAAACAAATCTGATGTTAAAAATAAATTTTGAACCCTAAGTGGTGAATATAATGGTAGATAGTTTAAGGTCAATGTTATCATGTTAACATAATATCTGTTGGTATGATGGTATTTATCTTTCCAGATAAAACTTGTCTTTATTACAATGACTAGGTATGTTAGGAATGAACCAACTTGTTACAATAAATCTATTGTACATTTAATCTTGACATTAGAATGTTCTGAATTTGATATTAAAAATTTGAAATTACTTCTCATAAAACTGTCAATAAACTTCATCAAAGGCTGAATTGTTTCAAAAAATTTCAAACAATTTTCTCCACAGAAAAAATTTTTGGGTAAATATCAACACCTTAAAGTTGTTTTTGCGCAAAATTAAAGCAAGACTTCCTAGAAATTAATAATTTAAAGTTTAAAGATCTCTTGACCTGAATTTGGATCAGATATCATGTGCCATAAATAGAATAAAGGATCTAGTAAAACATAGGTAAAGTATACTTGTAAACGTTTGATATGTGATTTGAAGAGGATTTAATACCAGGGTGATATGAAATAATATAAAGTAGTAAAATATGATCAATATATCATAGAAGAGAGAAGATAAGAGAAGAATTATAACTATATATTATACTTGTATAATAAAATATTATCAAATATCAATATATCTTATATAAAATAATCTACAGATTCCCAGGTGCTGTCCCAAAAGAAATAGAGATTTAAACAAAATTATATAAGATCTTGACAAATCTGAAGTTAAAACAACTCATGAGAGGATTTGAGCACAAAAAGGGAAACTGATGCTAATATAAAGTTCCCAAAATAAACCTCAAAAGAACCAAGTTAAGTTGTTAATTGTTAGCAGAGCATTTTTTTTTAGGTATCCAAATTAAACATTGATATCTAGTGGAACCTAGAAGTTTACAAGAAGGTATCATGCTTTATAATGCAATATCAGTAATAACAATGTCTTGGAATAATGTTCCAGTGCAATATCAGTAATACCAATGTCTTGGAATAATGTTCCAGTGCAATATCAGAAATTTGTTGGAAAAGGTTAAAATGAATTTTTAAAGGGAATTTTGGACAAATTGTTAGGTTAAACTCCCCTTAATTAACATTTTTATATTTTTTTTCCGGTAACAGCAAATGAACTGTATTAAGTCTTACTAAATTTGACGTTTTGACCATTTTAGAAAGTGCCCTCCGCAAAGTTTGTCAGATTTAACACGCTAATTGTTTTAATTAATAAAAAATATTGCCCTGATTATGGAAGTTGTGAGTTTGGATTTTTTTTTAGTTTTAACTGTATATCCTATACAGGTTTTTTTTAATAAAAACATTGATTGTTTTATGTCCTGTTTATTATTCATGAAAAACATTTTCATACTCTTCATCATTTTCAGTTGTTTCAGACTCATATAATTCAATACAGTTTAACAAAAAATTTCAGATTTCATTCAAAACTGTAGGTTGAAACAAGTTAATTTTGAACCCAAATTTTTGGGTAAATTTCACGAAAATTTTAAAGGTACCTGATCTTTCAAATTTTTGGACAAAACCGTTTTAAATGTATAAGAAGATGAAAAGGGCCCTTATTTTAAACAAAATGGGCCTTATAATAAATATTTAAAACACATTAAACCTCATTTTTTTTAAAACCCCAAATGCAATAACTGGGGTTATGAAACAGTTATTTTGAAAGAAAACTGATTTTATAAATTAGGTTTAACCAAAAGAAACGGTTTTAAATTTTTTGTTTTTGATTCCCTGAAAAATAAGAAGCATGGGATTCCTTGAATCAGTTTCCCCTTACGTGACAAAACTGATATTTTAATCCTTTGACCTGTTCGAGGCTATCCTGTTGCAATGACATTGGCGTCTGTCTGTGTATTTCTATTCTCTTTGATAATTTATTCATTAATATTTTTCAAGCCAATAACTGGTCTAAAACTTGGTCAAGTCTTCGATAGTTGACCCTACTGCAGTTTAGTTCACACAGTTTCAGCTGCAAATTGGTTATTACCTGATATTATACAGGTATAAGCATTTGAATTATTAACCGGGTAATTACCGGTTATTGCCAAAAGTTACCCGGTTAGTAAAAATCACTAACCGTTTCAACACTACAAAACTGAACAGGAAATTAAAAGCAAGAAATTCTGAACAATTCTTGGAAAATTATTATGAAAAATTATAAAGGTACACATGATTTACAAATTTATGAGACAAAACTGTTTCACCTGAATGAATATCAATAATGATGAACTATGGGCCATAAAATCACTGAATGTTAAATCTAATTAATGGTTCTGTATTATTGTATTAAAATCATTGAAACCATAAACATGTTTTAACCAAGTGTTATATGTTATGCAATCAGTTATTTTGAAAGAAATCTGATATATCAAATGTATTAAAGAAGTTATGAACGTGACAAAATGACCCTGGAGTATTTCAAGGATACTCTAATCATGCTTTGTGTTTTTGTTTCTCCATGATAACAGCCATAAGAAGCATGAGATTCTTGTTCAGCTTTAGCAGCCTGTGTAGTAATCAATGGTTTTTAACTTAACTTAAGCAAATTCTCAAGATATTTTGTCAAATACTTTTGACAACGGTTTCTCCAAACTCACCTTGTTTAATTGACCTATTGAAGAGAGAATTGGTTGGTTTCACTGATTGTCTATTTGAGATAACTTTGTGATCCTGTTGTCTTGGGGTTACATTTGGTGATGGTTTACCACTTGTTACTAAGGATCGGGCACTTGATAATGCTGGTAGATGAACTGACTTGTCAGTAATACCTGATCCATTCTGAGGAACTGGTGTTGTTCTGGTGGAATTGGGAATGGGTGTTTCAGCTTGGATTCGTAATGTTGGTATGTCTCCTTGGACTTTATTGGCAATAGGTGGTCCATTTTTAGTATTTTTGTGATTCCGGCTAGAGCTTTGGCCATTCATTCTCCTGAAATTACACAATTTTATAAAATTGTATAAAATATAAAGTTAAATATTGTACAAATAAATTTCTTAAGATAATGAAAAAAAACTTCATAAGATGGTAAAACTACATATTACAACAAAGAAGTATAAAGATTTCAGGTTGGGAACAAATATTTTCATGAGTAAAAAATTGTATAAATATAAGTTTTCTGAAATAAAATAAAATTTGTTTGAAAGATTGTAAATCTAAGGCTTAAAAAAAACTGTAGAGAATTAGATAATATATAATTATATTTAATTCTAGCCTTGACTATATTGTCATTTGCATGCAGATGTTATCATGTGTGACTATATATTATAATTACCTATAATTTCATAAGATCTAATTGTAAAATTAAATGGACCTAATGGACATTGTTTTAAGTTAATACAAGAAAGTTATTTTTCATCACTTGAGTGAGAGAATGCATACAAATTTGGACATAGCTCAAACAAAGGGAAATATAAATAAAATTCTTCTTTGAATTTTTTAAATTTATGTTTCTGAAATCACGACAACAAGATCAGTAAATCCCAATAGTACTGTTATGTTTCTTTATGAGCAATGAATGATTTAACAGTAAAGAGTTCTAATTAAAATAGGCAAAAATCAATTATGTTCAAACAAGATTTTCTTCTTCACTAAAGAATTGGAACAACATAACAACCAACTTCAGTTAACAGCATACCTATCCAAACTTTCTATGGCAGTACATGAAGATAATTAACAAGCTTAAGATACATCCACTTGGCCATATAATTTAATGGTTGAGGAACTTTTCACAAATTCTTGTGGGCTTCTGTAGCACAGCAGTTAGAGCGTTGGTTCTTTACTTCATGACGTCATTTGCTTGGATACTTTGAAAATGTTGGACGTGAGTTCCAATCTTGATCGGTGTGTGAAAGTCTGATGACCTTGAATAAGTCATTTTTACTCACAATTCCAGTCTACCCAACTGTAAATGGGTACGGATAATCTGGGAAAGATCAATGCCAAGAGGTTTGGTCAAGGACCAGCCGGTAGAAAGGATCCCTTTCATGGCGGACTTGTGAATCTAAGTTGTTATCCTTGTAAAATATAGTTGTTTCTTTCTTTCTTTTTATACAATTAATGGAAGACAAAAGAAATAATTTTCAAGCGCCCCAAATTTAGAAAATTACTCAAATTGTTACTCAAACCGCTGGAATTTGTGTTTTTTTATTATCAAGATCAGATTCAAAAGTGATCATGAGAATTTTGTCAATCAGTCAGAAAGATGGATGCCTATATATGTAAAATAATATATGCCAATTTCTGTATTTCTATATTTGATCAATTAATTTTGTGTTTATCCTCCTTCACCCTCTCCCAAAACAAATCAGAACCAGATTTGAGTGTGATGTTAATTTATTTAAACCTTATTAATTCTTTCTCTTATATTCTTAGACTATAGATAAAAGGAGAATAAATCAGTGAATTTGGAAGAAAATCAAGTTATTTTATTGATTTATAATTGTTCCTATTTGAAATGTCAAGTGACGTTAAATGTTGACTGGAATTGGTCTACTTTCATTCTGAGGAATCGATACAAATACTATTGATTTCATTGATTGAAGCAATTCAACTGGAAGTGATTATAAATACTTTAGAGTGTGTAATTCAATCTTAGCATAAATTAGGTCTGCCTTAGGCTATTTACTTGTATCAATATAATCATTGAACTGTTAAGGTGAAGAGAAAATTGATGGTTCCATTAAAATTCTTTTATTTCATTGTTACTTCCAAGTCTTTTTTATATTCATTAGTATTATTGAACAATGTGTATTTATAATACTTTATACAGTGACATTCAATGATACAAATCATATTCAATAAGAAAAAAGGTAAAAACAATGAACCCAAAAGTAAATAATTAGGAATATAATCCTTCAGTCTGGGTTTGGAAAATGGATGACAAGGCAAACATAACCTACCAGATAAGGGAGAAAAGATGGCTTATTCCAGTCCAGTTCAACTCAAGAGAAAGAAAGGATCATATTAAATATGACCTCATATACCCTCACAATATAAACATAACATTATATATGATATTTAAGCTGTTAATATTTGTTTAAGTTAAAGTTGTCTTCAAATTTATCTGGCATAATGCCAATATTAATCAATGTCTTGATCATAAATTTCAGATCACTTATGTCACCTTGTCAAAGTTTTTTTCTCTTCATGTACTTTGATACCAAACTAGAGTGCCTTATATTTCCTTGTTAAGTGTACAAATATGTGGTGACAAGCTCCTATCTAGTGGCAATATCAAATACTTGCTTAGTCCTTAGACTTTAAACTAAATGCCACATGCTATTAATAGGAGGGAAATTTTGAAAAATTATCAGATTTTTCTATCTCTTAACAATGAAAAATTATAAGCAAGCAAGGTAGGACACACTTACTCATCTGGAACCTATAACACTTACCACATAGCTAATACATGTATTGTTTGTTCCATATTATATTCAAAGGTAAAAAATTAAACTATTTTCTGTCTTTCCCTTTGTTTCAACTAGTGCTGAAGATTTGGTTGAATCCCTTCCCCAAAACTAAAATATTCTTCTTTATTACTTACATAATTCAAATTGTTCCGTTTTACACCACAAAAATTAGGAGCATGCCGCGAACAGTTCTACGCTACCAAAATTAGGAGCATGCAGAGAACAGTTCTACACTACCAAAATTAGGTGCATGCCGAGAACAGTTCCTAAATATCAGTGTAATCAGTCAAACAATCAACTGTTCTTAGATGCTTATTACTGTAACAAATATGGTAATAACATACGTCTGTGTAAATCAGAAAGAAAGCAAAAGAAATAGCGCTTGCAGTTGTTGAAGTTAAAAATCAAACATCTCTATTGTTAAAAACAATTCCCCTAGCAGCCATATTTCATTCCATTAGAAAAAAAACGGCAAAAAAGGTCAGGGAAAGGATACCGTATACACTACAATAATTTATCTGTTCATAACCTCGCCACAGTATTCTGAAATTGGATCTGTTCTCAGAACCCTTGACCGTTTACATTACTAAATCTTCATCTGTTCCATTCTCGGATCTGTACCAATAACAGCTAAATTTTATGATGTAAATAGAGCTCATATCAACAGAAATCAAAATCTATTATGTAACTGAATAATATGGAGAATAAAATCAAAATGTGTGTTGTAAAATTAAATTCGGAATAGGTGCGTTATATTTAAATTAAACGTGTTATTGTAAAAGGCTTTCACAGAGATCTCCAAGATGAATTTCCAAGTATGTATATAAAATGTTGATCACAACTTATAAAAGAAATAGAAATCTGGGTAATGTTCTTGTCCATGGTAGATAAGATCCACCTTCATCACATCCATAAACATATTTAAATTTTTCATCAATTTTGTAAATCTTTTGTAAATCTTGTTAATTTACTATCAAATTGCTTAATAGTTGTACAGAAATTTATAGTCTATAACCTTGGCCAGTGCTTCTATAGGAATATCTATTAAAATATCTTATACAATCACTATTATACATATCATTACTGTATAATTGATGTATTGATGTATTGAGCAATATTTTAACAGTGAAAATATTTTGTTACTGTTAATCTTAATTGGGAATGAAAAAATTAAAATGTGCAAAGCAGGCGTCACTAACACGAACAATTTATTTGGATATAGTATTAAGGTAATAAAGTGAGCTCTAGACTTATCTTCATATCAATATTGATAAATCCTAATATATCCTGCTTGATATTACACTATAACATAATATATAACATAAAAACATAGCTTACATTACATTAGTCTAGTCTTCATTCTTTTAACACCATGCAATAACTCAAGTGCTATCATGAGAAAAATCAATCAATCCTTTTGTTTATTCTTTACTTAAAGATGGACACTTTCATTGACTGAAATCAATGCTTCTTGAAATAAATAATTTAGACCAAATCAGAGATTCCATTCAACAGATTTAGTAAATAGGCCTTATTCTATTTCCATTCAGAAATCTAGTCTTAAAGGCCATTGGTATCTAAAAATCTAAACAAGAACAATTTAAGGTACCTTCATTATCAGGAAGAGGATATAAAAAGAAAAAGTAAAATTTCTAGTTTGAGGTTTTTTGGAATGAATTAAGAAAATACATAATATATTTTTGATGTCAATTGTTCTTTACAGCATCATTGACATGGGATGCCAGGTTGACATATCTGAGAGTATATTAAGCTGGGATTGAACATTTTTCGTCCATGTTTACATATTAACGACTTTCTCAACGATCCAGCATGTAACTTCAATTCAATGCCATCAAAATAAGGTATAACCTATTGTTTTAAATAAATCTTCATAAACTTGCCATATATTGATTTTCAGTTACGTTATCCTTTCTATAATACATATTAGCAATCATAAATTGTTTAAGAATTAGGAAACATTGAAGATTTAATCTGTACTGTTATCAATAGGTCTGTGGACCATTTATTGATAATTGACTCAATCTATCAAAGGAGAAAAATCAATGGCCTCTTTATCACAACAACCCAAATCACATGATATAATGACAATAATCATTGCTATTTTATTTTTTATTCTATCAGCATATTAAACTCATTGATTTTTAAAGTCAGACGACCACATTTATAGACAAATAAATCATCAAATAATAGAGGAACAGGCAGTCTATTTGCTGAACATAATTTGTAAAATTGAGAGAGATTTCAAGGTGGCCAAGATGGCTCAGGCTCAGTTTGTTTATTGATCAATATCAAAGTCCAGAGAAATGTTCATTGTACCAATCCCAAATTATTGACATTATTTTATACTTGTCCATAGACCTACTTTCTTTGGTTTTACAATCTAACAAGGTAACAGGTAAACAATAATTGCTACCATATTCGTTAATGAAGTGATTTTGATCAATATTGAATGCCTTAAAAGAGATTTGATTGCAAATCAATTAGGAGTAATAAATGACTTACTATAACTTGCTACACACCAATATGAACACTTTTTTGTGTCACCTTTTACAAATTTGATTCTGAAAGTAACATTAATTGGTAATAATCCATCATTCTATATTGAAATAACTTTTAAGAAACTAACTAAAATCTTATTGGTAGACAGATGGTTGTTTTATAGAGCATATAATATTATTATCAAACAGGCCAACTGACTTTATCACAATTACAACTGATAACAAAAATAAATAAAGTCAATTATTGACATTTCCTGCTAATATCCTTTGCTTTAATATTCTTACTAAATATCTCATCATTCAGATTTATAATTCAATTCATGCATGTTGACACAAAACACATTTAAACAATATTTTTCACTGACAAATAACCTCATAATACACAATAACATTTTCACAATATCAAGCTTTATAAACTTTGTTTTGTAACTTGCCTGCCACCTCTCCTAAGCCACAGAATACAACAAATTGATTAGATTGTTCGTCATCAAATGTGTCTAATCAGAGCACTTGAAAGAAAGCAAACATAGGCCTATATAGCTATTTTATTTTTATTTTTGTCCACGTCTTTGATCATCTATATTTGCAAGCTCAATTGGGTGATATCAAACAATTTCAGCCAGTTTCGTCAAAATTGGACAAGAACTGTGCCTTTTTGAGCCAAAAATTGAACGCGTTTTTAAAAAAAAAGGGCATTAACTGATACCTGATTTTCAATAGGGTTCATGGTTGGGTGATAACAAATACTTGTGCCAAGATTCATCAAAATCCATCAAGAATAGTGCTTTCTAGAATGTTTACGAGCTTAAATTGAAAGCGTTTTCAAGAACAAGGGCAATAGCTCATACCGGTACTAAATATTTTTTGATTTCGCTTATTTTTAATAAGGTTCATCCTTGAGTTAAAACGCCCCATCACATTAAGTTTCGTCAAAAACTGTCAAGAATTGCACATTGTGGAGTGTTTACAAGCATTTCAAGAACAAGGGCAATAACTAAATATTTTTGATTTCGCTGATTTTCAATAGGCTTCATCCTTTGGTGATTATGAAGACTCCCACAAAGTTATGTCAAAATCTGTCAAGACCTCTGCCTACTAGAGTGCTTACTACAATTGTTGAGGATCCAACAAAAGGACGGATATGGGTGACTACAATATACGCTCAACATTTCATGTGGTAATTCCAAAAAGAGAAAGCAGGCACAAAAACCAATCACAGAAAATTTTCATGAATTTTTGTATAAAGGGTAAATACTGTCTTGGCAATATTTCCCCCATTGCCAACCGTCCCTCTCAATCAGGTGATAAAGCAGATCAGGAGAACCTATAACTTCATTTTATTTCACTTCAGTAGGGACTATTGGATTCATAGAAGAACAACATATATAATAAAACAAACAAGGTATATTGAGACAATATCATACAATTGAAAACAATATCATACGATTAAAAAGAATATGATCTATATTAAAACAACATCATACAATTGAAAACAATATGGTGTATATTGAGACAATATACAATTTCGAACAATATGATCCATATTGAGGCAATATCATACAATTTCAAACGATATGATGTATATTGAGACAATATCATACAATTTCAAATATATTGAGGCAATATCATGCAATTTAATCTAATTGTTAAGGATATTTGAACAATATTAAAAAGTTTAAAACAATTGTTAAGGATATTTGAACAATATTAAAAAGTTTAAAACAATGTGATTTATATTGAGACAATATCACACAATGTGATTTATATTGAGACAATATCACACAATGTGATTTTAATTGAGACAATATCACACAATGTGATTTATATTGAGACAATATCACACAATGTGATTTACATTGAGACAATATCACACAATGTGATTTACATTGAGACAATATCATACAATTTAATCTAATTGTAATGGATATTTAAACAATATACTACAATTTAAACTAATTTGATTTATGCTGAAATTGAAAAACTAATAGAGTTTTACTATCTCATGCAATTTAATTAATTTAGATTTATACCGAGACGTTGCGGTGCGGAAAAAAGACCAATTCTCAATTTGAAGAAACCGCAGGCGTTCTTACCAACGAATCAGAACACCGAAATATAACCTAAATAGAGTAACTCACCTAAATTAAAACATGAAATTGCATTTGAAACAAGCATATTACTCCATTATATTCATTATAAGTGCTCAAACATTTGGTTGATTTAAATATAAGGCATGTGTAATTTCTATTCATCATCGAGTTCAACAACCAAAAATAACAAATTATCCACTAGATGTCGCGCGTGGTCGCATATTTTCGTCTGCTAGATATAATCGGTATTGGAAAAATCGATTTATTCAAATGAACACGAACTGTCGAATTAATGGAGTTTTACGTCTTACGCCTCTGCACCTTACGGGCTATTGAAGAAGGACAACGCCATGCAGAGAAATGAGGAAATTTTGCTAGGACAGCGGCAATAGCGGCATTAGCCTACTCTTTTGCGATTTCCAACTCTCGAGGGATCTTTAACGTTTACAGACTGTATACAGCACACGGGACCTCGGTTTATTGTCCCATCCGAACGAATAGACACTTTGTCCATGCATTAGAGCAGAGGAGAGGGACCCATTAACATCTTATTATTTGCATGATACGTTCATGTAGGTTATAATCTAATCTAGTCACTGTACTGTGTGAAATACGATGTACAGAGACGTAAAACTCCATTTATTTCATTTGATTACGATTAAGGCTGGTCAGCATGCAGTGTGCACTGAGGGAAATTTCGCCAAGATTTTCAACGGAAGATATGAAACCTACACAACATATTATATATGGGTTAATTGCATCATTCGGTAAACTGTTACTTATTAGTCCTTCCTTTCCTTCCTATAGTGCACCATTGACAGACATCGGTTTAAAAAATCCCAAAGAGATCAAACTAACTCGATCTTCCCGAAAATTTGATCGATTCTAGGTTTTACCATATTTGAGCGGAAACTACTGACATCTGTATGTACGTTTGTAGATGGAGTTATATCCCATTATACAATGTTTTAGTATTGAAAACGTCCTAATATCAATTAAACAGTCAATTAATAGCTTCTTTTATTGGGCCATAGAAGGTCAAAGAGCTAGAACTATATATTTCAAAGTGCTGTTGAGTTTAGTATATTCAAACATAATGGAATAAATAGGAATAATAGATAATAGCCTACTAATTGGTCACAAAGACATACCATAGAAGGGTGGGGTGGGGGCGGCGGGGAATTTTCATTGGTTGGATTAATTCTGTCATGGACAAGATGGTAACTCATGTCTTTGTTTCGCATAACGCCGGTCAAAAGTCTCTTCTTGTACACTTGTACACTTCTATGTACCCATAGGGGTACCTTTCCTGTAATTGTGTATATTTAACAGTAAGGGTGGCATATGTTTACGGGATTATTGTATGTAATACAAACGGGATGATTTTGTTGCCATGTCGTTTATTCAACACAATTTGAAATGGCGACTGAGCGATTGAAATTCTTGAAAAAAACTTTGACGCAGCCATAGGCGTGGCATGAGTGCATGGTGTAGTGGGATAATGATGGTATGATTGAACTACAAAAACATTCATCTTTCCAATTAAATCGAGGCGCACACCGAAAGTTTTAGGTGCCTAGTTTTTCTGACTCTTCCCCCAGCCATATCTGTCCAAATAGCTATCAGAGGCTTGGAATAGAGTTAGCAAGTTTTAGACTAATTTCAGCCCAGATATAGGCTTATTCGTACACTTTCTTAAACTGAATGCGCTCTAATCATGGCAATCTCTGTAAGAAAAGTGCCTAAATCGGTTTTCCTCGGTTAACCTTGAAATTCCAAGTTAAAATCCTTGACAGAAGTGGTATTCAGCGTTTTCATGACAATTCGAGTGAATTTGCAGTTCAATCATTTATGGTTGGTTTGGTTATTAGCTTATACATTAATGGAGGTATGATTATTAGGCTACATATTATGGAGGATATTTGGCCTACATGATTTTTGTTACATTTATAGTGGGTATACCATTTATGTTTCTTATGAAATTTATGGACAATACGACAAATTTAGATTGTGAATGCTATATTTTGGGCTGTAAAATGCATAAGTATAAGTAAAGATGATAATACATGAAACTCGTATCGAATTAGAATTGCACCCACCTGACATCGTCCAAGCTAAAGGAGGCACAGGATTCTTCTTCGATTGCATCTAGAGTCGGTTTTGGTAAACTCGATTTTCTTGTAGATTCCATCTGAAAGATATAAAAAAAATGTTTTTACTTGTATGTATATAGGTCTTTAAGAAAATTATGAACTCTATATCACCATATTTTGGTGACATAAACAAGTCATTATAGAACGTCAATAGATTTGCACGGATTAAAGATTTGTCATAATATTTGACAGATGTAACTAATTCTGCTTTAATCCTGTATTCCCATAAATAAATCTTTCATTATATGCTATGAAAGGCACCTAATCTTCCCAGATCTTATTTCCAATGTGAACCGGTTGCGTGACGAACAAGATTGTACCAATACACTACACCATTTAAGACAATATGAGATATTATTTGTGTCAGGTTACGTTATTCTAACGGTTTCATGTAATGATATTTTTGACTTTTTCTCTTGTTTTCCATTTAAAAATGTCAACTGCGTTGTGTTTTATGATTATCTGAAGAATGACAATAGTAATTTAGGAATAAGAGTCATTTTCAGTAAATGTATATTATTTAATGTACCGCTCATTACCAATAAAACAACTTTCACTACATAGCATTTTAATTGCTTATGGATATTTTAGAAAAAAAAAATAGTTACGACTTATAATGCTTTGGGCCATCAGGGGCCACCATATCGCAAATCAACAAAATGCGCAATCAGCACACCATCCTGTTGTACAAGGGTTTTACTCTCCTCAAACACACGGTTCGAATTAACGTGCGTAATGGTAGAAATGGCATTTAACTATTACGACATGATTTGTTTGTAATTTGATTTGTAGCATAAACTATAACTGTAACAATCCAAGGACGTTTGTTTAAAAGTGTGTGATTATCTGATCTTGCTATACCCCAGACCCCACTACAATGTAATGGACAATACATATTTTTCGACTCCATAGAATTCATGTTTATCAAAATGTGTCGAGCTTGTTTGTGATCTCAGATCTCTATCTAGTTTACAAGAATATGTAAAATATCTTGATATAGGTTTTGAATTATATCAAAACGAGTGCATTGCGTATAGCTTAGTTGGGATAGGTTTGTAAGATATAGTTTAAATACCAAATTAAGAAAAGGATATCCAATAACTTTTACAGCTGCTGTGTACAGTAAGGATTGATTATATAGACCTACTCTAATCGGAATATTCAACATTAATATTTTCATGTACACGCATGAAGTGCAATAATAAGACATATATTGAACGAGTTCAGAATGGTACATTATCATTTTAAAGATTACATATCTACTAACACTTTCATTCGAAAACTTACCTTATCACGAATATCAAATCTTACACATTAATAATTTGCCGTCCATTTTAATTGTCAAAAAGGAATGACACTTTTATAAAATATAGACCTCGACTGTCGCAAGGAAAACATGGGTAAAGTGGCAATCGGATAATGACGTCATGCCATATAATTTACATGATAGCCTTTATATTGAATTCATAAAGGGGCTATACATAAAGTTAAAATGACTCATTGTAAGTAAACACTTAAATTCTACTTACAAACAGTACGGTCTTTGATAAAACCTTTATTATTAAATACTCTTTACCTACATAGTTTACAATCACGTTTTATCTAATATCAATGCCCCTTTTATATAACAAAGTGTAAAAGTGTTATTAATACTGCAAACCAAGTCATTTAAAGAATAAAATGTTCACAAAGTGCAGTAAGATAATTTTATATAAAAAATATACTGTTTTTTTAAATATTAAGGTATTGAATAATATCTGATGTTTTTAAGTTGCAGGAAAAGTGGAAGGAATATATAGCGCCATTAAAATAGGAGAATTTGGTCATTATTTAACTTAATTATTTTAAAAAGCTGTAGGAAGGCGAAACCAAACTAATTTATTACCCACGATCAAAATTAGGCTTCATGCTTTTTGACTAAGAAAAGGGCTCAAACTCAAAAACCGTTTATCGAAAAATCGTCAATATGAAACTTTCACGATCTAATCAATATAAATGAGCACACCAAATTTCATTCAAACCAGATGAAAACTTCAGTCTCTATCTCGTTCACGAGCCAATTTCGACGCGATTTGCCTAGGTCAAGAGCAATAGCTCAAAAACTGTTTATCCATAATCGATCTATTAGTCAGGCCTACATAATGCAATAATTTATTTATTTATGCACTTCAACTTTAAGCAGGCCAGTCCCCAACCAATTTCCAGCATCATTTCTGCAATTTAGATAGAAGTAATAAAAAAAAACTAAATTTACCTCATATGACGAACCTTTGTTGTTGCACTTGAACTTGAAAAGGTTATGGGTATACATGTATTAACATTTGGCAGGTATTAATGCGCATTTGATTAAATTAATGAATTATATTATCACAATACGCTTTAATATACTTTTACGGTATAAATGAATGCAAGAAAGAAAGATATCATGTCTATTGTGTCCTTTTTGATGCTGTAATAATTCATCATTATAATAGATATATCGGAAATATCAGAAAGGCACCTCGTCTGGTGTTTTATACACCCACTTGGAAATGTGGACATATATTGCCATCGCCTATCTGTCGGTCCGTCAACATTTCTTGTGAACACAATAGAGACAAAAGTTTTTGTCTGATTTTAATTCAATTTAGTGTGATACTTTAGATTGAGATATATTTTGCTTGTTCTTAATTGATGATTTTTTGATAAACGTTTTTCGAAATAATTTCGATGAAATTTGATGTGATCATTTACATTCATGAAAACTTGATCAATTTCTAATTTGACGATTTTTTGATAATTGATTTTTTGAGTTATTGTCCTTGATTTTAAAAAATGCGCCAAAATAAAAAAAGATAGAAAATTTTAGGATATTTAACTGAGTGTACGTAATAACATTATTCCATATTATGTTCGTTTCAGAAATTAATAGGCTACTATATTGTATTTGGGGAATTGCGAAGTTACCCAAATTTTCTCTTATCAAAATATCCTGCGGCGCCTTTTTACATCATTAATTACCGAATGTCGAAATTCTGAGGCAATGCTACTTCGCGAATGTTTTGCTTCAGGCGAAATAAAGCCTAATATTCTGGTTCACTAATATGATACACATGATAAATATAGATATCATTGTTCTGTGCAGTGACGACAACCGAAATTTTCTTACCATGCCAAAATATCAGCATGACGGAAACAAACCAGAATTCTGGTTCATGACGTTACAAATTATTCATTCGTCAATCTTTTTCTTTCTTCTTCCATAAGCTGAAGTCTTATGGAATGTCAGAATCTCAAAGGCAACTTATATCTAAAAATATGATGTAGATAATACAGTGCGCGATTCTTAAGTTAGCATCCACCCAAACAATAACTTGTAAGTCATTGGTGTGACTGGCCTCACCATGTCAGATATGCTATGTCAGATGTGCATGCGTTCTATAGTGAATATAGAGAATAAAACCAGATTAGTAATATGCTCTCATTGTCGTATACAATTGGACTTAAATGAAATGAATGGAGTTTTACGTCCCACTTTTCTGCACCTTATGGGCTAATGAAGACGGGTAACGCCATGCAGTGTGCGATGAGGGAAATTTTGCCAGGACAGCGGCATTAGCCTACTCTTTTTGCGATTTCCAACTGTCGAGGGATCTTTAACGTGCACAGCCTGTAGCACACGGGGCCTCGGTTTATTGTCCCATCCGAACGACTAGACGCTTTTCCATGTCAGTCCCTCCGACCTGCATCACTGACAAGGGGAAACCGGGCTGAAAAATCCGAAAGTTCATCTCGACCTTTGCCGGGATTGATCCCTGGACCTAAAGGTTAGTGAGCAAGCGTCTAACTCACTGAGCCACTTCATAAGCCAAATTAATATTTGGGAAAAGACGCATAAAAATTTAGTGTTCGACATTTCACCATCAGGACAGCGCCATTATCCTCCATCATTTTTTCATTTCCTAACGAAGAGGGTCCTCTAACACTTCTCGACAGTTTCTGTTAAACCAAAGTCAGTACAGCTCCTCAGAGAATAATGCAATAACTTTATTTCCATCTGATAATGATAAAAATTTATCATGTATCTTATATCGAAAATGCCAAAGGTCCTTTGATTTTTGTAACCGATCTCCGTGAAATTCGGCATAATTCAACTCAATACACATATTGATCACGTGTATTGTAAAGTAAACAAAATGATGTTTGCGGTAAAATTCCATGCCGAAAAAATGCCTCCGGAGAATTATTTCAAAAATTTATGTGCAACATAATTTACAGGCGTATGAAAAAAACTTACGTAGATGGTCCTATGGCTTTTGTAACCGATCTTCGTGAAATTCGGTATAATACAACTCAATACACATATTAATCGTGTGTATTGTAAAGTAAACAAAATGATGTTGGCGGTAAAATTCCATGCCGAAAAAATACCTCCAGAGAAATATTTCAAAAATGTATTTGCAACATAATATACAGGCGTATGAAATAAACTTACGTAGATCAAAGAAATAGTTTATGAAATTAAGATCATATTAATGTCAAAAAACCAGAATTGGTATTAAGGAATTACGAAATAAATTAGGTTATAGTTGTGCCAAGGGCAAGATGATCTATTATAAGAAAATATGTAATTAAATGACAAATGACCCAATGTTTCTATTTTCTCTCCAATTAGACACTTCCATGCCATCGAACGTAAATATCACATTTATCACGTGATAATGACGTCTTCCATTCCTGTAATATAAACAGGTTCCAAGTCGAAGGAATAAGTCAAACGATTTCACAACTCTAGAAGACTTTATACAAGAAAAGATTTGTAACTTATTAAGAAGCAGTCTTCATGATTTATTCAACTTTTAGAAGAACTCTGAACAGAATTTTAAAGAAGCAAATGGAAGATATACAAAAAGCCTCAAGTATGGGTGCCCAGTGTGACAACTATAATGGAATTAATGGAAACAGATCAAACCATAACGATTTAAACAACAACAAAACGCAATTATCAACTACGAGTGACTCCAAAAGGGCAAAGAGTTATTTAGCAGAGTATTTAGCAGGATTATCATTGGAAGCTATGGTTGGAAAGATGGAAACAGTTGATCTTAAAATCCCCAGTGAACTTGTCCACCCTGCTGGACACAACAAAAACGGTTTAATGAAGAAAATATCACATATTACTAAAGCTGATATTATGGAAAAATTCTCGGAGTTAAAGGAAATTCTTGGTGAAAGTAGGATTGTGGAAAAACCTCCAACTACCATACAATGGGCGGATGAGAGAGGATATAGATTAGCTACAGTCCAGACTGTAAGACCAAGGTTAATGTTTGCCGAGGAATTAATGGCTAACAGCACAGTTCCAAAATCCATTCTGAAGAAACACTAGAATATCCAGATTTAAATGCGAACTTTGGTGCTTTAATGACTGTGGCTTCATTACTTGATTTTCGTCCAATTTCTTCCCGGAATAACAAGGATTAGTTGAATCCCAAGACTGGAATATTGTGCTCTAAAAAACTCTATGATATCATTTTCAGCATTTTATATATTTGTATTGATTATTATCTCGTTAAATTATGTATTTTACTATTTTATTAATGAAAAACATTTATCTAAAAATATATTTCTCTATTTCTTTTATACATTTCAAGTTGTAAAGATTCGTAAAATTGCTGTATTGTTAAAAATGTTATGACATTCTGACAATACTTAGAATTTTATGAATCTTTACAACTTCCCATATCCCATCGGGCTAAGGTCAACTGGCGCTTCCCGGTATCTCATCAGATCTTGGCAGTCTAAACAAACTGATTTCGGGAAATGATTTACGGCTGAGATGAACTTGATTCACAGATCCCGGCAAGGATGGTCGACGAGACTAAATTTATGTAATTTAAGTACAACTTGAGCGACAGTGCTAACAACAACTACTAACTTTCAGTCTCAATCAGCATAATATCAGTAGATTCTTCTGGATGCCGCCAAATTCTCTCTAAATTCATATTACCTCTTAGAATGAACATTAAATAGAGTATTTAAGTCTTAAATGGATAATAGGTCTTAGCACAAACTTTGAACGTGGCTAATAAGAGCTCTATTTATCAGTAAATATGCCTACTGCCATAAATAACATAAAAAAAAAATAAAACATATTCAGAAAAATGAAGTATAATTATCCACAAAGATGCATTTGATTATTGAAAAACGCTTTATATATTGGTTAAACGTTTTTCAAAAATGACGTAGTTTTGTGAGGTTTTTCAAATTTTAAGGGATTCTCTTACTCTATGACACCAGATAAGTTCAGTGAGGAATATATATTCATATTGACCGTTCTTGACAACTAAAATTTTATGCTCATGCCAAGACGCAGTATCCTTTTAAATCAAATTGTTCAAAAGGGGATTGTTTTCACCAGTTTGATTTGAAAGTACCATGGCTAAATAATAGAATCTAGATAAGACGATATATCCATTGAACTAAGTAATTATAATGTTACATGTAATTAAATGTTTTTAAGTTTATTTCAAAATTACTTGATTTTATGGATGTATAGGCTTCTGTATTGACTCACTAGGTATGTCCAGTGGTAAACGAAAACCATTTTAAAAAATATATTTGTTGGGTCATCCTAAGAAGTAATATAGAATTAAGTAGACCTGGCGTGCATTAGACAAAAGAATCGCTGCCTTCAGAATAATTCAGGGGAATAGGAAAAGTTTGCGGCGTTTTTGTACTCGAACACAAGGAAGGTGAGTAATCTATGAGGAAGGTTGTTCCACTCAACTTAAAAAATGCGATGGCATTCTCTTTTAGCAACGGTAGTATTTTATTTTGAGTTATATCGTACCGTTGCAAAGAGAATATGGAAATATTGCACCCTACCTCTTCCTCAATTAGTAAACCACACACGTTCAAAACAATTCTATAATATGAACCTGACTGAAATGAGCAATAAATTTGACTTTTAAAATACTTAAAAGTTAATTTGCCATTGCACTGGGGTTAACTTAAAGTATTGAAGAAAACACAATAGTGATTTGCTAATTGCATCTGAATGAATTCTGAACGATAGGTTTACCTTTTGCAATAAACCTTAGCAAAGCATGCAATTCAAACCTAAACATTAATCAATATATTTCGCAACCAAGGCCTATTTAGATTGAAAGCCACGCTGGACATTTTGTTTTACCCAATGTAAACAACAAGAAATACCAGCTAACTATTTCTTCATACACGGCAAGAAACTTTGTCCCCAGGTTTACCCCATTGAAATAAAATAATGAGTCTGAATGAAGATATGCCATGAGCTAAGTGTGCAATCTAATTACTAGTAACAAAGGAATTCCAGTCAGTTTTTGTCTCTAGATCACTAGCCTGCAGTCCAATGTACTAATTTTTGGAACATTAATGAGAAAGGCATACCAAAAGACATTACATATTAATACGATTGCCCAAACAAAATGGCACTAATAGCGAAAGAATATATCAAAATAGGTGACCTTATGTATCGAAAGATTAAAAAACCTGTAATTGATGCAGATTTCTTCACAATTTCATTTTATTGTAGGTTCTATTCATACAATTTTTTTTACATAGGTTGCAGTCATATATTTTATTTTGAAGTAGGTTGCAGCAATAAAATTTATTCATCGTAGGTTTCTGTCATACAATTTATTTATCTTAGGTTTACCATACAATTTATCTGTTGCTGTCATTTTTGAGACGTATGTTGCAGTCATACATTTATTTGACATCGGTTGCAGTCATACACTCTATCATAGGTTTCTGTCGATAATATCTTGACATATGTTACAGTCGTACAATTTAATCATCATAGGTTGCATTCGTACAATTTAATCATCATAGGTTGCATTCGTACAATTTAATCATCATAGGTTGCATTCGTACAATTTAATCATTATTGGTTGCAGTCGTACAATTTAATCATCATAGGTTGCATTCGTACAATTTAATCATCATAGGTTGCATTCGTACAATTTAATCATTATTGGTTGCATTCATAAAGTTGGTGGGGACCATCTGCTCTGTTTAAAGATGTAACAGTACATGAAGCCGCGGTCAGCAAAGCCCAGGTACGGAAGAGGAGGGGAGAGAAGGGGGTTAAAGGGTCGCTGAGACATCACTATCAATCCACCGTTCAATATTCCCTAAACAGAATCTCGACAGATAGTCTAGTTGGGTATATGAATATGAAAACCTTGTTTACAAACCCATGTAAAACAGAGTTACGCCCCTAAGAAGGTTAATACGTCAACGTAAACATCCAGCCACTGATCCTAGCCTCCATCATCCAGAACCACTTGATTCACACAGCGTCAATGATTAAATTTGCACTGTCGCCAGCATCTCGTAACCCTGTTGAGTGCGGATTTATGCATTTTGATAATTATATTAGTCACAAAAAGTGGTGGTACAGCTTGAGTGCGGATTTATGCATTTTGAAAATTATATCACAAAAAAGTGATGGGGACCAACCATATTGTGTCCCCACCACTATTTTTCAGTGGTGGGGACCGGTCACGGGGTCCCCACCGGGGTCTGCGCCCCTGCATAGGATGCAGTCGTACAATTTAATCATCATAAGTTGCAGTTTTTTTTTATATTTGACATAAGTTCCAGTTGTTAAATTTAATTTATCACAGTTCGCCGCCCCCCCCCCCCTCAACTTTTTTTTTTTGATATAGCCTATAGGTTCCAGTTATCAATCTAATTTGACATAAGTTGCAGTCCCACAATTTATCTGTCTTAGTGCTAGGTTCCAGTCATATAATTTATTTATACAGGATTATGCCAGAACAGTGAAATTAGTATACCCTTTTTTCAATTTCCAACGGATCTTTAACCTATCGTGTATACTGACAAGGGGAAACGGGGCAGAAAAATCTTAAGTTATTTTCGACAATGCCGGAATTGAACCCTAGACCTCCAGTTTTTAACAAACAAGCTCTGGGCCATCTTGGCTCCCTATAACTGAGATTGTAAATGGAATCAACTCAATCAAACAATTAGAGAGGAAGATTCTTCGCGATCACTGAACTTTTTGGCTTTGTTCTTGGTAAGACAGTCAAATCAATTCTAAACAAAAATTCGAAATGATCTGAAAATGGTTAAGTTTCAATTGAAATCAAAATAAAGCTCAAAATTAATTTAGTTATATTGGGTAGGACTGGCACAATATCACAAAATAAAAGTTTCGACAACATTCATTTAGCACCATCAAAAGTAAATATGTCATCGTGTAATATCATCAATAGCAAATATACCATCGTGTAATACCATCAATAGCAAATATACCATCGTGTAATACCATCAATAGCAAATATACCATCGTGTAATACCATCAATAGCAAATATACCATCGTGTAATACCATCAATAGCAAATATACCATCGTGTAATACCATCAATAGCAAATATACCATCGTGTAATACCATCAATAGCAAATATACCATCGTGTAATACCATCAATAGCAAATATACCATCGTGTAATACCATCAATAGCAAATATACCATCGTGTAATACCATCAATAGCAAATATACCATCGTGTAATACCATCAATAGCAAATATACCATCGTGTAATACCATCAATAGCATTCCTACTAGATTTGGATTGAATATCTAATGATTCATTGATTCACCACGGAGTTTTTTTCTTAAATCAAGAACATCAAAAGATAGGAAGTGGATAAATATTCAAACATCAGAATTTAGTTCAAGGCCATTCCCGTCCTCAATAGAACAACTCTTTCCAGTTGGTGAATCAAGCCTCTGGTCATTTGACCGCTTTGCTTAGAACAATCCTCTTCATTTACATATCTTCAGGCTAATATACAGCAATCCAATTGATCCTGTATAATGTCTTTTCACTTCTGACATTTGCATAGCCTTTGGTGATAAAGTGATTTTAAATATCACTAGCACATGACATCAGTGTTCAAAATTTGGCATGAATTAGATCATAAGAATTATGTCAGTAATTCTTTAAATAATGTAGGATTGTTCTAACCTTAGGTCATCATTAATTGGTATAATACTCAAACCATTAACAAGTGCATGTGGCCCAATTATTAATCTGTAACTATATTTTGAGATAACATTTGTCTGAAATGAAGATAGTAACAAAAGTAAAAATTCTTCAATATTTGTCCTTGTAAAGTTGATTGTAATGCAAATAAAATTTAATGTTTCAAAAAGGGATTTATTTGTGTAAAATACCAAATCCCTATAGAATTATCAAAGGTATAACCACTCATAGCAAGGTTTGGAAATTATAAAACAACCATAATATAGGTAATGTGACAATTTAGATATTGTCATTGCAAAATAGATCTTGTTTGTAATTATGTACCTACTTCTTAATCTTGGTGAAATTTATGGTTAATGGTAAATAATTGAAATGGCAATGAAATAAATGGAGTTTTACATCCTACTCTTCTGCGCCAAATGAGTTAATGACTGTATGCTGCAATCGAGTTTTCTATTTCATCTCAAGAAGGTAATAAGTAGGTGATACTTTAGTCACAGTTTTTTTTATGAAGGATTATAAATATCTACATAAAATACACCTTGTTCATAAATTCAAAATCTATATTTATCCCAATATTCTTTATAAATGTGCAGTAAAATAAAGTAAAGTTGTACAACAGGATCTATCAAGCCACTTCCTCAATTGCATGACAAGTACCTATTGAACTTTTCAGTTCAGAAATAGTGGTCAGGGGTCATGAAGATAAAAGAATGAAGTAATTAATTAAATGAAAGTATGTGATCATGTATTCATACTAAGTGTCATGTCCTAATTGTACCAGAGCAAGCATAAGTTGTTAACCTTGATAAAGATTGCCAATAGCCATATTGTATGTCTAGTTCTACAGTACCTCAGGTGACTATTAAATGTCAATATTGTCATCAACCTGCATACTACGACATAGAAAATATACATTACACTGAAATTATTTTATTCGATATTTACTACCAAACTTCATGAGTTTAATGTAACAAGACAGAAATAGAAAAAGAAAGTCAGAAAGATCTATATTTTACCAAGATAAGCACAAAGGTTTGAAAGTCCCTGGTGACCATGGCTATGGCTAGCATGATCATAACATTGGATGACATCAGATAGATTTCAGCACTTATTATTTAATACTTAACACCTACTGTTATCATAAAAGAAAGTGTTATTAGATCCTTGTATAGATATTTCAGTCACTTATCATAACTCAATGCTTCAGCTATTTTTACACTTTTGCTGTGCCTTTTATTAGGAATTATTACACTGGAGGTCTTAAAGAGACAAATTTGCCATTTGTTTAAACAATCATACTCTAGTCCCAGAAACGGGAGTTAAGGCTATGCTTTTCAGTAATAGCATTCATAGCTTATTGTTTCAATTCAAATTCAAATCAACACTTTTTTAGAATTATCAGCACTTAAAGTCCAAACAAATTCTGTTTAAATCATTTTTGAACAAATTATGTGATTTTTGTGTATTCCTATTATTTCTGAAAACTATTTAAATATATCAAAGACCCATAACATTAATGGTGAATCTGTCGCTTCAGGTCCAGTACAATAAGCTTATTAATTTTAATAGCACATCATATATAGAACAAAGGAGAGAATAATATTTACATGTACATTATATAGTACAGTTTAATCTATAATTTTCTTATATATAAATTACATACTTCATCACACTTCTTTTATATGACCAATTTAGTATATTTATTACAAAATGTACAATAGTGTTTATTTGTAGCACCATGATTTTAAGTAACAGTCTTCGTGCGAATTGAAACATCCAATTTTTAAGTTATATGAGATGCCTATTTTGCTGCTTCTTTATCCAACATTTCAAGATCTTCTGCAGTCATTGCAAAATCATCTTCCATTTCATCTATATTAGATAACTGTGATGGTTTTACACCTTGACTATGATCTGACGGTGTATTTTGCTGTGAAGCTGAAACTCTGCGTACAATTGTTGGTGTTTTAGGAGTTACAGCACCTAGAAGAGAGTACAATAATTCTAGAACTGGTCCTAGAAAAACTTACCTATACAAGGGGTTACTTATAGGCCTAGCTTACAAATTATAGATATTTCTAGAAACAAGATCTAGGTTTTCCCGAAAGTTTAATGTTTCCATTTTGTTTTGTCTTGCCAATTTTTAAAACAATCCCTCAAGAATTAACAAAATAAAATCACAAGTAACTCAATCATATACACAAACAACTTACAAATCAAAGGGATATAACATAATATAATTTAACAGTTATTAGAGCTCAACTCTAGCTGTTTGTAATTCTTCAACAAAATTTTCTTTCAAATGCACTATAGAATATTATCATATCTTCCAGAATGTTATTCATTTTATCAACAATGACAATATAATATTAGTTAAGCTGGAATTCAGCTGAATTTCTTTTAGAACTATATTCCTGAAATTCGGTTTAAGAGTTTATGCTAATTTACAACAAAAAGACCAATATCAGGAACATTCAAGAAGATAGCTTGCCAGGCAAGGTAACATACGCCCACTGATAGCTTTGATTGTAAAAGTAAAAGTCCAATTACAGCTGGTTCCTGATTTACAGGAATTTTTTTCAGAATCATATCAAAATCAATAGGGGTCTTCCTTGGATGGTAATAAACAAATATACCAAGTTACAAAAAGATTCATAAAGAAATGGAGTCTCTACAGTGTCCACAAGCTTTTGTTTACAAACAGAACAATTTGAAATTCAAATCCAAGAATTCCAGGAATTTTTTTCGGAATCATACCAAAATCAATAGGGGTCTTCATTGAATGATAATAAACATGTATACCAAGTTTCAAGAAAATCCAATGAAACCTGTAGTCTCCACAGTGTCCACAAACAATTATTGACAGACGGATGACAAAAAGTACAATTCGAAATTCCAAGTCCCAGAATTCCAGGAATTTTTTTCAGAATCATATCAAAATCAATAGGGTTCTTCCTTGGATGGTTATAAACAAATATACCAAGTTACAAAAAGATTCATAAAAAAATGGAGTCTCTACAGTGTCCACAAGCTTTTGTTATCAAACAGAACAATTTGAAATTCAAAGTTCAAGAATTCCAGGAATTTTTTTCGGAATCATACCAAAATCGATAGGGGTCTTCGTTGAATGGTAATAAACATGTATACCAAGTTTCAAGAAGATCCAATAAAAACTGTAGTCTCTACAGTGTCCACAAACAATTGTTGACAGACGGATGAGAAACAGTACATTCGAAATTCCAAGTTCCAGAATTCCAGGAATTTTTTTCAGAATCATATCAAAATCAATAGGGGTCTTCCTTGGATGGTAATAAACAAATATACCAAGTTACAAAAAGATTCATAAAGAAATGGAGTCTCTACAGTGTCCACAAGCTTTTGTTTACAAACAGAACAATTTGAAATTCAAAGTCCAAGAATTCCAGGAATTTTTTTCGGAATCATACCAAAATCGATAGGGTTCTTCCTTGAGTGATTATAAACAAGTATACCAAGTTTCAAGAAATTCCAATAAAAACTGTAGTCTCTACAGTGTCCACAAACAATTGTTGACAGACGGACCAACGGACCGACGGAATTTGAAATTCAAAGTTCAAGAATTCCAGGAATTTTTTTCGGAATCATACCAAAATCGATAGGGGTCTTCGTTGAATGGTAATAAACATGTATACCAAGTTTCAAGAAGATCCAATAAAAACTGTAGTCTCTACAGTGTCCACAAACAATTGTTGACAGACGGATGAGAAACAGTACATTCGAAATTCCAAGTTCCAGAATTCCAGGAATTTTTTTCAGAATCATATCAAAATCAATAGGGGTCTTCCTTGGATGGTAATAAACAAATATACCAAGTTACAAAAAGATTCATAAAGAAATGGAGTCTCTACAGTGTCCACAAGCTTTTGTTTACAAACAGAACAATTTGAAATTCAAAGTCCAAGAATTCCAGGAATTTTTTTCGGAATCATACCAAAATCGATAGGGTTCTTCCTTGAGTGATTATAAACAAGTATACCAAGTTTCAAGAAATTCCAATAAAAACTGTAGTCTCTACAGTGTCCACAAACAATTGTTGACAGACGGACCAACGGACCGACGGAATTTGAAATTCAAAGTTCAAGAATTCCAGGAATTTTTTTCGGAATCATACCAAAATCGATAGGGGTCTTCGTTGAATGGTAATAAACATGTATACCAAGTTTCAAGAAGATCCAATAAAAACTGTAGTCTCTACAGTGTCCACAAACAATTGTTGACAGACGGATGAGAAACAGTACATTCGAAATTCCAAGTTCCAGAATTCCAGGAATTTTTTTCAGAATCATATCAAAATCAATAGGGGTCTTCCTTGGATGGTAATAAACAAATATACCAAGTTACAAAAAGATTCATAAAGAAATGGAGTCTCTACAGTGTCCACAAGCTTTTGTTTACAAACAGAACAATTTGAAATTCAAAGTCCAAGAATTCCAGGAATTTTTTTCGAAATCATACCAAAATCGATAGGGTTCTTCCTTGAGTGATTATAAACAAGTATACCAAGTTTCAAGAAATTCCAATAAAAACTGTAGTCTCTACAGTGTCCACAAACAATTGTTGACAGACGGACCGACGGACCAACGGACCGACGGACAGGGGCGACAACAATATACGTCCACATTTCTATGTGGGCGTATAAAAAGTTATGTCTTGTACTTACCCTTTTCTCCATTCAGCCGTTTTTGACTTTCTTCAAAATATTGATTGGGATGTTGAAATGTCTGTATATCAGAATCTAGGGCTATTCCACCATGAATATATTCAAAATATTTAGAACAAGCTACTTGATAGTGCCCTTTTTTAGTTGTAGCAATCACCTGCAAAAATTGCAAATTCACGGTAGGCCTTTATAGAACAAAATTTAATTCAATTTTGATATAAATGGGAAGGCAGTATTTAATCAATGGAGCTTAATATTTCTCTATGATAATTGTTAGTAATGGTTTTTTTTGTTAATTATTCAAGTAATTTATAAGCCTATTTTAAAGGAACAAGTTCTGATAATGAATAGGATGAGGCTAGATAAAGAAAGTATTGAACAAAAATACATTAATTTTTAAACACTACTAACCTCTTCTAGAGCATCTTTACCCAATCCGTTAGATTTTAATTTCTGTTTTAACAATTCAGGATCAAAATGTCTGAATGGACAACCTGAAAATTTGAAAGTCTTATCAAATCAAATCAAATCAAGAGATTTTTATATCTGACAATGTTTATAATATAAGATAAAACACTTCTAAGAATTGTTATATTTAAACCCAGCATCCTGAAAATTTTGAATGACAAAACCTGAATAAAAAAAATTATGTTCTAATCATATACATGTACCACCTTTTGAACTTTAGAAGAAATATATAAAATTCTGGGAGGAGGGAGGGGGACTGACATGGAGTCTTCTTACAGAATTGGATAACGTCACATGAGAAATAATGATAATTAATAACTGTTTCTATATCTACTAATTGCCAATAAGAATAGATATTCTGGTTATTATAGAGATCCATATATATATATATAGCTGAGCTAGGTGGGTTGGTAAATACTGACGTTACAAACAGGTAATTAACATCTTAGTTATATTATTCAGTTATTTTCAATCATATCTTATTATATCTTTTTAAACTGCCTACCACTAATTAACGATATAAAGACAAGGAGGATCTATAATTGAAATGTCATAAGATATCTTAGTTGATGATTCTATGCCAAGAGCTATAGAACAAACTATTTAATACTTATTCTCCATTTATAGAACACATAGTTCAATACGATTCATGTTCATCCCACAAGTTGTAGCCTTTATACATAATTGAATATATTATATAGGTGGCACTAAAAATAACACTTCGTATTTTTTGACTTTAAAAAGGTTAAAGACGTATCTATTTAAAGCCAATAATACAACAAAAAATTTTTTTTAGTATTAAAATGGTGCTCATTGGCACCATCCAATTCCCTCTCTGATGGTTCTTGTATGTTTCAGAAAAACAGGATTATTCAATTATTAACTATCATCAAATACAGTTGTTATATTATAATCTAGTGAGGAATTTTTGAAATGACAAGAAACTATGTTAGATGCGAAATCAAAATGGTGCAATATAACGGTGCTATATAATGGTATCCTAGTCACATATAACAGGCTAATGTACTTCCCTTTATATTGAATTGGAAACAAACAAACAAAATATATTACCATGAGTATCCCCAGGCCCTGGTGCATTAGACATAATAATCTTCATACAACTATATGGTGTATAATCAGCCCTTTTACCTTCTTTTCCATAATTATGGCGAATGTTATATGAATATTGTTTATCAAACTAAAATAGAAGAAAATAATAAATATAGCTTCTCTCTAGGCTCTTTACATTCACAAGAAAATGGTTAGATGTCAAACTCATTACAATTGGATTTGGTAAACTATCTGTGGTATTTGATGTAGTGTCTAAACATTATTAGTTACCATAAGTTGCCATAACTGAACATATTTGATGTAGAGTCTGAACATATGAATTATACTTGTTGTGGTAACTGAACATAAGAGATGCAGAGTGAACATTTTGATGTAGTGTCTAAACACTACTAGTTGTGGTAACTGAACATAAGAGATGCGGAGTGAACATTTTGATGTAGTGTCTAAACACTACTAGTTGTGGTAACTGAACATAAGAGATGCGAGTGAACATTTGATGTAGTGTTTAAACACTACTAGTTGTGGTAACTGAACATAAAGAGATGCAGAGTGTAACATTTGATGTGGTATACTTAACACTACTAGTTGTGGTAACTGAACATAAGAGATGCAGAGTGAACATTTTGATGTAGTGTCTAAACACTACTAGTTGTGGTAACTGAACATAAGAGATATGGAGTGAACATTTTGATGTAGTGTCTAAACACTACTAGTTGTGGTAACTGAACATAAGAGATGTGGAGTGAACATTTGATGTAGTGTTTAAACACTACTAGTTGTGGTAACTGAACATAAGAGATGCAGAGTGAACATTTTGATGTAGTGTCTAAACACTACTAGTTGTGGTAACTGAACATAAGAGATGCAGAGTGAACATTTTGATGTAGTGTCTAAACACTACTAGTTGTGGTAACTGAACATAAGAGATGCAGAGTGAACATTTTGATGTAGTGTCTAAACACTACTAGTTGTGGTAACTGAACATAAGAGATGCGGAGTGAACATTTTGATGTAGTGTTTAAACACTACTAGTTGTGGTAACTGAACATAAGAGATGCGGAGTGAACATTTTGATGTAGTGTTTAAACACTACTAGTTGTGGTAACTGAACATAAGAGATGCGGAGTGAACATTTTATGTAGTGTTTAAACACTACTAGTTGTGGTAACTGAACATAAGAGATGTGGAGTGAACATTTTGATGTAGTGTTTAAACACTACTAGTTGTAGTAAGTGAACATAAGAGATGTGGAGTGAACATTTTGAGGTAGTGTCTTAACACTACTAGTTGTGGTAAGTGAACATAAGAGATGTAGAGTGAACATTTTGATGTAGTGTCTAAACACTACTAGTTGTGGTAAGTGAACATAAGAGATGTGGAGTGAACATTTTGAGGTAGTGTCTTAACACTACTAGTGTGGTAACTGAACATAAGAGATGCGGACTGAACATTTTGAACTATCAACCTTATCTCCATCTATCAACTTCATAAATTCACTTTTCCAGAATTTCATAGCCTCTTCTAAAGATACACCAATTCCTTTTAGAAATAACCCATACTGCATTCTTCCACCATGTTTTAAATGATGTTCACGTTTCAAAGTTTGGTGTAAATGTTGCATACACAATGGAAATGATTTTTTAGAAAGCTGAAAAGAGACAAGATTTTCAACAACTGGGTTTTCAGAATAATAAAGTGTGCACAGTGAAAATCAATTTTCACATTCAGAAATAACAGACTCCATTTCAGTTCAAGTTATTCTTGAGTGTCTACCATTTGATTAACATTGACCCATGTTACCAATTGTGGTGTTTTTTGTCAAATTTCATAAAAGCTTTATTTGTCCTGCATTGTGTCAAGAGCTAACTTTGGGATACTTCTATTATGAGGTAAATTTGTGCGCTACTTTATAATCCTGCTAATAAATTTATTTTTACATAGATTATTGCTGTTATCAAACTTTGGAAAGACTTTCCACACCTTTAAAACCTGTATGCATGAAAAATTATGCAAATTTAAACTTACAGCTTCTATCATATCGGCTGTTATTTGACCTGCTGTTGGTTTCTTATTAGTATAATCTTGTCCTAAATATCTCTTACTCAATCCACACAACATAGGTAATAATCTATCATCTTCTTCAAGATGGGGTAATGCTCTTGCTGTTTGCTGGCAAAATATGAAAAGATAACAGTAAGCATCAGCAATTTTGATATGATTCACATTTATGTTAATAATAATAATAATAAACTCTTTATTTTACATGGGTCAGAATAAGGGCATGGTCCTGTCTCACATTCAGCCCATGGGGCAATACATTGGAAAAAAAAAAAAAAATCAAAAATAATATCTCAATATACAATTCGTCTAAAAAGGCTAAAAATACATGTTTAATTAGATTTTGAATGTTACAGATCTTGAATAACATTATTGATGCCATATTTAGCATGAAATGCAAAGTTTAATGAATACATACTGATAAGGCTCTACTTAATCTTGCTCTATACACGGATAATAATATAGAAATCAAATCCTCACGAACAACATAAGCATATCCATCTTTTAAAAAAACTTTTCTAGACTTCACCAGATCTAATGCATCTGTGAAATGAACCTTCAAATAAAAAATTTTAAAACATCTATTATGTTCACTTTAGGTGTTTCAAAATGTAATATCGTATACCAAAATATATCTAAGTTTGTATAAACAAAAACACATAGTAGTAATAGTTAAAAATTGTGATAATTCTAAATCTACCAAATAGTCTTATGATGGATACATTGGTTAACAAGGTGAAGCATGAGCTTCATAACACCTTCCGGAGCCTGTGCCATGATTAATCAACTTATCTCTAATTAACTTACCTTGAAAAAATCCAATGTAGAAACTTGACCAGAACATATTGAATGAGCCAATTCTCCACTTATTTTTTCTTTCTCTTCAGTAGGAATCTGCAAAAACAATATAGGATCAGAATTCATAGCAAATTGCAACAGAACCTTTTAAGACAATTTTCTCAAAAAGCAAACATTCAACACTGTAAAGAATTTGGTTTATATTAATCAACTGAAAAATATAAAATACTCACAGGTGAATAATCTAAATACTCACAGGTGAATAATCTAAATACTCATATCAGTGAATAATCTAAATACTCACAGGTGAATAATCTAAATACTACAGGTGAATATCTAATACTCACAGGTGAATAATCTAAATACTCACAGGTGAATAATCTAAATACTCACAGGTGAATAATCTAAATACTCACAGGTGAATAATCTAAATACTCACAGGTGAATAATCTAAATACTCACAGGTGAATAATCTAAATACTTACAGGTGAATAATCTAAATACTCACAGGTGAATAATCTAAATACTCACAGGTGAATAATCTAAATACTCACAGGTGAATAATCTAAATACTCACATGTGAATAATCTAAATACTCACAGGTGAATAATCTAAATACTCACAGGTGAATAATCTAAATTGTTAAGCCTCAAAAACTCTTCACTGCCCTGTGTGCTTTCATTTTGAAATCGGAATCTAAATAAATCAAGTTCTTGCTGTAAAAACCATCTTCTTAATTCTTCCCTGAAAAATAGATTGAAAACAGGTTAACCATGAAAAAAAACCACTTCAACAAATACCTGTTTTTCAGCAATTCATTGTTAAACACTAGTTTCTTATCTATCAATTATTTATGAATGTGAAGCAATTAACAAATCAGTTGCAAGACTTTACTATTCTAGAAACAAATATTCAACTTACGATCTACAATATGCAAGGCGCAATATAAAGTGTGAAATATGATCTATTTTTCTACAATGTATATCTTCTTGTGTTACATTTTCTTTTTCTGATGTCTGAAAAATAAATCAAATTTCTTTGAAGTTAAATTTTTTCAAATATAAACAGCTATATAATTTTGCCATAACATACATGTTTGATAAGCCTCTATAACATTTAAATACCCAACTCTTGATATGGGGGTAAAAAGGAATCATAAAATCATTATGGACATACCTTTAGAATACCTTTGAATTTAGTTTTTCTAATTTCTTTATTCATCAAATCATCATAAGCTTCAGTACCTCGTATATGTTTGATACCAGCACTTTCACATGCTTTTAGAACTGGAAAGATATAAGTTTTTGAAATATTAACTAAACTGATCTCTTTTTGGCTTTTCATAAATGAGTTATCTGATTCTAATAAATCAGAAGTTACAGTGATAATCAACCCTAATTTACAGTCATCAGAATGGTAACTAATGTTATATATGACACAGCTTGGATAAATATTCAACAAAGTGGAAAATCCCCATAAAACACTCAGAATCAGCTGATAACTGTCGGAATTACCATTTGGCTCAGCAACAAAATCTTGTCTGGATTGACCAGTAGACAGGAAATGATTTTAATGGATTTCTTGACCCCCAAAACTTAGGGAAAGACAGCAAATGTATTAGGACAATTCCACATGGAGTTATACCACAAATAATGATGCGGCAGCCATTTCCATCTGGAATTACACCCTTACGCCCCACATCTGGAATGTCTACCCAAGTTTTTTTAATCTCCTAGACCTAGAGGTCCCCTACAAGGATCAAGAGTAGAAATAAGAGGAAGTATGTTTGCACACAGGACCCTTCTCAGCCCCAGGACTACAGTACATTCTTACAAATTTGAAGAGTCAAAATCATTTTTCAACAGCCATCTAACATTATTTAGTTTTTTTCTATTGAAAAAGTAGGGCACAGTCATGTACAGGCCAAACTTACTGATTCTCTTACTTGGAGTTACTAGATCTCTTACTACAGAGATTATTGGAGTTACCAATAACCAACATTAGATTAAAAATTAAGTTCATCTAATTAATAACATAAATGAATATTTTTGTAAACAAGATTAAGATAACTGTTACCGAGTTGACATGTAAGCCTAGACTTGACTGTCAAGCTTTTATAGGCAGATGTTTTGATCTAGTGGGTTAAGTAACTACCAACAATTCAATCTATCTACTATCACTGGTAGTGGTACTATTTCTTGTAGTACTACTTAGCTATCTATATAAATCTAAATTTAACCTTTTAATCGCTCCACTGCGAACTCTTCGAATTCTTGCAACGAAATAGTTTCTATAGGCGGACATGAATAAAACTGAAGGACATGGGGATACTGTTCCGATCCTTCAAATTTAATCTTATTTCTTGATTTCAGCCTTGGTCGGGAACCTAATTCCATGTTGAAACTTTCTTTATTTTGACGTGAATAAACTCCCGCCAAATTCAATCGCCCTAAATAATTCACAGATTTGCAAAAATTAGGATAGATCACAGCTTAAATTATTCAATTAAATTTATTTCTATCAATATAAAATTATATCTTAATATACAATTTATACAGAATTCACACCTGTTTAAATGGTAGAGTCAAATTTTAAGTCTGACATTTTGAATCCTAATATTGGTTTTAGGCAAACATTCGTATGTTTGTTTTTCTTCCGGTTTTATCATGTGATCAAAACATTGAAAATGGCGATTCCAAGCTTTGTTTTGGCAGCCAGTTGGATTCCGTTTGTAGTCATATTAGTGGTAATTATCTGCAATTTGCTTCCATTTTTAGGGAATTCCAACATCTATCCATCATGAAATTCGTATTCATTGTCGTTGAGTAGTTTTAAAGGGTTTAAGGGTTAAGAAAATATTAAAAAGTTAAGATAGAGCAGAAGGAAAGTTACATTTATAAAACTCAGAAAATATTTTGATGTACTACTACCTTTTACTTTATTTAACAATTAAACGTTGATCTCATTAACATGATTGGTTTGTTAATGCAATAGATCTCGTGATAAACTGATCCATTTATGTATGTTAGTGGCATGGTAGTCCACTTATGGTAAGTGTAGCGTAGCGAAACCCCATTTGTCTACGATTTGTACTAGATCTCTTGCGTTTTCACACCAATAATATAATTTGAAGAATAGCTCAATAATCCTATTAAACTTTACATTGTTTCATTTCAGCTGATTTTGTTTTTTTCAATTGGTTATGTCAGATATTACATGAGTAAGTATGATAGTGAGGTCTCTTCAACATTAGCAGCAATATTTGCTTTAGCTGTTTCCCTGTTTACCACAGCTTTGATTCCCGTTGATATTTTCCTGGTATCTTACATGAAAAATTCTGATGGAGAGTTTAAGGTTAGTGTTTTTTAATTTTATGGTAAAATATGTACCCGGTAGCTTGCTTGTTACACTGTCCAAGCCAATACTGGTACTCCAAATTGTCTAAGATTGTCAGATAACATTGTCATTTGATTCTTGATCTTTTTTCAATAAGGTCATCAGAAAAATGATACTGTACCTCTGTAAAAGTATATCTGTCATATACTATAACAGGATACAGAAATATTTTTGAAATTTCAGTTTAATATTTCTTTGTAAAACAGAATTTTTATTTCAATAGATGGTAATATTGTTGTGTTTTTATTTTAGGATTGGTCTAATGGTTCTACAGTTAGAACCGAAATAGAGAATTCTATCCTGTATGCCTATCTTAGTGAGTTCTTTTATTTCCGATGAATAACGGAGACCACAGTTAATTACCATTGTGTCAATTACAGTTCACTGTTTTTTCAACCATTCTTGATAGTTTTGTTAAAAAGATAGTATTAGAACTGAAAATGAGTACTTTTCAAATGCCAATACCAAATAAATTTTAGTTACTTTGTACATCCCTGTTTGAGATTCAGGACATGGTAAAGTTCTCGAACAGACAAGTTTTCTTTCAAAGATGAATAAGAAAGTGAGCAAGCATTTCAAAGCATTTCCTTGACTATATTACTTAATTCTCAGTTCCAACTTGTTTTAATGAACACTCTGTTGAAACCATAAATCCAGAACATGCACTCAACAATCCAGTGACCCTCAAGCCATGCAAGGGAAATAATCCATATTTATACCTATTGTATTTCAGCTCTCTATGGCCTGGTTTCCTTTTGCATCTTTATTCTGTTGCCATTCATGTATTTCTTTTATGAAGAAAAAGATGAGGATTCAACATGTAAATCTGTGAGTAGGTTTTAGTTTAGAAAGTTACATAATATGCATTACCGGATCCTAGAAACTTTTCATGTTTACTAATTTATTTAATGTCTAATTTCAGAGGTGTTGTGCTGCCCTAAAATATCTGATTGTTTTCATCATATTTGCTGCTGTATTATTTGTTATTGGGTAAGTTTTGTTGGAATTAATCATTCACTAATGATTGATAGTTCTTTTATTGTACATAGTTGCAGAGATATATACAATACACAAAGTGTATGGTGAGGTATGTCCATTTTATAGGGGATCAGCGGTGAATTGCCCCCTAATATTACATAGACTTATCTAGTGATTTTTTTTTTTCTATTTTGTGAATTCAAATTTTCAGAGCATTTGTACCAACAAAAACCTTACCAAATAAGAACGAAACAGAATGGAAACAAATTGAGGCATTAATTGAAGAAATGGGCAGCAATGGTAAGTTTTTAAATAGGTAGTTTTTGCTGAGTTAGCTTAATATAACTATATAACTATAAGCTTATCTTGTATTCATACAAATGAAATATGAAATATTTTAAACCTATTACCATATCTCTGCCTTCAGAGACCCTGGATTTTAAAATTGAAGGATTCTTAAAGAGGCCCAGGCTTGATTTTTGGGGGTCGTTTTGGGCCTTTGTTACATTTAAACAGTCCTCAGAAATACTCAAGCTCTAAGGAAATCGCAAAATACCTTGAAAAATACCTCAAACAAAAAATTTCACTTTTCATTTTTTTTTGGTCTCCAGTCCGTCTGAAAATTGTGTGTCCTGTCTGCAAAGTCTACAAAATGCGTTGTAGTCTATTTATATAGATGACGGCTATTGCACGACGGGAAGGATAACTCTTTTATTATCGAGACGAACCGTTTTCCAATATGGCGGGACGTTCATAATTTCTTACGACATTATGATTTATCAAACACGGATAATTATGGATACACATGGATTTGAAGGCTCAAATTTCAAAGGTAAGCTCTGTAGACTATTTCTGATTAGCTAACCAAAAGATTTCATGTGTTTGAGACTGTCGGATGATTGTCCGAAACAAATAAAGCCTGGTCCCCTTTATAATAATTGATAATATTTTTGTCTCGAGACAGTTTCTCTTTTAATTAAACAAAATCTATTCTACAATATAGGAGGTGTAGATGCTATGTCCTTTACAATCAGTGTGTTAAGTTTAATTGGTATGCTAACACTGATACTTTACACTGTAAGTACTTTGTTTGTTATTCCAAAGGGACAAGCCAAAGATTGTCTGTGTGTGCAATCTGAATGTGGTGTGATTTTCCTGTACTAACAAATAGACTAGATTACTTTACTTATATGAAAGACAAAGTTTCACATCTTAAATGATAAGATAGCTTGCCAGGCAAGGTAACATACGCCCACTGATAGCTTTGATTGTAAAAGTAAAAGTCCAATTACAGCTGGTTCCTGATTTACAAGGAACTTGGAAGTTAACTATATTGTATTGCATTCAGAAGATCCAATAAAAACTGTAGTCTCTACAGTGTCCACAAACAATTGTTGACAGATGGATGAGAAACAGTACATTCGAAATTCCAAGTTCCAGAATTCCAGGAATTTTTTTCAGAATCATATCAAAATCAATAGGGGTCTTCCTTGGATGTATTCCAGGAATTTTTTTCAGAATCATATCAAAATCAATAGGGGTCTTCCTTGGATGGTAATAAACAAATATACCAAGTTACAAAAAGATTCATAAAGAAATGGAGTCTCTACAGTGTCCACAAGCTTTTGTTCACAAACAGAACAATTTGAAATTCAAATCCAAGAATTCCAGGAATTTTTTTCGGAATCATACCAAAATCAATAGGGGTCTTCATTGAATGATAATAAACATGTATACCAAGTTTCAAGAAAATCCAATGAAACCTGTAGTCTCCACAGTGTCCACAAACAATTATTGACAGACGGATGACAAACAGTACAATTCGAAATTCCAAGTCCCAGAATTCCAGGAATTTTTTTCAGAATCATATCAAAATCAATAGGGTTCTTCCTTGGATGGTTATAAACAAATATACCAAGTTACAAAAAGATTCATAAAAAAATGGAGTCTCTACAGTGTCCACAAGCTTTTGTTTACAAACAGAACAATTTGAAATTCAAAGTCCAAGAATTCCAGGAATTTTTTTCGAAATCATACCAAAATCGATAGGGTTCTTCCTTGAGTGATTATAAACAAGTATACCAAGTTTCAAGAAATTCCAATAAAAACTGTAGTCTCTACAGTGTCCACAAACAATTGTTGACAGACGGACCAACGGACCGACGGACCGACGGACAGGGGCGACAACAATATACGTCCACATTTCTATGTGGGCGTATAAAAACCATTCTGGTCAAGTCCCTTGACAAGTATACGCATTCTCATCTGTAGAGCCAGGTTCAGCCAGTGCAATGTTCAATATTATATCCTACTACCGCCATGATCAAATGTAATTTCACTACCTTGATTAAGTCAACCAGAAAAGATCAATGCATATAGTTGTTATCCTTTTATAATATAGTTGTCTGCCGGTCTCTGGATCCATCCTTTCGATATATAGTTTATAGCATAAACCTTTGCATAATGCACTGTGGTGTTGTAGCTGCTATATACAAACTATCATTATATTGTATTATTGTAGGCGTATGGTATGTCATCATTACCTATTGGTCTAATAGTGGGACGATTGAATGTTAAAAAAGAAAGAATGGAAGTACAAAGTCAAATCACTGAAACAGAAGGTCAAATTGATTCTATCAAGCAAAGGGTACGTTAAAATCTTCATTATTAAAAGGACAACTTTAATAATAGCAGTTTAATTTGATCTTGATTAATCTACATTTGTACTACTGTGTGGGATTGAAAATGACTGAATGCTAGAGATCAGACTTTTTAGGAAACATTATACATCACTAAAGAAGCACATGCCTTTTGATTTCTTCATTGGGAAAGCAGTTTACATATTTTTCAGGAATGTAATTGAAGCAATATTTATGTTTATTATTGCTTTATTTTAATAACTTTTCAAACTTTGGCATTTTTAGTAATAATATTTTCTGTAACCTGTACATTACAGCATGTCGGACGCAAAAAAATGTCTAAAAGAGATGAACGAAAAGTGGAGAGATTAAAAGAATCGGATCATATAATGGAAAGAAAATTAAGACATTTAATTGAGAAAGAAAATAGCTGTGTCAATAAGTGTATGAAAGTTTTACGACCATTTGAAATGATTTTTGGTATAATATTTGGTTTGTTGGCTATATTAATATTTGTGTCGCTATTACTCAGCAAGTAAGTAGTCTTTTCTTAAACAATATGATATAATAACAAATTATCACCAAAATAAGGCTATTTCAGAGTCAAGACTTTGGCATATTTTTCAAAATCTATCACCAGATCTATCACATTAAGCATATTTGATGCCCACAGTAACAAGAAATAATGCGATTCATAAGCAAAGATTGAACACAAATAAAATTTAATTTCAGGAAAAATCTTAAATTTCCCTTTGAAATTTGAAAATTTAAATGATAAGATTATTGTTCAATCTTTATCTGTTAGCACTTTTTTCATTTCAGCATTGATAAAGCTATACATAGTAAAGGTTACTCTATTGGCTATGCTCTACCACAAAGATCATTACCGAATCCCATTGATATTGTACTTGTCTACAGTCAAAAGGTTTGTGTACCTTATAGTAATACATACATATTTACCAAATCATTTGTGTGAGATTTATTTATTTTGCTGTGTGAGAATTATTCTAAACAAAATGCAATGACATTAGACTTCGAAATGAAATGATGTTATTACTTGCTTATCACCCATCTTCTATCAAGTGTACAGCCATAAAGCCATTTATCAATGAAATGTGCTACAAAAACTTAGATGGTAGTCTGCATGTCTTAACAAATCTTTTATCATGAAATATTTTTTGAAATATGTGAGCTTCGAGTGTAATTATCATAATTTATTTGCTTATTGATATCTATTCATTACAGGTCTTTCCTCTAGATTATATACTTATGTCTTGTATTGTGCTGTATTTTGTATTTTGTTCCATGTCCGGAATAAGAAATATTGGAATTTGGTTTTTCTGTATCAGAGTAAGTTTCAAGTTATTTCTTTGCTTCAGCATTTAAATTTGAGCTACCTGTAACACTTCTTAGACAGTGAAATTTGTATCTTGAAATATTTAGTGGTTTAGTGGTTGACTTTTGTTGGCAGATATGGAATACTAGGGTTCTATCTTCCTTAGTGTTGATGGTCTGGGGGCTGACATGGAAAAACAAAATATATTGTTGGTAGGGTCATTTTATTATAAAGGTGAAGGTGTCTATGTTAGTCTAAAGTGACTGTCTTACTGACATTGCTATAATTATTACTATTACTGTAATCGGGAGGCAAAATATAAAATATAATACTGTCATATCATTTCATTGTATACTGTAGATGTATAAGATAAGAGTCAGAAGAACTAAACCACAAGGATTATTAATGTTATGTATGATATTAATGTTTATCATACTGGCTATTAATATCATACTGTATGAACTTACACCACAATATTCCTCATTTGGTAGTCAACATTACAAAGTAAGTAACATCTTTTTTCTATCATATTTGTCATTTTGTGTCATATTGTCATAACCCATGTCCTTTGGTCTATCCACAATTCAAACAGAAAGCTTAGTGAAATTGTTTACCAGCGCCCAAAGTTCAACCCTTAAAGAAAAACGCGTATGAGTTATTGTTCGTTTTCTTCAAAATACGTAAATATTCTAATTGACATAATTCTTCACAGAATTTATCCAGACTTTGCAAAATTGTTTATAATCATCCTTATTAAAAAACCAAAAAATGTCAGAAATAAATGCATGAATAATAGTTCAATATTCCATAATTTGAAGGAATTTGTCAAGGAGTTATATGTCCAATAATAAACTTAAATCTTCATGTTTTAGGTGAATGGTACAAATGAAATCAAGAAATGTACAACAGCAGTATCATCTGGTAATATTAGAAATACCAATATCTCTTGTGATTGATCTTCTCAAAAATCTTACTGATCACTGCATTATTGAATGTTATTTGTAGTCTAGTCCCACCACAAGTTCTACATGATAGTTATGATTTCAAAGGACTAGGCTGTTACTAGAAGCAAGCTGGGATCAATTTGAATTTTGATATCACTCTTTTCTTTGATCCAGTTATGCCAACCAACATTAATTTGTCACATGATCAAATGGCTTTTTCAATTGAATTCAGATAATAAGGAGAATTAATTGTTGATCTTTATTTAGATGTTTTATTGGTTTATAACAGTTGATATGATAACTTTATTTGATATTATTTAGACTACTGCACTGTTACACAGATGGTCACTTTACTCACTTCTTTCTTCTATAAGATGAATTTCTTTGGTGCTGCCTATTATTTTGGAACCTGGGCATTTTTAGGGGTAGGTATAGATTTTTTTTGAATATTTAAATGAAATCAGTACATGGTCTAAAGCAGTATCTCTTATAAATCTCAAAGTGAATTGCAGTGGGATTTTGATACTAGTTGGTATTAGTTGATAGAATTAAACTTTTGCATCATAATTCAGAAAAAAAATTTGAAAGAAATGTTTGTCATATATCATTTGATTTTCCAGATATATATTCCTAGGATTGAATAAAATTTTAATCATCAATATTATTTGATTAGATAAATATGACCTCAGTATCTTATTATTTAATTGTATGGCTGGTTTAATAATGCTTTTGGCAGCCAGTGACAGGAATTATAAAAGAGTGTAAAAATCTGCCAGCTTTATGCTGGTGAATTGGGTGAGCAGCTTAACTTTAATAAATAAAAGTGTTATATGCTTTTTGTAGATCTATCTATTGGGATTCATAATAGCAGTAATCAGAGGAAGAAAGTCAGCTATTAGTGCAGAAGTTGAAGATAGTGATTTTGAAGAAAGTGATGAAGAATTAATAACTGGATAAACATGATATATCTGGTTTTAGAGAATTATAACCATGACTGCAAACTTTCTTGATTTATGTTATTAGTGCTATGTTTAAACTGTTCAACTATAAACAAATATTGATATCTATTACTAATCAATAAATATGGCATGTATTGGTAGAGCATGAAAACAAATAAAATGTGTATCAGAGGAACTTAATCTAGTCCATAAAACTTACAGAAATGGTAATACAAAACCATGAAATGAGATCAAATTTAATATACAAAAGTGAAATATGAAATTTGGTTGGCAACTTTTTTATGTGTATTAATAAGTCTATTACAAATGAACTGATTTGTACAATGTTAACTACCATTATAGATATTATGTGGTTTGTAATTATTGACTGAGTTTTTTTTTTTTTTCAATTTTTTCATGCCAAAACACTTAGAATTTCAAGTACATTTGAGCATACTTGTAAAAAAAAGTTTCTATGTTAGATTTAACTTTAGCCTGGTTCTACAATATCGTTTGTAATATTTTCTTATAATTTATTCTGTAAATAAATCTATAAATATATTATTTTATGTTTATTTCTCTTATAAGATAATTCATAGAAAAGTTTCATTGACAATTATAAATAATAATTAAATGTAATAAAACTCATCGAAACACAATTTAACAATAACTAATAATACAAAATGAATTACTGAAAAAATTATATTTATATATCTCTGTGATAAACTTTAATTGATACTAAATGATTTACTATAAACATCATTATCGTATATTTCTCTGATAAAGTTTACAGTGATACTACATACTTTACTGTAAACATCATAATATATATCTAATAATTTACTGTAAACATCATAATTTATCTAATAATTTACTGTAAACATCATAATTTTTCTTATAATTTACTGTAAACATCAAAAAATATATCTCTATGATAAAGTTAAGATGAAACTGAATACTATAATAAAGTTACATTGGTACAAAATGATTTACTATAAACATCATAATATTATAATATCTGATTAAATTATAATAATACTAGGTTATTTACTATTAACATAATAAATATCTCTAGTTAGACTGGTACTAAATAATTTACTATACACATCAAAATAATATACAATAAAGCTATACTGATATAAATGATTTACCATAAACATCATAATAACATACCCTACTGGTATTTTAGAGTTATGTTGATACTAAAAGATTTACTATAAACATCATTATTTTCAATTTAAGTACTAACTTTTTCTATTCCTTTTACTTTAATGGAAGGAATTCTTTACAAATGTATTTGACCATTTGAGTATACTAAGAGAAATATGATAATTCATTGTGTTATGAATTTTTTCACCAAAAATCTTGAAAAACCTAACCAATTCTTTATGTAGAATTGAATGATACAAGCCCCCTACCATCACAAAAAACTAATAAGTGTATATTGATTACCAGTGAAAAGTTTTACAAAAAAATTAAGTACATTCTTGGTCGTAGAGGTAATACAGAAAAATCCTTAACCATATTGTAAGTCTTGTGATCTAAGCGACATTTAATAAATACAGATTTTCTTCTTGTCAATGATGCAGGTAGGGAGGGCATGGTAAGAGCAGCTATTCGTTCGGATGGGACAATACACCGTGAGCTACAGGATGTGCATGATAAAGATTTCTCGACATTTGGAAATCACTAAATAGTCTGGCAACTTTTCCATCAAAAAACAAATATAAATATGCACATGGCGTTGCCCGTCTTCATTAGCCAATAAGGTACATAAGGGAAGGACATAAAAATCCTTTGTACCTTAGAAGAAAGTCAGAGTGAAATAAAGTCAGGTTTATAGTCAGTTTATAAAGATAAATATACTTCATGCTAGAGATTGTTATTGTACTGGCAAATATTTTTATACATAATCAGGCATATATCTTTTAAGTGTGACATAGAAGGATATTTTTGTGTTTGCATAAGTGTTTGTCTATTAGTTGTATTCAAATTTAGGCCTGGTTTGTCTTTTTTAATCTATTTATCTTATACATCCTGGTGAATTATCATTACACACCTAACTAGAAAATATTTAGAAATTAGCTTTATCTCTAATCATATCTATATTATAATCACAAAATGATAACATGCCAATAGAAAGATGGCCATCAGTTTCTATTTTGTTCTGTTGGTTGCTATTATAATCAACTGTGTCATAGGTAAGTATCTTGTAACGCACAAAACGCAGAAACACACGATGCAAAAGGATGGAAGCTTATATTATTATGACTGCGAAGGATTCTTGCCATGTTTGAACATTTGAAATGTATTTGTACTGGATGTACCGTGGTTTTAGGGCACGTATATGGATATCTTCTTTAGAGGACCTTCAAATGGGTTTCCTTGCAGTAAGCAAATTCTTCATGCCAATGTTTCAGCATCTTACTCGATCAAAGTTTGGTAATACTTCCTAATGTACGATTTTCGCATGTCGCAAGAACATATTGATTCTATTCCAGGATTGCAAATCTGTGAAGATCACTACGCAAGCTGCCCATCTCAAGACTGTGGTAACTATCCGTTGAAGCCATTATTTAGAACACAGTGTATGAAAACATGCGGTGTTTGTAAAGGTGAGAACAGAGAACATGATAATTAACCTCGATTATGAGAATTCCGGTCTAAAAGCGTAGGCTAATGTACACATTTTGCCAGGCTTACTATGATTGTGCTGTCATCAACTATGTGCAATAATTAAAAGTTCAAACGCTTTGTTACTTCCGTCGAAAAAACAATCTGTTACAAACTTCTTTTTATTTTGTAGATGTAAATAGAGCATCAAGAAAACCAACAGCTCAAAGCTCTATTGATGGCAATGGTTATTCTGCTAATGCTGTTGATGGAAATACGAATCTGAATATATGTAGTAAAACTAACAGATCTCAATCAGATACTCAGTGGTGGTGTTCAGACCTACAACAAGTGTATGACATTGATACCATCAAAATATATAGCCCTGTAATTGGTGGGTAATTCGAGTTCCCTTTTATCCAACACTGCATGTAGCACTTTTATGTCAATTTGCTGCCAAACAGGACGACTAGATGCTTCTTTTGAATTGTCTTAGCAATCAAATTGTTAGATTCTTGGTGCCGAAAACTTTAAAATTAAAAAACTACATTACTTTCTATTTGCAGATCAAGAACGTTTGCAAGGATTCAAAGTAAGTCTTGGATTATCAGGGAAATGTGATAAAGCTGGATTTGAATCGTCAACAACTTGTTACATTGGCTCAAAACAAACTTCTCAATCTATATACACAATTACTGGATGTAATAGTGTTTCTAAAATACCATTATTTGGCAGATTTGTATATATCAGCATACCTTATGAGGAAAAAGCACCGAGGCCGCTGACTTTGTGTGAAGTGGGGATCTTTACAGGTAAGCTATGGTAAAAATTTGAGGTAACAGAATCTTACATATTATAATCTTTATCATTACTATATGGTATTACATGGAGCATGATGTTACATCTAACTTTCTCACTTTCAGGAACAAAATGTAATGTAGGTTTCTTCAGTCAAAATTCATCAACTTGCTTACCCTGTGATACGTGTTTTGAAAACTCTTGTGAACCTACTACTGGTATGTGCTGGGATGGATGTAAACAAGGGTTTAAAGGCGAATCCTGTAGCCAATGTGTGGATGGTCTCTTTGGACCTACTTGTAGATTTGCTTGTAACACCACTAAATGCCAAAATAACTGTGACAGACAAACTGGTATTTGCTCAGAATGCGATACAGGATATTATGGGAAGAACTGTGAATTTGTTTGTGATCAAGATTGTCGAGGAGGGAAATGTCTTAAAAGTGATGGTTCTTGCATTACAGGTTCGTTTTGAAAATATTCTTAAAACAAAGAGTAAAAACAAGAAGGTAAACATGAATCGCTCGTCTGAACAAATTCTGAAAACTGACCAATGACCAATATAATTTTTTCAACTAAGACCATGCCCCTCCGGAAATATTACTTACTTGTCCTATTACAATCAAGTTTGGCTGTAGACCTCATCAACTATATGCAGAAATACCGGAAATAGAGGAAAGTTCCAAAGACGTCTCCAAGTCTTTAAAGTGATACTGCGTCTCGGAATGGGTATAAAATTTAGGTTCTCAAAAATGGTCAATATGACGATGAGTGTAAAAATTCCGAATTCCCGAACTCTCCGAAATGTCTGAATTGGGTCAGAAAAGACTAAAAAACTGGAAACTAAATATCCGGTTATAGGTTGTGCACATATTCATTGGTGAACTAGCTAGGCTCATAATGAAACAGAATCCCTGTAAAATCTTGAAAAGTAACATAACTTAGATAATATTGGAAAATTATCATTTTTAAGGATAATTTCTTTGTCTTTTTGATTTATCGGATTTACAAGAAATGTTCTTTATGGCAACAGGTATATCTACTGATGAATATAATAATACATGTAATGATCTAATTGGCCAGGTTTTAAAAAAAAAGAACATGTTCATTCTAAGACGCAGCCTATTTCTTTAATATAACGTCAAGATAGGCATCAGCTGGTGTAGCCTTATACAATGGGCTTTAACCTCCCAAACCTGAACAGAACAGTAGGTCAAGAGTTACTATAAATCTTTATTTCAGAGGGAAAGAAATCAATGGTATCAACTGAAGCAATACCAGTACAAAACTATTCTGAAAACATTAATAAATATTTAGTTGGTGTTATTGGTACATTTATTGGTATTGCCGTTACCATTTTACTTGTTTCTGCGTACAGATGCTTTAAGGAACGTAGAAGGTATCCAGTATTGAGCAGAACAAATCATTTTTATTCAGGAATCTGAGACATTGATAGTCAGTATATATTACGTAAAAAATAGTCCGGTCGGTTCCCTATCCTAACAAATTATCTTGCCTTGCAACCGATGGTAAGAAACATCGTGTACTCATTGTGTATGAAGATAAGTTGTCTTTATAAGCGGGGTATGTTAAGAGACTCTAGTTTACTATTTTTGTGTTATCTGTATTTCAGCGACACATCCTATGAGTTACCGAAAAGATTACCAAACAGACCACCGTCAAGACAAGAACTTGATTTCCCAATGGATCCGCAATATATGTCTAGTTGCGTATCAACAACTAGCTCCAGATACACAGAGGTTAATCCGGATTCCGGAAGTAGTCATGGAAGTCATTATTTGGACAGAAGAAATTTGTCGCAATATGCACATATGACCAGACCACCAGCCGAACTTCCAGAGAATGAAAAGAGAAGACTACAGTCTGAGATGCGTCGGTCAAAATTAAGTGATCCAGGGGGGAAATATAGAGAATATCCAAATGATGCTTATGATAGCAATGGTTCGGTTTATGAGGCGATGAAAACAGAAATTTAATAATCAGATAATTATAATTACTGTTCAAAAACATAAAAATAAACGTTATGATTAAAAATTGTTTTGTTGATTAATAGGACTAATATTTATTTATAGTAAACAGTTATATTTATGCCACCATAAACAACAACTGGAAAAAAATACAAAAATAAGAACAAAATTGGGAATTTTTTCGTCAACATCTAGAATACAACATGTAATTAAAAAAATATATCGATCAATTCCATAGTCTTGTAAACTACAACCGAACAAATAAACGAACTAATTATATTTTAGCCAAGTTTGCTGTGGTCTGTATCACAATCACTTGAAAAGAAATTAGTTGTGGTCTTAGTCCAAAAATAAGGAGCAGTCCATAAATCAAATATCAATTTTTATAGTTTTGTTTCCGACTCTGAACAGATCAACATCCTTGTACTGCTGTTCAAAGTTGATTATAATTTGAATTTTTCATTAGAAATCATGACCATTAAATCATATGCTGAAATAATTAAACAACTATATATTATATACCCTGGTCACGAAATCAATAAATGGTCTGCACTACATTTAAGACGTCACGGCGAAAACTTTTCTGGAAGAATAATATGTTGTTGTTGAAATATAGATAAATTTGTGTTAGGAAATTTAGGAAAAATCGAGATGAAGCCAAAAATTGGTAGAACCACTAATCAGGATTATGTAAATCTTCTATACTCAGCAGAGTCGGATAGTGATGATCCACCCGATCTCAAACTTCCTTCTTTTACCAACAAACCGAAAAAGTCGAGAAAGTGAGAACCTTTTTTGCTATAATGTTGTAGATCTAGATCTAATCGTTTGTATATTTTATGAAAATTGCCTGTTTAATTCATTTGCTTTAAAATTTATATATTTGATAGGTAATAAATGGATTATTAGACTAGACAAATCTAGGTCATTTTGTTCTTTATTAATATAACAGGATCACCGTAAACAGTGATGACGTTAGTCAGTATGCAGTTATCAATAGTCAGTACCGTAGTGTATATAAAGTTTGTCCTTACTATATCTATCTGTAAGGATGAAATAAAACGAGCTTCAATAGTAAAATGGTGGAATCGATTCAGATATTTTGTGAATCATTATCAATGAAAAGAATAAGTATTGGTACAGCAAAGTATATTATGATAGGGCTCCATTATGCTAGTAAAGATGCATGTTACCTTCATGATGCAGATATGCATTCTTGTGAAAATGATACTATAATTGACACACTTCTCCAAGCTCTTAAAATCGATACATTTTTTTTTTTCAGAAAGAGAAGTGGGTTATCCTTAAAGTCACCAACAGATCAAATCAGTGACTTTGGAAGCTCTTGTACAGGCTATTCAATTTTTAAAATTTTTATAGTGATAGTTCTATTGATAGCTGTATCTGTGCTAGGTTTTATGACATTTTGGTTATTAGGCAAAGTAACTGAGCTCAGAGATCAAATAGAAGCTGGTAAGTCATAGGGTAATTAAACCTCTACATGTAACTAAGTTTATATGTAATTTGTAATATATTCTACTTCAAATAATTTCATATTACCATTCCTCAATTATATAGTGGACGAATTATGGTAAGTACGGTCTTCTTCGGTCACTTCTAAGGGAGATAACTCTATAATATTCGACTATTCATTTCTTTTCAATCATCGCCAAAATAAAACGTATTATTATTATTGTCGACTCAAATCTTTCAGAAACAAGCTAAATCCTTTTTAGTATGTAGTATTTCTAGGTCTTTAACTCGATTTTACATTTATTTTCTTACTTGGCTTCAAAATATCGATCGAGTATTGCTACTCCGTCACGATTCTCCATTTCCGGTTCTGTCTGCGAGAGAATTTGGTCAAAATTTGTGTTGTTTTAAATGAGATTTACTCATTCTTACAAGTTTTCATGACGGCTTATTCATAAATTAATCAAACTGGAGCCGACAACGAAAGTCGATGTAGATTTCAAACCTGGGAAAAGGATGAAAAAACGGCGACAGTTGGATGCATTAGTGAGCAATGGGAAATTGCCAAGAAGAAAAAGTAAAAGTGGACATGAGCTCTTAAGATCCAACGATTCAGATTCATCAGAAATCGAGGAATTTTCGCAAACATTTGAAAAGAAGGGCTGTTTTAGGTAATCATTATATTAATACAAGTACACTTACTCGAGAACCTGTCACAATGAGCTCAGAATATTATATTAGGCCTATCTCAATTCACACATTTTGAAAATATTTGCTTACTGATTGCCTAATTTCAGTCTCATTCTATGGTTTGAGTGACAAAATAAACACATTGAAGTGTTTTGACACTGTGCTGACTGTGGTACTGAATTGTTAAATTATGAATTCTGTGATAATCAATCACTAATTTATGGAGCTAATGTGTGAATTATCAATTTTATGATATTGGTAACAAAATGTGATACCGTACATTAAAACATTGTTTGTTGGACCAAATGCTGTGTTTGCTTAAGCCTTCTTGTGTTTGTCATATTTTTCATTTTGAATATTGTCTTTGTTTCAGATCCATAAACTGTTCTAACTGTTCATCATGTTTGATATTAGTTGTCCTGATTACAGTGATGGCATGTATTGTGGCATCAGCTGGTTTAATATGGATGCACTTTGAATTAAAGAGAGATTTAGATAATCTACGGGATCGCTTGGTAACAGGTAATGTAATGTCAGATGATATTAGGTGCAGTGATATTTACTGTTACTCTTTTCAATTTCCAATATAGTTTTTATTTTGCTCATTTTTAAGATATTATTCTGTTTGGGTTATATATATATAGGCCCTCCGTGTATTTCACAATTTTATATTTTCTTAATAAATGTCAGTTTGATTTATTTGAACATCTGTAACATATAAAGAACAGAAGGTATTTATTGTAATATAAAATATATATTATGGTATTTCTTATTTAAAGGGTAGTATGGTTTACCTGCAAACTGTGAATTGTTAAAAACATAGTAAATGTTACATGAATGATGAAAAGATTTCTTAAATATCCTTTTGACTTCTAAGAAAACACTTGATTAACCTAACTTTGTTTTAAGAGAACGAATTCAGCGTACTATTTATTTGATCTTTTTTTGGTGTTTGCCCTAAATACTATGGGTGAAACCTTATTAAGGAGACATATCACAATTTAGTCAATTTTTGCTAAACATTTATATGTTTGATGAAACCTTTTAGATATTTTCTGTATTAAAATATTAACAGTAGGATATCTTTAGTAAAAACTTTCATAGAAGTTAAAGGATACATTTCTGCAGATTTTGGAGTATAGATTTAAAAACATTCAGCAACAAATATTTCAGACCTACAAACAAAATGAGAATGCCGGTATTAAGGCTTCATCTTAGATATAGGTGTTATGTTCTTTATATGTAGCTTCCACCCCTAAATGTTATAAACCATTTTTAGAATAAAGTTTATTTTCATACTGTTTATTTAAATGTGTTGTTCATATTGGGTTCTCTTTTCTTTCTTTACACACCCACACATTAACATTAACAGGCCATGAATTATTGCCAATGGAACCATAACCATGTATTTTTAATGTTGTTAAGACATCAAAAATCACATGTGATACACAATTTTATTTGTTATTTTTAGAAATATTATTTAATGGTACATTATTATGATTTTATGTTTGATAATCATTTCAGTTGAGTTTGAGTCAAAAAAAGACAACGAAGAATTTATCAAGATACAGTCAGATTTTAAGTCCTTGAATAAGACTGTGCAATTAATCAAACAAGAAAATTTAATTTTCAAGACAAATTTATCCCAGCTTGCTTTAAAGGCAAGTATTAGTCATCTTCTTTATTCGCAGAATTTCACACTTGTGTAGAATATTTGAATATTCAACAGACAGGTTATACTTCAACAGGTTACACTGTTAAAACAATATCATGTAATATAATATTGTAAAAAATAAAAAAGTTTTAAGCCTTACTCTTCTGCACCTCATGGGTTAATGAAGACAGACAATGCCATGCAGTGTGCAATTTGAAATTTTGCCAGGACTGCACCATTAGAGTGCTCTTTTTGCGATTTCCAACTGTCGAGGAAGCTTTAACTGTAGCACACTGGGCCTCGGTTTATTGTCCCATCAGAACGACTAGACGCTTTTTCCTTGTCAGTCCATCTGACCTACATCGCTGATAAGGGGAAATAGGGCTGAAAAATCTGAAAGTTTATCTCAACCTTGGCCAGGTTGAACCCTGGAGCCTCAGGTTAGGAAGCGATTGTCAAACTCACTGAGCCACTGTGGCTCCCCAATATTGTAAATAATATAACAAGGTCAAAACTGACAATAGAACATATGGCAAATGTTTATGAATTGAATGCTTAAAGCAGAGACAGAGTTCATAAATACCATTTTTACCTTCAAATAGGAATATTTTGGTATATGTTTTCCAAACTTTTAAGCCCCACACGCCCATAAACCTTCTCCAGAATTCTTGGAATTTTCATGCAAATTTATGTTTATCATTTCAGTTTAAAAACATCACAGACCAGTCTAGTAAATTAACAGAAAATTTGAAATCAATTCAGAATCTAAATAAGTTGTCACAAATCGATACTTTATCAAATGTAAGTATGGAACGATTTCTGCAGGGAAAACTTGTCGGGAAATATAATATGAAAAAAAGGACTACCAGTAATTTAATTCTATCTAAAGAGTTCATTATCAAGTTGATCAAACAGTATATAAACCTCCAAATTTTTGAATTGCAGTATTGACTCATAAAATTAAAAAAATCAAAGCACTTAAAATTTATCTTTTCACCACATTTCAGACTTTCGCAGCCTTTGGAAGTGATTTTAAAACTTTTCAAAACTCTGTAACTCCAACAGTAGATGACCTAAAAAAGAGAGTAGCAGCACTAGAGGTAGGTACTGTATAATCGTCAAAGCATAAGGTGTCAAAAATGGATGGCAAAAATGTAACTGCAAATGAAGTGCTTAGATGTCATTTACTCATAAAACATTCCTAGTGTACAGTGTTTGATGATTGGAATGTTTTGTTATTGGGATGAGATGTATGTCAGTATTTTATGATGAATATAACTAAACATTCGTGTCATTGAAATACATTTTACAGTTGGACACTAGTTGAAAAGTCCTTACTGTGGCAGTTTTGACATTAACAAAACATCGTTTGAAAAATGTCCGGCTGGGAAAAAAATAAATCAACAGCCCTGATTACCACCGTTCAATTTTGTAATGTCATCAGAAATACTCATGTTTTACTTTGTTTTAGTTGAGTCTTGAAAGGGTTGGAATAATATAACTTCATTTTTGTCTTTCATCATAGCATTTATCACCTGCAATTTGTTCAAACATAGATCATTGTTTTCCTAACCATGGAGATAATTAAGTATTTTGATGTTCTCCCTAAAGGGAACTTAATTGTAAACAAACTTGTTCTCAAACTTCAAATCTTCAAAGTGACATTGTTAGTTGGCATTGAGTAGGCCTACTATAATCTGATGAAACAAATATTTCGTAAAACCATTTCTAGTTTCCTGTGCGAGCTTTTAAATGTTACATTATGTTGATATCAGTCACTATATTAGGATATTTTTAAATATTTGGATTCTAATTTTAGAATAAAGGTGGTAGAGAAGTAGATTCACCAGTAATTTCAAATAATGGAGAAAGTTATTTGGTGTCTGTCAAAGAGGTGAGATATCTGGATTCGATTCAGTTGTTTGTTTTCTCATTGAGTTATGAGGTGATTTTTTTTTCTGAAGATCAAACAAAACAAAATTTTTGGAGGTTTGCTAGCCAAATTTTTTTTATGTATTTTATCAAGATTATTGCCTTTTTTTGTTTCTGTATATTGTATATTTCATAGATTTTAATGTTTTGATCTGTTTTTCAGACCTTTAAAGAATTACATGAAGATATAGATTCTCTCAATAAAACTATACTCAATACAGTCAACGATTTAAAAACTAATATTTCAGTAAGTTCTCTGTGTTTTCCTTCGATTTGATCTTCATCAAAGTATTAATAATTAATTTTGTTTGGTATTTCTCCATTTCACTTCCATGTCTTTATCATTAAGGAAATAAACAGACACGTTCAGAAACTAGAAATACAGTCACAATGAGTTTGTCAAGTAAAATGGACGATGAATAGAAGCAGAATTGTCAAACAATGAATTTCTCACACAGCAATTAAGTCACTAATAATATTTTGAGTTTATAAATTTTTACAGAGATCTAGGTGGCTAGCATATGTTTCAACCATAATGTAGAACAGTTCCTGGCTCTCTTGTATTTTTAAAAAATTACTAAATGCAGTATTCTGATTGGGCTATAAAACTAGATTTATAATCAAATTAAATGATTGACAAATTAGATATAACACCAAAATCATCTAAAGTTCAGTTTTCAAGGATAAGGCTCTTCTGCAATAAACCTAATCACACCCTAAAATTTATAAACTTTCAAGAAAGCTGTCGGCTACAGCACTGACTCCCCTTTACCCTGCCAGAGAGGGTGAATACAGCCCAGGATGGTAATAGTACATGTTAACAGATAAGTGTCAAGCAATCCCCTTATTACTTGTTATTTCAGAATCGAGTGAAAGTATTAGAGAATTCTGTGACTCATGTTTTAGAAAACATAAGTTCTTATAAGACAAGTTCAGGCATGCTTACTCCAGCTCCTACAGTCAACATGAAAGAACAAATTACTGCAATAGTGAATGATGTGGTGAGAAATTGTATTATGTATATTGGTTATTTCCGATAACCTTATAAACAGCAGTTCTGAAAATATATCCTTTTTACCGAGAATAAAATCGTGTGATATCACAAATTTTACAACTTTTCGTGTAAAAACCAAAGTAATTTGATGAAGATGAACATTTTTATGATTATTAAATGATTATCATTTGACTGTAGATAAAGAATACAGAGTTACCAATGGTATCTAGTAGCAGTATGGCATTATTACAACAACAAGTATCTAATTTAACCTCTTTAGTACATGATATATTGTCTAATCATTCCCAGGTCAGTTTCATTGAACATTTTTTATTCTCACACTAAAGTGAACACTGCTTTAACCCCATGCCAGTGTCTTCTGTTAAATAGTAACTTGCTACCTTTTGTTTCTTACTAGATTCTGTTGAACAGCTTTCCCAAATTTGAGAAACCAATTATTTTTATATTATCATTATAAATATTCATTATATGATGGTAATTTCTTAAAAACTCTTAAATTAAACAAATAAATTTTTATCTAACTCAAATATTATCCAATTGTCATTGAAGATGTATCTTGTTATTTTGTAGATAATATCGGATCATTCTAATATGTTAACTAATAATCAATCAGTTAATATAGAAGACATTGGACATCAGACTCAGGTATTTCAACTTTTGTATAATATTTGTGTAAGATCATTGAAAATAAGATATATGGATTTCCTCATGTGGTTGCATAGATAAAATATTTGAATACACAACCAATCATACCTTAGTCAGTCTCAGAAATAGGAAATGTTTAGTTCAGCTAATCTGTTATAATAGTCGCAATTCACAGGTTGAAAGTTAAATGACTAATCAATTCTTGAACTACAGAAAAGACATGTATAAAATAGAAGGTATTTTTGAATGAATTCAGTTTTTTTCATGAATTTCAATTAAAAGACCAAAATCAACCCTGAAAATTGCCAGCCTTTCCATAAAAATACATTTATTATCAAGTTTGTGAAGGCAATGACATTAATATACTAAGGTTGATAAAAGAATGCAACTTCATGACCTGATTTGTGTATGAGCAGAATTCTGATATCATTTGTTATATTTTGTAGATGTTAAATAAAACAGTTATAAAATTACATGATGATTTAGAAGTTTTAACAAATAAATTAGTTGGTAATACCAATAAATTACATATAGTATCCACCACTGTTAATGCTCTGAAACAATACATAGCACATAAAGAAAGTAAGTAATAATTCTAATCCTGCTGATTTAGAAATGATTGATATGATATACTGGACTAAAAGCCTTGTATTTTTATTTCATAGTCTATGTATAAAAGGGGTTGTATACCTCTTCATTGTCTGTCCATCCGTTTCTCCGTCAACGATTACTTGTGTATGCGATACAGGCCAGAGTTTTTATCCAATTTGAATGAAACTGGGTATGTGTATTCATCTTGATAATATCTCGGACAAGTTAAAAAATGGTGCAATTCCAGATTCGGTTTATGAGTTATGGCCCTTGATTAAATGAAACCGTTAAAATGTACTGTGTATGAATTCAAGCTTATTTTCATAATATAATGAAACTTGGTATGGTATAATCTTGATATATTCGCCATAAAATGATGACGTTATTGCCTGATTTGTGTATGATGTCAAAATTACTTGTGTATGCATTAAGTGTAAGTTTTTATCCAGATTTGAATAAAAACTGGTATGATATTCATCTTGATAATATCTCGGACAAGTTAACAAAAATGGTGCTAATCCAGATGTCAGTTTATAGTATCTGCCCTTGATTAAATGCCTAAAAATACTAGCACATAAGAAGTAAGTTTCTAATCCTGCTGATTTAGAAATGGTATGTGTATTATCTTGACTAAAAGCCTTGTATTTTTATTTCATAGTCTATGTATAAAAGGGGTTGTATACCTCTTCATTTGTATGCATCAATCTTTTTTTTTCATGTTTGTGATTCCTGTAATTATTGAAATGCTTTATAGTATATGTGGTCAATATCAATGCTGCTTTATGAAAAATGTGTGTCCCTGATGCATGTATTAAGCTTTAACCTCTTGACAATTTCTTCAATTATGTATTTGATTAATTGTCATTGTTGTATAATATTGATTTATCAATATGAAAATGCATCCAAGTCTGTTATCTTTTTGTACTTAATGTTCTATATTTTGTATATAGTTTTGTTTTTGTTTAAATGGTATTAAAGATGTTAAAGTGTATATTTTGTGTATGTTGTAGATATGAGTTCAGTGTTAGATATGAATGTTACTAGTTCAGTTATTCCTATATCCTTAACTACTATCCCAACTCCTCATACAGGTAGTTCAGTAATTATAACAACAAATTTTTTGAGATTTAATACTGAACTTCTGTATCAGTCAAACTTAGGACTACTTGGTTGTTCAAAGTTCACACTTTATTAAAGCTTCAACAGGTTTTTGAACATTTCAATATGCTCTACAACATTGCAGAATGCAGACACATCCCACCCTCTGCATAAACCCCACACTCTGCTTATTCTGACAATTCTGATCATTGACATGTCAGAGTGCAAGCCATTGCTTGAACAGAAATCATGCAATTGTCCGTGTGACTTAAATATAACATTGATATGATGAATTTAAATTTGTAACTTTTAGAAACGAGTACTCAGTTTACACCAGTAGTCATTCCTACAGTAAAATCATATGAAGGTTAGAAAATATTTCAAATAATTAAATTTTCAAGATAGTTTCTTATTTTCAGGACTATATTCTATTATTGGACTTTCAGACAAAAGAATAGTTCTAATGATTAGGATAAAATACCAGTACAGTTCACAAGTCACAAGAAACTTGCCATAAGCTAACTATGAAGTAGAAGTAGTATTTATTTCTTAATATTTAATAAGACTATTACAAAATTTGATATTGTTTTTTTTTTTTTGCTTTGTTTTATTTTACAATTGTTATTATCTTAGATTTAGTGGCTAAATATGACTTGTGGAAATCTTCCGCCAATGGTCTAGTTGGTGAAAAAGAACTCCAGAGTTTTATGCCTACAAGTACTATTGAAGCACTAAAACCTTATGATGTTAATGGAGATGGTTTCAGTTTAGAAGAGCTTGCTAAGGCAACAGGCTTTAAAAAGTCAGGTATGTATGAAACAGAATCATTTCAGCTATCAAATTTAACCAAGTAGTTATTATATTACCATTTTAGTTTTATCAGTATTGTTTTTACCAGTCATCAAACCATAAAAGTTTTTACCGTTAATCAAACCATTATAGTTTTATCAGTAATCAAACTATTTCTGTTTTACCAGTAATCAAACCATTATGGTTTTATCAGTAATCAAACCATTATAGCTTTACCAGTAATCAACCATTATAGTTTTTTCCGCTATTCAAACCATTTATAGTTTTACCAGTAATCTAATTTTTTAACAGTTATAAAACCATTTATAGTTTTACCAGTAACCAAATTATTATAGTTTTACCAGTAATCAAACCATTATAGCTTTACCAGTAATCAAACCATTTCTGTTTTATCAGTAGTCAAACCATTGTAGCTTTACAAGTAATCAAACCATTGTAGCTTTACCAGTAATCTTACCATTGTAGCTTTACCAGTAATCTAACCATTATAGTTTTACCACTAATCTAACCATTATAGCTTTACCAGTAATCAAACCATTGTAGCTTTACCAGTAATCAAACCATTGTAGCTTTCCCAGTAATCAAACCATTCTAGTTTTACCAGTAATCTTACGACTATAGTTTTACCAGTAATCTAACCATTGTAGTTTTACCAGTAATGTAACCATTATAGTTTTACCAGTAATCTTAACCATTATAGTTTTACCAGTAATCTAACCATTATAGTTTTACCAGTAATCTAACCATTATAGCTTTACCAGTAATCAAACCATTATTCTTTTAACAGTAATCTAAGTTTAACCAATAATAAAACCATTACTAGTTTTACCAGTAATCCAAGTTTTACCAGTAATAAAAGCATTCACAGTTTACCAGTAATCCAAGTTTTATCAGTAATAAAACCATTTATAGTTTTACCAGTAATCCAAGTTTTACAAGTTATAAAACCATTTATAGTTTAACCAGAAAATCCAAGTTTTACCAGTATTAAAACCATTTATAGTTTTACCAGTAATCCAAGTTTAACCAGTAATAAAACCATTATAGGTTAACCAGTAATCAAAGTTTTACCAGTTATACAACCATTTATAGTTTTACCAGTAATCTAACCATTATAGCTTTACCAGTAATAGTTTTACTAGTAATCTAAGTTTTACCAGTAAACAAATTATTATAATTTTCAAACCATTTATAGTTTTACCAGCAATCTAACCATTATAGTTTTACTATTAATATAAGTTTTAATAAATACCATTTATAGTTTTACCAGTATCGAAAATCTTTCTTAATTGTAAAACATGTGGAAATTAGTCAGAAATAAATTAAAACTTCTAGGTCAACTGTTAATTTGGTGTACAATAAACTGAATTAACTTCATAATTATTGCTATTCACTCTGGTTCACAATTTACTGTTTCAGCCCCACTTGAAACCCTGAACATATAAACTCCACTTAATAATATAAATTCACACTTTGATTTCAAGTTTACATATTTCTTACTAATTTATATTGTGTTGTGTTTCAGAGGTTCCAGAAGACCTTCAGAACATGTAACCATCTAGACCAAATAATTCCATACAAATAAAGGAAGAGGCGAACAAACAAATCTGGGTACCATCAAACCATAACCACAACCTGTCCACTTTATTATCCTGTAATAGGCATACAAGGTAAAACTTTCAGAGAGTTTGACTTACCTTGTACTGGATACCAACATAGACAATTTATAAAGAACAAAAATTTGCTTTATTCTAATAACATTAATTTAGCATTGTTCCTTCTTTATTTCTGAACTTCTTGTATTTATGTTTTGATGAACAACTTTGTTCCACTATGAATTATTTTATTGTCCAGATTGCCATTTGGCTACCTTATTATGTTTTCAATCAATTGTGCCCCACATTTCTTTAACGATTCCATCATAATTTTATACATGCTTACATGCAAATTGAAATTTCATCCTGTTTCTTGAAAATGACTGTGAATTAGTTAACTAAGAAGTATGCTTATGGTATGGTATGTTTAATGGCATAATCAATCCTGTCCATTCCTTGATCATTCCTATGGCATAATGTTGTGGATTATTGATATATAATACTACTTAATTTGGAGTATATTTGTATATAATTTGTGCCATTTATTGGTGAAATCATGATCATCTTTAAGCAATATTCTATTTCATCTGAAATCCTGGTTAGTAGCTAACTACAGTATTCTGTAGAGAGAGTAAAGTTTCAGATTGATTTTTGCATTTTTTTTATGCTTCTTGCTTCTAGAATTGCTGATCCATTCAACCGTTTCTATAAAAAAGCTTTGTTTTTGTCACCTGTTCTAGATTATTGTCAATAACCAATCAGTAATTCTACTACTAGTTTTTTTTTATAATTGGCTACTGGTATTACACATTTGTTCAGTTCTTGTGAAATAATGTCAAATACTAAAAACTTAAATCACATGTACCATGTTATTACATTCAAATTTAAACCTTTTTTTGTACATATTTCTAAAAGAACAAATTATTATTTGTAGTTAATGTCTTGTATGTGTTCAATTTTGTTTTTTCCAGCAGTTTTTTTTTAAATTTATTATTGAGAAGTTGTCTACTTACATCGAATATTATACATTTCTCTGTCTGTGAACTAGTGTATTGCTGTGAACATAAAAAATGCACACAAACAAACAAAAATTCTGTTTGTTAGCAGGTATTTCGTCTACTATAATGAAACTATCTTCATTGTATGATATAAGTTTAAATATCAAATATTTTTTGCGACATATCATTATTATTCATTAGATTATTTACATATTTGCTTTTATATGGGTGACTGAATGGGGGAAGGACCATGTCCTTGTGTATTGGGCCTAATTCTGACCCATGTAAAATAAAGAGTTTATTATTATTATTATTATAGCACTTGAATTAGAAATTATGATGTAATAGAGTATAAAGCCATATGTTATTTGTGATATGTATATAGATTTTGAGATTTTCCCTCATATAATATCAAAGAGATTGTAAATGGGTTTGCATTTGTGTCAGTAAATAGATCTAGGATATTATCTGTACAAATTTAGAGTATCATTTCTGTACCAGCTACAGATTAACTTCAATATATTTCTACATCAGTGGAAACTTTCCTGAATTAAGATATTAGTTTATCAGGCTAATATCAAATAAATGATAAATATTTTCTATAACCAATTGTCTATTTGCAAAATGAGATTAATAGTGCTAACAGCTGTGACAAGATATATGTGGGCTATGGTCGCAAATGAACAATAATTGTTCATTCTCTTAATCTCAATCAAAGGTTGATATTGCAAATTAAGATCCTCTTAGTATTTGAAGCAATTTCTTTAAGTGGCATTTAGTAACTGGTAATAATTAACTTGACACAATTATATGGATAACAATTACTTTAATAAATAACTTGCGACGTTTCGTTTCGACGAAGGTACTTCTGTCTTTATCAAGCAAGTAATTAGCACCAAATATGAAAACCCTCTTTGTGTTTATGTTGTTAATCCCCTTCTCCCTATATATTTCCTTGACTCTGGTTTATTTGTATCATTGCTTGATAAAAACAAAAGTACCTTCGTCGAAATGTCACAAGTTATTTATTAAAGTAATTGTTATCCATATAATTGTGTCAAGTTAATTATTTGAAGCAATATAAAGTCCCAATAAGAGACATTACTTTCAGTTAGATTATAGATAATTGCAACTAGCATAGTATTTTTTTTTATTTTGGATCAAGATTGAAAAAGAAAATTGAAAAGATAGAAGTATAAATCTGTGATGTTATGTGTATAGTATAAATATATATTCTAATTCTATAATGTATAGATTCTATTTATTACGTAATAGTTACTATAGTCCACTGAGCTTATTTTAAACTTCAATTAAAATTGTTAACTCATTGCATGGGCTTATACTTTATTTGGTATACATAATTTTAGGGGGTTTGTGAATTTTACTAATTAGACTACAAATGAAATGACAACAAATTAACAATTATCTTTTTTGTTGGGAGGGGGTGGGGGGGGGGCTGAGGAGGAGGAAAAGGGGGTGAGGGCCTTGGCTAACAGTAAATTACTGTTTTTCTTAGGTCCAAAATGGAATTGGATTAATTTTAATAATTGGTTTTTATAATATAATATATTCATCCATATAGACTGTTACTAATATGTGACTAACAAAAGAGGTTAACTATTTATACCACAATAAGAAAGCGGTTACGTATAACCACAGTGTTATTTTGTTACTAAAGTTGATGTTCAAAATAAAATTGAAAATCCCAATTCGTTTTTTTGAACAAGATATTATAAGTTTCATCTGGAGAGGGGATTAAAAATCTGAATTTATAAATTATAACCCCTGAAATCCAGTCTAGAGATCGCATCCCCATGGAATATATATTCAAGAGTGGAATACATTAGTTTGTTAGTAAGCTGTTAATGGCAACGTTCATGCACTGGGGTCCTTAGAGATCTCCCATGACATTCCCCCACACTTTTTATATGCCCACATTATAATGTGGTCGTATATTGTCGTCACCCCCGTCCGTACGTGCACTATTGGCTTGCGAACGCGATACAGAGTACAGTTTTCATCGGATTTGAATGAATTTTGCTGTGATCATTTATATTGATGAGATCTCGGACAGGTGTGAAACTGGCGATTTTTCGATGAACGGTTTTTGAGTTATTGCTCTTGACTTAGTCAAAACGCGTCAAAATTGGCTTTTGAACGCGATAGAGACTATAAATTTTTCATCAGATTTGAATTTAATTTAGTGTGGTAATTTATATTGGAGATCTTGGACAAGTTCGATGAACAGTTCTTTGAGTTATTGCCCTTGACGCGTTGAAATTGGCATGTGAACGCTATACTGACTGCATTTTTCATCTGATTTGAATGAAATTTGGTGTGATCATTTATATTGATGAGATCTTGGACAAGTTCGATATTAACGAATTTTTAGAAATTTGAGTTACTACCCTTGAGTTACGAATATGATACAGTTTTTGTCTGATTTGAATGAAATTTGGTTTAATTATGTATATTAATGAGATCTTGAACAAGGCCCAAATATTGTTGGAGTTTCAACCTGTGTTTAAATAGAAATATACTTTAAAGTGGGCGTATCTTGCTAGGCATCCGCTTGTTTTTAAAAACCTAGTATACTAAAACTCATATCTTTAAATTAAGTATTAGTGAAATTGGACGAAAATCAAACAAATTTCTCTTGAAACTTAGCTTCATTTTAACTTGGATTGCGCAACGGCCTTGATTGAACAACCCATTCGAATTCTAATCAAAGTTTCTACTACCGCTTGTTGAATCTATTCGCTGTCCTAAAATATACTTATTTATAAGGGGCCATTGAACTTAAATGAGCAATATAAAAAATTAACATAAAAGCTGTGTAACTTGTACGCGAAAATATTCTATTTACTTCTACGTACTTATTGGATCAACCTGAAATAATTTTAAAATGATTTTTATAAAAAAAAAAAAATAGTGTGATCATTCATAATTTTAAGCTAGTTTTGCTGTATTCTCCGTTGAAAACTTGAGAAGATGTACAAGAAAATGTACGTATATTAGCTTTCCATCAACAATCAGAAAAAAATACAGCGGCTTTGAAAGGTTTAAGTAAAATATTTAAATATAGTTCTAGACAATAATTGCCAGATTAAAGACGATAGTGTATACTTAACTATATACAGTTAGACTACCACTTTCATGCAAACGGCTAATCGTGTAAGTTACGATTCGGTAATCATCGATTGACGAAAATCATAGGTATTTTACCTAATTGGTCACGTGCATATTTACCGTGGAAGAGTTCATTATATTGAGGTGATACGGGATGATTTGTACAAACCAATATAAATCATGTTTATAAACAGATTGAACAAAATATATTTCATTGATAAAATGGTGTTTTGGAAACTTTTGCTGATTTACATTAAAAAGAAATAAATAGAATATTGAAATGGATTCAAACATCAATAACCTTTACCCCACCTGACATCATTTGTACCATTTCCGGTGCAAAAACTAAATATGGCGGCTGAACATGAATTTGTTAAAATTGTGTAAAACAAATGTTTCGAATAATAATACATATTGTTATGATGAACTGGATATGTATATATTTGTTGAATGTGATGAGACACAGTGGTATCTGTAGAAACAACAGTGTCTGTGAAGTGTTGAACCTGACATAGTGAAATTTCATCATTAATATGATAACTGAAAACAAAAATGGTTAGAAGAGGCATACATTTATTGTCCTAACTTTGTGTTTTTGGGTTGAAAATGGGTCCAATAGAGAATGTGACTTTTCCATATGAGGTTGGAAATCTGACAGTATCAACAGAAACAGGCAATTTAGTTCGAGACAGGTTACTCAGTGATCTCCCTTCTCAGTTTGGTGTCAACAATGGATTTAATATTTCTACAAGTGACAACTCAACTCATCTCAAATCTATTTTATTTCAGCAACAAGCAGATTTAGAAAACAAACTTGAATCTGTTCTCAAAGACCAAAATATTTCCCTTTTTAATTATTTTTCCAAGTTATCTGGATTACCCTCTCATACATTGCCCACCACTACAACTGAAAAAATTCCTTATACATCAGGTATTGTTAGCTGGGGATTCATCACACCAATAACATTAATTGGTATATTCCTTATGTTTGTTGCTATCTGCCTCTGCTATCAAAACTGGAAAGAAAAGCAGAGATTGAGAAGTTATGTCCCAACAGGACCTGTGCCCATATATTCTAGTGAAATTAGTGCCAGTATAAAACATGATACTGGTTCCAGAGATTCAGTTAGATCAAACTCTTCAGCAAGGTCCATTGGTGCCAGCACCTTCGAAAAATCACAGATTCCACCAATTCCCAGAAAAGCACCACTGAAAGTAGGCATAGAAGATCATTGGAAGGTACTTGGTCCTTCTAGAACTTTTATCACCCATTGATGAAAATGACACATCCAATTCAAAAAACACTATTGTTGAGGTGAAACCACACAGAGAGAGGTTCCCATCATATCAGATGAGTTGGTTGACTGAGTCTGCCAAAGAGGCCCAGTCACCCAGCTGGACAGAACCGAAAGTTATTCATGTAACTGAAAATCCAAATCAGCTTGGTAATGACGAGTATTATGAAGACAAGCCAGTCCATCGACAATCTGAAAAGAAGTCAACACATTTTCCACATTACAACACACCAACTGATGAATTTGATGTGGTCTCTGAATGTAGTGATAATTTACGTGGTGGTGACTCAGCAACATCAACCCACATCAATGATAACATCAGTCTACCATCAACTATATACCCAGCTCTTGGAAGAGCCCCACCATCTGTTACTAATGGTGCTGATTTATCCTCGATTCACACTTACTTTGATAATAGACCCCCTTCTAGGCGAACAGAAGATTATAATATGCCGAGTGACCACACGTCTGCGACAACCAGCTTTACCGAGAGTGCTAGTGGTACACTAAGTCTACCAAGTAGTATTTCTAGATTTCATGCTAGTAGACTCAACAATACACCCAATACAATTTACCCCTTAGCAAGCACTCAAAATGGATCTCAAGCCAAACTGAATTTCACTGTTACAAGTAGTGTAGACATGTCAGAGAATAACTCTCAGTATTCTGATAACACTTCCATGTTTCCAAACGTCGGTAGCAGCATTACCTCGTTTGGTCCATCTGTTACAAGATCCAACCCCACTTCATCTTGTAACAGTGAAATAAGTCCTGAATATTATAATGGTGGTATTCGATCAGGAACAGGGCCATCCACAAGACAAAATAGCTTCTCTACTAGTTCCGGCGATGGCCCGCCACTTCATACTACGGAAACCAGCAATGTAAGTTTAGCCAGAGAGGCAGAGATATTTAGAAATTGGAGTTTGAGTGCGGGTATCAATTCTGGATCATTAGGAAACCTTCCTGGTTTAGCTCCTACACCATTACCTAGTGGTGAATCATACAAAGAAGACTCCGGTCAATCTAAATCTGATGGACATATTACATTAAACTCTTACGACTTAAATCACAATCTGTCGCCAAGTGATACACGGAAAGTTAAATTTAGTGTTCCTGTACTGAACAAAAAGCAATATTGGGTTTGATCGAAATATCCATTTTCCTTTGGCTAATGTAAAAATAATTATTTATTTATTTATTTTATTGGGTTTTTTTATGATTGTGAAAGTGAAATCTTATTTATTTTGTAAAAATGAAATGTGTCATAAGGTGAGGATCTGCCAAAGACCAATACAGCTTATACTGTACTTTCTAAGCGTGTTCAAAATGTAATTAAATTGAGTGTTCTGTCCTATTTATCTCATCCTATTTTGGTCAATGAAGACATGTGATGGTAGATTTAGGTAAAATTTGTTACTGTATATCACCAATCATTTATCTAAAAAAAACTGAAAACGTTCACGGATGTGCACAAACATCTGTAACCTATTTTATTTTCAGATTATAACATGTTGATTTTATACCCCACCAGGCGTGTCTTTAAAATAGTGCGCACATGCTTTATTAATGTAATGATATCATATCTGATTTGGTCTTAAATTGAAAACTTAAACGAATATATGAACGCTGAACACTGTCAAGTTAAAGAGTTATATCATGATAATCTTGACACTTGCCATAGTTAGATAATCATTTAGATGAGAAATTATCATAGTCAAATTCAAGTTCAATAAGAACAAAAAAAAAGAATAAACTAGAATTTAAATCGAATTATTTTCAAATAATATAAACTGCATAAATTGGCCCTGTTTGGGACAAGAAAATAGATTATATTTTCATAGAATAAATAAAACAGAAGAAAAATAGATTTTTAATGCAGCTTGTTAGTGAAATGGTCGATGAAAATTCATTCAGAACTCCATATTTATAGATTAAAAGTTCAACAAATACGTCGTTTAAATAACGATCTAAAAGCGTGTGTAAATTACAGAACTATACCGTTAATTTGCTGCTAATCATTAAAATTAATTGAATTGGGGAAACATTAGGTTATTTACCTTGCCCACATGAAAATACAGTTCAATATTTAAATAAAATAGCATACTACTCTAATTCTATTATATTTTCTTCTTTGTTCATTCCTTAATCTACATTTTTATTATATTGTCTACCTTATTTATCATCACCTATTTCAATATCTCTACTTTCGATTTTCTACTTAAATCAATATAGTCGCATTGTTTGTCGGGAAAATGCTCAATATTTTATGAATGTCAGTCTTTTCAGATAATTTGTAGCTTATAAAGCTGAATTTAAAAGGCTAATGAATTGAAATTGTGTTGATTTAGAGACATACATAGAAATGTTTATAAAGGATGTAATCAAAGCATCTGTTACAAACAAGTCTGATGTTGATCATTCGACTTTAATATTCATTCCAACTCTACACGTATAATTTCTATTTATTTATTTCAATATTCTCCACTATATTTACGTGATTATTTTAAAACTAAGCCCTTTGTTCATTTCTTTTACAATGATTACAACTATATAGCCTAATAATTATTTAGTCATACAACTTACCTTACCATACTGATGGAGTTTAATTACGTCAATTGTTTTGAATCTCCAAATTCAATATCGCCGTTTCCTCATGTAATTCAACCGTGATAAGAGTATTATCATGCCATTCAGATCTCTGGGGAACGCATTATTCTCGAAATTTAAATTTACTGAATTCGAGTTATTGCCCTTGAAATGCTAAAACTGGCTTTTGAACTGGATAGAATATCCAGTGTCGAGGATATATGGTACATGGGAGGCCATGAAAAAGTAATATCGAAAGACTATTTAATTAATTGAATTGAATCAAACTTTCCGGTGGAGGTCCATCCAAAACCTTGCGCGTTCAATACTCTCTTTGTTGATAAAGAAAAAGGCAGGGATTTCTACTAATTTAAAGCCGTCATTGGCCAAAATAACCTCAAGAATAGAAAAGTGTATTTTGTCACGATGTCTTCTGATGTGTGGACTCGTTTATACTGTGGAAAACATTGCTGTTTTTATTGCAAATATTTCAAATTTAAAACATCATAACTGTGTTCGCTAAAGTTAAAATATTAGAATCCCTAACCAGATAGCAATATCGCTGGTTATAAGAAAAAGAACACCTGTGACAAAATTCAATATAGGCATATATATTAACAAAAATATAGTTAATCCTTATTGCAAATAGACTGATATTTAATTAGATGAGATAAGGGTCACTACTAATACCTTTATTATTTTATATTTATTGGAGAATTATTTTAATAAAATAACATTTTAATAACGGTATAATTAACACATTACTGATTAAAATTTGAATAGAAAATCAATTGTGAAGAAACAGCTTATAACTTTTCTATGAAATCTTTAAACTACTATTTTGTCATCTCTACAACTTAAATCCACATAATAGTATGTAGAATCATTCTGATTAATTATGCAATAATATGATTGTAAAAAAAAACAGTTAGTAAAATACTGTATCTGATAATGAATGAAACAGGCGACATTTAACAACAGGTGTTTATTTTCACTTATTCAACAATTTTGATTGAAGCCGTCTGATCCTAGTCACATTCCCCGCCAAATTACAAAACGACTTCTGTCACAACGTCAGATCCATCCAGTATTTGAAACGTGAAAAACGAGTATAAGATGAGTCGAACTCTCTTTAAATCGTAATAGTACCTCCATCAACAAATTAAAAGACTTGAACTGCGGCTTACTGTGCTCCTCAATTCACCTCCTTAAAATCTAATCTATCAATCTTGTTACAAACAAATCATGGCTATTTTCTGACATTAATACCATGAAACTTTGACGTTTGAAGCAATGTGATAAAGGAAGGTTGTATTTGAACAGTGGATTAAAATTCACAATGTTTAGCATTGATTGTTGGCAATAAATGTGAGTTAGGATTCGCCTGCTGGAATATCAAAATTGTCAACTCGTCAATAGGTCTACTACTAAAAGTTTTAGTCCTTAAAAGCGTATAGAACTGGACTTATAGGGATAAATAAAATAAAAATGAGTAAACGAATGAAATTACTCTTGAATAAAATTCACCTGCCCAATAAATTAGTTCTAGTGCTTTTATTGTCCATGTGTCAAATTCGAAAGTCCATAAAATAATTGACCATCACGAGTAACATCCGATACGGTACTAAAATTAAAGACAATTGCTTAACTAAATGTATTGTTGTTACAATGGTCATTGACGCTCTGATGAGGTATAACGATGTACTGTTAGACATAGGTGTTTAAAAATCATCAATGATTCCCTAATTATCTCATTCATTGACCTGATAGTAGGTGGTTCTAATTTCAGATCATTATATTAAACAGTATAAACTATTTGGAGTACGACTATTAGTGTCATATATCGTTAATTCTCATCGCAAAGGATGGAAATGAAATGAAATGAATAGAGTTTTACGTCCTACTTTTCTGGGCAAAGGATGGAAATCCTATGAATATTTAATTAGAGATTTATTAAGCACCAATTATGCTATATTGCCCTCGAGGTACGAATATATACTGATGTGCAATTAAGTTTGCAGTAAGTTAAAATTCGGAATCTTTTTGGCGTAAGAATCATCCTTTGGATTAGGTCTGTCACTTTTTGTGAAGAAAATTCTGTTATCTCCTGTGAATACAAGATTGATAAACGCATTCTTTCAAATAAAAGACTATTTCTATCTTGAAAGTGAAGTGGTTTTGATTGGTAAAACTGTCAGGATTAAGGAGCATCTGCCATCAAAATTGACCACAGAACAAGGGAACCTATCAATTGCTCATTTATTATCCCCATTTACATATTAATGTTGTTTAATACCCCTTCAAACTGTCCCCTGGTCCAAATAATATCTTATACTTCCTAAGGAGACTTATTTTTAAGAATTTATGTTTTCCTTCTATAAAACGTTACCTGTTGTCCACAAATTAAGCAGCTTGTTCGAGTCTGAAAAGGTGGCGGAAGTATCAAAACCATTGACTCAATTAGTTTGATATCGTTAAAGGCGGATTAATAAAACCATTAAAAAGGAGAGAAAAACGTTGTATTTAGAAATTGAGTAGCTGTCAAATGTTTATGTACATTAAGAATTTGATCATGAGGTGAAATTGTTAAGAAATTGAAGAATAATGATAGTATTTGTATTGTTCGTTATTATGTGTGTTCAACTTCAATACTGTAGTAGTTATTCAAAGTCCAGGACAACCGAAAACATTCACCAACAATGTCACTGTTCTATACAACAGTTCACATAATTACCAAGAACTTAAACCTTCTGATTGTTGAAAAGCTTTTCATATTTATACAGTACTGTTTAGTATTGATAAACTAACTAGTTTAGACGGAACCATTATTTGAATAAATATATGTATATTATGAACAAGATCAAAATAAAGAACTTCTAGTCGTGTGTGGTCGAAATTGACTATAATCTCAAACAAATAAGGATTACATATCATATTGTAGAAAAATTATAGTTTCTTCATAATCCATTCAAGTTATTAACTTTTGATCACTTCTGAGATTTTTATGAATTTAACGTATGATTTATTACTTAATCAATTTATCACTTGATATTTTGCTTATTTATAGAAAAAAAAATAATATATTAGAAAAATAAAAACTGCAAGACATTGTTTAGTGCATGGTCGTTGAGCGGTAAATAAGAAATTTATACATGATAAAAAAATGTAAACACACCTGTATAATTACTTTACAGGTATATCAATAACACTGACAGCTTAGAAATATAATACCCCTTTCTCTGGGGGACACCTACCAATCTAATCCACCCTCTAATTTGTCACAATTTGTAATATGCCAAGTAAATATGCGTCTCTATCAAATTCTGGTCTTTTATTGTTAACAAATTGTTATTTAAATCTCCACCGCGAAAAAAAATCCTTTCATATTAAAGTGACATTCCGTAAAATCAATTTATAATCACAAAATTTGTCAGTCACAATTACTCTTATTTCGATGCGTCTTTCTGAATAAATGTAATGAATACACACGGGCGTGGGTTGATTTTCTCCACTACATGGGGTAAACCAAATTGTTTTTATTTATGTTATTTATATTTCAATTATTATCATCAATTCATCAATCATTTTATTTTTTGAAAAATCACCCGAATGTTGATGTAAAATTTTTAAAATAGAACCTTAAAGATGTTGTTACTCACTCGCAATGCGATCATCAGTAGGATTTACATGAATAACTGTTGTATACAGAATTTCTTCCACAAACACATGAAACTATGTCAATAGCAGGTGCTCTAGGTTTATACTAAATACTTTATTGTTCAAATTAAAATTCATAAATGTTGAATATACACAGTCTTTCATCTGAGGTAACTCATAACACAGTGGGAGAATGCTTTTCTCATATCACCTTAACCGTAATCAGATTATACCTTTTGTCGCCACCTACAATTCTACAGCTTAAAATTCCTTTGTCAAACGCTTTTATGAAGAACTCCAGGATGAATTCCCTAATATCTATACCAAACGTTTAGTGACTGCTTACAAAAGGAATAAAATCTTAGTATCATTCCTGTACATGGTAGATTATTATTATCATTATCTCCCTGAAGTAATCGCTTTACATTTTTTATCATTGCTTTATCTGGTAAATTTCTCCAGAAGTAGATAATTTCTTACAAATTGATGTATACTGAAATTCGTAGCATAGTCTCTATACTTGTGATCTAGGCCAGTGCTTCTATATAGGAGAGCATCTCTTATAACACCCTTAACCGTACAATTGATTGACCAATACGGCATATATAAAGGTAAAATGGTAATATTAAATTATCAATGTACAGAGAGAGAACAGATATAGACAAAAAAGAATTGAACAGGTAAATCCTATACACCTGGAGAAGATCGGACAAGGTGTAACTAAAAGATTTACAAGATTAGTCAACTTTGTTAAAAGTAAACAGACAGTATTCAGCTGTGAGTAACAGTCCAATAGTCGAGATAATAGACACTATTTATTTGCTAGTTTATCATTTTAAATAAGACATTTCGACCTGACATTTTAGATTAACTGGATAATTTATGTGATAAATTTGAAAATTGTAAATCCTGGTGACTTTTTTTAAAATATATTTTTAATAGTGTTTATAGAAATGATTAAGATTAAATTTGCAGGTGTGAAATATAGAAATACTTCACATCTAAGGTGAATAATAAATATAAGGTTATCTGTTATTTTTTATATCGATCAGATTATAACAAAGTGTTCATAGTTATTAATAACGACTATAGGTCCCCTTCCATAAAGAATATCTAAAGAAGTATTTATTCCTTATTATGCTTGAACTGTTCATTTAAAGACTCAAATGGTTCTCAATATATGGCCTATCTTATTCGTTAGCAATAAATTAGACTTATTGCCCCAACCTGTTCACAAGTTACCACAATTTGTATGTCAATCACGAAATGAGCTTGGTATTGGGTATATGGTCTAAAACAGAGCACGCTTTCAAACAGTTCATGAGTATAGGCTATAAAACAATGTAAACGATTTACGAGTTAACTAGATACGGTTCCAACTGCACATACCGTTTTTAAAACTGTATACGAGTTAAAACGGTTCACCAGGTTGAGTAAAACTAGGGGTTAAATGGATCAAACTCAACAAATTTTTAATGTAATGTATTTTAATGTGATGTTAACAGCATGACACGCATTATGATTTAAAGACACAGATGAGGGTGGGGTAATATAATATTTCAGTGTATTTTTTTTTCTTCTTCACATTTTAGATCATATATTGATATAGGCAATGGGGGTAAATTATAATAACTAAAATAACTAAATTGGAATTTTTATGTTATAGATAGAATTATGTTGCATAGACTATATCAACTGGTATAACAAAGGTCATTGTTAATCTGTAGGGCTATAGTTATAAACATTTAACTGCTATCGTAGCTTAGCTCATGCCCGTCGATTAGCTAATTGGGAATATATACAGATACAATGATCAATAGCTAACGAGCTCACGTTATTTAACCATTCATTGGAATGTTCATTACTGGAATAGTGACAGAGCATTGACAGAAATGAACAATGGTGTCATCTCGATTGTTACAAAGATTTCAAGTTAATCTGAGAAATTTAACTCCTAACACTTGTGTAAATTATTGACCAATGTCACACTATAATGATAGAATGATTTGGATAAATTGTGATATCCGGTATGTAAACGATAATTCTGATTCAATACAGCTACCATACCTTAACTTATTGTTTCATGGATTGGGGATTTTACTACCGTGACTTATATGGACATAGACACACGTGCAAATTGCTTTGTGATCGGGCTCTTTCGATAAATTTCCAAGCCATTAATTTAATTGAATGCTAACAAAGTGAGCCTTTCCATCATCTTTACGCTAGAAGTCGTCGTTGAGAGAAAAATTTCTCGCTTGCTCTCATTTTGACAGCAGACGACATGGACATAAGAGAAGAACAAAACAAGATGTCACGATAAGAGATCAGAATACAAAACGTCTCAGCATTATTCTTCAACTTTCAAACAAAACACCCTAGTCCTCTTTACATCATTGAAATCTTTAAATAACTTTCTCGATACAATTTAATCATACTACCAAGTTATTGGCCGCTGGTCTTTTGTTCTTCGGAAGTAAATCGTTTTCAAAGCGACAACAAGCAAAAACACACACAATCTGAAATTTATTATAGCAAGATGTCTATTGTCCACACAACATGATAAATTGAGACTGTCACTTCTAAACTGTGAACATAATGAAATGTTCATTGGAGAAGAAAAACGGCTTTAAATTCATGTCAATTTAACTTTCAGTAAAATTTAAAACTCTCCTTTATTCACTGGTTTCAAGGTGTAATATTCTAGGAACAAAGATGAAAGACTTCTACAATGGTGATGAAATCCGCCCATTGAAATATTTGACAAGTGAAGACTTATTTTGAAATTTATAGAGTTTTGGTGAGAACCAGATGTACAATGTATTCAGTGGTTGCTCCGGTTTTATTCGTGTAACCATTGAAAAGTGGTAAAGCCTACCCTTAATGTCATCCAATCGCACTGAATTAAGTAGAATTTCATTAACCTTATTGAGAAAATATTCACGAAGGACTTGCAACCTCAGGTTATTGAAATTTAAGTTCAACATACTGGTGGTCGATTTCATTTGAGTTTTTTTTTTTTATATCGATGATATTTCAATAAACAACATATTTGTTACTACGATTATTGGTAACATGGTTGAAGAACATCACAGGAATCGTGTTTCAGTCGTATTTATTATATTTCAATTTCAGTATCCTTTTGAGATAGAATTTAACATCGGGTTAGTGTTCATTATCTTAAAGGACGTAAAACTCCATAATTCGTTTGTAAGAGTTGAAATATAACTTTATTAATATGTCTTTGAACATGATTTTAGGATGAGGAACACGATTTCTAGTGATAAGTTGGTTATTTCAAGTACTGACCAAACTGTCACAAAATTAATATTCGAGAAAAGTGATTCTGGCATAAGTGACAAGTTTTTCTGGCATTACCGGAGTCATGGAATCAAAATTATGTTATAAGAGTTCCCAATACACGATAATCACCCAAAGGATAGAAAAGACAATTATAATCACATTGTTTTGTTTAATAAGAACTGTTTTTTTTTAGTGCGATAGATTCATAAATATAAACGCATCCTTATGACATGATTTAACTATTCTCAACAGAACATTCAAAGAGCTAAACCGCTTAGGGTTATTTATAGTATCATAGGCTATCCCACTTCCCAGCATTCGTAAAAGGATTCCCCGCAACGAAAACGAGGCTGGGATTGCCGAAGAGAGTCGGGAGTATCCTGAAGGTATCACAGTTTTAATCCGTTCTATTTATCAACCATCTTCAGTAAAATATCTTCTAAATTCAATACACAGATTAGCAATAACATTGATTAACCCGATCAAATTAATATTTATTGTAATCCCCCCACATATTTTGCAAATTTCCGATTAAAAAAGCAGTGGATTGTGCGCTAAACTTCGGCTGAGAGAGATTGTTTACAAATCGCAGGTCAAAACAATCCGTTATCATCCGCTATCTTCCTTACAATCATTTTAAATGGAATTGAGGGGATTAATATATTATCATTATTTATTAATTATTGTCCAGTTATTTTGATGATTAATCACTTTTAAGGTGCTATTTTTGGTCAACTGAGAGATATTTTTTTTTTCAATCTCAAATGTCATTTTATCGCTCTTCAATATTATGCTCGTCTCTGATTGGCTGATAAGATCCATTGATTAATATGAGAGTATTATAGGGTAGACTAGTGGTTGGGGGCAAGTATTATAAATTTGTCACTGGGCAATATGGATTGTTTTTATTTCCAATAGTCAAGTGCCTTCAGGGGAAACAATATTGATCACGCCTACTTAATTGCACAGCATGTTATTGTTGATAATAAGCATGGATAGTTAAAAGTTGTTTGACAGTCTTACTGTGAACTATAATTTGTGTGATTACATTTTAATAATTGCTTTAATATCATTTATGTAGAAAAGTCTTTAGGAATTTTGTTATAAATTTATTCTTTGATTTGGAAGTGATAACATACTGTGGAGACGATTTCAAATATGGAACTAGAGCTGTAAATTCAGGAATATTTTATATTTGCTCCTGTCTCATGATTAAATGGTAAAATTTGTGTAGAAATGACCAGTGCTCTGGATTTTACTAAAATGTTTCGATTTAACTTTTGGCCCAAACCTTTTTTTCCTCCAACAGGGAACCCTGGTATGGAGAATTCTACATTTGTGCCAAACTTGATGGTTTTAGCTCCAACTGGAGAAGGGCACGAAGCACCTCGGTTACCACATCCGTACTCAGGACAGGCCATGGATAAAGATTTACAAAATCATTTTAATTCAGCACCATTTACAATGTACAGACCAGGAGAACATTTTCCTCCACCTCTGTATGCACCAATGCCACCATTTGTAAGACCATCATTTGAAAGAGGAATTGGACTTATTTCTCCTCAAGGTGGTGGAGCATTTAGACCTTTGGGACCAAGTAGTTCAGAAAGTGTGCCTGACTACCAGTCTGCATTTACTCCTGCTAAAAAATCTAAGTTAGATGAAGCTGGAACTAGTTCCCATACCAGAACTGAATCTCCAGATTCCAGAACAAATTCTCCAGAACCCAAAATTAAAGATGAACGTCCCTCCAGTATTAGTTCCGCTGGCTATGATACAAACTCTGAAAATTTATCAGAGAATGGTGATGCTTATGATAGGGGAACACCAGATTCGGAAGGTCGAACATTGAGAAGTAAGTTTTTTTTGTTATATTTTAATTTAATTTTAAATTGAGTTTATTGGGTAGGCCAATAACTTTCAAAAATAAATTCATAAGTTACTCATGGAATATTGGATTGTCCTTTAGATGGTAGAGTAGAAAATATTTGTAAATCTGAATTTTTTTGTGTGCTAATACACATTTTGTCTTAAATAGTCATTAACATTATATCGAAAAATTCTGTATTGACTGACAAATATTTCATGTGAATTTGGGGACACTGAGAGCATCAATTTGCACCCTTTCAATTTTCAATCATAAGTCTGTGCTTCCTGCAAATTCTATTGAAAGTGACTTCATCAAACACTTTGCTTTAGTGGAATAACAGGAACCACAGAGGGAATTAAAAATAGAATTTGCAGATTGATGCTACTTAAGTCCCAGATACACATAAGACAGTTTTAAAACTTCTTTACAATCAATTTAGATGAAGATTTTCATGATAATATTTCATGATAATAGCTGGTAATATTTCATGATAATAGCTGGTAATATTTCATGATAATAGCTGGTAATACTGTAGATTTTGTTTATATCTGAACCTGAATTTTTCACTCTTTTAGACTTGAATACAACTTTATTTTAATCTATAGCTTGGAAATGACCCTTGATAAAATTTCCATATGAATAATATAATATAGTGTAGTGAATGATTTGTCATAAGTATAATGTATTTCCGTCCTATCAGTGGTCATAATAAGTAAGCTTATAGAATAAGAATTGGCAAATAAATAAATAAACTAGATGGGATATTCCGTTGATGAGATTTGTAGAAATAAGAGTGTATTTTTTACTTTTAGTTAATTGCATTTCTGATTGATTATAAAAGCTTTTATTGGAAGTTACTGTTAGCTAAATTTATATATGGTAGTGAATGGCAAGGAATTAATGTTAATAATTTGAAGTCAGGTGTATTTTATGTATATCTTACACAACCAAAAGTATTTAAAAGGTTCATATAAAGTAGAAATGAATTTGGCTGTTGATCTAAATCTATAATTGTAGTGAATTATCCTTCTTACTCCAGACATCTAAACTTAGCAGCTGCTCTGTGATACCAAACACCCAAACTAAGTTTTAACTTCCTAATAGTATACTTTAATAATAAATTAATAAATGACCCCTTTTATAACAAATTCAGATTGGTCATGTAGACTTATGAAAGTAAATATCATAGAAATAATTTCGTTTATAATTTACAATGCTTTTGATAATGAAAATCCAGTACACTTCCCCCTTTCTTGTAATCTAACATCTGATATTGTCACTTGTTTAATCTATGTACATTATATGCTAAAAAATAACCACTTTCCACTTGGGCAAAAAGCCGGCTTCAAATTGTTTAACTTGTTAAATTGCCAAACCGTTATGGTTTGGGAACCGAAAACCTCACTTTTCTTATTCGGCAATTTATCGGGGGCCAAATGAAAGCTAGCTTTAAAGCCGGCTTTTTAAACAAGTGGAAACGCAAAAAGCCAGTTTTTTCTTGTTCAGCAATCGAGAAGTACTAGTTTTACAGTTCCACAGGCGACATCGGTAGTCTTGTACATCGCAACCTGTCAATAATGTGCCACTTTTTTGATCGAGGCTAAAGTGGTTTGGGAAGAGAAAAACTCTGTGGAAACGTAGTGTGTTCGGCAATAAAGCTGGCTGTAAAGCTAGCTTTACTTCACAATTCTAAGTGGAAACGCAGTTAATATCCAAGTGTTGGGCAATAGAAAAAAAAATTGATTAATCCATATAATTGGAGAGGCCTAATCGATTAATGATCAAAACATATCAATGTTAATATGGATATAAGTAAAATTTACATGATTTAAGGTTTTATGAATATTGTCACCACAAGAATAAACTAATCTGTTTATTTTTCATATAAAATCTAAATCACCTGTAGGGCCTAGATCTACTGGTCAAAAATGTGGACCCCCACCACTTCTGGTATGATTTAATAGTCAAAAGGTCGTTTGGCTGATTATTTGAGTTTGTAAATAAGACAGAAGTTTTGCAGTGCGCATGATACATTTTAAATAAAAAATTTGACGATATCGCCGACCTTCGATTGGGAATTGATAAGTCGCGTTGTTGGACTTTCAACGACCAATAATCGGGATATAATTGTAATATCCATCTTGATAATACTATACAATTGCCAGTTTAAGGTTATTTGGGTTTTACATGCTAATTATTCTGAACCTTCTAAACGTCATATTGCGTCAATGAAGAAATGAGGGATAGCATCATCAGCCTGCTCAGGTTCTTGATCTCTAACTGTTGAGGGATCTTTAACATGCACAGAATGTAGCTCACAGAACCTTGGTTTACTGATGCTCTCTCAAACAATGCCATACAACAATGTTGACCCAATATAAGAAAAGAAAAGAAAGGAATTTAGAACAGCACATTCTTCTGAACAACAAATGTCAACTCTGTGATATAGCTGATTCTTCTAGTGGATAAACTGTCCTTTTGTCCTTAAGCAAATTGAAATCCTGGGAACCAATGATGAGTGGAATCAAAGACATCTTGTATAATTTGATTTTGTTTTATCTTTCTCTATTATTGACATGTTTGACTCGAGAGTAGAGAAATTTGACAGTCCTTATTCAACTTCATACATTTTGTAATTAAGTGAAGCTTAGCTCATGATTTAGCCATTAATATTATTCATGTCTTAGAAATCCACATCACAAATACTTTGACAACATCTGAGCTAGAGATGTCAAAATGTGCAGCAATTGGTGCTTATCAAGATTTCCAACTGGTTGAAACTGTCTGTATAGTGTCACCTTAATTGACCTAGTCTTAACTGATATTTAAAAACTTATTCCATATCAGTAATGGAAGGATTTAAGAACATTTAAAGGCACATACAATACCGAAAGACATTTATGACAGGCTAGTTGTATTAAGTGGTTTTATTAAGGGATCCCATGGTATACATTTGAAAGTTTGATCCAATTTCGTACCCCCAAGTGATGCCACAAAAATTTGGTTTGAGCTCAATTTCTCTCAATTTAATGCTCTTGAGATGTTTATTTTAGCCTATGTTTGCTCTCTTCATTTGCAAATAATCAATTCATTGTTATGGAGAAGATTGTTAATATGCCGCCATGTTTTGTATTTTATACAAATGATATAATACAAAATATTTTTTTTTTTTAAGACTTATAAATAGTTAGATAGAGATAAAGACATTTTGAAATATCAGTAAATCATGACACCTGCACATGTATAACAACTTCCTCATTATATTTCTATGAGAGTCCTACTCATATCAGGATTTCTTCTAAGAAATTTTTAAAAATATGCACATTATATTTATTAATAAGGAATCCTGCTGAATTGTCTAAAGGTAACAATGTGTTTTTATATAAGCTTATAGCCTGATCAAGATGACACATTTTGTTTGAAAATAAAAAAAAACATTGTTATTGTTAAGCTGTACATAATGGACATTGTTCAAAAGAAACATTGCATAAGTGCTTTGTAACATGGGTCCCATATGATTTTAATTAACGGGACAATAATAATGATATATTTCTTAATTGAGGCCAAAATATGTTTTTAATTCAAGGCACATGACAGAGTTGAATATCCACACGAAAATTTTGGTCACAAAGTAATGTGTTGTGTGTGTTGGGCTAAATGGTGACATCATCTCAATTTATTATATCATAAAAAAGTGTTAATTCTAATGTATAAGACAATGATTTGAATAATAGCTATCCAAAAAGTTGCCATCGAAAGTACAGAAATAGTCCTGATATTGCCGATTTTAGGATAAACAGTAGGTACTGTATTAAGAGATCACACAAGAAAATAATACAGAACAGTGTAGAAGATATATCCACTTTAATGTTTAAAGGAGAGAATCCTCAAGCTTAGTTAAAGCAGGAATTCCATATTGTGTATAAATCTGTTTTTCTCGGTGTACAAAAATATATAGGTTTGTGTTATAATATGAAGTTGAGGGATAGAACTTGAATTATAAGTAAGTCCCAAACAAAACACCTTCATTTCCAACTTTTGAATATGATATCATATAAATTAGTGCTGATTGTCTGTCTTTAATACCAGTAGATAAAATATATTGTAGTTAACTTAAGCAGTTGGTTTGACATAGTGAATCTTTTTTTCACAAAGGGAGGTAATAATTCAGCATATTTTTTCAGTTTCATATGAAAAACCCATTAACTTAGGTGAGATGAGAATGATGGGATAATATATTTTAATTGTTTCTGTCTTGTTAAATTCTTACTAATTTTGTTAATCAGTTTGGTGTTTTGTTAAGGTTGCCATGTAGGCATCAAAATATCTCACAAGAGTTGTAAGCGAATCTTTTCTCCAATTTTTTTTCTTGTCTTTCAATAGCAGAAGTATGATTATCCTTGTTCTTTGAATAATATTGTATAAAATTTATTTCCATTTGGCTTTGACAAAAAATCCAGTTTGATTTGTTCCTTTATTGATAAGAAAAACCTTAAATATAGTTTGTATTAGGTACATTAGGCTACTTTATTCATTATGCATAGTTACCTTTGACATTGAAAATAAAAAGCATTTGAAAGAAGAATTAAAGTATAATTTTATGAATGAGATTATGTTAACTATCTTGTAACAAGAGATATTACAGCATGTTGTTTAGTACATTGTTGATCTTTATTAAATTGTAAAGTAATATATCTAAGGAAAGATAAATTAAAAAGTAATCAAGAATGATTTAGTAAAGTAGCTGAAATGTTAATGAGTCTTTACAATAAAATAAGACAGTGTAAGTAAAACACAGTATGGGTCTCTATCTAATATCTTTCTTCTTTCATTACATTGAATTCAACCAAGTAGAAGACTTTATAGAAATTCTTTCAACAACACTTAATAAAGTGACTCGTAAAAAGTCTTTGGTTATTTTATAAGCTTATTTATGTATATAATCCTTCTATATAAGTCTACTGAATATTTCTAAACCACATTGTCTTCTTATGTAGAAAATTAACACCAGATTATTCAAATCACTTTTCAAAAACTCTATTTTCTTGTCGCTTTACAGACGTAAACTTGAGAATGAACAAATTGACAAGTAAGTTGTCAAATAATGAAGATTAATGATTCAACTCAACACTATGTTTGTGCGATCAGCGATTAAAAAAGACTTCGCTCTTCACTTCAAGTAAATCCACCCATTTTTGGTGAACGGTCATTGAATGGAACAATACATGTTTAAATCACACTTTAGCAGATAACAAAAGATGTTTTGTGAATAACAAATAAGTTTTGACTTTAGTAGTTTCCCTGATCTGTCAGACTATTGTTCAGCATAAAGCAATAAAGTTTTAAAAGGAACTTCAATTAACAATAGAGTCGACCCAGTATTTGATCGTGTTGCCAGGGATGTGTAATAATTTTGCTGAGTATGACTTCATGAGCTGATTTTAATTACTGCGGGCGGGAAAATTACTTCTCTTTATAATAAATACTCACAAAAATAAAATACATTAAATGTTTTTTTTTTGGTCGACTGAAAATTAGTCGAAGAAAGTTTGAATAGATGTGGCAGGTCATAAGAAATTTAGGATATTAATTGGTTACAAACCACGAACTATTAAAACTACCCACTCAATTCATAAATAGCTTGTACAAATACATCAATCTTGCAAAAGGCAAAATTATATTGCACAGGCGGATATAATGTTTCAGTTTTCCATTTGATTTAGACAATGGCAGAGTTTGATTGGAGTGTATCAGTCAAACCAGATTGATGGTAGTTGGTTTGGCAAATATGAGCGTTTTATTCAGTAATTTGCCCTAGGTTCATAGAGTTACAGATTTCTGTCTTTTCTTAACGCAACTCATTTACAAGTTGATGTTTAGTTATCAACCTGTTTGATTGGTGTAGGAATACAAGATTGATGTAGATTAGAGGTGTAATATCTTTATGACTACCACAAATACACAAGTCAAATGTCTAACAACCATTAGGGATCAGGCTGAGATGATTGCTGCTAGAAATGACGAGTTTTATGACTTGTTTCGACAGTCATAACTTCCTAAACTACACAATTTCTAGTAATCCTTTCATGAATACACAGAGAACCTGTTAAGCTTTTGATTCCCGTCACTTTCTATGTTTGTCAATGTGGCATATTACCGATTTTCTTTTTCTGATCAATGTTAAATTGATGACCATATTATGTTGTATGGTTGGGTTTCATTACAATACTTGATTTTCGTTTATATTGTTTCCAGTCTGTAAGATCAGCGCTGGATATATAAACGATATAAAGTACAAACCACATCTCTATGTCTGTAGTTTAAAACATATATTTCTTCTTCACAGCCATTTTGAATTATTGTACCCATATCCTGACTATACTAAATATTTTACTATTATTTGAGATTTCGGACAGAATCTAGATTCATAATTTAATCCCCATTTGGCACTTTTTATAAATTTCTTGCTGAAAAGTTTGACTTATTATTATTATTATTATAAATAAATTCACACCATATTAAACTGTTCTGGAAAAAATCTTATAATGGACTGAATCTTAATTTCAGATCCATGTAAAATAAAGAATTTAGTACAGTATTATTATAAAATTCTAATTCTTTATATAATATATTATGAAGAATTGGATCTAGTACATCCAAGTGATATGTGCCTGATAAATACATGAATAAACTATCGCAAGAATTCAATATTTGTAATCAAGTATAAATTTACTATTTTAGAACAAAGAAAGAAGAGTACATTAGATGGTCAAGCTCTATGTTGTCCCATTTGTGGTCTAACATTACGTCATTCTGATGTTGAAAGTCATCTTCATCTTGAATTAGAAAAAATTGATAAAATAACCAGGTATTTATGTTAAATTTTTTTTTCCAGATTTTATCCTTTTCATACAGCAGGTACCAGGTAAATGTTTTAGGTTTTGTATCTAGTCAGAATAAATGTATAATTTCTGGCAAGTAATCTCCTTGTGTGCCTTGGAGTTCTGGGAAAACCAGCAAAACTGAGTGGGTTTAGAACTTAATTGGTTAGTTTTGACAGGGACATGATAGTAGATGATTAACTTTGAATAAATTCTAAAATTGTTCATATGTGACATTATTAAATGTGCAAATTAAAGACCTCCCAGTTTAACATATAATCAATCTGAATGTGATGAAAGGATGTGTAAATATCTCATGATAATTTGTTTTAGGACAACTAGAATTTGAATATCTTATTATTATTTTCTATATTAATGATCTCCATCCGTACTTAAATGTTTATTGGGCCTTATCTTAATAATAAAATAGTCGTGTTGAATTCAAGAGCTTTAAGTGTGAAATCATCTCTGTTAGTAGAAAACTTTGAAATTATGATCTTCTTGAAATGTATTTATTGGCTCTCTTCAATGAATTTTGAAAGACAAGAATGAAGTTTTATGACTACTTGGCAAGTTTTTCTAATATCAAATGTCAGTGTATAAAAGTACTAAGTAGAGTTAGGACTAAGATAAGGTATTAATAATTGTTAAATGTAGCAAGTGAAGTAAATAATTTATGATTAACCAAGAGTATGAAATGTTTACTTGACAATTATCCGACTTGGAGATCAAGTTGACAAGTAGGAGAAAACAGTAACTAATTGTAATTTAACGATCGGTAGTGTTGACTTGATTAGCTACAGGATTTCAATTGGTTAAGGGTTGTGAGGATATTGACAGTAAAATGAAGAGATATTTGTATAAGAATGGTAGATTATTAAATTGTTCAACTCCACACAACTCTTCTTATCATTTCTCAACATCTGTCACTTTTATTCTTCTTTTACAACTATCTCATATATTATTAATATATTTATCTTTAACTATTAGTTACAGGAATTTAATTTTCAATTAATTTTATTGATGATAAGACTTATAAGAATGAAAGTCTATTTTGAATGTTGCAAAATTTGTTTTTTCATATATTCATGTCAATTCTTTGTTTTAATGATAAATACTACAGAAAGTTTGCCTTACTATCATAATAAAAAAAAAAATTTGTGTTCAGTATTTTCTATATTATATTATCTTATCACAAAATGTTTCTCAAATCATCCTTTAAGCCAGTGAAATACTGATTCCACTAGGAAAAGAAATGAATTCCAACAAATTTGAGTGATATTGTCAAATAAAAGTGAAAGTAGAATGAGTAATGTTGAGTTAGTCAAGTTGAAGAAAGTAGATTAAAATAATAATTCAATAAAGTGATTTAATAATCTTTACACCCAAGTCATGATTGTGTCGTCAGATTGTGCGTATCTTTCTATTCAGGCTGGTGTTAATAATATGAAATCTGGCGAAGATTGAAGGGAATATAATAACTATTACACCAGGGAAACTCTAACTCACTTTAAAATCACTGGTTAATTAAAGATTAATTCTTCACTTTATCATAATAACCGTCAAATACTGGCACAACATTCTCTCTCAATTCTCCCAATCCTACTCATCTTCTATTTGAAAGTGGCTGTAACAAAGTTTGAAGCAATGGTTGACAGAACACTAGGTTGTTTAGAAAGGCCAATTATTTCACATTAGAAACATTGTATGGTGTAAATTAGATTACCACACACTACATTAGAAGTAATAGAAGTGTAAATTAAGGATTTGGACATCTCACTAGCTCTATAAATTCATATTAAATGTCATATTAACGTAAATAAAATCACTTAACTCTCACCTTAATTCACACTTGAACACTTTCTTCAAAACAATTTATTTAAACCTGATCAACACTGGCTTTTTATTTCTTTTATTCAAATCCTACTTATTTTGTTTGTTGCCAAAGAAAGATCCTTTTTTTTCTTTCATCATTTGTCTTTGATGATAAGAAAAGGGTCTGCTGCTATACTCTGGGGTCTTATTTTAAAGTGACAAAATAAGAACCAACTGGATAAGAATAGATTTAAAAAAAACATAAAATGGAGCCTTATCATGTCAACGCTGTATCTTTATTGTAGATATGGAAGAAAGTCCAGGGACACGACACCCCAAGGTAGAAAGGTAAATATCACCATTTTTATATTAATAGTGATATATTTAATCACAAGTGTAATATCTTCATTTTTCTAATCATGAGAGATTTTTTATTGTAGAAGATACCTAGAACCATCTTTGATTAGACAGCTATCTACGCCTCTTGACTAGATTAAATAACGGTCCCTCCCTGCTATTATTTTACTTGACTTAATCTATCTTAAACCATCATTTGTTATATTATAATACACTGACAATATATACCTGTTATTATGATATTTAATCAAGCGCTAGACATATAACAAGAATCTTAATCTTAATAAAGATGGGGAAACAAGTTATTATCTCAACATTCAAATTATTATTTACCGATTTTTATGAGATTTTACGTCATCGTAAGGATTAATCAATTTCAGATGGAAGCAAAGACATACTTGTTTACCATCTTTGTTAAGTTGCAATTTTAAGAGAAAACAACAAAATGAGCGTAACTCCAAATATTCTTAGTAATTATCTTCAGGATATTTTAGGTCTGAAGAGTTTGTATCAATTCGTTCACTTTATATAAAAATAAAACGTTTTTCAGAACCTGTCATCCCCGTCTGGTTGCCGGAAAGGTAAAGACTCGCCATCACCAGAAGTTATATCACAGGCTAGATTTGAGGTATTCGCATCTATTTATAACATGTTACTGAAATACTTCATAAATTTAACTGTCATTGTAATTACTATGGGATATCCATAGCTTAGCATTAGCTTATTCCCCAAATTACAGATGGTTAGTTAGTGAATAAAACTGTAGAAAAATATATGTATCAAAATATCGAGATCTGTATCAGGTTGCTGCACATGATGCTTATGGAGGCTATCATATTTAGATTAGTTGTGCAACTTTAATTTAATGAATCATGACATACGATATTTTTCAGACATATGTACGTATCAGGTGTAACAGACAGGCCAGGTTAAGTTGTAAGTAGGAATTGTTGATTAATTCATTTCACTATAAAATCTGATGTTATAATTAATTACATTCATCCGGATAAACAATTAAATGAAATTGACATAACGATGTGAAATATGGTTTGTTAGATTAAGTTGTACACTGTATTGTATTAGTTTACTAGTTGATGAGTTGTATAATGTAATGAAGAAGGTGAAGATATTGTCATGTATTATATTAATGTAATGTATCTGGGTTGTATTAACAGTGTGTCATTAATAACGTGTAATAGAGTTGTATACTTGTCACTAGCTGTGTGGTATAGCTATATGATACATGTAATGTGAATGATACAATAATAACACTCATTTGAAATGTTAGGAATTTACGAAATCCAGAAAACTCTGTATATACGTAGGCATATCTTGACACTAATTGGATAAAAAATATTATCATACTTTTTAAGTAATATCCAGCTTAGATACAGCTTAACAAAGGATTATAAAGATAACAAACAGGTGCATAATGAAGTATAAATATTTATTTAAAAATTTGTCATCATCTGTATTTTTAGCCCGTAGTAGAAACAGAAAAAAAAGACCTGGTGAAGATGGAGTTAAAGAAACATCCTGTCCTATCTGTAATGAGAAATTAACAGGAACATCTGAAGAATTAAACTCTCATGTTGAACTTTGTCTTAAAAGAGTAAGTGTCCTAAAATTGACTATTTTAAGTATTATGAATTTTAAGATCATGATAACTTGTGCACCTTGCATTTTCATCCTCAGGAACTCCTACTTCCATTTCTCATAGACCTAGAGTTTAAGTTCATAAGTCCATATGCTTCCATTGATTAGGATATTTATCTAAATACATGAAATGAGCTCAGTAACAATTAACAGACATGATCTGCTGTGTTTTCTATTGAGAAAGTTTATTTATAGCGTGGTGATCTAGAAGATGAACCAGTAGATGTTGAAGGAGATGGAGATCAATATGAAGAATATACATGGGCTGGTCAAACACGAATTAGGGCCACTACTTTATTAGAAGGTGGATTTGCTAGTAAGTTTTATTAAGTTCTATAAAAGGGGTTTAATTTTGCATTTAGCATGTCATTTTGTTCTTCTGTAAGTGAAATGATTTTGTGAAAATCCACCCATATCTGTAAACAGTTACTGATTCATTTGATTCAAAATAGATTATTTTAAATGTTTTACACAACATATTGAATACTATTTTCTGTTATGATAGAGTCGGGATTCCTAACTAGTAATTGTCGTAGAATATCACAAGAAGAAGATGTAGATTTGAATGTAGATGTTGATGATTCAGAAGAATATGGAAATCCTCAGTATCCTTTATTATAAAATATTGTATAATTACTGATTGCTGATGTGTAGAATTTGAATTATAAAGAATTAGACATTATTTGCATTTTAAATGAATTCTCGAACAATTGTTCCCTGAATATAATGAAAAAACATCTCAGTTGATTTGGGTAAAAAATGAAAATTGAGCGACCTTGGAAAATAATATTAAAATTTCTAGGTTCCAGGTGTTACAAGTTTTAATTTAATCAAAAAATAAAGCATTGACTGCATTGGATTTGATAGACTATGTAACATGGGAAGTAACTCCAAAATTGACAATTTATCAGACCAATATTTCTTAACCATATCAAGATATAGTGAAGCTGATATAGTTCCTTTAAAATCTGATGAACCCAATGAGAACCAGGAAAGATTGGCGCTAAGGGGTGCAGTTTTAGGGTAAGTTGATATAAAATATCTCTCCTGATTATATAGAGAAGTGCTTATTGCTTTTAACAATATTTTTTCACAAAGACATGAAAATCAAATGCCTAAAACTGATCGATTTTTTTTTTATAGGAATAGCTCTATGAGTTATGATCCTGGACCATCCAATAGTACATCACAGGCAACTAGCAATACTTATATTAATAATACTGATAGGTATGTATATAGATTTTATAAACCAAGTTTTGATTGCTTAAAGATGTAAACAGATAAGCCTTTCATCAGTTATCAGGTCTAATATGAATGAACAGCTGTTCAAGAGACCTGACATTGTTCAGTTTATAACCAACTTGGTAGCAGAATAATCTATATGTAGTTAGGTAGATTGGTCCCTGTAAAGTGATAAAGGCTCGTAATCTCCTTTAGGTGAAGACTAAAACATATTGTGTTCCTTGTGGGTTCAGTTTTTAATTCAGTTACTGGTATAATTGTGAATCAATACTTTACCTTCCAGTCCTTATAGTTCCTCTCAAGAATTAATTGCTGCTTTAAAAGCCAAATTAAAAGATAAAGAAGATCAACAGAAAAATAAACAAAAATGTCTCATTTGTATGGTAAGTTAGAAAATGATATATATAAATGTTATTGATGCTGATCAACACTCATGTAGACCTTTTCCAGCCTGCCATTTTTACTTTGTCTTAACGTTATCAAATTAGAACATAATAATTCCCTTAGAAATTTATATAGAAATAATTATATGACCATCTTAAAGCTCTCTTTTAGTATTAAAATGTTAAACCTGCCACGTTAAAAAATCATCAGGAACTTTTTAGACTGTATCGAACAAGTACTATCAATCTTTATGTGACTAAACTGAATAAAAATATTAACATTACTAATTGCCTCAATTAAAGCTAATGGAATCATTTGCAATAAACATTCAATGTATGAACCTTTCTTTAAAGTTAAGTATACAATGTGATATAGCGAGCCATTTCTTCTTCTCCACTAGATATTCCATTGAAATTTATTGTACAACTTTCTTTCAGGATGTTTATAAGGAACCTTTAGCCTCTATACAATGTTGGCATGTTCATTGTGAATCTTGTTGGCTTCAAACATTGGTAAGTGTGAAAATGTTATACCCAATGTTAATTGATTAAAAAGTATATTAATGGGTTTGAAAAGAAGTTGTAGATTTTGTGTGTATTGGAGACACTTAAAGCTTCTATTAGTATCATATAGATTTCCTGTCCCATGTTATACGTTACTGTAAATCCGGATGAAATTACAATCAAAGTTTATTATTGTGGAGTATATTTAAGATATTTTTTATATTTTCAGGGAGCTAAAAAGTTGTGCCCACAATGCAACACTATCACCTCATCTTCAGACTTAAGAAGAATCTATTTATAGTATTTTATATTTGTTAATTCTTATTTATGGTGTATGAATATTTTCACTGGTTTTAATTGACAGCCACAAATTGACTGATTCAATAGGTCTGACTTAAGAAACAAACTTAACCTGATAAATTCTGTGTGGTGTATTGGATATTTTAATTATGAAACTATAAATTACCAAATATTTTTAAGTAAAATTAAAATTCTTGAATTTGTTGTAACCATGTGTACAGTTTGAAGTATTATTTTGTTCTGTTATTTACGTTTCTTTACAATAGAATAAAAACCAAATTCTTCTGTAGTTAATGGAAAACTTTCTTTCAAGTCAAATATTTGTAGGTGCCAATGTATCAATATTTTGGGCATTTTAGCAGCAATGAAAAACACCATGGAAACAAGTATGGTTTTAATTGGACTTGAAAACCACTTTATCAATCTCCATGGAATAAAATTGAGCTCACCCGTGTAGAGGAAATTTTTTATTACAATAAAACCTTTAACAAAGTTTCAATACTTAAATAGCATATTCTTGCCTTTCCCAAAAAAAAAATTTACGTGGGAGAATTAAATGAATGATAAATGATTGTAATATCACACTTAAGAGAAAATATGAAGTGAAGATCTTGTATTATTCAACTAAGCCACATTATACTTATTAATTTTTTTTTAATGAATATTAAAGACATATATATACATAACATAACCACCCTGAATTAGGAAAGATTCAATCCATATACAATACTGGTCTAATAGTATTGATCACTATACAATTCTAATTGCCTTCTGATAAGTGTTTTTCACCCAGATATAAAGTGTACAAAACTTATGTTTCAGACCCTGAGGTGCACAAATATCCATGCAGAAGAAAAAGCACATCCTACAGAATGACAAGTGTATGATAAAAGGTACATACAATGTATGAATGAAAATATTAGTATATGTATGAACAGTTTATCTGCGTTTTGTTCCACCGAATCCAGATGCTGATCTGGTACCTGTACTACCAGATGACATTGAACTGAAGCCAGAGGAACCAGTATTTCTATGCCCAGATCCAAACCAAGATGAGCCTGTACTTCTGTGTCCTGTATTTCCAAACCATGAACCTGTATTGCCATACCCTGTATTTCCGAACCAAGACCTTTGTCCATAACCATTGTTATATCCATTGTTTCTTCCTCCAAATAAGTAACCTAGTAACCCACCAGTAGCAGCTCCTGTCCAGAATCCACCACCAGTACCTGTACCACCACCTAATCCTGAACCTCCCATACCATTTGTTGTATATGATGAACCTGAGCAATGATCTGAAATCAAATGATGACCAACAGATTTAACAGATAGATCAACATTTAGTACAGATTGGATACACTTTCTCTGTTAAAATAAGAATGGTTCACTTCTAACAATCCAATATATATGTGTGGACAGCAATAATTTAAACTGGGTGTGTGATCTATGGGCCAAAGCTTTTAACTTACCACTGCCAGGCATATATTCTGATCTAAATCCAGGTGGTGGTGGGCCCTGAGAGTGACCTTGTTGATCATTAGGATATCCTGTAGAGCCTTGTTGATTAGCGTGAGTACCAGTTGAGATACATGACTTATAAATGCCATATATTATTAAACCAACAACACCTAGCATAATGATATCACCAAATCCAGATGTAGACTTTCTTTTACTCCTAAAATATACAAAAAAATACAGATGTATTGTATTTAATAACTTAACTACATACCAAATTCTTCACCATAAACCGCGCAAAAAAATATCTCTTTCAGACAATACAGAATCTTTCATCTAAAAAAAACAATAATATATTTTAGCCAATTCAAGTGAAAAATACATACCCATAATCATAAGAATCATAATGCTGGTTACCATAGTTAGTGGAATACTGATTTGAATGGCCTCTTTCATGTTCATATCCTTCTTTAGTTAGATCAAGTTTATATTCCAACTGAAAAAAAAACCAATCAAATCAAAATGCTGGTTTACATATTTTGTTTCACTTTGTTTTATTTTAGGGCATCTAATGCAATTTCATTATGATATGTTTCATCAGTTTGTCAAAGCTATAACATGTACTATATTAAGCCTTTCATTTCTATATAGGGCTTCTAGTCTGTCTCGATGTATACATAATTCCCTTTGTTCTTGCCTTGTATGTTTAAAATAAGTTTGTCTTATGATAATATAAAAATGCTTCTACTATGGGAAAAAATTTTAAAGTCTCTGTAAATATGTGCAAATTGATTTGTTATCAGACTGAGTATAGTATATTTACCCCACACGATCCTTTTAAAACATACATATCATCAGGATAATCATAACCTTCACAAGTTACTTCTACTTCACCAAATCTATAGGCATTATCCATATCTGTTTTACATTCCCACTGTAATACATGGAAAAACAATATAGTTGAAATATATTCTGTTCAAGTTATGCAGAAATAAATTTATGCAATGCCCACCAAGTAAGGAATATTTTCACTTGATGTAATTGTTTCACACTAAAAAAAAATTACTTCATATTTGTGTATCAGGAGAAAAAATACTATCTTGCAGCTATTTTGTGAGAAGCTGGCCTACACTGACATACATGTTAATAATAATAATAATAAACTCTTTATTTTACATGGGTCAGAATTAGGCCCAATACACAATGAAGCTATATTATATCTATACCTGTACATCAATACCATCTGATCCTCTATTATAACATTGTACAACTTGTGGTATAAACTTATTACAGCCAGCTGTTCCGCCAACACATTTTAACTACAAATATTCAATTTCTATTATTATCATAAATTAAACATATTGATATCATGAGAAGAACATATTCAAAATAACAATTATTTAAATTTGAACCTCTGCGCTATACATTTCAAATTATAAATCGGATTCAGAGCAATTCCATGATGTAGCCTAGGAAGTTAAAAGTCTATAATATTCTTTTACTAATTTAAACCTATGAACAAGTCCTAAATCAAGTAATATAACCAATTACCTACCTGTGGTACAGGAGCAGATCTCCTAGAATTTGTGTTATAACCATGTTTTAATGTTAATACATTGATATCTGCTAATAATACACGATCTTGATGATAACCACCTACAATATCAATATATATTTCTGAGACTCAAGGTTTAAATTTATATGAATAAATAAAGGATGATTTAACAAAATAACCATATCAAGGTGGTTAAACAAAATTGACAGTGACAATTTAGAGAAAGTAACTAAAAATTAGAACTTACCTAATACTAATGATATCAAACAAGTTAAACTAAAATATAACTGATTCACATGTAATTTCTCCATTTTATATTCTTACTTTGGATTTATCAACTCTACCAATGAATGATTTACTCTAGATAAAAACAATCAATAAATACTAGAATAACTGTAGGCTATCTAGAATTAAATCAATAAAATAGGTCTTTCAATACACTAATATAAATATAGAACCTGCTCATTTTCATTTTTATTTTTATAACAAAGGTCTAGATAATTACAGACAAATCTGAATCTTAAAGATGTAAATGTATTTGCTTTACGAGCTGGAACTAGCATGGAACTGTGAATTCTTAATGTTCTCGCCTAAAACATTTTGAAACTGAAAGTAGGCTAAATGAGGAAGTGTGAAATTTGCTGACAAGACAATCGATGTCAATGAGGAGAACAATCAAAGTACATATATTTCTCTAAATCTTTTAAAACGTCTCAACTTACCTACAACTTGAAAAATCGTTGAATGCTGATCTGCGTATATTAAAATACTAATAGTTAATTTCAATCCAATCAAATTTCGACCAATTTCATTACAAATTGTTTATTTTTATCTTCACCGGAAGTTATAAATTTTGTCGGGATTAACCTGCCGCTCTTGAAATCGATTAGATAGAACTATGATTAGATCACATTAACCATCAAGTCTATTACAGATCTATGGCCTTAACAAATAACAAAGACTCAAAAGATTTTATTTTTTTAGGAATTAGGAATGCTTAAATAATATACTAATAGAAAAATCGAAAACCTACATATACGACATCACTTATATTTTTTAAATTTTGGATTAAAAAACTGGAATATAATTAAAAAACTGGAATAGAATAAAAAACTGGAATATAATTAAAAAACTGGAATATAATTTTAAAACTTGTATTTTCACCCGGGTTATCAATCAAAGATGAACCCTATTGAAAATCAGAAAATTAAGAAAAATTTATATTAGTAATTGACCTTGTTCTTGAAATGCGTCAAAATTATAGCTTGTAAACACTCTAGAAGGCACAATGCTTTACAGATTTTGACAAAACTTGCTGAAATTGTTAATTATCACCTAAGGTTGAACCTGATTGGAAATAAGAAATATCGCAAAATATTTAATATGAATAGATGCCTTTGTTCTTGAAAACGATTTAGATTTTTAGCTTGTAGACACTTTACAAGGCCGAATTAAATTCTTTACAGATTTTAATGAAACTTTTTAAAATTGTTATCACCCACAGGTGAACCCAATTGAAAATCCCCAAAAAAAACAAAAAATATCTAATGAGTTAGCCTACTGCCTTGTTATTAGGACAATTCTTAAAAGATTTTAATGAAACTTAGTAATATTGTTAATTTATCACCCTAGAAAAAATTTATATGACGGAAGGATAAATATTGCATTCTGCTGATTTTACTGTTTTTTATACAAAAATCAATGCTGCCATATATGCAGCGGTATATTACCTTGCTTGAAAAGGTCTTTTTTACCCAAAGTCATTGTTTAATCTTCAACTATTGTGTTGAGTTAAAATGTTTGATTTAAGAATGAAATATTTTCAGAGTTTTAAGATTATAAAATGTTTTAAGATGAATTTTGTTCAGGGATTAGAAATTTTCTAGAAATTTTAACAAAAAATGTGTTATTCATAGCTTAGGGGTGAGCTGAAATCAGTAGGCCTATGGGGTAGAGACATTTCTTAACCTGTATTGTTATTTGGGTGAGCTAAAATCAGTATAGGGTACAGACCTCTACACCTGTATTGTATTTTCATTGAGGCTGGAGACATCCCAGGGTTTCACTTCTTGTTGTCATGTCCACAAAATAAAAAGAAAAAAAAATAAAAAATAACAGAAAAATTTCCTGGATGCAGACTTGGACATTTTTTTACTTCAAGCCTTCTCTTGGGTAAGCCTTCATTTATTTCATTCATATTTAGTTTTAAATTTAGTAATGTATTTCATAAACAGGGAATTCTGTGAACTATGATTGTTATATATATATACAATGTATGATTATTAATTGGGAACTAGATAAATGCAAACATAATAATTTGTAGAAATTGCAGGGAAGATTTTTCATGTGTTCAAAGGATAAAGGAGGTGAAACTTGGGCAGGTTCTGTTAATATGTTAAAATGACCTCAAGTTAAAGATTCATTTAGTTGTCGTATCGACAATGTACAGAGAAGAGGGGGTAAATGGGGTAAAGTTGTAGAAAAGAAATGAGAAAGAATGTACTGTATTTGAAAGGATAACAACTTAGATTAACAGGTAAGGCCACACTGGGCCATGGCCAAAACTTTAGTATTCTTCTTTCCCGATGTCGACACATTACGGCTGGGACTGGGGAAAATCTGTGTGCTATATAACTTAATCAGAAAAATTTAGTACTATATTTGCTTTACAATGCATGGCTTACAGAATTATTTTGTTGACATTGATTGATTACTGATTTTTAAATTTCAAATGTGGTTTCAAAGACTGCAATTATTGATTCTGCGGTCATATTGAAATTTTTTTTACGTTAATAATCATTTAGATTGGTAACATAAAGCTTTGGGCCCATTTTACAAAGAAATTGATAAAGATAAAATTGGGTAAAAAATTTAGATTAAATTTTAACAGCTGGATATCAAATTTTTGCTTCTAATTGAAAATTCATTACTGGTAATTAGTGAATTTTGGTACAATCTAGAATGGTTACATTTCAAATATTTCATTGGAATATATTTCATTTTTAAACTTCTGTGGTCTGTAAAATCTAGGAATTTATATCGGAATGATTTTTCTATTCCTCTATATACATTAACTTTAATCCTAACTCCACACCTCACCTAAATACACTTACACATAGATTCCTAAATTCTATAAACCATAGAAATATGAAAAATTTTGTGATTCATGCTTACTGATATTTTGAAATTGATACTAGTAACCAATTTAGAATCTTCGAATTTAATTTTAAATTTAAATAATTGCGTTACCTGGATAAGAATCTGCATTTAGTCGAAAAAATAGGTTAAATATGATATATTGAATTAGTGTAACATATCTTCATGTCATTTAGGCAACTTCAAGTTTGATATATATGGGGAATATCCCCTACCATATTGATAATTGTGAACACAGTGGAACGCCAATACAAGCGGTAGAGTATTGATGGTATATTTATAAATGATCAACACTTGTTTTGTTTCTATTTAAGATATGAGATCAGAAGAAAGATTGAGATGAAATGATAAAACATAAAAGGAAGGAAGAATCATCTATTTAGTAGCTTGAATGAATGTATTATTATTGTGTACCGGTGTATTTTAGAATTAAAAAGATATGAAATGTGTTGTTTTCATTCAACAATAGTTGAAATTTCTATTGTCTATATATAAAGAAATTTCAACATCTCTATAGGAAATCCTATTGAAATAATGATTACATTTGCATCACACACAATTGGACCTGTTTAAGACAGTTGTCATCATAACCAGGAGCTCCATGAAATAAAAAAAATTCCTGATCACACCCATTAATAAATAGATAATTTTGCTTATAGGGCAAAGTTTTGGTTAAAAATGTCACCCAAAAACATGAGCATGGCTCTTAACACAGTTCTCTACACTGTTGTCCATTGCTTCAATACAGAGGCTCTTTAGAACCACTGTCTAGAGGACAGTTAAAAAAATTGGAAAGAGTTCTTAGGTTTTACTACTTGTATCTTCTTATGTCCTGGAATAAGCACATATAATATTTCAATCACTCAATTTTTACATGCCAATTTCATGCTCTGACATTGGCACATAACCATCAAATCATAAAGTCTGATCTGCTAATTATTATCAGTACATATAAACAATGGATATTTTGGCATTATTATTCAGTTAAAAATTTGCAAAATAAAGTTTTTTAGCATCACGAAATTTTGAAGAAAACTGATTTAAGGGCAAAACCCTACAACATGTAGATGTGAAAAAGCAGGTATTTTTTTGTATATGAAATGTGGAGCTTTGATTGCTGTTTCCCATGTCTGGTGTTTGTCAGTAAGCTGAATTCTTGATGGATTTTGTTGCAACTTTGTGTAAGTGTTCATAATCACACAAGAATGAACCCTATTAAAAAAAGAATAAATTACCCTTGTCCTTGAAATGCTCATAAACACTTTGTGATGTACAACTCTTGACTGATTTTGATGAAAATTTATGTGAGAGGTGAGAGAATATACAACATAGTCTAAATGTCCAAAAATACTTCTGTGATTTAAAAACACTTTTATAAAGAACTCCAGTATAAGTTTGGTGCATACCTTTTATTTCAAAATTGAGCTTGATTATGTGTTTTTACATTGTCAGATATTTGATGAAAGCCCAATGAATTTAAAGGATTGTTGAATGAGAAAAGGTCAATTAAGAAGATCAATGGTCTAAGGTTTAATAGTTTAAGCTGAAACTGGATTAATATAAGTCTGTATGGAACTAGAGCAAGTAAATTAGATTGGGCAAAAATAATTCAACAACTTGTCTGGACTGACTGGATGTATCATTAACCAGCTTATAGCATGGATTGACAGAAATGTATAATGGTTGATTTCATGTGAATCCTATCTTGTCACTGGACATGAGGTCACCTTGTTGGCATGCATACACATCAGGAAGCCTTCTCAGGAAATCTTAAGAACAAGGGGTGTTGCCAAAATGTAAGTGTACAATACCCATGTCACACTTGTGAAGTGTCTTTACTGCACTGCAATTACAGCGCGAAAATACTGGCTAAGAACATGTTCAGGTTTCTATGCGTCTGGTTTATCAATATTATTTAAATCCACATATAATGGCCAGAGTCAAGAGTGACAGGGTATATATATGCTATCAATAATGGTTCTAATCTAAGTTTGTTTAAATAACTGGAATTCATAGAGAAGATCCAACCATTTGGAATACAAACAGAGAGAATAAAACAAATATTTGACATTGATGAATATTGAAATTTTTTTACTTTCAAATGATCATGACATATACTTGTACAAAATACAGATTACACATTCATGCAAATTGACTGTAAAATAACTGGTACCCAGATAAAGAAATTGATAAAGACGAAGCTCTCAAACCCAGTCGGAATTGCAATTATTATACAAAGCAAATGTAGCAAATATTGAATATAATTCTTTTATTCTATACTTGGACAATATAAATTTTATCTACATGTTATAATGTTTCATTTTGGTTTGTAATATTCATTTCATATTTTTAAAATATGTTTAAGTTTAGTAGCCAATTCAAATTCCAAATTAATTTTTTTTTAACTCAAGGCAGAGATCCTTTCTTTCTTCAAGAATGATTTGTAAAATTATAATTTGTAATTCACAAGAAAACATCAAAATATTTTTTGTTCAATATATACAACTCAATTCAATACAAAGAAGAAATTTATACAATTTGATATCATTTAAGAAATATTAATTTGTGTTAAGTTAACAATTGAATAAAGAATTTTACCTAGAATCAAACCAATTAAGCATTGCAACTTTAGTCAAAACATTTTTGGTTAATTTTATCAAATTTGCCTGTAATATAACACAAAATATAATGAAGCTTTGCTACTATCAAACAAACATAGAAGTACAGTTATATTATAAGAGTTTTGGCCCCTGTGAATTCAGTTGTTCTAAAAACTAGAGAGAAATACTGATAAAAACTGAGCACACATTCACTAAAAATAACAAGCATACAATATAATTTATAATTGATGGTGTATAGTAAATTCTAGACAAAATCTAAGATGTTGATAGTAAATATGGTGATAACGTATAATGATATTGAGATTTAGTTAGTTAAAAGTCATTAGATTTTGATTTCAGTCAGTTCTAATCATTGTTAGCTGTACGTAATAAACTCATTCCAGATTTTAGCACTTTTAGCATGGATATTACATTATCATAACTTGTACATTATTGTTATTTTCATATTTCTAAATATGATTAACAGGTGGGGTGTTTAATATCATAAAGTTAAATATTATGAGAATGATGTTATAATGATGTTACTAATTAATAGAATCGATGATTATTGAATGTTTCAACAATAACAATACAGTCACAACGTCACAATATTTTAAAATTGTAATAATGGTTTGCTATATCTGTAAATAGTACCAAATGTTTTAACTCTTTCAGACATTTTACAGTTCAGAATAAAACCAGAAATATTTTCAATGTTTCTTCTATACAGCCAAATTATTCAATTAATATAGGCCCTATTGACAGATATAGGTGTACATGATGTAATATATTGGTACATTAAGAACAACGATAAGGAGCAATAATAAGATGGTAAATATGACGATGGTGACCAAAGTTAAAGTAAAAAAAATGACGTGATGTTGTTTCTAGAATGATCATGATGGTATTTTAAAACTAGCTAATCTTTAAGTTGTTGAATATTTTGATTATAAAAGGTCTTCAAGTCATATTAAGTATTCTCCATTAAAATAACACTGGTCTCACTACACGACGACTTTCAGCTGTTTGAGTCAAGATATCATTATTCATCTTCCCGTAATAGCTATTAGCTTTAGTGATAATTTATACATCATCTATGCTTTTCTGTTTGTGGAAATACCAAAAAGCCACGACACTGTATACACTACTTTGGTCAAATCCTGATCCATTGCTTTAATCTAATGATTTCCAAAATGTAGATTTCTTAACTTACCTATATAAAATGGCATACATAAAGTGACTTGAAGTATCTAGAAGTACTGTGTCCTAATCTGTTATATATTGAGAAAAATTGTAAAATTATTTACTGTTGAGTTTAGAACTCCGTATATAAAGTATAAAATAAATAATACCCTCAAAGATTTTAAATCTGAATAAGGGAAACTGTTATAAATGGTAAAAACAATAGTTGAGAATTGAGTACCATCAATTTCTGGTGAGAAATACTACTACTTGTAGAACTTGACTGTGAAATAATTCAACAATTGAAACATAATGAAATTCCTAACAAATATGAACTCTAAAAACTCAATATAAACTATTATACACTTTTCATGCAAACTAATTAGGATATTTCTGTCCTCAGCACATAATGAGATATTTGACCTCTATATAAAGAGACTAGAGGTGACAAGTTATACAACAATAAGTATATATATATATAATTGTATATAGCATTATAATTACTATATATTTAAGTTTCTATACACAAGTCTTTCCATTTTACTTTTTCACTTTTATCATCTTTTATTGAGAGCATTATCATCAGATGTTGGTTGCATTGATCCATTTACTTTTGATTTGATTATTTAAGCGTGACTGATATTTCGATGGTAATCCATAATCCACAATAATACAATGATGTAGACTGTCGTTTCAAGTTGATATTAAGTAGATTATGATGTTATCCGCGATATTCCATGATAAATATAATGAATATGACTAAATTAAGATTTTTGACGGAAACAAACACAACAGAAATTTTATCTCACAATATTAGCTACACAAATATACAATTTGAGCGAACATAAAGGAGGTTCACTGAACCAATAATTTGTGTAGTAAATGATATTCAGTTAAATAATGGAAGCAGATTTGGGATCAGCGCCCTCTATTTATCACAAGATACGTAACTCTTTATCACTCCACGATTTTGTTATAGTTTAAATCAAAACATTTTGAATTCACAACAAAATCCAGAAATTCAGTTTGTCTGAAGGCTCATCGCGAAACAACCTTGCACTTTTATGACAGAAAGTCAACATTAATGTCAAAGGTTAAAGTTCGTTTCACATAATATCATTTGAAATTCAGGGCTGACTAGAACAATATTCTTTTCACTCCATTTGACTTTCAATTTGCATAATGATCAAAAGATCCCAGATATTCTAGAGCAGCTCTATAACAGAACTGATACTGATCCTGAAATTAGACAGAAATAATGGTTAAATTTTAACTTTAGCTCAATATTGACAAATAAAACTAAATAAATGTTTATAAAAGAACTTCTGATCATTTCCAATACTTTACCAGGCAATGTATATATGGTTTCAATATGTAAATTTATAGACAATTGTAAGTCTTACCTCTGTCTGCACCATTGCTGGTCTTTGTGTACGTAACATTTTGACTGTTTGGAACATATCAACTACACCTTCATATCTCATTCTTTCTAATACTATACTGAGAGTTATAAAACCACCTGTTCGACCAACACCAGCACTGTAAAAATAACAAACATCATTTCAATATCAGCAATAGTAGGATAATATGTTCTTTCTATCTCAGATTAACATCCTTTTAACATATTACAGCACTTTTCACTTTCGATATCTGTTTCACTAGAACAACTTCATTCATTTCCATGTCAGATCCTCATCAATGACAAAGGAATGTCGGTAAAATATACAAATATAGGCCTACTGTTTGCTGTATTATTCTCTTACCTGCAATGTACAGTAATCGGTCCTTCCTGCCCAAATTGTTCTTTAGTTTTATGAACCTGACCAATAAAATCAATAAAGCCCTCTCCTGATTTGGGAACACCTTGTTCTGGCCAATCAGTAAACTGAAATTGTCTGATTGTTCTGGATTGACCATCCTGTAAAGTAAAAAATGAAATTTTTCTTAGATTTGAATTGACAATATGATTAAACTATTTTCAACAAAAAAAAAAATAACAAAATAAAGTGATAGTAAATTGAGAACATCATTTTTATGTATTGTGACTGACATTTAGCAATATATATATATTAAATAATCAATAAGAAATTATCTGGTATTTATGCTATTTAGTTGCACTAAAGTAACTAAATTGTTTCCAAAGAATGACCATAAACTACTTACTCTGGCGTCAGTGACTTTAAATTCCCGTAATATATATTGTGGCATGTTATACTCTGTCATTGGATCAACAACAAAATACTGATATCTAGCAGATCGTTCACTGGGCCAATACTGATGACATTTTTCCTAAAATAAATAGTAGGTATATTACCTTTCATTATCAAAATAATTTTTATGATAAACTACCTGAAAAAACTTGCTTCTTAACACAATTCAACAGTAGCTTAAGAAGGACAAGTTTTCAGAAAAGTGAAGCACATTCAATTGTAGACAATACAATCCTAGTTATTTTTGAATAACAATATTAATAACAGTATAACAAAAGATTGACGTTAAGTAGGTAAATTATCTACTACTCACTCGACCCATTTCTCGTAGTTTAGTCAACATGACTATTATTGTAGAATTATGTTCCCATAACATTCTCCAGAAATCTTCGGTTGTTTCTGCTAATGGTCCCTGGGTAGCAATATATGCTTTTCTATACCGATATCCCTGTAATAGAAAAATTGATGTTAATGAAAAGACCTTCTTAAGAAAGACATTAATACATCTTTTTAAGTTTCAGAGCCATTTATAATAGAGAGTATACCAATAAGAATAAGAAACTTACATCTATAAAGCTTGCATTGATATAATCTGAGCCATCTACACCCCGTATAGGTTGTAAACAAACACGTGTTGATTCATCTGAAATATTTCAATATACTTGCATTATAGATGAATAATACCTAAAAGAATATGCTAAAAGAGATCAACCAAAACATATAGGGATTGAAAATCCCAATCAATTTTGCCTGTAGAATGCAAAATCACATTACTTTACATTTGAATTTCAAGTAAATTATTTGTTGTGTTAAATGATACTTACATGGTAAAATATTAACAAGTCTATTTTTAAACTTATTAGCAGGTAGATTAGCACTAACAAATCTATTTGGACTAGCTTTCATATTAGCTAAACGCTGTAAAGAGATCATATGATTAATCAAACCATAGTTAAGATGGAAAATAATTTACTTGGCAGTAGAACAAACAGAATATAGAACTATCAGACATCCATTTCTTTAGCTCATAAATGACTTTATAGACAGTACCTTGTAAACCATATATGTGGAACTTGAATGTGGAAATGATATTCCATGCTTACCTTGAATTCTAACTCCATACCAGTAACTGTCTCTCCTGGTTCTGGCTGGGTTAATTTCTGAATGTGAGCAGCTAAATTTCTAGCTGGTACTTCAGTATTACCACATTGTACAGCCTCTAATAGAGCGTCATGTATAAAGATGTACTGATCTTCTGTCTGTACCATATAATTCCTTTGAGCTCGTAAACAGGTCACATGACCATATATATCAACTGTTTTCTCGTGTTTTATTCGTTCTAACATGGCATCAATTACAATAAATGCTCCAGTTCGACCTACTCCAGCACTGCAAATACAATGATTTTATTTCAATGTCTGTATGTTTATTGACGTGAATTATTTTTCATATTTTTAACATTCACTTACCAAGTGTTTAAGATTGGATATAAAAAGCGGACAATTGCAAATTTTCTGTGAATTGGTCAACAGTTGATCCACTTTTTGGAATACAATTGTTAGATTTTGTCCATTTTACTAGTTCATTTTGTTCACAGAAATGTTGGATTATTGTAGTATAGCTATATTTGCAAAAATAATCTCCCGAAAAAACCCTTAAAGAACATATCCTATTACCTGCAATGAACAACCATAGGACCAGCATCTGGTGGATTACTACATTTAACACGTCTCATAAACATTAATAAAGGTGTAGGATGATCTGGTACACCATGATCAGGCCAAGCTGTAAACTGGAATTGTCTTATCTCTCTCTTCTCAGGACATCCATACTACAATACAAAAAGTTATCATAATTTTCACATCTTTCACAAGCTACTGTTTGCATTAATGTCTGCAGTCATCTTTGCTAACAAGGGAGACAAACTTCTGACTAAATCTGGACACTGCATTTATAGAAGCCATTAAGGAACAAAAATTTCTGAGCATCTTTAAAGAAATAAGAATTTGTATACTATACTTACTCTAGATAGATGGAAAGTTCTGACAGTATATGTTGATAATTCAGTAACGTCTACTAATTGTATATGCATCAAACCATAGGTTTCTGTACCTCGGGACGGCCAGTATTGATCACATTTAATCTGAAAAGGCAAGAATTAAAACTTGATGCACTTTATGTGGTGTGGTTTCAAAAGGAAATATAGACGCAATACACAATCTTGGATTTCCAACAAACATACAAAGTGATTTGGAGCATGCACCACCAGAATTTCAAAATTTTATTGGGTTACATTTTCCATTCTCCATTTTTTCTTTTCTGTTTCTCACACCTGAATCAATGAGAGTCAAAACTATGAGGTACTATTGTGTACTACTAATGTTACTGAATGATATCTTACCCTAGATCTCTCCTCTAGTTTAGTCATCATAACTACAGTTGTACATCTTTGTTCCCAGACCATTCTCCAAAAATCACCAAATGTTTCTGGTAATGGACCCTAAAAGAACAACCACATTGTTAGATCCATATAGAAATTATAACTATGCAGAGATCATCTGTTTCAAGTTTCTCTCCAGCCTATCAGTTGGCTCTTGGCAATACCTCTTGACATTGAACTTTAACAGATTATCCATACTAATGGAAGCACGACTTCAAGATACTAACTGATATAAGAACCCACGACCACGACCAAAGTAAATTTGGTAAAGATCCCAAAACTTGTTCTCATGATAAGAAATGAATATTAACTAACCTGTGTAGCTATGTAAGCATTCTGTTTTCTATAACCATCCATATAATTACCATTAATATAGTCACTGCCTGGTACGCCATCTATTGGTTGTAATATCACACGAGAATGATCGTAGGCTATAACATTAGCGTAACGATTCTTTGGTTTATTCACCTCTAGATTAGAGTTATCCCATGTAAACTGTTGTCCAGGTTCTATGGACTCATATTCATGAGAGAACTTAAGGTTGTCATTATTTTTCAGGTTATCTATGTGTTCAGCTAGTCTTTCTATAGGTATTGGTGGATGACTGATCATTCCTGTAATTAATTATATATATCTTGATCATTCCTCTTGCTTGTCAGTGATTCCTACTGATGCAATGGCATTACTGTACCTCTTGAATTACTTACAAAAGCTATCACACTCTCCATAATCCAACATTTTTACATGCCCATTGGATGTCAGATTAGTCAGAGCACTCTTTTGTTTCCAATATTTGAAGATATCTTTTACCAGAAAAATTATAATCATTGGAACAAAACTTTAAATTTAGTCCTCTGATTCTTTATCAGCAAAGAGGGAGAAATGTTAAAATTATCAAAGAAAATTCACATTTATAATCTAACTACCCATTCTTTACAGTAACCTACATGTACAACTATATCAAAATGAATAAATGAAGAGATCAGGGCTGTTTTATTTTTTCCCAACTAGACATTTTTTAAACGATATTTTGTTCATGTCAAAAATATCCTACTCTAAGTACTATTCAACTAGTATCCAACTGTAAAGTGTTTCTCAATACCATCTCATTAAGAGATATGTAAAAAATTTTAAGGAAACTATACCTGGTGTTTGATAATGCTGTCTTCTCATCTCAATGGGATCCACTAAGAATGGTGGAGCATCAATCAACACCTTAGATTCAGGCTCCAACATAGCCCCTTTAGATTTGCCTTTTTTCCTGTATGGATGACAATGTTAATTTCAATAACATGTAGTAATAAGTTTGTATATTTTATTAGATAATAGTGGATTTCTTGTGAAAAGCAGCCATACTGCCACTAGAAAATCAAATATTTTAAACAATAACATGACAGAATTTCTAGTAATAATGTAGCCATTGTACTCCATTAAAATCATATTTGCATTGTTTGCCTACAATTTATAAATTCTTCCTTACCTGAACATGAAGAAGATTACAAGGGCACAGAATAATATCAATAAAACACCACCAGCACAGGCTGGGGCAACAATTAATAACAATGTATTGCCATCATCACTTTCTTCTACAATTCTATTATTATCATTGGTACCCCCTTGTACCACATTAACACCATATTCTACATCTCCTAAACTTAGTTTATCTGAATAATCACTGGATGTATATAGCCTCTGAAATATCAATAATAATTGCTGTCAATTACCATTGAAGGGAAGTATGTCATTTCAAACAATCTAAAAATGAACAGGAAGTTAATTATGGTTTTGTGTGACCTTGACATTCCAAACAGTTCACATCGAAATTGTTATCAAACACATGTCAAGCACATTAAATATTTGGAAGTTTCATTAGAAATAGTCAAATTACAATACTTAAAACAAGGATTGTGTAAAACATTACTACAAACAAAATAGGTCAGCACACAGCAATATATTTGGCAACAAGACCCCATATTCTTGAAGAAATCTTTGGGCTAGGATGTCGAGAAACAAGGAAAGAAGTTAAGACCCTAGAAGATCCTAGTGCTAAGATCATTTCAATAATACAGGGCAAGGAAGGGTATTCCTAAACTATCTTATGTTCAAACATTATAGATAATTGTTTATTTGTGCTCCTAATAACTCCATAATATTACAAAACCAGACAGAACTTACAGGATCAACAGTGTAAGCTCTTAAGAAGACCATATATTCTGTATCAGGATCTAATCTTCTGTTAAAGAATGCACCATATTCCTGTTCATTACCCAAATCAAATTCATCAGGTAGAGCATCAGAATCAAACCTAGCAGCTATATATGGATGAGAGGCTGGTTGATCTACACTTTGTTTCTCTTTTATCAACTATAAAATAAATATTTTACATATCATACTTGTACAGATGAATATAAGACTACAGTTCCTAAAATATACTGACAGCACCAACCACAGAAGATTTACTGGAAGAACAAATCAATGGGTACAAAAGGTGAGCTGAGCCATTTTGAGATAAGTGTATTCATAAAAGCGTTTTAGTGAGCACAGACAATAATTACACTTACATTATCCATGATAAAATCTTGAGGATATTTAGCTACACTGTGCTGTTCTGGTACAACCACCACTATATAGTGACTGAGAGGCCCATTCTTCTCACTAGCTCTCTGTAGTCTTAATGTTATAGTACCACGGTATATTCTAGTCACCTGGGGTGTAGCTACCTCTGGTGGTGCTACAAATGAAAACATTCAATATAAAAATTAGAATAGAACATTTAAACAACATGAACATTTAACTATTCATCCTATTTTTATACACTTGGTGAAGCAACAACACTAGACAGTGTTCAAATAGAAATATTGCCAAAATAGCTGCATTGGCCTACTTTTCATTTTTGATTTGCAACTGTTAAAGGATCTTATAATGTACACAACGTATGACTTTTACTTATAAAGCCATCTGAAATACATAGTTGAGGGATAGATAATGTTCAATTAAAAAAAAATCAGAAGAAATATTTTGAAGATGGTCTCTAGACACTATTAAACATCTTGCTTGCTATCTTTCCACTACTCTGATGTTTGCCCTGTATTTATATATTAAATGACTATCTTACCTTCAATCAGTGTTTCTGTAGAGATATGTATATCAGGTCCAGGTATACCAGGTTCATCATGGAATAATGCCGAGATATTGAAATTAAAACGCATCTTTGGTTGAAGATTTTGGAGAGTCCACATAGTTAATTGTCCTGGAATCTGCACTTCCTCTTTATCTTGGAAGATTTGTTTTGTTACACCATTTTCACGAAAATTGTTGATTCCTTCATAGTAGTTTTTTAAAATTTCAAACAAGAAAATTGTGTTTTTACTTTGGGAAAAAGAACTGATTTGTGTGTATGATATCAATTTTGAAAATTTGATGATTGTATTTTATTCGCTTTTCTTGGAGGGTCCCAAGATAATTTAAAACTGTTTTATGGTTTCCCAGGAAATCGGGGGTTCGAACAAATTTTGCGATCTTAAATAAGATGTTTAATGAGCAATCCTTGGTTAAGATAATTTTGACAGTGTTAGGGTTCTACATGGTAAACGGGAAGGTTGGATACTACATCATATGCGGATTATCTTTTATAAGTATCTTTAAATGTAAAAACAAAACAAAATCGTTTTATGAGATGAGATAAATTTCAAAATCTAATTCTTCACATGTCTAAACCGCAAAGGTTTTTAAAATGTAATCTTTATACAGTGTTTTTAATCATTTTTAAAACCAAGAAAATCTTGAAATAAATTGTTTACAAAATAAATTTGATTTTTCCAAAAAATTTTATTTTGTTTACAAAAAAATTTTAATTCTTTTTAAAACCCAATCAATTCTTCATCAGTTGTTTATAACCAAGAACAAATTTTTTACAATCGAAAATCATTTTACCACCAAGTAAATTTTGTAATCATTGTTTACAACCAAGTAAATTTTTTTAATCATTGTTTACAACCAAGTAAACTTTGTAATCATTGTTTACAACCAAGTAAACTTTGTAATCATTGTTTACAACCAAGTAAATTTTATAATCATTGTCTACCAGCAAGTAAATTTTGTAATCATTGTTTACAACCAAGTAAATTTTGTAATCATTGTTTACCACCAAGTAAATTATAGTAATTTGTAATTATAGTTTACAACAGATTTAAATGAAAAATCCAAACACTTTGAAATCATACTGTATAAAATTAATCATCTGCTTAAACAAGGGCCTTATGCTCTGAAATAAAACTTTAAATAAAATCCAGATTTTAAGGAATATATAATGATATTGAACCAGATGACTGGAATACTAAAATCATTTTAAGTTTTCAAGAATAAGGCCCCTGTATAGTATATTAGTAAAATTAGAAGAATGACATGTTAGTATTAGTTAAACCACATCTAGTGAAAATATGAAAGTTAGTCAATAATATTAGTTCATATTGGGTATACTTTGTACATAGGTCCATGTCTCATTTAATCAAGCTGGACAGAACATTCAGTATAAACCATGTTCTCTGATGTTCTTATTTATAGAAAGCAGATTATATTCTATGTATATCACTTTGCCCATGCATAGATAACATACTTGATGACTTCATTTTACCTCTACCACAATGTATTTATAGTACTAACTCTTATAGATGCCTTCAATATAAGTTATTATGCAAAATATAATTACCTGTGGGAACTGGTTTAGTAATTTCAGAATCAGATAGATTACCATATCTACCATCCACAGATTTAGCTTGAACTTTTACAGCATACACTGTATATGGTACTAGACCAGTTATTTCTGCTACAGTATAGGGTCCTGTCTCTACAGATTGCCATACACTCATATCAGGAGTATCAAATGCATTATAATAGATTCTGTAACCGGCTACTGGGAAGTTAGGTTCATCCCATGTTACTTCTACAGTTGTTTCCGATGTTCTACGAATATTAACATTCCTAGGTGCTGGAGGCACTGTAAAAACATTTTGTTTGAACATTAGTTTTCCACCTATTACAAGATATGATATGGCTCACTTTCAGCAAAAATCTTTCATGAATATGGCTTGCTGAAATTGAGTTTTATAAGCATGTACCAGTACAGCAAATATCTACATCCTTTCGATACTCAATGCATCCTTACAGTCTTTTCATTGATACATACAGTTACATTAATTAATGTTTCAACTTGTGTTGATTTTAACATCAATCCATTGTGCATTATTCTCTCAGAAATATATCATCTTTGATTCTAAACGAATAGACATCAAAGGAAACATCAGAATCCAATCACCTACTATTGTATTACTTCCACTAGAAATATTTCAGTATAAAGACTAATGTCCAAAAATATTTCCTTTTCCAAAATCTGATTGACTAGTAAAGAGAGCTCTATTAAAAATAGCCATAACTTTTAACAGTGTTCATCAGCTATGTTGTCACATGTGCATACCTCATTTTAAGTAATTGCATGCAAATTTTTAATTCAGATACTAGCTGGTACAGAGTTTTGGTTGTAAAATATATATACTGTTATTTGTATCTTACTAAAAAATACTTACTTCTTCCAAATGTTCTAAAATGAAGTCTGTTACTCCAGGGTCCTGAACCACGACTAGTATAAGCCTTAATTTTAAAGATATAGTCAGTATTCATCTCTAGTCCTTGTATATCCATATATGTATCAGTAACATTTAAATCTTCCTCATTAACAGGATCTGATAGTTTATGGTAAGTTATCTGGTACATTCCTATATCACCATTACGCAGGTTTCTGGCTGGTAAATCCCAGGTTAGTCGGACACTTGTCTCTGATAATCCTATAGCAGTAAAATTCTGAGGGGCACCAGCTGGGGCTGTAACAATAATTTTTTAACAATATGCTTGAAGCACCTAAATTATGGGTTATTGCACACTTACTGTTTAAAGCCACCTGTTAGCGCTTTAAAAGATGTTTCTTAGATACATTGAATTTAGCCAAGTTTTACATCAGCATTTGAGATTTTAAAGATGAATTAGATATTTCAGTTGGAACCAAAGAACTATTTAATGTGTGAATTTCTCAAGTGTCAACTTGAAGATACCCAATACAAATGATAACCTCACTTTCAAAATGTACTTTATAAGGTAATATGAAATTCTTGTGATCTTTTGGCATCGTAAAAACAATTTTTCTGATACCTTGAATGTTACATTTGAATTTTTCTATCAAAAAGGCTACAGATTGTCAATTTTTTTTATGCTGAAACTGTCAGGAACCTACCTCCATCAGGTGTACTCAGAGTTTCTACAGCCCTCTCTCCATAATCAACATCATTCTTAGCTAATACACGAAATTCATATTTGGTACCCTTATCTGTAAATAAATTCATTTTGATCACTCAAAACTTGGTGACCTTGGTTTTTAAACTTACTGTTGAACCCCTGAAGATCAGTGAGATACTGGGAGTCCCAATAAGCTTGCTGTCAATTAACTCTATATTGAATCAAGTACAACCAAGCTGAGAACTGAAGAAAAATTCACAACTAATATCAATAAGCGAAATAATACATGGGTAATGGCACTATATGGTTTATATTTGGATATAATGTGGACTAAAATGGCCATCTTAAAAATAAAACATGCTCACAATATAAACTATATAATACATGTACAAACTTGGTATATAGATGCAACATAATCATACCTAAAGAATAAGTTACAAAAGAATACTTTTCTGCCGGTAGTATTTTCTCTACATATCTTTCCCCGAATCTACCCCATATAACCTTGTAGTTTTCTACATTGCCATGAGTGTCTCGAGGTCGTTGCCAAGTAACTTTAATTCTGGGTGGATCTTCCTGAATTAATTCAAGATGGAGGTTTCTAGGTGGTGTGGGTACTGAAGAGAAAAGAACAAATCATTAAAGTGAATGACTAATTGACTATTCAAGAGAAAATATACAAAAGCAAAAACACTGGATTCTTGTGACAATTAAAATTTTGGAATTTGTCACTTTTAAAACATGAAGAGTACAAAACATTCCAGAAAGAAATTAAAGACATATCTTTTATAAATTTTGGTACAACATGAAATGTACTAAATGACATATCTATACACAACCAGAAAGAAACATTATATTTGACAAGTATCCTTTACCTGCTCCTTTGGTTGTTATCAATTTAGATCTAGATCTAATACCATCTCCTTTTCTAGTATAGGCTGCTACATTAACCATTATTCTAGTATCAGGATTGAGTCCTGTGATAACAGCCTCTCGCTTGTCACCAGAATAGGTATCATAATATGGAGCAGAAGATATGGGTTCATCATTTCTGTTAACTTCTACATAATACACCTGATATCCTCGTATAATACCATTAGCATTTGCCGGTGGCTGCCATTCCACAAATATTGTTGTTGAATTGATGACCTCAATTGTGACTTTCCGTGGCTCTCCAGGAACTATTTGATCATGAAAGAGATTTTAAGGTTAATTCACAATTCTCAAGATTTCAATTTTATTGTCATGTAAAAGAATTGCTGTACCAACAATTCTCTTTACTCAGAATAATGATTTCACTGTCAAGATACAATTTCTTATTTATAGTGTAAAATCTAACATTTCAACTTTACACTTAATTACTTTCAAAACATGAGATGACCAACAAATTTCACATCAGATTCCAAAGAGCATTGAAGAAAATCATTTGTACAAGGCGTGCAATTTAAAGCAAAGTGAATAGATTTTTGAAATGTGTATCTTTCCATGGTAAAATCATCAAATTAAGATCCAGATTGGAAGAAAAAGAAAAAGAAATTTGGAGGATCATGCTTTTCATTGAAAATCTTTTATTGCAGCCATATGCATCAGGGTATTCCAAATATGGGACAGCCCCCTGCTATCTTTTTCAAAAAAATTCATATCTTGCTCTTAAAATAGAATATAACCAGCATTTCAGAAGTAGGAAATATATTTTTTTAAGGAATCTATTTAAAAATAGCCTTTTCAAACAGCTAAAATAGCCTTATTTAAAATATCATTAAAGTTTCGGTACACTACGTATGAATGCTACGGTTTGTAGCAGTTTCGTTCAGATTTTGTATTTGTTCAGAAATATTTCACTGCTTGTTATAAGAATAATGAAATCTGAAATGCAAGTTATTTAGGACATGTCTCTGGAATAGAAAGTTTTATAGATGAAGAAACAGAGTTAGAAATATCATGCAACACAATATTGAAATGTAAAAATACAACATGCATTATTCATACTTACATAGATATATGAACGTCTATTAGTTTTAAGTAGTTTAGTATTAACTACTATTGTTATTGTTTATTATGATCAAACAGTTCATGATTTATTTTAGTTGATTTTAAGATGATATTAAATGATGAGTGTGAATAACGTCTAAGGGTTTGAAACAATGAAACTAAAAAAAATGGTGGTAGGGAGATTCAACAATAAAAGCCAAACACGTATTAAATTTCGAGATGTTATTTTGGTGCAGAAAGGACTTTTTTTATCACACGATTCTGTGAATGTTATAAAACACTGTCAGTATGCCACTTCAACAACACACTGTTGATAATTAGATAACACAGAAAATATCCCATTGGATGTCAAATCAGCCATTTTGAATTCATTCTGAATACTACAATCACATTCTCGAAGAATTTTCAAGTTAAATTTTTAAAACCTTAACTGTTTATAATATAAGATTCCAACTTACAGACTCTAAGAAGAATTTTGAAGCCCAAAAAAAGAAATTCGAAAGTCCAAATGAAGAATTGAATGAAAGAATGAATGTGGATGTAATATTAGAATGAGAACCAGTTTTGATAAAAACCTACCATCCTCATCTGTTTTAACCAGAATAGGTTGTGAGAGGGGACCATCTCCAACTCTTGTATGAGCTCGTACTTGTATTTTATATTCAGTCCAAGTTGATAATTCTTTAATAATATAGGAATCTACGTCTGGTCCTAAACGTTTGACAATGCCGTCTGTTTCAATATTTCCTTCCTCATTCTTCATATAATACAATTTATAACCTTCAAGTCTACCATTACGTTTATCTCGAGGCGGGGGCTTCCAGCTCACTTCTATCTCATGTGCGTTGAGTGGGCGTCCGCTTACTGCTTGTGGTGAGGCTCCCGGAACTAAAGTGGGGTTAAAATGGGGTGAAAAAATATATGAAAATAAAAGAAACAAAAGGAACAGAAAAGAAAAATTAACACATGCAGTGTCATGTAACATGCTTTTTGATTGGTCAATTCTGACCTAGATGTCTCTACTGTTTATCTAGATGTTGCATATCAATAGCAGACTAATTTCATGCCATAATTTTGAATGAATTGAGAATAGATCATCAGATGACTTTGAGGCAATCAAATGTAAGCATCTATCAAGCACAATGCAATATACTGAATAGTTCGGATGAAAGTTTTTAGAAAATTAAGGTCAAAAATATTTCCTATTTTGATAAGGCTTCAAAATGAAAATGACATAAAAACAGAAATCATACACATTTAACTTAATTGAACTTATTAGGGTGACAATCACATTCATTTTAAAAAAAAACTGAAAATGACAACAGTGCTTCATCGAAAATCTTAACGAAACCACTTAATCAGATAAAATTATGTCCATTGTAACCAAAAGAGTACTGAAAGTCTGATTACTTTAAAACTGAATCCTTTGCAAATTTTTTCCAGAAAAAGTACAAATACATTCCATGATGATCATGAAGTGATCAGGACAAAACAAACTTTTATTGAAGGCTTATAACACATTGTGACACAAACTGAACACATGAACAAAGGAAATAATCTAATAATGGTGATGATGATGATGATGATGATGAATGATGATTTTTTGACTTTACTCACCATCAAAAAGATATAAATTTTCCATAAAATGTCATCAGTCTTTTGAACAATTAACAGACTGAGTAGATAGTAACAATATTGAACAAAACAAAATATCACAGATATAAATGATACATAGAGATACATGATACACAATGAAAGCCTTCAATGCAAACAGCACTGATAACTAGACACAACACTGACAAATACACTATCAAAATACATAACACACTTGATATTACAACATCAAATTAATCATCATATCACAAACAATACAAAACTTTTCACATTTTAATATCTTTTTCTTGAAACCTTTTCATTGAGTATGATAACTAATATAATTAAATAACAAGGTTAACAATATTAAGTTGAATCTCTGGATTTACTTGACTTCAGACACTAAATATAAGTTATATCTTGCACTGCACTCTGACTGTCAGCTATTTATAACGAGGGGGTTACCTATTGAGATTGTACGCTTGTTCAGGATGCGAAAAAAGCTAGCGTTGGCCTACTTTCCAATGAAAAGAACTACACCTTAAAATTTGTCAAAATGAAATGAATTCTTGAAGCACAACATACATAATAATACTTAAAAGACCAAAACAATGAAAAGGTTTCTCTAAACATTATACAATATATCATGAAACATAACTTACCAAAAGGTTGAGTTTGAGCTTGAACCGTGGGGGTTTTAGGTCCCTCTCCTCGAGCTGATTTAGCAGAGACTTGGATATGATAAACTGTGTCTGGTGTTAGATCAACTAGTTTATATTTCTCTTCCGGGGGAGAGATACTAATACGGATATTTTGTCTCATGTGTGAATCATTATAATATAACTGATAACTATCTATCTTCTCTTTTTCTTGAGGAGCATCCCACATAACCAATATCTCATTAGGTGATATGGCATCAGCTTTTAGATTCAATGGTTGGAATGGCACTGAAAAAATCAAATAACATGAAATTTAAACATAATTATCTAGGTATAAAAAAGAATTTCTGTTTAATAATTTTAAAGTAAGTTATCAATTGCAACAGACAAAGGTGTTATTTGTTAGTCTCATGGCTTTTTAATTGCAATCGCGAACATTATCACACGCCGCAAAAGCAAAATCGCAATGCAAGCAAGTATTAAGTGCCTTTCTCTTGTTTTTCCTACAAGAAAACAAAATGTTGTGAAATGTTTAATTCTAGGTGCAATTATATGCTAGGTTTGAGCATTACCAAGATGTATTTTAAAATGGCTACCAGTACCATATTCATGTTAATTGGACAGTGTTTTTAGCAATGATATGTTGAACAGAATTCTTTGGATATAGTGCTTATCTATAAATAACATCATGACAAAGTGCTTTATCTACACTTGTTATATTCTCATTCTTAATTAGATTGTAAAGAGGTTTTCTATATTTTTTAAATGAATTAAGGACACGAATGGCATGATTTACACTCCCAATTTTTAATGTTCAGATGTCTTTGGGTCTTACAATTCAATCATAAGGTAATCATTTTATGTTTATTTCGTAGTTGTAGCTTGCAATAATGGCGTCCTATCACTTTGGTATTTCTTCATTAAGGAAACAAGATAGCAGGTTTAAAATTGGAATGAAGCAAATAGAAGTCATAAATAGTCCTGATATGTGTAAAAAGTTAAGAAAACCTCTTTCAAATCCCTTTTATTTATATATAATAATGTACTGTATATCTACTAGTGCTCTATGTCCAAAGAAACCTGTGCTTTGATAACATAATGAAATAATGTAGGTAGTAAAATGTGGAGCAGAGCTCACCTGGTGGACCAGCTGTTATATTGATGAAATAAAAAAGAAATGTTAATAGATTAGTAAACAAACATTAGTATTACTCTTAATGAATATACAGCGCGCTAGCAGGCGCTTAGCTCAAAAACCGCTTCATCTAGCAAAGCAATCAGCCTAAATCAAATGCCCAGTGAACTATAGTCCTGTATCCATGTGACAAGTGACATGTTGAATAGTTAAATTATTTATTTATATAAGTGAAGTGAAAGTGATTTGAGAGTCAAATTTGATAGAATTAATTATCATCAAAAAATATTAATTTACAATAAAATTGCCTATTGAATTTACAATCTACAATATCAAAAAATTGTCCAAAAGTGCGAAAAGTTTTACTGTGTTGACAATAAAACAGTGATAAGAAAAAGTAAAGAGAGTGGGCAATCAGCTACTTCAAAAACGAGCATGTGCGCACTCCTACAACAGTTCAAATATAACTACTACGCAGCACACCATACATGTCGCGCTACCATAACAAAATGTTTAAAAGTACAGCCATTGAGGGTCTAACATTCATAGAAGAAAAAGTTAATAGCATGCGTCGCCAGCTTGCTGCTAAATGCTGCGCTAGCTTTAAATCTACTTTTAACAAACACACACAATCACATTTTAAGATGATATATCCGTTTATGAACACGGAAAGTATCTGTAAATATGGCAAGCAAAAAGAGATGATAGAATGGTTGTAGAAACTGGTTTCTATTGACTCATACATGATATACAATACAATACAGTATCAGTACTGATACAGATAACATGCAGTCCAAGTTGGACATTAAGAGAATTAAGAAAAATCTGGAAGAAAAATCACACAGTTCCTACAAAAAGAAAATACCTCCTTTAAAAATGATCGCTTTCCACCAACTTACCTTCAAATACAGGGTGATTTACTGTAAGAACATTAAAGTTTCAACCAAAAGAAAAATAGTGATCTCTCACCCAATCAGAAATAACACACATACATTGGCTATTCATTCACACCAGATTGAAAATTCAATTACACAAAAAACAGAGTGAGATTTTTAAGAATAAGTAATAAGTTCTTTTAAAAACTCCTAGTTTTAACTTTGTCCAGTGGGAACTAAATTAACTTAAATTTAACTATTTACTAATCATAGGGGAAAACGAAAATTATACCCAATGAAATAAAACTTAAAATTTAACGGAAAAGAAATAAAAGGACCAAAAAAATTGAACAAAAGTATGGCAAGGGATACAGAAAATAGAAAGTTAAACCAAATAAACAAAAGTTTTGTGTAATTCTTATTTTCAATCGATTTTTTTTGTTGCAAAATGCACATGATTCAAGACCTTTCATGCTTTAAAATATTGTCATGCACATGCAAATATGAAACTGAAAATTTTTCTAAAAACTGAGTAAGATGTTTGACCAAATGACGGGATGAAATTAATTTGATAATTTGTCTATGTTAATGAGTATGATTAATTAATTAATCTGGTAATTTCATGCAATACATGTATATATATATATATATTATAGATATATAAACAATAATAGCATGCACATATTCAGCTCAAACCATGCATATTGTATGAATGTAATGTTAGATTCAAAACTAAGAACTAAAGTCGAATGCAAGCTTATGGGAGACAACTCCGCAATGATTCTCACGATCTTCAGTAGGCAAACAGCATTAGTTAGGCGCAGCAGCGTCTCAGTCTGAAATCTGATAAAGAAGTCTTGCAATAAATATGTTGATGTTGAAACCATGCTAGAAATAATGTAATATACTTACCACCTTGGGTAGTTAAGACTTGTATTGGATGTGACATAGGTCCCTGTCCAATGTTGGAGTAAGCCAAGACAGTGATAGTATAGGTAACATTTGGTACTAGGTCACTGATGGTGGTAACCACATTGTTATCGGTAACTTCTTGGTTCTCCCAGAAAAATATTGGTTTCTCTGGTGTGAGTGTATAAAATACTTTATATCCCTATAATATGATATACATTAGCATAATTATGTACATATTTTTTGTCTAATTTATTCCTTTATTAGCCTCGCCAGCTATACATTATCTCAAAATTATATGAATGGAATGAATGACTTTTGTGTGATGGAAACAGGCAAGTGTTCTGGCCCACTTTGGTACTGGACCTGTTCTTAAAACAGTTTATTGGGGAGCATCATATGAATTCTTCACCTTTTCCTGCAGGAACAAAACTTTTCTCAGACAACAAAATATTTTGGCCTGGTCAAAACCAACAACAAAAACGTTTTGAGTAGCCTGATATGAAAAAGGGACACTGACAAAGTAGGCTGTAATATCAGCAGTTTTAGAAATTTCGAAAAAGATTATTACCTGAATAGCTCCATTAGGTATAGCAGGTGGGTTCCATGATACCACAATAGTAGTTGAACTGGCCGCTCTAGCTCGTACATTTCTAGGTTCACTTCCAGGTGCTGGAATAACAAATAGGACTGATATTAGATATATATTACCAATTGATCAATTTAAAACTTCAATTCTGAGAATAGTTAGTAAGTGCATATTAATCATCTTGTTAGTTTTCTATCGTAGTAATTAGTATCATATAGAGAATTACTCCAACAAAGTAAAGTTAATTTCAATGTAGCAGTATGAATATGAAAAGGAAAGAAGATAATTATAGAAAATACTAGAGAGGTTTCTTAGTATTATAGTTTCTTAAAAGGCAGGGGTAAATTTATAGACTTGTAGATGACAATCAAAATATGATAAACTTAGAATGAATGCATGTTTCAGACCGAGAAGACTTTACAGGACTGTTTTTTTTAAAAAAAAGAACAGCTTTAGGTCGCCAATGACGGTTTTGGACATTTGAATTATATATAGGGTTAGTTGACATTGTTAATGACTGTTTTGGGTAGCATCAGTTGGCACTGCAACTCTGAAAGTGGATTTAAATTTTTATCAGTGAACATTGTTAGGAACTGTTTTGGATAGTGTCTGTTTACATTGTTGGTGACTGTTATAGTGTCAGTTGACACTGTTAACAACTGTTAAAGTGAGGTACCGGTAATTAGACAGTTGTAACAGATATGGTAAGTAATGACAACTGTTGTATTGTTATTTTTATAATGAGGCTAAATGATTTATTGTCAGTTGTTATCTAACAGGTTCTATACCTAAAATATCTTCTATTACTAAATCATTGTTTACCTCATGATGTGGGTGTTCTTAGGTACAAAAGGAGTAAAGGAAGCTGATTATCTTGAATTTCCCTTTTTTATTCATCTTAAACTAAGTGGTAATGTAATGATGTGTTAATAATATTTAAGAAAGTAACGTTCACTACATACATTTTTATGTGCTTGTGTGAAGGTACTACCATGTCAAAAAAAATTTGTGTGATTATAAGACACAAAACTTACTAATTTGAACATAATTTCAAAAAAGTGGAATTTCTGAAACCTTCATTTTGAAGTAAAAGGTTACTTTCTGACATTTATAATGTTCAGGACCTGACATGTTGTATTTATTATGAAATATATTTCAAGTCTGTCCAATCTACAGCAACAGACGGCAATGAAAGACCAGAGTTTGTTTTCAGTAACAGAAGAGTCAAAGTGCTATAAAGGTGTAGTTTGTTTATTATTATAAACCATGTTTTATGTGTCTTATAGAAATCTGGTAAAGTTCCACACATTCTCCCCTCAAAACAAAACAAATAAATAGACATGAGTACTAATTGTACCAGAAAATTTATAACAAAGACAAGTTTTACGGTCTAAATCTTACTATTTCATTGTTGTATCAGTTCCATGGTAAATGGTCAATTTAATTCAAACTTTTACATGATTTAAACATGCATCTATGTCCACATCTAAATGTTGAAAAGAGAGCCTGGTCGTTCTAAATGTTGAAAAGAGAGCCTGGTCGTTCTAAATGTTGAAAAGAGAGTCTGGTCGTTCTAAATGTTGAAAAGAGAGCCAGGACGTTCTAAATGTTAAAAAGAGAGTCTGGTCGTTCTAAATGTTGAAAAGAGAGTCTGGTCGTTCTAAATGTTGAAAAGAGAGTCTGGTCGTTCTAAATGTTGAAAAGAGAGTCTGGTCGTTCTAAATGTTGAAAAGAGAGTCTGGTCGTTCTAAATGTTGAAAAGAGAGCCTGGACGTTCTAAATGTTGAAAAGAGAGCCTGGTCGTTCTAAATGTTGAAAAGAGACAGGACGTTCTAAATGTTGAAAAGAGAGCTAGGACGTTCTAAATGTTGAAAGAGCTGGTCTGTTCTAAATGTTGAAAGAAGGCTAGTTGTTCGTTCTAAATGTTGAAAGAGAGCTGGTCGTTCTAAATGTTGAAAAGAGAGCCTAGACTTCTAAATGTTGAAAGATAGCTGGTCGTTCTAAATGTTGAAAGAGAGCTTGTCGTTCTAAATGTTGAAAAGAGAGCCTGGTCGCTGATGCAGTAAAGTTGCTTGGTTGTCATGGTACTATATTTATTTCAAGTTCTGCTAAGTGAAATGATAGGTAGTTTTCCGCCCTACAATACAGGTATGGTACTAATAAAGTAAACAGTTATAACCTATGATAAATGTGTCAATAGTGGTATTTTTATTACCTTACACTACACATTATCTTCAAATATTGTCTGCAATACTGTGGCACTTTGTGGCAGATATGATCTATATATGAGTGTTGTACAGAAATTTATCAATCATCCTTTATCTCTAGTGATTTATTTATGATTGTTTAAATCTTTGACCTCACACAAACTGAGAACATATCAATTTGTTGTTTTTATCCAGTGATTCTATTACAATATTTTCTAATCCACTGATTTAAACAGATCTAAAAGTCATACATTAAATTCATCTTACAGAAGTTAATATTTTTGTGAATGAAATCTTCCAGATCTCCTTCCTTCAAAATGAAAGGAGAGTATTTTTACGAATGAAGGTTTCCACTTGGTAAATAATTAGAAATGAAGTGAAATGTAAAAATAATGAAGAAGTTAGAAGGTTGTTAGTCAGAATGAAGAATGATCTAAGGAGTGTATATTTCTCATTATTCTTTCACACAACATTTCACAATTTACTGGTGAACACACTGACTGAAAGTGTGACTAACTTCAAACTTTTTGGTTCAATTTCTCTTTACTGCCATTATCTACTCTTATAAATGAGAGTTGAAGTTCTGGCCATCAAGATAAGACAGTACAGGACTAAATACAGTCAGGTGATATCAGACAATCTGAACACCAGATTCACTATATGGTTTCTGTTACTCTCAAACTGCCATTACATTCTAATGATATATAGTATATTGACCATAACCTGCTGACAGTTCTAACATCATCAAATTTCAACCATGTTGTTAAACAGTTTTTAATAGACATTATATTTTCAAAATGGCTGACCATTACAGAGAATATTTGTTTGAAGAGAAGAGCATTAGAATATTTCCTTGTTAATGTTGATATAGTGATCTCTAACACAGTGTAAGTATCAGGTAAATGCCAACATCTCAACCATCGGAAGAAAATTTAAATTTCACTAGATCCAAAAGTAACAAAAGGAGGTCTCAAAGGCATAAGCCTGTTCTCCAATCCTTTTCTTATGGATAAAATATTGTTTACAACAAAAAAAAAAGTAACAAACACATATTGATGAATATAGTTCAAATATATTGAAGAGAATTTGTCTAATTTTACAATAAAAGATAAACTGAGCTGATTACTCTGTAATTAAACGTCAACATACTCTTCTTATCAAATATTTCAACCATCTAGATTCAAATTCCCTCAAATTAATTCTTTCTGCGTGCCTGCCATTTCAAATTATTTGACTTTGATTTGGTCAGCCAGACAGCTGTTGTAAGGTGAGATACAACTGACCATCTTTTGATTAGATTATCAGGTCTCTTATTATAATAAATACCATTTCAGAACCTTCGCTTGAATTTAATAGCAGTCAATTCAATGAAATTAAATACAGACTTCAATATTCTGTTCTTCACATTATTTCGTATATGTGAAGAAGCAATCCAGACGCACTTATAAAGTGGTAAGATATATGCAAGATTGGACTGAGATGAAACTCTTAAAGAAAAGTAAGATGCAAAACTTGATACCAGTTCAAGACCTTTGAGGTATCTTATAAACTCTATAAGCCTCCATTGATTTCCAGGATTATTAGAGTTGTTTATGAAAATAATATATCAGTAATTCATAGTTCCAGACCACAATATTTTTAATCTTTACATCATAAATAAAGCTGTCTATTACTTTGTTAGCTCTGGTTTTTATCAAATTACTACACACATTTCAACAGCTGTCTTAATCAATGAACCACCATCTTTGTTAAGACTTTGTTTAGAAATGGGAGAAAAGTAGAAAAGAGATTACAAGTATACAAAGCATTTCCAAATTGACCAGACGTGCCTAGTAAGAAAGTAAGTTGATGGTTTTGAGTCAGGCTTTTAGAATTTTAATGGGCTAACAATTTAAAATAAATAAATGAGCACGCTAAACCTTGTGTCAAATGCTTCATTTTTCAATGTGAATGTTGGGAACATATGTAATTATCAATAGGTTAAGAGAGAGAATCTAGTTACTAGAGTAATTAGTAAAATAAATAAGAGTTAACATATGCCACACAGGATCTGGGTAAAATAATCAGTAGACTGGGCTCGAAAGATATGCTAGGTATTGTGTTAGAGACATCTTACTGTCAGTCACAGTTCCACTAATCATTAATAATAATAGTACAACTTTATAACCCTATAGTACAACTACTAATACCATCCTAACAAGTGCCAAATAATTCAAAGGTCTTGCTTCAATATTAATCATAAAATCAAGCACTAGTATTTAGATTCAAGGTATCATGTTGAAATTACTAAAACCTATATTGTTTTATAAAATATATATTCATCATCAAGATAATATTAAAACAGAACCTGAAACATGTTTACTCAGGATTTTGTGCTGTGGGACCACTATTTATTTCAGTTTGTGTCACTAGTATCCTTTTTTTAATGTCTGTGCACAGTAAATCTGGACTGTTTGTTTAAAGAAGTGGGTTAAGGGGCATTATCAATGATGAAAAGAGAAATGGCAATACTAATCCATCTTCAGATGACCATATGAAATTCAACAACTTGTTTGTAATTCTACCATTCATTTCCAGAATACAGCTAATTTGAATGTTCAGAAACCATGAAATCTACAATTTGGTCTGGTCATCATAGCCAACTTAAAATGTACTTACAAGGTTGAGTTGAAATGTGAATCATTAAAGTTACCATGAAATTGAGATGCTAGTCCTTATCTTTATGACTAGAGAAATTGAATATCAACACATGTACCACCATGTTTTCATATCAAACCCTGTACTGGCCTGTACCCATTCACCTAACTTCTTTATTATTAATTATAAGATGAAAGATTCATAAATTACAAGATTTATTATATTCTGCAATTCTTATCAGCATTGTTAGTTTTATCTTGATTCAGAAATGTCTTAAATTTCTCAAACTTAATTTCAGATGAAAAAACACATAATTTTTTTAAATGTACCATGAATTCACTTCAACATGGTGAAATCTAAATCCAATCAAAATGTACAGAATGTTTTTATTTTGCCTTAAGATAGTAATTGTTACGAATGTATACAGAGATTTCCTCTTATAAATTACAAGAGGTATGACAAGCAAGGTGTACCGGATGTTCAGTTTTATACCTCACTGCCTACAGGTGTTTATACAATTCATAGATTTTATATCAAAAATATCAAATTCTCACAATTCTTGGCAAACATGTACCATACAAACAAGATCTGTGAGTGTTTTAATTTAATGATTTAGAATAAAAGTTTATTTTTGATAGAAAGGTGGTTAATTGTTTATTTTTTATTGTCATAATGCTTGTATTCAAATCTGGCACTACTGCAACAGAAATACTGGCAATAGATCAAATCAAAACTCTCACATCTGAACAATATTCAAAATGGCCGACTTCCTGAATAGATGTGAAAATATCCACCTGGAATAGTAAACTGCTTACATAATTCTATAAAAACAGCAGAAACTCTCATTACAACATTCGGCAAAATGTCAAACAGATTTGCTCAATATGTCGACTATTTAAACCTCATCTATCTAGTACAATAACCAACAAAGTGAAGATTTAGGGGGTAAAATAGTAATAATATACATAAACCATACTACTACTGGGTAATCTTGAAATCAATACACCAGGTAAAATAAACCATGTAAATACCTTGTTTACCTCAATTCAGAAAGGTTGTGTAGGTACGTCATTTAAACTATGTTAAAAGGAAGGGAGTTGTCATCATTGAGAGATCCAAACAGAAACCTTTTAGTTTTCTACAAAAGATGTTAAAGATACCAAAAGCTAGGATACTATATCTACTGGTAATTTCAGTATTTTCAAGGTGTGAAATATTCAGGTATTTTCTCAATTTTTCTGAGATGACAACAAAGTTACTGATTCTTAAAATAGAACAGTACAACAAGCTATTTGAGGTCTAGGAATGTTATGTAATTCAGAACAACCACATTCTGTAAAATCAGTCGCCATTGAGTTCATGATTGAAATTAATGAAATCAAGCCCTAGAAATTACACAAACCACATGAAGCATGAAAGAGGAATGAAACATATGTTCTGAAGGTGGTATTAACTTCATGATGATGTTTGTATAAAACTAGACCATTTCAAACCATGTTGATATAACCTTTATCAAGTTTTTTAAACTGCATATCAATAGGTGTTTTTATCTTTTGCTGTGTTATATCAGAGTGATATCTCCAGAGATATAAATTGATATCAGATACTCGCTTGGGAGAGCATGGCCAAGTTTTGCCATTCTGTAACATATTGAATAGTTCTAGGACAAAATATCAAAGGCTTTTAGACAGATACTTGCAAAAAAGTTGTCTGAAACTTTCAATGTTTTTTTACAAAATGTTATGACTTAAGTTGAAACAATCAAAACAAAGTAGAATCATTATACTAGTAAATAATTTACTTATCATATGGTAGAATATCAACAATTAAATATTGGAGACATGACTATCAGTATTCTGAGATCCTGGGGTTTTATTTAGTCAGAGTATTTGGCAGAGGTCCCCCCTAGTGTGTCTCATCACTAGCATTTTAAGGTAAAGATAGAAGTTATGATGATAATAATCACTTGAAGTATATCAGCACTAGGATGCTAATACCAGGCTCCACAACTTCTACTCTATTTACCTCTTATCTTAATCTTCTTATCTCTACTGATGGCAACACACGCTATTCTAAAAGAAAACTTTTGGCAAACTTCTTACAAACTGTTAAATTACTGCGGACATTTGAGTGATTTGCTTATCAATAAACCTTACATTAAAGATATCATAATATCTCTTTTTTCATCTCTTAAACCTACTTATTTCCCCCCAATATAAACTTGTGTTCTGTTTTCACTATTTATTTTCTGAAACTGTATGAACTTAGTTCATGTAATAAAGTCAACATTGATTACACTGGAGGAAAAGACTGGGTGCATTATTGTAGTGGCAGAAATAAAACCATTGTGAGACAGAATGAAGTATGTATGCCATAAAAATGTTTCCTGTATCTAAAAAGCAGATGAAACGACAGAACTTGCAGAAAATTCCGAACCATAAAATGCTGTGAACTGTATATTTAAAGCAGGCTTTACTGTTAAATCTACATAAACAGAAACACTATAGATAAGATAATAATACTGGTATTCTAATCTGACATTATTCTTCAGGGTGTTCAGATATCAGACTATCTGATCCCGGTCAATTCTCATACCTCCTAGTTTTACTTCAATAAAATACAATTCAGGTTTTTTTTATTTCCACCTTGAACTTTCATTGATGACAGAAACAGTTAGCCAATCCCCAAGAGTTTTACAAGCTGATCAATTTACTCCATTAATCAGATATATAAGTCATCATATGATTTGATCATCACTGAAAACATTCAACAGATGATTTTAAATTCAAGATGGGGGTCTGTTATCTTACTTTTCACTTTTCATAGCATCAACTGATAATCTTGAGATAATTAAAACTACTCTACATAAACAAACTTATGAATGCTCATTGGCAATCAGCTTAGTCTGTCTGCTATGTAATCTTCTGAGAATTCTGTACACCTGCAGTACAGTGCACCTGATTTAAAGCATGCAGATGTGCACTAGTGCTACTCTAAATTTTTGAAATTTTATCTAACAATATAAATTATGTCATGGGAACTTGCGAGAGTACTGTTTAAAACATGTTATCATAGAATCATACAGTTTTTATCTTCAATAAGCCATGTGACAGGAGAGTTTCTACAAGCTGTGAGACATGTTTATTTATCTGGCTACAAGATTGAAAATCAGACAACTAGTTCAAATACAACTCTTAAACACATTACATTTATCATTAGGACTTCAAATCACACTCTTCTACAGACATATCCAAACAGGAAAGGGGTGTTCTAATTTCAGACGATGATTTGCTGAACGTATATTTACACAGAATGTAAGACACTAAAGTTGTTGTTAAATTGCCAATATTAAAAATTTCAATAAGAAATACGAAGATCCGTTGTTCACCTAAACATGATAAAATGTTGAATAAGGATGAAAAAAAAGTCATGCCTCTATAACAGATGGTATAAATTCTCTATCAACACAAAGACACCTATACATCATAGAAATAAATATCACTTGATAGAAATTGTTTTATTCCCAAATATACATAACAGTGAAACAATAGAGCTAGTTCTGTTAAAGAATGTTGGAGATTCAGACAAACAATTTCATAAATGTCATGCTTTCGTATGATTTAATCCTTTCATTTTGTATGCATATCTCAGAAACCTAAACATGGTAAGAAGCTCTCAAAAAACACAACTTGACCAAGACTTATCTATAATGGATAAATTCAGGTGGTTTATCTTCCAATTATGACTTATACAGTAGTATACAGTTTGTTAAAAGATTTTATATCTTCTTGTGGTCAACCTTTAAACATGCTTTAAAAGCAACTGGAGATGAAACACATTTTATGCAATCCATCTCAATCAAAAGCGCTCTATAATTGTTATTATTCACCCAAATGCTTGGATGCTTTGTTAAGTATCTTGCTGCTCACAAACTACCAGTAACAAAGTCAACTGGGTCCCAACTTAAATGCCACTTTTGGGTTAAATAAAATTATATTTAGTTGTATTTCAGAAAAAGGTTGATATCCCTACTGGGCTGATCAAAATATCAATCAATTAATTTTCAATTGGTCACTTTCAAATTAACATTCTATCTGATCTATGTGAAGAATTAAATTGGGGAAACCAGGGAATTCTATTTTATACACAATTACAGCTATTAGTCTGAATGTTGAATAATTCAATTACTGGAAATGACTCATAGAAAATATATAGATAGTTTGTTCTTATTACAATCTATAAAGACTGGATAATCTACAACTCAACAAAACATACAATGTACTCCACCACGTAGAATGTGGTCATTGATATACAAATACTACTTCTGCATTATGTTTTACATTAGTAATTATGTGTAGCCTCAAATGTGCTGAGGATCCATTAATGAAGCCTACTTAAGTCTTCCAGATCATTCTGAAACGTTTCAGAAAAAATATTAGCTGTTTGTTAATTCCATTTCCATGGATTCAAACGATACATGTGATAAAAACTACCAAACATATAAGTTCACTATACTATAAGAATAACTATGTAATATACCAGTTTGACATTCAGATAGTGCTAGTAGCCTACCTATGTACTGAAAAATATTGCTATTTCCATATATCTTTTGTGTAAATACCTGAATGCATAATATGTATGCCAGATTCCAACCAGAAGCCTATTTCAAATTAACCAATCTATTTTAGTATTGGAATGAAATAGATCTAGTAGTATGATGGAACAACAGTGAGATCATGATACTGATTGTAAAGGAAATGTATTTCCTATTATTAAAAGCTTTCCATGATCTCATTTCACATGACCCAATATATACAATCTTGTGAATTATTCAAAACATGTGATATTAATTGATGGTTGTTGGTAGGTTAAAAGACAATAGAGACAGATTGGAACCAAATAGTACTGACTGATACTAGTATAATACTCTGTTACAGTCATATTAGTACATCATAAAGGTTATTAGTAGACTGGTAAGCTACACTAACCTATGATACGGAGTTTTCAAATTAAGATCTTTTAATGTTTCACCAAAATAACATGGACAAGTTTATTTTTCACAAACTACTCTCCAAAAGGCATGCCTAGTTGACACACCCAGTCTTGACTTAATGTAAACTTCAACATAAATTATCCTATTCTAACTCAGTGTTGTAAGCATGAACCTACTTCTTATGTTGATTATATAGCCAACATAATTTTACCCCCAAAACTATCAAACTTGTTTATATACTATACTCATAAGAAAATGATTAAGCATAAGAAAATTTTGAAACTAAGATGATGAAGTTTGATTCCTTGAACTTTTAGTTTTAATGTTTGATATAATACTGAGAAATGTTTATTAGTTTTTTATCTTAATATCACTATTTTCCATTTAAATTGAATAACCTACACAACATAAGAAATTACACATCTTTTCAACATTTGCCAACTATTTGGTAAATAATCTTACCGCATTTTTGTTGTACTGCAGCACCAGTACATTATTTACATTTAATTTTTTACATCGTATTTAGCTGAGCCAGATTGGGTTAATAACAAATGGGCAATGCCATGCAGTATGCAATTGGGTAAACTTCTCCACGATTACAGCTCAATGGCTTTCTAGATCTGATTTTCTGTGCTTTTATGTAAGTCTCATATGTTTCCATGATTTTATCATTAGCTTTACTATCGTAGCTATTCTAATGTTAAAGAGAAGTGAAAAATAAAGTGGATTAGACTCTAGACTAACAACTAGTAGAGAATATACAGGAGGAATTACATGTCCCTACAGAATCATCTAATTAACTTGAATGAAATAAAAAGTAAGTTAATGTTATAACATATCTAGTGCCTATTTCAAGTGGGCATTGGGAGTAGTCTGTATTGATAATAACAGTTGTAGAAAATATTAAAATAGAAACTTTATCAACCTATCATACTTATACAAACTTCTGGTGTTGGCAAATTTCCCACATCACTTGTTCATATCAACTTAATACCTATCTCTCCATCCTTCAAAAACATCTAACTTTTTTTTACTAGAACACCTTTTCCATGTGTTAGTATACACTAAAAATGATAACATTTCTTTTACCCATTTTCAATGATATATTGATGTGTTCAATACTAATATATAATTTCCTGTATTAAAATACTACTATCAACAAAAACCCATCAGGAATCCAATACTGATGCAGTCTAAATTATTGACTAATTGATGGAAACTGACTTAAAATAACATACATCAAAGACTATAGTGTTTGCTATAGTAGTGAGAAAGGTTCTTGAGTATGATTCCAGGTATCTTTGAACATATTAAAAGAAATTGATGAAATATAAAAAGGTCAATAAGCAAGATTGATGTTGTTATATTTTATATTAAGAAAGTAAGCATGATCTCGATGTTTCTTTGTGTTAAGGTTGACCAAACTGTGTTATTCAAATAGATTTACTACTTTGAAAACATAAGTCAGTAAGACAAAGTAAACCTGTGCCAAGTGCCACTCTGTGATAATGATTTATGTGATTATTCAGGTGGTATAGGGTTAAAGTTATGTAGTCAAATTGTTACATTAGAACACACTGGGAGGTGCTCATAAAAAAAGTTCAAAATAAACTAATTATTTGAACATAAGAACTATGTTAGCATGTTAAAACAGGTGTATTAAATGATAGATGAACATAGGTGTAATTAATAATATACACAGCGGTAAGATAAATTATATAACTTGGCAGGTATACGGATAATTCTTAGAAATTCATCTCATGTTCCTTTGATATAACACACACATTGGAATCCTGTTATTCTGGGAAATTTTGTGAACAATATCGCTTGATATGATGACAACTTTTCAACACTTATCTACATAATTTCATCTGCATTTTACAATTTTATATCACTTAGATCTTCAAAACATAATTAACAATCTGTTTTGACATATTGGCACATACAACTAGCATTAAATAACCAATAGTAAACTGGAAAATAATCAGCCATTTTGAGAGAGAATGGAGTATTGATCAGGGAAGAGAGAGGAGAAGATTTCCAGATGTCTTAGAGAAATAAACATAGAACTGTTAGGAAGAAAGCAATGATATAACCTTATGTTAAATACAGTTAGTATGTAATATAAACAAACATATTCCTACATTGTGTGGAGTTTTACAAAATTAAGTCAGCAGAGGATAACAGAGTTCTGAACAGACACTGGATTACAGCCTTCTAGCCGTCTATCTCTAGAGATTATACCATTATAAACATTGATAACTAACTCAGATTATAACAGTTATAGTAATATTTGTAATATCTCTTTAATCCCAGATCATATAACAATATAGTTATCATATTCCATATATATAGGTTATTTTATAAGGTCAAATATAAAATATCATGTTGGAATCACCTGAACCAATATTCCTAGTCTTTTAGATCAGGATACTGGTATTCATTGCAATGGGAATGCAAAGTGAGTTTCAATAGGATTTACCAGGAAGAATCACTTGACAATCAAACATCAAATAGAGTACTGGTAAACAAATATATGCTGCTTTGCTTGCAAAATTTCCAATGCTCCATTCATACTTATTCAATAAACATTTTAATCTCAATTTCTATTTGATGTGACCATAAGTATTTCTAATGCTCTGGGATATATTCCAAAATATTCACATGAAGAAATTTACAATTCTATGGGTGATAAAATGTCACAGTGTGTGCATTTGAAACTTGTGAATTTCTGCAGAAGTCATTAGTTTTAGAATTTAACCAACTTGAAAATCAAATGTTTGTATTTACAGTTTTAAAATGTAATCTGAGACAGCAAGGTGCTATTTGAGAATGATTTTAAATTCCAATATAAAAACATTTGAAAAGAGCCTGAGTTTGGGTGGATGTTTTGACTGAGTCTAAAATCATAAATTTTAATGACGTGACTCAATGTGGTGTGATGTATTAGATAAAGTTTAAATGAGCTCAAGATTTGGTTTGAAAACATGAAAGTTATTAGTCCCCTGTTTCTTAAGAAGTGTCAAGTTCTCACCAGAGCCCCCCACCTGCTGTGTGAAGTGAAAGGATATATAGTTTACTGGAACACACATGTATAAACTAGGCTTATTTATTATTGCAGGAATCTTTTAGAAAGGAAAACACAACTATTTCCTCAATTATTCTTCAAATTCCACTGTTTTTCATTTTGTCTACAAACTAAAATAATAATTGGCTCTACAGGGAGTGCAAGTTCCTGTCAAGTTCCGAATTGTCAGACAAAATATATAATAAATTTTCAATACAACAATTCTTAATCTTAATGATAAAAGATTTGAGTTTAGATTGGTAAATAGAGAATCCTCCAGAGGTCTTCAGAATCAACACGACCCAATTATTTTATGACTAACTGAAGCAAACACAGACAAAGGCAGTGAAATTTTGTTAAACTAATATTTATTTATTTTGCCAGCAATAATGTGTATTAAGGAATCAAGCCAGTCAATCTCGACATGTTTAAATGGGCTATAAATCTGGAACATCACTTGAAGACAGAAGACAATGGTGATTGAAGTTAGATGGACAGCTGATTTAACTCTGTCCACATCTTTCAACCAAATGTCATTTTCAACATTCTGAGATGTTATTACAGTCAATGATCTACATAGGTACAAAATGAAGACAGAAATTCCCAATAGTTCATGACCCATGAAACCTTAATTCAGTAGTTGGTCTTTATCAAATGAAGATGATAGCAATGTGTACATCATAATATCAACAGCCCTGTACAGTTTACAGTACTATGGCTACATAAAAATGGGACATTGATTTCAAAACAACTACAAATACCAAGCTCTTTCTTAAAAAATACAAAAAGGATGACCAACCATACTCAGATCACATTCTAGAGGCTTGAATAAAAATTTCAATTTACATGCTTCTAAACATTAAGTTTTCTTGTTATCTTCTTCCCTGGTCTTGTTTATTTCTACTTCAAATGTTCACCAGCATTTATTAATGCTTAATTATGCCTATAAAACTCAGTAGAGAAGGCAGACAACAGTCAAAATATAGAGGTCAAGATGTTTGAACAGTACTATGTTATGCAACTATGCAACAGAGTTAAAGTACAAGAGCCAGAGCAGTGCACTCCTCAAAAGTATGTGTGAGTGAAGAGAGTGTGGGTGGAGATGGATGGATCCTATTTTAAAAAGGCCACAGTCAGAAACCAAAAGGTGAAGAATGGACAAGAGAATTGTGACAGACTATCCAGTTATTACACGAACCAGACTAGATGGTGTATTATATCTTATAGTAATAATAGAAATCATATTCAATCTAATATCACACTTATTATTTCGTCTGATAGTTTCTAATGAATAGATCAGTCGAGGTTAATATCAACTGGCCTTCTTGATTAATCTAGAAACACCACACACCTCCCTTGGTTTGTATTATCATCAGAAATAATACCAGAAACCAATCACTCTGATTCTGGTCAGTGAATTTGTACCATTGCAATGTGAAATAAATGAATTTAATGCCCTACTTTTCTGCTTCGTCTAGACAATAACATACAGTGTTCAATGAGGAAATATTAGCAGGACAGCAAAATTGGCCCCTTTCTGCTTTGATATCTGTCAAGGGAAATTTGACTTAAACATGCTTTATCCCTGTCAGTCCCTTTAACCTGCATCACTGACAGCAATAAACTGTGGGGTGTTTTAAGCAAAAGAAAGGAACATAGGAAGTATGTAGAATAGGTTGGAATCATGTTTGGATTACCTTTCAATCCAAATTAATTTCAAGATTGAAGAGCTATAATATAAGTGGAAAATTTGGATATCTTGTAAAGCTGATTGTTTAATAAAAGGTGACAATGATCATATCTTATATGAACTTATAATATGAAGTATAATATAAAGTATATGAGAAATATAATAATAATAGTCTGTAGTCTGTAGTAGATTATATTGAGGTCTAGACTACCTGTTATTGTTTATAATAAGATTTTATAATCATATAACTCCACCTTTAATAATACAGATGCTAACCTTTCATAAACCATAACATTTTTATAGAAATGGAGACTTCAATAAACCACAGTATAAGTGCTGAATTTCAAACATTATTTTATATTGTACATTTTATGAAAACTTTGCGTATTTCAGTCTGCATGTTAATAAAAATCAAGAGTTGCAAGTTTAAAGCTTCTTCAAATTAAGACATCCTCACCTTGGAGACAGATTTACTATATTGATATTACATATAACTTGGAACCTTTGTACTGTACGTTTCTCATTATAATTTGTGTCACTCATAATAATATTCATATGTTAACAACCTTTCCTGAATCCCATGTTGCACCATGTACAATCTGCTGATTATTAAACCAGATAACATACATTGCATTTTTGCTTAAAATGAATTTTTTTCTGCAGCTGCAAAATCAAACAAAAATGCACAAAATTGTTGAGGTTTTTTCCTCTTCAGTCCTTTTAAAGTTGAAGCATCTGAAAAGGCATGGTCTATTTATTCTGTTATTGTAACCTTTTGATCAACATTTAAAAACCATTCCAAGATTTAATCTGGCAAAAATCACAATAGTAATCTAGCCCAAGGCTATTATCAAATACTTTTATCAGATTTTAAATATTATACTAAAAGCTATCTACTATATAGTAATGGTCTAGTAAATTGAAATGTGTAAAATGAGAAAAATTAATAAATATTTATAGGGCATAAAGATGGTGTTTGGGTGTTTAATGGTGTGGGATATTAAAAGCAATTTGTACAGGAAAGAAGTACATCCTGACCAAGCATTGACCAATTCTACTATGTTTATACAATATGTATTGAATTATAACAGGAACTTCCACTATATTTCATTATTGATTTTAAACATATTTCTCACCAGAATTTCACAAGCAATGACTGGCATTCAGCTATAAAATATGCTTCATAAACAAAATTCTTTCATGAAAATTTATGATCGATATGAATTTTAAAATCATTACAATGAGAATGTTGCCTGCAACAAACAGATTCATCAAATCACGTAAAGATAATAGTAACTCAAATATTTTCTTTTTTAAATTCCTCACAAATTTGTATAATTCACTCATTTTTTTTAGGTGTGAAGAAGCGACAGATAGTTATGTCTTAAGTTATTTGCCAGATAGTTTGAATTAGATGTAGACTAGAGTAGGTGAGAATTTGCTGTTATTTTTTGCACCAGTTATCTTACATAAATCACTGTTACAGATGTTATCTGATGTCATTATACCAAGATCAGTTCTGCTTTATAGTCATTATTAGTATGATATAGACACAAGATAAATACTATTGGTACTTAAACTTATCTACTAAACAGATACCAATAAACTACTACTACATCATCATGGCTATCATACTATGGTGTAAGACGGTTACAAATTTTAAAATGTCAGAAATTCAGATAATAAAAAAAGGAATTCAGTTTTTTTCAGATAGTGACACTGATAAAAGTAATTATGTAAACCTTTCAGGCACTTCTCTGAGTTGAAGAATTTGGTTAACATCTAAATGAGGCATTGATACCAAACAACAGCTATTTCTAAGAACAGTTATTCTTAAAAGACATTTTGCTTATTTCTGTATGCGTGTCTGACACATGCCAAGGCGCCAAAAACAATTCTCAATTCATTGTAGCTTTTACAAACAATAGCAAGACATATTAAAGGTTACACATGCTTTTCTGACAATTGGAAAGGTGAAAGCTAGATGTCAAACTTTTAATAGTACTTTTTCTACATTAATTCAAAAAGTCTCAATTCTGTTTATCCACATTGAATCAAAGACTCTTCCTGATAAAAGATACCATTTCAAAGAAAATAGCTACAGGTTCTAGAGAATTTGCCTTCATCAAGATCAACCACTGAATGAAAGAAGATCGAGAAAATGGCTGATTTAAGGTCAATAATTTCACACTTATCAAGTAGATAAAGGAAGGTAAAAAGATCAATGATAGTAGAAACTGTATAAAGTACCTGATCACAGATTTATCTTACCTAGGGTTTATTTTATGGTCAAGTGGATAAAATATTGTTTCTTCTCACTTAAAATAGATAATCTGTATTCAGATTTCACATTCAGATATAGAAAAGTATATATTTATATTGGTTTAAGAGATCAAAAGATTTGTGATGTTTTGCATGGGAGATTTTTTATTTCTTGTAAGGTTTGAATTTCAATTGCAGCCACTGATCTGGGGGAATAATTTTTTTTTTTAACTAATCTGATCACTGGATGCATAAGACAGAACACTGTGATATAAGGGCAAGATTCTAGAAGGTGGAATGTGTCAGGATCTATAAAAGCATCATAGAAGTTTGCCTCAAGTATAATATATCACTGACTATACTGATAATGATTCTATAAATCTGTGATAATAGACAAGTGATTATAAAGTGATATATTATCATTGATCTGTACCTATTATAGATTTACTATCATCAATAACACCCTATCAATTATACTGTCTTTAAATTCATATCAATTTAACACTACCTGCCGATCAGTATTCCAAAATCCTTTCACAGTTCAACCCATCTATTCCTAACTGCTCATTAATTAGTCAATAGTAATTGTGGTTATTTATCAGAGAGAGAAATGTTACCTTGTATTTGCAATTAAAAGACAATTTCTATCAATTCAGTTGTATAATTATTGCACACTCATAAAATATGCCTTTAGACCATTCAAAGGTAAAACAATAAGAGAAAGAGAGCCATTGAATGAGGCATCAAGTACAACAATGGGAGTTCTCAAAAATGCTTGGCATATTCAGAAGTTTATAAAACTAATACCCTATATGGAATGCACTTTTGCAGACCCAATACTTCACAGAAAATCCAGGAGAACCATTTCCTTCCAGACCAAGAGTATAGTGTACTTTACTCATAATGAGAGCTGTAAGTATTTGACCTGAGTTGAGACCAAACAATCTTTATAAACAGTATTAGTTGATGAAGATGTTGAATTATCAAGAGATAAAGTGAATATTGATTAAGAAGTAATATGTTTTTGTAGTAATGGAAAGGTTCTGCTTTAATAAACATCAGTAATTAAAGACATTTAGTATATTTGTCTATTGTATAAAATGCCAATATACTATTGTTTCATTCTGTAAATAATTAATATTGCTCTTAAAATATGTAATTATATAAGACTAGTGGGATTAAGTACTAACGATTTTACTACAACCATGCTAATTTTTTTTTTTTTTTTTGCCCATAGAAGCATTCTGAAACATCCAAAGAACAACTATATGGGATGATCAAATATCTCAAAGGAAATCAGGATGAAGCTACACTGAAACAGTTTTTGAGTTTTGCAATTTTTAAAAAGATTGTAAGATTAACCCACTGTGCCCTTTTTTCAGATATATAAGCCCTGAAACCTTCATTTCATTCAAATGAATTAAGATTCTTAACTCTATTCTGATCAGATAGCTCTGTGTAGCTAAAGTTAATTTTTTAGCTCTGTGTAGCTACAGCTAATTTGAACAATGAAACCCAAAAAAAATTAAAATTTTTAGTTTTGATATAATACCAACAAAAACACATGAGAACAAACAGTGAACAAATCCTATAGATGAAAGAAATGTCAAGAAGTCTAATGAAGCCAGCTAATGATCATCATAAAAATATGGTGACTAAAAACAATGATGATCATTTCCTCACATCTGACACCTATCAAAAACATAAACAAGTGATTTTAATATTGTGTCTGGAATTGACTAGAACCCCCACAGGTATCTGTCTTATTCATACAGACATCTTATCTTCATATGATCAAAATGACCTCCAACAGAAACACAGATGCATTGACCTCTGCAACTAGCTGAAATGATTGCTTTTTTGCACGTGAATCCTCTTTTATAGACTGTAGAAAATTTATCCACCTTCTTCAATTACCAACAACAGCTTCTACCTTACAAATTTTTTCCTTACTCTGAGTTGGTATGAAAAAAGTGGTAAAAAATTTCAAAAGGGATGTTGAGTTGCATTGAATGATTAAGGACAAAAATGATCATTTCTGGAAGTCCATGGAAAAGAAACCCAGAAGTAATAAACTGGATTGTCAAGTTATAACATTTAACAGAATTATCAACAACACTTTGTGTTGATGATAGAAAATGTGAGCCAGACAGAGGAGGTGAAAATGACTAAAACCTGAGTAATAAAAGCCATTATTTTACGCATATATTCTTGCGTCTGCTTTCTTCATTTTACTTCTTCACACAAAATCCATTACTGCCAGTGTGTAAATTGGCTTCAATAATTTGACCAAATCTATAAAAACACCTTGAGAATAACATATGGTTGAAAAGTTGCTATGATGATTTATTTACATTTATTTGACTACTCAAGCTATTTCCCTCTTTTCCCTTATCAAGATTGATGTCTTCAGAAATGGACTCAGTCTGAAGTTTCACATCGGTCTTTGATGATTTGGAACCAGTTTATGAGGTGAACAGGAGAATGTTTGAAAGGAAAGGAAGTGAAATAAAATCACTAGATTTCTCAAAAGCTTTAACTACTAAACATGTCTAGATTCAAGTCATTACATCTAATTTATCTAAAAGGTAGTGTGTCTCATTAAAATCATTATGTGAGAATAAAAATAATAGTTTTCTATGCTTCTTCCGCACTTACTACGTAGATATGATCAGGATAATGGTGGTTAAACAGTAACAACATCACTTTATCGTCAATCATAGAGTATCTCAATGTTAATCTACATGTCTTACAAGCGTGTGCACTGAATATTCAATAGGCATTTACTTTATAAACACAAATTTGGCACCATTTCTACCAGATTCTGATTATTATTGACATTAATTGGTTAATTAGCTAAGAATGCAATATCAGTGTGCAATATGTTACTTCTTTTCAGTACAATTTATCCACATATAACTTGGTTATCATATAAAATAACTTTTGGTAGAACATTTTAACAGGTCATTTCTAGATGCAGCTATTTTTCAATGAAGCAGAAAATCTAATTCTGGTGCATGGTGAATAAATTTCCTATATTCAGACCTGCTAGGTAAGTTATGCCAATACACTTTTCCTAATTTATGAGAAGATGTCTCAACTGTTCCATCCAATCTTCTATTGTGACATTGTATTTTTTTTTTCCATTATTATAAAAAAAAATAGATGATCTTCAATTACTTCTTGAAAATATTATAACAAGAATGTGTTGCTCTAACGCAAAATTAATAATGGTCTAAATTAATAATGTTTGCATAACTGAAAAAAGCCATGGGTGAATGAAAGAGTAAAAAATAAAGTTTGGAGTTAATTGGAAGTGTTAATGATTAACATAATAGATTAATTATAAGGTATGGTACAGGTTAATTAATACCAACCGCCAGTCAATTAATGATGGTAATTTAGTGTAAGACAGTGGACCTGTCAAAGTTGGACAACATTGTATAGATTAGATGTAATCTTGTTAATATAACAATATTCCTTCTGATATAACACTCATTAATATTAACAAGCCTTATATAACATCATGATAACTGGTACCATCTGGGACTGTCTGTCTTACAGTCATCTTCACTATAGTAGGCAACAATCCTCTCCTGCAAGAACAGTGTTCAATAGAACTGTTGATCATGTATAATCTTAATATTGGAAATATCAACTTAAATTGTGATGCAGGCTGTCCTGTCCTGCTTCTATAAGAATGATTACTCCCTTTTCTACACGTTTTTTCAAATAATGTTGATTGTATCCCCCTTCAAAATTAGAAAGACTTTGATGCGTTACAATATTACCAATAAAACAATAATTCACTGGATATTACAGGCTACAAGGATATTAAATAACACAAGACAACAGACTGCCATGTTTCCTAATTAACTATCAAAGATTGAACATCATGTGGTCTGTAGGCTTGTGTTTACTAACAATAACATTGTGTTGTTTATCAACAAATATCTTTCTAACCTTTCTTATCATACTGTCATACTTGACAGTTAACAATGACAGATTGTTCTAAGATTTAAAATGATCAAAAGATTCCATACTTTTTTATGTTTTTTTGATTAACCTATCTAGATCGAACCTACAAACTATTTGTAAAATATGACATCTTGTTGTCAGCTATTGACAAAACTCATCTTTAACTCCCTACAATGTTTCTTTTAACCTTCTGGGGCTTTTCAATGTACTATTCTGTTTTCACATCCATCAACATTCTGCATTTCCCATTATTCAAGAAAGACTTGCCCACATATAAGGTCACTTATGCAATGTCATCTTATATTACCTTAGATTTAGAGACATTATATTACATTCCTAGACTTCAAGAAGGAACTTCATTTGAAAGAAAAATTCTATTAGAAGTTTTCACTAGTAATGAAAATGAATTATTTTATCAATAATTGATAAGTTTTAACAATAGATACTGAATGTGACTGAAGTTCAAAGAATTTCTAAAACCTTTTTCAAAAGTAAAAAAATGTCTGGCAAATTAAGTTTTTAAATGGTTTGAAAACAGCGCCAATGGGCATACAAGGGGATACTTTATTCCTTTTTGCTTCAGAAATGTATCAGAATGAATCAAAAATGTATCAGAAAACACCAAATCAAATCAATTTTTAAATGTTTGCTTAAGAATAACCTTTATGCACTTGCACATTTGAAATACCAACAGTTGCACCCAACCACTCTCCCTCACTTAGTCTGTTTAAAACTTGGCGTTATAGTGCTAATAATATACAACAGTAGATCAGAAAATCCAAATTGACTGTGGAATATTCTACTTAGGAAGCTAATATAAAGTGCTGCAGATACCAGTATTTAGGTAATATAGACAGTACAGATAACATAATGAGTGGGTAATAAACTAGAATAATATGAAATGAATAAGTCTGGCCATATCAATATCATATCATACAGAAAGTGTTATCAAGGGAATCCTACACTCAAATCCTACTCATATATACTCAATCAACTTCAACATTCATTCTGCAAAATTGGTTAAGTCTTTGTGAAGCACATGGTTTTAGATTAACGCTTATCTCATATTATCAACAAGTGATTTGAACATAAATTTTTTTTCAGGTGGTTTGGAATGGAGATTTACCTGGGAAGTATATTTTTTGTTTTAACACATTATTTATCGAAATGAACCACAATTTGAACCCCACCAATATACATGATCACACCAAATTTAATTTAAATCAGATGAAAACAGTAGTCACTATTCAGTTCTGAAACACATTTCTTGAGAACCATTCATTGTAAAATCGACTATATTAAAATTGTCCAAGATCTCATCAATATACATGATCATACAGAATCTCATTCAAATCAGATGAAAATTGTAGTCTATCACGTTCACAAGACAATGTGGGCGTATAAAAACTCCTTCATATTTTTTGATTGAGCTATTATTAGAGAAGTCAATATGACGATAAATAACTTATCATTATCAGAGTTTCTAGTTTCACAAATAATAATCACTAGTTTCCGTGTACAGTATTATAATCTATCACCAATGGTGAGAAACCATTTATCAATCCATTTATCTTATTCACTTTAAATTATCATTTCACTATTTCACATTTTCAAAAAGTGAAATTGTCTTAAATGAGACAGTTTAAAAAATCAAATGCAACATCAACTTATAGGTACAATTACAGTTATTAGAAACTTGACTGATGATTGCTGTCAGCAAATCTAGATTTTTGTCACATGTATATTTTTTTGTGTGGAAAGATTCATACGTAAATTTTGATATTTTAGAGATACAGCAGGGGTTAAGACTGCCATTATATCAACTGACTGAAGACTTCTAGGCCAGATAATACCATCATCAACCATGAACATTTCATCTGGAATAATTTTAATTTGAAAATTGCAGGATGTCTGCTAATCTTATCATAGTTTTGCAGCCCCTGTTTGACAGCATCACTAATCAATAGGTGTACATTGAGTAACCTGGTTACCAGAGATAAATAATAGCAGATTATATTAGATGACAATTAAAGTTTAAAGAATAAAAAATAATCAATACTAAACATATTAATTATAGATATCAATGTTTGAATGCTATTGACTTCTCTAACCAAAACAACTATCATTATCTTCACCTACTTGAAGTCCTTATTATAACTTGACTTTATCTAGTCTTAATAATTATCATTAAATTTCCTTGTCTAAATAATTATCATTAACATTCACTGTCTAAATTATCATTAACCTTAATTAGTCTCAAAAATGATCATGAACCTTCCCTTGTCTAAATATTTATCATAAACTTCCCTTTTATAACTTTCCAAATAATCATCATTATCTTTATTAAGAAGTCTAAATAATTAACCTGGTCTACATACTTATCAGTGACTTTCCCTTGTATATACTTACTTATATTTATCATAAACTTTACTTATATTATCATAAACTTATATTATATACTTTACTTATATTCATCATAAACTTTACTTATATTTATCATTAACTTTACTTATATTTATCATTAACTTTACTTATATTTATCATTAACTTTACTTATATTTATCATAAACTTTACTTATATTCATCATAAACTTTACTTATATTTATCATAAACTTTACTTATATTTATCATAACTTTACTTATATTTATCATAAACTTTACTTATATTCATCATAAACTTTACTTATATTCATCATAAACTTTACTTATATTTATCATTAACTTTACTTATATTTATCATAAACTTTACTCAAGTGTACCTAAAATTATCAACCTATATTACATAATAAAAAATGTATGGATATGATTTCAATTAAATACAAAAAGTACAAAGTCTGTATGATCAATTATATATAATGTATTTAATAAGTGAATAATAAGTCCTTATATAATTACTAATAAAAGGTTATATATTTGTTACTCATATTTTATTTCACAAAAAAATAACTTTATTTATGCATTATTTTAACAGTGAAATTATTTTGTTATTGTATAGATTTGTTCAAATATCTAAATCAGAAAGTAAATTTGTTTCAAATTATCACCATACTGCAATGATTAATATTATATTCATTATGTAATGAAATGAAATGAATGGAGTTCTACATCCTAATCATTGTGTTATCAAGAAGTGTTCACTAATCAGATTGGTTGTTTATTTCAAATATATGTTACACACTATGTATCATGAAGGTTCACTTTGTTTTCAGAAAAATAACCATGATATATCTTGATCCTATAAGATATTTTGTTTTAATGTCATCATCCACAAAACCCTTAAAATATACCTAATAGGTATCTCAGAATAAAAAACAGATATAACAATTTGATGCAATACCAATCCCATTTTTTGATGCACTGAAGCCTAATTAAAACATGATTCGATTTTTATGACATGTATGTAGATAATCAGTTGATGTTAAATAAATAATTAATGTATTATATTAATTGATGCCAAGTATCAACAGGTGTAAAGGGGTGGTCATACTTGATCTGGTTTGTTTTATCTAAATGTAATATATAAGTTTGGCTTGTGATGTATGGTTTTTGTTCATGCAGCTGAAAATCAAATCAAAATTATTGTCTTTTCATGCAAATTTTTTGAGTTTGATCTACATTCAACAGTATTCATCATTCAAAAGGCAAACATTTCTAAAAAACTGAATCATGCCATATTAAAATCATGCTGGTACTGAACATTTGTTTTAATATCTCCAGACATAAAATTAAAAATGTCTTTACTACAAGCAGTATTACTACAAATTTCACTACAATTTATATTGCTCAGAACTAAAAAGACTAATTCGTCCTCATTTTTGTTATCAAAATATGGGAAGAAGCAAATTAAACAAAGAATAACTGGGAAGAAAGCTGGATCAAGGGTAAAAAAAAGGATAAGGTGCAATCAAAATTTCGGTGTTGAAAATGTAAAAATAAATAAATGAATGTTGTTTGTTAAATTTCTGGAGAAACATTGATATGGTACAAACCTAATTCACCAGTGGTAACTTGGGTAGATTGACTGGGGGAACTTCTGCCTATATCATTCACTGCTACTACTCGAATATTGTAAGTTGTATAGGCTTTCAGATGATTTAAAATATATTCAGTTTGTCCAATATTGGTTTTCTCTTTATATCTATTCCCTTGTTCCGTATTTATTTTATATTGAATGACATATGACAAAACACTTCGAGGATTGGGATTTTCCCACATCAATTTAACAGATGTAGCCGTTATCTCGGAAGCAGTGAGTTGTACAGGCGGGCTGGGTGTTGCTGCAGAGGAACATGGTACCAAGAATATTAGTAATATACTATAAATAACATAAATATTCCATGTGGTGGTGTAGTGGTGCCAACGCGAAAGACTGTTGATGTGGTGCTCAAGAACGGCCATGCTGCTTTATTTTGGCAGAAGGAATAATTATAGCATCCTACTGAAAGATGTATCTAATACAGTGGTGTTGTAGATAGAAGAAATTCCAAAAAGTGAGCGATGGAAGTCAAAGAGTTAGTAGCAAATAATAATTGTGTTTGGAGAGTTGAAAATAAAATAATGTCACTACTGCTGTGAATAGATACACACATTAACTATTATCACATGGACGTCTACTGTCAAAATAATCTCCTATTATGTCACATCCTGTTTGACAGTGCTATAATGGGTGCCAAACATTCACTACTAATCCTATTTCCTATCTAGTTAACACAAATATCAAACAGTACTTGTTAATTCACACAATATTTTCTAGGTTAATTGTAAAAGTTGTTACTATAAATCCCAAGGTAGCCAATATCCTGTCAAAACTATACAGGTAAAAATAATCAATCTATTTTCCACGATACGTTCTCAATAAATTCTCCAATTAAACAGTAATCAATGAGACTTTAGCTAGGTATTATAAAATATCACACTGTTAATATTATTCTCCAGTATTAAATACAGACAACTGAATTACAAGCCTTATGTTATATACTTATATTAGAACCTATACAACCAGGCATTAGAAAGCCATATGCAAACTGACTTTACCAGTTCCAACATAGAATGCTATAGAATTACTTATTTTGAAGCCAAGATAAGCATGTAGTCCATTACAGAAAGGAGAGAAGCGTTGATTGGCTGAAATCATTAACAATATTTGTATGAGCTATTTTGATTGGTCATTTAAGATGGGTTCAACCATTTGGTTATACCTCCTTTAATATCTGGTAGCTATGGTAACGAATGTAGTATTATCCTGTAAGATGGTATAAGTAGTGTATTTATTTATGTTCATAGTTTTCCTAACTTGCTTTCTGTGTTCAGTCTTTCATCAAAAATGTAAGCAATGCTTGATTCCATAGGGACAGGGAAATATCAAATAAAATACAATTCAAAGCTAACTGAAGAGAATGTGCAGAAATTGGAAATAAATTAAGAGTTCATGCATGAATATCTCAAAGGATTTAACTGATATAAAACAGACATGCAAATAAAAAATATGAACTGAATGTGATGACATCATGCAGAGTTAGTACATAATTAAAATTAATATCATTATCATCACTTAAATTATTAAACATTATCAAAGAAGTCATTCATCCAAATGTAGGCTGTGAGTAATCATTGAGAATTGTTCCAAGTCTCTTTCACCAGTGAAAAACTGTGACGGCCATTTCACTCTTTAATACAGCCAGTGTATAATTTCGCCATGAACAGAAATTACAAAACAAAATATTTAATGTACCGGACAAAATAATTAGCAAGATGCAAATGCCACCATTACAACATGTTCACTTTGATCAAGCATTACTCCAAATCCATTGTTACATAAAATAAATCTAAAACTTACCTTCAACAATGACTTTTGCTATACTTTCAATATTTCCCAGATCAGATGAGGCTACACAAGTATAATTCTTGGATTCCCGCACATCTTCTAACTGAAGAATGTTCCTGCCAATAGGCAGATCTTCTTCAGGTGTCAATTCTTCTGCACCTTGTCTCCACTTGACATAGGGCATGGGTGAACCAACAGCTACGCAGGTTAAATTGACGTCTGCTCCAGGTAAAACTTTGGTATCTTCTGGTGGAATTGAGAAGTGAGGTGGGACTCTTCGTACTGAAATGATAAATGACAAATATTTATAATCAAATTGCTCCACTACTTAAAAAGCTTTCTTGCGTGAATTTGATTATTTCATTTCATCCACACATAAATATCTGCTTTCATATTTTAATTCAAGAGTAGAAGATGGATGTTTCTTATTTAGTTTAGATATTGTGACCAGATTATAAGATTAATTTTGCTCTTTTAAGATACATTAAAATCTAATATTTTTAATAATAATTGGGAAATATTGCAGTCATTTTCCTCTGTAAATGGGGGCACTTCTGTTAAATATAATTAACTGTGGTTTTACATCATATGCTATTTCTTTAAACTGGGAAATTGTATGTTTTTGATGTAGACAAAAACTACAATAATGGCACACATGACTATGAATTACATATTAGACACATGTGTTAAATTATTTAATTAACCTGGAAGGTGAGGGCCTATAGATTACCTTCTGTTTATATTAGTTTCTATTAAATAACAAGATTTAAACCAGTACAGGTATCATTAATCAATATAACATTGGTGTGTATATACCACCCACTTTGTTTTACAATCTTTACACTTTCAAAATGACTGATTATCCTTTTTACTTACGTAAAAACTTCTTAAATTTAAGCTTATAAATCATCAGCTAATTGCATTCTTAATCCCCAATTCTACAGACAAAATAGCTTTATTCTCTAATTGGAGAACTATTAAAGGATCATTTAAAATTTCTTTTGAGAACAAAGAGTGACGTTTGAATCAATTGGAGATTTATAAGATCATATCAGCTTGTTCTTTCTAAAACTTTGAATGGAGTCTTGTAACTAAATTTTAATGCTTAACTTTTTATTTTCTGATACAAACGGCAAAACCAATAACACTATTTATCAAAAATTTAGTTAATGATACTGGGGCTCCCCTTTGGAACATTTTTCTCAAGTTCCCAGACTTCAATTTAATATATTAAATATGATAGTGTCTGCAAACAATATGGCAACAGACAGAATGAAATACATCAGACATAAATTCTAGAATATCAAATAGACAAATTTATGATAGTTAAAACAATTTTTGATCATATATTAAGATAACCTGAACTTAATTAACAAATAAATCTATCTTATATCTAGACCTATTCTATTTCATAACACATGTCTTCAGATATACAAAAATACCTTTACAGGTGAAATTAAAACCTGACCAAATGGTCTGTTAACTGATGACCTTAGATCAAGCAACCTGAAAGTTTAACAACAAGAAATAGTTATGGCTATTTTAAACAGCAACCTTTTACTTCTGATTAAATAAATACTGTGTAAGCAGAAAATGAAAGCAAGAAACCTAGAACCATCGACTGTTACATATAACCTTACATAGTCAATGATTGGTGGTCGGAGCATCTTGTCTATGGTACCTGTAGACTCAGATTGGTTTAAAGTTTAAATAGACAGGTTCATCATAATCAGAGGTTGATTTGGAAATACTAGAAATACATACGAAAATTACACTATTCCTTCCAGAATACCTCAAACTAGGAATTTAACTTTCTATTCTTATATATGCAAAAGTCTCAAGAGAAGTGTGAACACTTTGTAGGCTAAAATTTTCATGTCCTGGTGAGCTGTGTGCATTTTATCATTACTGTTTAGCTACAAACTTCCAGATTCTAATATTGCGTTTGGTTAAATGGATGGTGATCTTAAAGATAACATCTTTATTCTAACTGCCTTGTTGTTCATATTAAATATTCTTTATATTATTACATGATTATGTTATCTTATGTAATATAATTACTAATATAATACAAAGTAAAAAAAAAATTGGATTTTTTTGTTATTTCAAGGTCTTTTTATAGGTTGCAAATGTAACAATTTGCTAAGAAGTCATCTACTAGTTTTTTAAGAAGTCATCTTCTAAGTATTAAAAATCACATATAACCTCAGTTACAGAAAAATTAATATAGATTATATAAATGTTAATTAGCTTATCAGAACTTATATAAATAATAGTTAATTGTTATTTAATTATTAAATTGACAGCTTGTCAAATGTTATCATGTTAATTGTTTTGACACCTTGGACTATTTACTTGTGTTTATGGTCTATTAAGAAGAAATCTGTGGGGTACAAGATAAGCCCATGAAGGTAAGCAAGAACCCTCATGACAGAAGTGGCATTTTGGGAAAGAGGTAGTGACTTCACCTACATGACATACAAGTCATAAATAGTACTAGCAGGCTTGTCTGCCCTGTCATGCCAATATGACTAGCGTGCCAATAAAACATGATTCAAACTTTAATACACATAAATTTTCAACTGAAAGATTTACAATGTCAAAAGTTGTATGTGAAATTTTCAATGCAACATAGAATATGTTTGACATCTCTTCCCTTTTAAATAGATATGAAATATATAGCATTGATCACATACAGCATGTGGGTGGTTCCAAATGTTTGCATATTATTTAGAAATGCTGTCTACAATTCCTTCAAAGACTTTTTGTTTTTATCACTAAGACTATATTGTGCCAAGTTATTTGGCTCAATATCAATATTACTGGACAACCTTTATAGACCTGAATTTTGAAATTAGAAGATAGAAGCATTGTTTCATGCAACTGGCTATAAGGACCTTCACGATGTTCATTTAAAATTGTCAATATCATTAAGAAAAAAGAAAAGGACAATCCTTTCAAACATTTTTTCTTTCTATCAGATTTATTTTTTAGCTGCTTCTCTAATTGACTTAATGAATTAATTATTTTAGTTTTAAATTATGTAAAAGGTGAAAGTGTAACATAAATCTGTTGTTACTTATCATATTTATAACCTTCATTGTGCTATTGTTTGATAATCACCCATTATTTCACAGTATATTTCAGTATTCCAACCTCCCACAATGTACCTCTTATACAATTCTAGTTATTTTCTTCTTGGTAGACACAATATAGTCTTAGTGATAAAAACAAAAAATCTGTGAAGGAATTGTAGACAGCATTTCTAAATAATATGCAAACATTTTGAACCACCCACATGCTGTATGTGATCAATGCTATATATTTCATATCTATTCTCTTATTTCTATTTGCATTACCAGCATTTTATGCAATTGTCATTCAAAATTATACAAATCAATACCAAAGTTGGTGTTTGGTGTTTTATATATTAGTGTATAATTGCCTTGAAAACAATGAGACCAAGCACAGATAACAGAGGGAAGATTTTGGTTTAAAATTTCGGTACCCTTCTGGTACGAACATATTTCTCTTAAGAGTTACGATTATGTGAGGTTTCTTTCCCCAGGAAGCTGAGCCCTTTTTTTAGGCAGCCTTAGTGGCGTACTGTTTTCTTTGTGCCTTGCTGGAAGTAGATTTTCACTAGGCATTTAGCTTTATTACGGTAAGCTGAAATGGGATATCAAGTTTGAAAACTTAGGAATTTGTGTTCTTCCTTGACTTCTCTAGTTTGCTCAGACAATTAGTTAGTTGAATATTTGAAGAAGATTACAATGCTGTCTTATCTATTGTGTTCATTTCAAGGGTCATAGATAATTTCCATCCTCAGATTATATAAATTAAATATCAAGGTGGAGTTCACATGTGGAACAAATTATAAAACTTGGATATATTGAAGTAACTTTCATATTTCAATATAAAGAATACTGATGCTTTTTGTGGGAATAAATTTTCCTTAAAATTTCTTTCTGTGCAACACCAACTTCTTGTAATGAGTTGGATTTTTGTCAGCTAGGCCTTTAGGTGCGGTGGGTTTACAAGTTTAAGTTTAATTCATGACTGAGTCAGCCTAGCTCAACTTAAGATTCTAAAATATGTATTGTACCTGCAAGTTTTTGTATTAGCAAACACAGAGCAATCCAACATGAATATTGTATAGACAATAATCAAAGTATAAAATGTATTTAATAACCCAGTAAAAGAATGTAAGGTATTCCAACTTATCAGTTAATCTTAATATCCACATATTCCAAATGTTAAATATTAATAAATCCAATACTTCCCATTATTAAACATACATCTAATTAAAATCTTTAATATCAAGTTTACTATATGAAAAAGTTGAAAAATTGATTAATACTAATTCACCTACTTAGAAACTAAGAACATATTGATTTTTCATTTTGAAATATAAAATAACTTTTTGTTAATTATTTTTGAAATGACTTCATAAAAGTATAATTAGTACAGAGTTTGTTGAAATCTGAGATCATAATTAAGCAGAAATATGACAAAATCAATACAAATTTAAGAACAATACACTGAAAAAAAAAATCAGTTATATAAGAAACAGAAGACAATTTTAAGGTATACTAATCCTGAGTTGACTATTATCTTTTTACATCATGATACCTAAATTCTATTAATCCTTAAGAGACATTTAGGGGAAGGAAGCACATGAATAATGAACACAGTTTTAATGGTACCATAAAAACAGTGGGTTCATTATTCATAAATTCTATTGAAGTAACAAGGAATCAATTACATTTACACCTATCTATGGTATTTATCAATACAGTCAAATCTCACTTTCGAGCTTGCTAATAAAATTGTACAAATTTAAACCTCTTTATTTTATGATTCTGTGCCAATAAGTAACATTCTTTTTACCTAAAATAAAATTTGATTAAGATAATAGACTCTAGGTTGATCTACATACGGACTGTTAGAGTGATAAGAAAATAATTTAGAAAACAAGAATTGCTACTCAAATTTTATGTTGTCTAAAAAAGAATGTCTTCAGTTAACAGGATAATTTGCAAGAATTACCTCCCCAAAAAATGTCATTTCCAGTCACATCATAATCTAGATTAAAGTTTGAGTCTTGCGCCTGAAAATGTTCATGTGGTGTGTTTCATATATACTCTCTACGCCATCTTTAAGTTCATTTCATAGCATAGTTTAGACTCAATTCAGGTAAGAAAAGTTTCACGTGGTTTGCTGTTACAACATACTACTATTGAATTCAGGTAGAATTCTTATATTAATCTTTTATTCCTATAAACACTATTAATCTCTTCATGCTTTATTAACTCTAAACAGAGTGAAGCAAGTGCATATATTCCTGAAATAGTTCAGTTCAGAGAAAATTCCAATAAAACTGCATGGCGCCTGTAGGTATAATAAATATTCCATTGTTGAACCATGATAAATTTAATGGAGTTTGAAAAACTTTGGTAGTAAACAAAAACTTAAACTATTAAAAACAGTTGGAAGTATTGTATTGTTGCCAAAACAACCATTCTGATTTCTTAAACACGTTTAAACTTCTACTCTCAAGAATAAATCTTTTAATCTAGAGACGATAAAGTAGTAAGGGTAATGTTGGCTATATTTCTAGAAATGCTAATAAATCTGTTCAAGAAAAGAAACTACAGTGACCACCAACAGTTGTTGTGATTTAACTGGATGTCAAACTGGATGTTATCTTGTACATTAACTATTACCAAAATAACCACACCTATGAAGCCAGAGTAACTACTTCAGTTTTCTACTACTGCAGTTGCAGAGTCATCCAGAATTTTGGTCTTTTGTTTGACTAAGGGTGACATTGAGTCTTCAACCCATTTTCATATTGACCATGATTATTTCAAATAAGAAAGAAATAAACAAAATAAATGTGCTTTGGAAAGAGACTTCAACTGGAGAAAAACCAAAAATTCAGAAGTCTCACATGAACTTTCAGCGGACCAAATTCAATATCTGAGTATAGAAGGTTATCATGTATTCAACCACAATCTTAAAATGAGTTTATCATAAAAAAATATGTAGAGGAAAAACTGTCTGATAAATTGATAAAAAAGGTGATAAATACAACTCAAATTTCATCAAAATCTAAAAATAAATACAGATAGTTCACTTTGAGTGGCATGTTACAATTTTAGGATAGAAAATTGATAAATATGACCTAAAAGTCTGAACAAAGGACTTCTAAAACCAGCAGACAAAATTTAAATTTACTCTATTTCAGTCTAACCACATTGAATGAACGTTTAGAAATATTGTGGTATGAATTACATTTAATAAGACTTTAAAGGGATAATAGGTCTTAGCATGATGGTAAAATTTTAGTTCTCAATAAAGGTCAATATGAGTATATATTCATCAGTGAACTTCCCTGATGTTATAAAGTAACAGAATCTCTTAAAATCTTGAAAACTCGCAAAACTAAGTCATTTTTTTAAAATGCTTAATCAATTTATTAAGCGTTTTCCAATAATCAAATGCATCTTTATGGATAATTACTTAGTTTTTTAGATGTTTATTTATTTTTTTTATGTTATTTAAGGTAGCAGGTATATTTACTAATGAAAAGAGTTCTTTCTGACCAAATTTAAAATTTTTAAATTTTATGTTCATTCTAAGACCTATTATCCCTTTAATGAAAGGTATTGAATGTTTTTGATGTTATTAATTTTGGGTCATTAGAACAGAACTGGATGTTGCCTCTGACAAAAATAGGTTGACAAATCCAACGATGCTATTTCAGCCTATGTGAAATGGAACCCAAATCTCGTGAAAGGTAATCATTATAAGAATGTTAAAAGATATACAGGTTACAGGTATGTGTATTAATGTCAATCACAGACTAATGACTATATCATATAGGTGAAACTAATCATTGGTTATAGTTCTTATTACTATCATTTCAACACCTTGATATCAATATACCTTATATCAATAATCAAAGTATTCTCACATAACATAATTAATTGATTTCTAATGTTCAGAGACTTTATTTTCATTAAGAATATATAAGGAATTGGGTCATACAATGTTTTGATTATTATTAATTTTTGTAATTTCTTAAATGCATCATTTCCATCTACTTTATGATACATATTTTAAAATTGAAAGCCTCAATATCTAACCAACTTCAAATTCTGTGTATTTTGAGATACATAAATTTTCTGTTAAAAATGCTTTTTTTCCACCATGTTCATTTTCTTCTTACAGCCGACATAATTATAATTGGTTTTTGCTTTATTCAGTTGAAAACAAGAAGGTAACAATATTGATGATAATTTACATTATTTAATTGTTATAAATTATTGTTAACAACTAGTCAGATAAAATTTACAATAATAAGAAGCAGTCTTTGTTTGTCTTAGTTAATATTAAAAACTAAAAACAGATACACCAGTTTATAACTAATACCCATATACTTATTATTTCTTGACACTTTAATAGAACTTTGACACCTTAAATGTATTTCACTATAAAAGTGACACTGATTTATATCACAAATTTTGATTTTTTAAAATTTTATCATGGTCTAAAAGCAGATTGACAAAAGAATGATATGTTAAAAAATTTGGAAAATGTTTTTTTTTTCAGAAAATATCTAATTAAATTTTAAAATCACCAGCAACTGGCAATTTAAGAATCAAGGAAAATGTTTTTGATTTTTGGATCAACATTAAATAGAGCCTTGTATCAAGCAAACCTAAGTTTGTCTAATCAAATTACTTCAGATATATTTATTTTACACTAAAACCTACCAAAATTTCTTAAAAACATGTACAATTTAATTCTTTATATAATCTTACTAAGGCAGTGCAAGTGCTTGTTTTTGATGGAAATTTCTTTTTCATTCTACTCGACTACTTCATGACCAAGGCCTATGTTGTTTATTTTCAGTTAATATATATTCTTATTTCACCTCTACATTAAAGAATTTAACAGGTAGAAAAAGGTATAGATTACACTAGTTAAACTGGTTAACATATACTATCTATCAACAGTATTGTAATATAAAAATAGTAATTAGTATTATTCTATATCTACTACACAGATTTCACAGATTCATTCTTTCTCGCTTTCAAAATTAGCTTCTTTTAACTTGTTTTTTTTTTCTCTAAGCATCATATTTCTTTGATGTTTTTGATGTAATTCAGTTTGCAGATTTAGAAAAGGAAACATTGATGTTTAAGTAATTAAGTATTTACCATAGAAAGAAGGGCACAAGGACACTAATGTTGTCAATTGGCATTAATAAGTTGCAAATAAAATAAATTCAATTTAAGTGACACTTTCGCGAAAAAAAAATAGGTTGTTATATCCAACTGAATCTCTTACAGCCATTTTGATTGTTCGACCCAGATGTAAATTTGTAAGAAAATCCAAGAAAGATCAATGCCAAGTAGCTTGGCAAAGGATCAACTGGAAGAGAGGATCCCAAGTGAACTTCAAAAAATGGTTTCTTCTTCCTTAATGTATCATGTTAACCTTTATTTCAAATGATATAAAATTTACAATGTTTAATGACCTAATATGATTGATAGTTAACGCCCATCAAACTCAGCATGCTTGTCTCGGTGCACCACAGATTATGTTTGTTTATACTTGTCTTCAAACAAAATATACTGCTTTTCATTTCAAATGTTTAAGGAGATAAATTTCAAAACAAAATAATATGTGTGGTTCCGGTAACCTGTTTGAAAAAAAATAGGGTAGGTAGGTAGGTATTTTTTTTTTTTTTTTTTTTTTTTTTTTTTTTAACCAGCAGTCTACCTTTGTATGCAACCACTACCTAAATGTAGTGAAAACAAAACTAATAAAATAGGAATGAAAGTTAGGTCTATATTTTAATTAGACTGTCACATTTTCTGGTTCCTATTTCCTAGAACTTCCATAAGTAGCAGTTGCCATATTTGGTGTAGTAGGCCTAGATAACAGACAACAGTGCAATATCTAATCATGCTTTTCTACAACCTTAGACATATGTAAATCATGAATAACTCCAGGACAAAATTTATCATTATATTAAAATAGCCTACAGCCAATACTAGATCTGTTTTTACTGTTGCCATGTTGGCCCAACCTACCTGGCTGTTTTCTTTTTAGGAAAGCCTCTACCACCAGCCATTAATAACTCAAAAGCATTTGGCCTTGCCATCTTTACAGAGTCTCCTTCTTCAGTGTTAACAGCTATTGACAATGTGCACTCAAATTCGAACTGTCGAAAGTTAAATAAGGAAACTACTTCCCCTACAGTCAATGACGGTACAATAGAATGAGATTGACTAGTCACATTAAACGGGTTATCATCTACGCCTATATCAGATCCAACTTCATGATACTCTTTAAATAAATCCAGAAAGGTTCTGGAATTTAATACAGGCATTACGGCACTTTTCTTTTCTTGGTGGTCACATTTCTTAAAAGTTAGACAAAGCACGCTACATGAAGCAGCCATTTTAGAGAAAAAAGGGAGATAACCAGTCGGGAATCGGGAGCAGTTCGTTCTAAGCAATTCTGCGAGTATTATTTTTGTCGCGTGATTATTTCTGTCAGTAGTATTTTAACAATATAGACGTTTGAAGGTCTGAATAATCGAGACTATCTAGTTTCTTACCGTAAACAATAATGTAATCGCGTATGTTGATTAACACGAACCTAACTTTGTTTTCTATTTGCTACTGCGACTTATGTGTGATTTATTTAGACCAATACGGGAGTGGGTTTTCTCATCGATCGGAAAAAAGTTTAGGGTCGGGGGTAAAAATTAGGGTCGGTCGGGTAACCGGAACCACACATATTATTTTGTTTGGCTTAAAGGAGATAAATTTATAATCAAAATAAGATAATTTATCAGTAATAGAAGTTAATAGTTTTGTCTGTATTTTCATTCCAATGTTTGGGTTATTTGGTTTATCAACATATTTTTTCACTAGTGCTATGGAATATAAAGAATATAATATAACAGGTGTTAAGATAAGAGTGAACACGAGGCTTGTAAATTCATCTTCCCTTATCTATCAAATATCTTTACCTCTCAACAGATTCACATTTAACTTGGGTAGCCTTGATTTTTTTTTATCCTTTTCATAATAATATTGTTGTTCTTAGAATAAAAATCAGTTTTGGATTTATTTAACAACATAAAATAAGTTTTGAATATATATACACGATAAATATTCCTTAGGGAAGTGTCAAAAGATGATTATGCCTTAAATTCAGAAGTCAGAGAATTCAAAGAAAAGTCTTACCTTTTACATACAGCATAGCAGCATAGGAATAAGCCACACCCACATCATTTTCAGCAACACATTCATATTTCCCTGCATCTTGTTCTTGACTTAATTTAATTTGTAGATAGCCTGAAAGAGTTTTAGAATTGTTTACTTGAAAATTGGATGCGATGTTTGATAAAAGATCTATGTAAAATTGAACAAGAGTTTCACGCTATGCAATTTTCACAAAACTGATATATGAACTCTTTAGTTTTGACTTAAGGGGGTTGACAACCTTATCGTTCCAGGTGTATTTCAATCAAGAAACGTATTAAGTTTATATCCATTCTATTTGGCATTAAAAGAAACTCATCTAGTAAAAATTTTAGCTCAATCGCTTCAGTAATTCGTCTGATATCCGTCCATGAAGATAATCTATTTATAGAACAAAACGGGGTATTCCTCTATATAGACGTACAAATTACGTTGTCAGTTGACATTTGTGATTACAACGTCATCGGCTAAAAAAACATTCTCTACGTTTACCGGTCAGTTATTGTTAATATCGGCACGCGAAGTAAGAGTTTGTGTATCGTGGGAATCCAGAAGTCACGTGATGTCCCATAAATCATTATGTCACATGTAAACAAAGAAAATTTTATGATTGGTGGGTAGGGGTGTTTTGACATGTGCTAATCCATTGTTTTAGCACTCCAATTATGTGGATATCGGTGCATATCGATGCCTAAAAGGTGCTTAAAGATTTCTACAGCATGAAAGACAATCTTTTAACAACATGATCGTTAATTACGTAAGGTTTACAAATTGTTTGCAAAATATTGAAAAAAAATGCCAATTTCCAAAAGCATATCTCGCTTACAATTTATCCGATTTTTACAAACTTTGGCTTCAGCTAAAGCTTACGATGTCCTCTATAACTTTACGTTGGCTTTTTTTTATAAAATGAATAGTTTTTTAAAAATTAAATTTTTCGTTAATGCACTCGCAAAATTTTGATTTCTATCAATATCTTCAAAACAAAACAAAATTTTCCAAAAAGCCAACGTAATTTTGTAGAGATACTTGTAGACTTGCGTTATGCAAAATTTCAACCTTCTATATTAAATAGCCTAGTAGATATGCTAATTTTAAGGGAATAATTGACGTTTTTTTCGTTCATCTTTCATACCCTATATCTTAAAGTTGAAATGTCATAAAGAAATAAATTTTATATTTTTGGATAGCTGAAAGTCCCCTCTTTCCATTGATATTTAAATATTTCAGATAGGTGGAAAAGAAGTGGTTGAAATCGTCTATTTTTTGTTCATAGGTTTAGGGTTGTCAACCCCCTTAAGAAAAGACCCATTTAATGCTCCATAAGAAGCACCTTTTTGATTCATAATGACAAACACATGTCTTAAACAACAATCGAATGTCAAAATGATTCTGAAATGCATATTATTATGCGACCAGTTGGACTTCTAAATTTGCAGTGTTCAATAAGCACAGCAGCCTTAGCCACAATGATTATATTGCATAGTTGCATTCAAGGAGTACTATATAGTAGGCCCTTCTTATTTAATTATCAATATATCAAGTTACCTGAATCTAATAATGTTATTCTAGGATCACTCATGTCTACAGGTAGATAGTCCTTTAACCAGTATACTGTAGGTTCTGGATTGCCCTCTACTTCACATTTCATTAACGCATTGTGACCTTTTTCTACAGATTTCAGACTAGGATTAACTACGATACGTGGATAACCTACTGGAATATCTGAAATCAAGATATAGAATAAGATTACAAAAGAGGTTTAATACAAACCCAATCCATGCATTTTATCAAATACAACTTCCATATTAAATATATTGACATTGTATGCAGACATAAAGTTTCATATAATTTACATAAAACAGACAAAACACAGTTTGCTTTTAAAACAAACAACTGAGACAATTTTTCTCTTTACTGAGATTCATTACAACCACACTAAATGTATGGCATAGACAATTTAAATGATAAAAGGGAGAGAACTCTATTTATACAAATTTTAGTTATCTCCCTTTAAATAGTTAAAATTTAACATAATTATATTAACAGACATGAAAAAGAAACGGCGTAGAAGGCCAAAAGAAACAGAAAAACCTATACACAAGTAAAAGAAAATCCCTAGAAATAAATAAGACATACATAATAGAGGAAATGAAAAAAAAACTTAATGAAAAAAGAAAATATCTATAGCTCTGTTGAAACAATGCTTTCCATCAATAAAAATATTTACAAAAGTACTTTGTGTCATTAATAAAAATATTTACAAAAGTTCTTTGTGTCATAAATCAAAAATATTCAAAAACAATGGACTTATGGAATATCCATACCTGTGTTTTTAAAAAGCAAAAACTATTTTGTTTTAGTAGTGAAGCAAAAACTCACTCAAGCCTTTCTATTGAAATCATGCAATGCTTTAGTTGTTATTTAGCCTAACTATCTGAGAGATACTATGCAAGATGTGTTTTCAGCAGAACCAAGATAGGACATAATTGTGTACGTATATCTTCAAGCAAGAACAGAAAAATTCAGCCTCTTTATTATGTATTATTTCACTTATTATTATGTCGAAAGTTTAGCCAATAACAGTTTTCTGTTCCAGCTTAATTTTAACTCAATATATCTCCAAAATACAAACACCATGGAGAGACCTAGTCATCCACAAGATGACTTAAGACAAGGACAAAACTATAACATAATCTATTTAAACAAAATTATACAGGCAACATTCCAAACAGAAAACAAATTAAAACATTAGGAATCTAGGTTGAATTTTAATGTTGTGTTTTAAATTCTGCCAGGTTAAACAATTTCTGCAGAAAATTAGATAAAAGCGAAACAGGAATAAGGGTCTACATTGAGGGTTGTAAATTGGGAGCAAAAAGACAAGAAAATGGGGATCATGTCAAATAAAACACACTGTAATTTTTTACCTTCATATTTGACTACCCATGGATTTGAACCTAAATTTTGATAAAATAATACATAAATTTAATGACATATATGTATGACTATTTCTCAAATTGATGATACAGTAGTTTTCACAATATCATGCTTAAGATCCTATCATTTTACTCAAGTAAAACAAATAGACAGCACATTTAAAACCTAATAACTTCTATTTCTACTGAGCATACAAACCAAAAGTGTTGAAGCTCCACACACAAATTGAAAAAAAAATCTTTAGATAACAGTAACATTCTTAATGCTAGTTTGGTTACTGAAAGTTTGTTGGTCATTTGCACTATCTGAGTCTATCAAGTTGAAAATAGTTTAATATTTGAATGTAGCAAAAATAAAAAAAATCTGAATTAAAAGAATGTCCCACAAAAACCTGCAGATGGACTTTTCATGACTCGTGTTCCAATTCCGTAAACAGGCAGATACTTATCATCTTTTCTTCTATTAATAACTCAAATTTTGACAAGTATTGTCTTGAAAGTTATGTTTATCATTATTAGTTAGATGTTCCAGAAAATAATCAGAAAAACACACAGACAACAGCAACACATGATGTGCTATTCTAGCGTACAACAGGGGGTCCCACTTTTGCTGAACCTGTTGGTAAAACAGGGAATCGGTTGTGTTTAAACTGTTCATCTACTTTTTGAAAATGGTAAAATGGTAAACCTGTTTCAGTTCTGAAATTGTCTGTGTTATAGTTTGTCAAATTTAGACGTAGGCCTACATAAAGTCTAAAAGGTCATGCTACACCCTTGAAACTAACATAGTCCAGTTGAACAGGGTCCATTTAGGTCAAGTCAAGCTTGCTTAGTTTCAATTTATTCTACCCAGAAATGGAATTGACTGGTCAATTTCACTTTATAATTGGACTGAATATGCAATATTTTGCTTGACTAAATGTTATTAATGCAATTTTCCCTAGATAAATTTTTTAGAAATCATGATATTTAACAGGACATTCAATTATAAACAGATATCTATTCACAATGAGGATACAAAGACATTTATCAACATAGAACACAAAACATACATCATACATAAAACAATGGACATGGATGATAGACAAAGAATGAATTTAATGATATTTTCTCAATAGACACAATACAGCATATCTTGTCAAATGAAACATTACTATTAATTGTGCTCATTCGATTTCTGAGCACCATTACAATATTATAAGTAAGATCAGAGTTATTTCCCCTCCACTGCAAAACATTGGTATCAAGTTCAAAAACAATTTGGTAATGCTAGATTAATACTAACATTAAAGTTAAAAAGGTCAAAACAAGTACTAGAAATAATACCTAGGCAGTGTCTGATGCTCAACATTTTATCTTGGAAGTGATTCTGTCATTTAAATATAAAGCCAATAATAAATATTCAAATTAAACAAAAGCTATATTTTGGGAGATTTATGGGAACTTTCTTTTCGATAAAGCTTGGTACACGACTGCTGTAACGTCACAAAAAGTTCTAGATTCAACCTAGAAAATCTAAGAAAAGTGTATTTAATTACAGTATAAGGTCAAATCTGGCTGCAGGAACTGTTCCGAAAAAGCTGTTTTAAATGACAGCATGGTAACCATGGAAACTGATAGAATATTTCCACAAGATCAATATAAGATATTCCAGTTGACTGGCTGTTGCTATTGACAACCCACCATGTTAAATAATGCCCGTTACTTCAACTTGGGACAAAATATTTTCTGTTCCTGTCTTGGCATCTTACAACATTGATTTCAAACCAATTTTTTTTAATTAAAATATGAAAGATATGATGAATTCAAAATGTAACTTTGAAAATTTTCTGAATATGTTACTCCAAAACCCTACAGTCACAACACAAACTAGAAACCCTACAGTTACAACCCAAACTAGTCTATTTCCTTACAAGAGATCTTCATTAAAAAGTCTGACTTATATCTGTAATTTGATTTAATGCAATTGAAAAGAGGATACAAAGACAAGCCTGTACAGGCTTATATAAGTTTGCTTCTGTAATTTAACCTATGCATAATGTAAGCATATGACACGAAATACCACTATCTTATCTATCTCATGTATTATGTAACCATCAACTGAATGAATGAGCTAAAACAAAAAAGAAAGAAGAGTATTCATGAGACTTGTATCATTCTATCTTTATCTTTGTTTAAGAATGTAAGCAGAGATCAAACAGATATAGCCTCCAGATCAAATAATAACATTGACATATATGCGCTTTTTATGGACTTTCAATTTGCCACGAAACATACTTATGTAAAATATAGATTGAATCGAAGCAGCAATTGATTCAATCATAAATTCCTCATCATTTTTTTTTCAGGAAATCAAACATCATTTTAAAATGCAAGTTAAAAAAGATAAGTTTTAGCGATAAAAAACTTATATCATAAATATATTTAAAATTTGCAAATTTTAGGTTTGGAGAAATTTATTCAATAAGTTTCTGTTTCCAAACGTATTATGATTTAAAACTGATAACAGAGAGCTAAATGGAAAACCTAGCCAGTTATAACAGATCAATACTAAATTTATTTTTATTTGAAAATAAGAGACTTGTTGCTGCACTAAAACACAGTGGTTTCCTAATAATAACTACTATCATTATTATTCTATGAAATAACATAGTATTTATGGTAATGAACCAGTCAAGATCACCTTTCATACAATACTAGGCCAATCTTATTGATTTTCTCTTGTCTTTGATTCAACATAATTAGATAACTCTTGCAGTGGTATTTTTCTAGCTCAAAGAATTCAACTACATATAATTTATTATTTAGAATTACTCATAGCACTGATTGGGACAAACTCTTTAGTTTAAGAAAATAAATATGGCGGTCAAATTCTAATTAACTTTTAATGTTAGAAAAAAACTTCAACAGAACAGAATGAAAATAAAAGAGACATTAAACTAGATCTAACTAAGATGAAAAGCTAATCTTGTGAATTTGTAGGATACAAAGAATATTAGGAGTACTTTGAGCTTCCTGACTTGTAGCCGCAGATTGAATAGAAATTATGTAAATTGAAATGTGATAGAGAACAATATCGCTGAATTCACCAAACATTGCCATGTTGTGGGAACTATTGATTTTCTGCCTTCTAGAGAAAAGACAGAAGTGAGAAGGTAGAATTAGTCATGAAAATTAAACACTTATTTTACTACAACACTCACACAGTCTGTCTTACATAAATAAATAACAAATATTGACTGGTAACAATCTTTACTAATGTAATAACTAGACACATAACCGACTGGTACCAATCTTTACTACTGTAATAATTTGAGACCTTCTTGAATGGTAACAATCCTTACTACTGTAATAACTTGACACATTACTGACCAGTAACAATCTTTACTAATGTTATAATTTGAATCATAACTGACAAGTAACAATCTTTACTAATGTAATAATTTGAGACATAACTGACAAGTAACAATCTTTACTACTGTAATAAATTGTAACATTACTGACTGGTAACACTTTTTACTAATGTAATAGTTTGAGACATTACTGACTAGTAAAAATCCTTACTACTGTAATAACTTGAGACATTACTGACTAGTAACAATCTTTACTACTGTAATACCTTGAGACATTACTGACTGGTAACAATCCTTACTACTGTAATAACTTGACACATTACTGACTAGTAACAATCTTTACTAATGTAATATTTGAGACATTACTGACTGTTAACAATCTTTACTAATGTAATAACTTGAGACATTACTGACTTGTGACATTCTTTACTACTCTAATAAATTGAGACCTTTCTGACTGGTAACACTTTTTACTAATGTAATAGTTTGAGACATTACTGACTGTCTAGTAACAATCTTTACTAATGTAATAACTTGAGACATTACTGAAATGTGACAATCTTAACAACTGTAATAAATTGAGACCTTACTGACTGGTAACAATCTTTACTACTCTAATAACTTGAGACATTACTGACTGGTTTACTACTGTAATAATTCAAGACTTAATCCTACATGGTAACAATTTCTACTGCTGTAATAACAGAATATATCTTCCTGTTTTATGGTATATATATTTTTTCTTCTTTAGTAATTTCAATTTGGTGAGAATTTTAACAGTCACATTCCAAGATAAAATGCTTTATTTCATGTGCCTTAAATCACTAACTAAAGGCAAATAAATCAATCATGAAGATGCCTTACATCACATAAAGGTGAGAAAAGATAAAATAAGGTGTCAGGTACAGTGTACAGTGCATGATCAAAACAGTAAAAGATAATAGAATCTTAAATAAAAGATAAAGTGAATCTTGTTGTGAATTCAATTCATCTATTTCATTCTATATTGATAATCCCTTATTGGGCACAGCATCAGACACTCTACCTCTTCTAATGACAGGTTTACTCTGTGTTTTAACATATTGTCTTTCGGAGATTTGAGAGTTTCGTCTTGATGATTCCCAACAGTAGTGTCAATTCAAATTCATAAAAAATGATAGGAAATATAATAAGTAAAAGAAGACTCACCTGTGTCGGCCATTTTTCTAAAAACTTGTAAAGTTGCATTAGCCCTGGCTTCACCAAGACCATTATCAGCCACGCATGTAAACACAGCATCATCTTTTTTAGATTTGACAGGATCTATCCTTAACACAGTTAGATGTGGACTTTCTTCTATGATGTATCTGTTTCTACGGGGATTTATTTTTCTGTTCCCTTTCTCCCAATGGAATGACGGTGCTGGATTTCCTGATGCTTTACAGAAGAATGAAACTTTTTCATCTTCTAAAACTTTTTGATTCTTTGGTTGTTGGGTGATTCGTGGAGGATCTACAAAATAGAAATGATATCATCTTAATAACAGATAACATTCAATTGTTGTCCATGATTTCTTGTGGCTGTTTCTGTTGGACAATTTTTTTATTCTTTTATTGTTTGATGGAATATATATTGGACATTTCCTGAATAAAACTATGAATATTAGTTTAATAATAAAATTTCAAACTTCGAATATTGAATTAAATTTTGTTTCGCATGAAGTAAATTAAAATTAATAAGGAAACATGCTGATCAAATCATTTAATAACCATCTCAAAATCACGTAATCTCTTTAGGTGATTTTCCCACAGTTTTGTTTACATACTTTTTTTTTAAAAACCTTTTATTTTTAAAATGATGAATGTTTTATCAACTTCAAATAACTTCCTAAGTTAATAATAAACATCAAATAGTTTGTCAACTGATTTTGAATATCAAAACTTACTCTCTACATAGTCGATGTAGCGATAATTTAACGTTCTGTTGGTCGGTACTGAAAAATGATTTTTATCATATAGCTTTTATGGCGTAAACTAAACTAGTTCCAAAATTTAAATTTGTTCTTCCTTGTTCATGGTCATAAGAATCAATGGATCATTGCAACTAATTTATATAAAGATGTATAGAAAAGACAATTAAAGTTCAAAGTCATATCTATATATTTTATTTTAACATTGAAAATTTAACAAATATTAACTTTGATTGTCTTATATTTTTACATTTCTTTGTCTACAGTTTGTTCATGTTCTCTGAAAAGATTTATAAATATTTTTTATATTTCTTCCTTGTTAAGATTAATTAACAATAGGACCTATTTAACTTGGAAAAACACATTTAAACAAATTATTATTGAATACTTATTCATTTCCTTACAAAACTTCTTGACTTATATGTAACATTCATGACAATTGCATACTAAAATTTATATTGTTCATAACATTTGTACTTTCAGACCAAATACTTGAAATTTGACATCTATTGTCTAATTTATTTTGTAAAGATATGAATGATAAACATTCAAACAATATATGTCCCTCGTAAAAAAAAACTTTCCAGGTTTACAACAGACTATTGTACAAAACTTAAAACATGAATAATATACATATTAATTGTGATTTACAAGACTAACAAACAATCAACCAGAAGTCAAAATTGTCATGGTATGTTTGGGCAGAACAAACATGTTCACTAACATAAAGAATTGAATATGAAACATGTCAAACATAAATCAAGTAATCAATCAAAGTCAGATCATGTTTCATATCAAACAATCAATCAATCAATATCAGTCAATAAAGAATGTCAGTTCCTGATAATATTTTATACTTCAATCAAAATGACTCAACATTTCAGGTACAAAACTTTCACAATCAAGCAAGCCTGGATTTTATTTTCAGATTTCATTATATAAATCTTTCAACTTTAATTAAATATTAACAATTAAGACAATGATATCATTCTGAAACCCAACATGCATAGTCAGTTGGTAAGCTCATGCTTATAAATAAAACTACTTCTTCAATATGCACCATGAAGAAAGTCATCAAAACTTAAAATATTTGAACTTAATATATTGCAGTCATAAAGTCATAAGCTTGACTTAAAATAGGACAATTAACTTGTTACCGAAATTACACAATCCAGGCTTCTTGAGTCTTTATTAGTACTTGGACTGTCTCAAAATATAATAAAAAAGTACTTCTGTCTAAATGTATTCCATAATCAATACATTAAATCAAAGATAAGTTGATATTAAATTTTTATATGTTACTGTCATTTTCATACATTTCATACATTCATGAAATAATATGACTATGTCCCCATACATAGGCTTGAGTATCTGAGGAAAATACTCAATTAAAGGTGATCTTAAGTAATGTTGAAGGATAAACCCTGAAGGCATATTTAATGGAAACATAATCCAAGATTAATTAAAATCTGAATCAATATAGATATATAATATCTCAACATAATATTCTAATCTGGGTGGATTTATTATTTCTTAAATCTAATTCATGTGCATGATAATTGAAATATACTCCTAATTCAGACAAATTTATTACAATAAAATCATATTAAATCATACAAATCAAAAAGTCAACTTTATACGATGGCAGACACCAAATATCATGAAATGGTAGGAACCAAGAACTTTGCACAGTTGACAAGAGCAAATCATGATTGGCATAAAAAGCATGCCTTAGCTGATGTCAAGGGCACATAATGGTTGGAACCATGAGAATGTCATAGCCAACACCAAATGTACATCATAGCTGGCATCAATGCTGATACCAAGTGTATATAAGCTCTAACACCATATTATGGCTGACACAAAGAGCATATCATGGTATTTATAATGGGCTGACACTTAAAACATATCAGGATTGTATCAATCGGTACCATGGCTTGAAATATGCCCATACCACAGCTGGAACCAACAGGCATAGAAGGGCTGAAACCAAGAGCATACTATGGTTGCAAACAAAAGAATATTAAGCTTGACACAAAGAGCATAATATAGCTACAATCAAAAGCATGTCAGACCAAGACGTAGCAATCAAAACAACAATTTTTAGCAATCAAACTATCAACAATTTACATTGGATAAGCTGGTACTGCTATTTCATTGAGATATTTGATATTGAGTGAGTCTGCTCAATTCATATTGCTTGTTGTATTTTAATTTCTTTTGTGTGTACAGTATCCTCATGCATTATGCCTGCGTATCAAATTTCAAATCAAGTTCAGACTAATACAAGATAAATTTGATTATTAGATGACATTAACATTGTGTACTAATGGACCCCTCAGAAAGCATCAGGACTGCTTTATATTGACATTGTGTAGTGTAATTTCACAACACGGGTGGTATGATAGCAAGAATATTAGTGATAGTGTTATGAAGAAATTCAATAGGGATAATATAATAAATAAATAATTAATTAGATTGATGAGACAGAAGTTAATAACTATTAACATCAATTACTTTATTCTATTCTTTATTTTGCTATTCTCTTTTCCTTAATTCATATCTGATCATCCCAATATTCACACTTACTGAAACTTTTTTCACTGAAACATGACCAATTTCAAATCGCTTCTATGACCCTTCGTGATCAGACACAACCATTCTGCTTAAGATATTAATCAGCACATTAGGGTTAAAATTTAGGCTTGTGTGCCTCCAGCAAAACAGTTCCATTTAAAATAAACCTTTCAAATTCCATGCTCGCTCAGTTACAAATTCAATTTCGATATAAGGATCAAACTTATTGTGAATGGCACCGGCACTATTGTTTTTATGTCTTTCAAGTGTTATTCAGGTTCATTATGGATGATGGATGTCATATAATAAAGTAACCTTTTACAAAACTATTGAGAATTAAACAAGTAAAGTCTATTTATTTTCATTTTGAAAATTACATCAATAGTTATTGAAAAATCATCAGATTTAAGATTAGCTATTTTAAAGGTTATTTCTAATTTGGTAACTGACATTTTTATATTTACGCATTATGAAATAAGACTACATCTTAAACCATGCGTAAAATTAGGATAACTAATCCATCCTATCCCATAATAGTCACAGAGCTCTAGTCAAACAATAATATGTTAATCATGAATTAGAATTGTACATGTGTAAAGAATAAGAATTTTCCTATGAAATTTGAACAGAATCTTTTTTATTTCAATGAAGAGACAAGTAGAAGGAAATGCTCTCATCCATGTTGCATTAAGGAAAAGACAACAAGGAAACTGATAATTCTCCTGTTGCACCTCTCCACACCATTGGTGGTAAGTGATAAAACATGCAATTTTTCTAACTGACAAAAGAATAGAGAAGGAAATGATCCATATGATCAAATGCAATAAGTTGATTTTCTTGAATAGATTTGCTGAAAGGATTGTTGACCTTCTATTATCATTATGGACACATGAACTTGTCAGATGTCTGCCTAGTTTATGATGTTTGACCTCAGCTTCTTTAAGTGAAAGAATGTGAAGAGATACAGATTGGAGGCAATTAAAGTGTTAAAGATTATATCCAGTCTCTGGTATTAAATATCATTGTAAAAGGAAATGGGTGTTTAATAGAAAACAATAAGTGGAAACAATGTCCACTTTTATAATAGCTTCTAGCAAATTATCATATCATATTCTTTATGGCTAAGGTCAGCTAGGGGTTAACCCCCCAGATTAATTTCATATCTCACTAACAGGTACTTCAGCATGTTTATACACATATAAAACATATTTTATATTGAGATGTGATTTTAATATCACCCATACAGGTTTTTAGTTAGCTTTACAGTACTGCCTAACTTTTTACTCTTTCAACAATGAAATCATTTGACCTGCAAAATTTTCGATGAATTGCTAGTGTGCAATCTAGGCACAAATATTGCTTACTTTAATGCTGGAATCTTATAATTTGAATGTAAAAAATTATTATGAAAGGTAATAGTAATAGTACAACTAATGAATTAATCAAGAGATACCTGGTGTTAAAAGCAAGTCTCCTAACACCTTTAGTCAATGCCAAGCAACATCTTCCATGTTGTACACTAGAGGTATTATAGTTAAATGTTTTAAATATCAAAGTTTTTAGAAGGTTGAGAAGAGTTATTGAGTAAAAATTCCTCAGATTGTTGACAAGTAAAAGATTTAAGTCTGTAAGGTGACATATTGTAAGGTCATCACGAGACAAGTCTCAATGTTTCTCTCTCCATCCTCTATCTCTAGTGAATTAAACTGTCAACTTCACATCAACATACTATTATAGAATATAGTTTCACAAATGAAAAGGAAAAATCCTGAGATAAGAAGAATTGCTTAATGAAAACTTTCACTCAAACAAGAGAATATTTTAAGACGAGTCTCAGAAATCTATTTAATGTAAATGTCTTGTCAAAGTGAAATGCGCTGACAGACTGTAGGATGAATACAAGACAATATGAATAATAATATTATACTTAATCAATTGGATCTTCAGATCTTTAGACATCTCATCTTCTTTATCTGCAGTGGACAGTTATGTTTGCCACATTTCACATACAAACTTGTCAGTCAAAATATATAATTAAATATGATTTTTTACTCATATCAACTTATATGATAAAATTTAACAATGGAATAATAAATCAAAGCTTTCAGTATGGAAAATACATTCAATGAAGAGATACTTTTTCTTGGTCTTATTTCTTACGTGTTATAATTAGATATCAGAGAGCATCATCAGACACACTGGCACCTGTTATTCAGCATTCAGAGTCTTAATACGAGATTTCATTCATACCACTGAAATCAGAAATGTATTTCCCAGTGAGAAACTTGGGTAGGTAGTGGACAATGTCTGTCCAAAACAGATGTTACACAAACAGCAATGACAGAATGGCCAGTGTTGGTGGTTGACTAGAAGATTGTGCTCTACTGATAACTTTCAAGATGTGGATCAAAACAGGTGGGGTGAAACAATACAGGACAGAAAATGGATCAGAAGAACAGAAGTTTTACCATATAAAAACATATGTAAATGAGTAACTTTGAAATGTGTTAGAACAGAATAGAAATTAGTAGGTGGAAGAGAGGAAAACCTTAGGGAGGTAGAAAAGGTCAAATAGTATGAAATACAATACAAGATAACTAATCATATTTCACCAATCTTAATGTCAAAAACTAAATAATTCCAAACATTGTTATCAGTCCCATATGGTATTAGTGACTATTTATTAGTATGTATTGTAACCAAATACTAATTTATCCTGGTACCATATCTCACAAAATACCAATTCTGGCATCCATTTATAACATTATCTTTATGGTTTATCAGGAAATTTGGACCAAATGTTATATTTAGTATGTCAACAATGTAAGTGACATGAAATGGCTAAATTCTGATCATATTTACTAACAAATGTTTCACACATAAATTATAATTGACCCACTGGATGTTCAGGACTTCAATTTCTAAATCCTAAAAGTACAAGAGTAGTATATTTCAGATCTACAATTCACAACCTGCTTGACTCATGAAAACTAACAACGACATGCAGCGTGCAACAGTTAAAATATTCTTCAACAGAACCATTGGCCTTCAGTAATTCACAATCATTGAAACATTCAGAATACTAGAGTGCCTTGATACTTTTCATTATAACTCCTCAACCTGCCTCACAAGTATGTAAAATAAACCCTTTGCAACATACTAAGAAGGATCAGCTTATGTATGACCTTTGTATATGTTAATATTCAATCTTCAACAATGTTTGCATTTGAAGATTTAATTTGGTAAGGTTGATAAAAGTGTACAGTATATTGCTGTAAGCTATATAGATTACAATGGTAGAGAGATGATCTAAGTTATAATCATTAATTATAATATTTATAAGACTTCATTGTCTCAATCTTATATAATATTATAATAACTAGACATCAAAGGTACAGTGATATAAAGATTGGTATTGTAGTCTGATTTCATAATAATAATCTGTACACAATGATAATATTATATCACAGATAAAATCTTTATCATAGAAATCAATAATATATTTAACTGAGAAACAACTAACTGAAATATATCCCCAACTGAAATGGGCATTTTTGTAATGCCTCTGTGATTGAATTAAACTCCTTGATTCTTATAACATTGCTGTACAGAAATAACTTTCCAGGCATTATAGTAACATTCAGTACAACTAACACTGGAATGAAATTAAGTGACACCAAGGATTTGTTGAACTAAAAGCAACATCATTTACATCTACTGAAGGATCTTTGGTGTTCACATCATATAAATTTGGCCTGCATCCTTCTTATCAAATTTAAGCATCTAATGCATCACATACTGAATCTGAATGCTCAAAACCAAAATTAAATTCAGGACCTGCAAGTTAGCCCCATACTGACAAGTGCAAGTCTCCAGATGGAACAACAAGCAATACTAGGGAATTGATCAATGAATGATATGACCCACAGTCAATCAGAATAAAAGAATGAAAAGAAAGTGATAATATCAGAAGTGTATAAAATCAATAATCTATCCTAATGTTTGATTTGGTATTCATTACTTCTAAATTATGGATAAAATACTGACAGTTACAACCTGTTCTTAACTACAAACATAAACTACAAATATCCTACACCAGCTGGTCTTTGTAATCTAGGTAAACAGTAGAATCAGCAATCCTTATCAGTAACTATTACCTGCCTACATACAGTCTGAGACTGCTATAAATATTAAAATTTCTGCTTTCCCTTTGCTGAACATATCCAGTATTTATGATGTAGTAAAAAACCCTGTGACTAAATTGATTATGAACAAAGATATGCATGCAAAGAACCAGAAGAAGCAAACATGTACCTGAAACAATGCTAACATTGAAATTTGGTATTAATCAACTGCTGCTTCAATAAAAGAGATAAAAAAACTTTTCACAATTCAGAGATGTTTCGTGTCATCACTTGATAAAACAGTTTTCAGTCAATAGCTAAATGCATCACGATCTGACAAAGGCAAATTACAGCACATTTGCATATTGGAATTATTAAGTCATCAACATTTGTTAACATAATCAATTTGAATTGATGTTGGATTATCAACTATGATTAATTAAGAAATAAGGATTTGGAGGATCATTTAACATGGCTAGTCATATCAACCTTCAATGATTTTTATTACAACATAGCTATTGTCATGTAGAGATCTGGACAAAGATATTACCATATAGACAACGGGATAGTGAGTCATAGAACAGATTGTCCAAGTTACTAGATTATTTAGTCAACTAGATCAAATATTGATCATAAACACAGATAGTAGAGATAATAGCCTTACTCAGTGTACTGTAACATGTTCACTAACGATATTTTATCATTTATAATATCATTTATATTACAAGTACTCTAACTTTTTGTTAGTCTGTACAGAAAGTATACTGTCTACATTTATACTTCCAACTATCTTCAGGGTATGATTCATGGTCAATATTGCTAGACCAGGATTTCAAAGACAACCATGATCAATGACAAGACTATACTAACCAATGACTGAAATATCTTAGTTGCCACCATTTACTAACATTCTACTGTCTGACAGAAATTGGGATCAAGTTACCATCTGGTTGATTGCTGGTAGTCAATGTATTTCACTAGTTTCACTACGGGTAACTGCTATATAGATTTGCAATCTTAGATAACCAGCTTCCAGCAGTTGGGAACTTTGAGAACATGTGCATGGTTGTTCGCGGTAAATCAGAGAATCGGATGCTGAAAGTCCAATCCCAGGAAATACAGGATGGACTTTCAGATTTTTCAACCAGATTTTCCTTTGTCAGCGATGCAGGTCAGAGGGCTGACATGGAAAAAGTGTTCAGATGAGACCATAAACTGAGGTTCTAAGTGCTACAGGCTGTGGAAGTTGAAGATCCCAAGATGGTTGTAAGAGTATGGTAGGCTAACGCTGCTGTCCAGGCAACATTTTCTTATTGTACACTGCATGGTGTTGCCTATCTTCATTAGCCCATTAGGTGCAGAGAATTGGAATGTAAAACTCCATTTCTTTCAATGGTTGTCTAAACACCAGCTCGTTCCCATTGACCAAAATAAGAGAAAGTTCCATTTTTTCAACCATACACCATAAGATCATGTAACAAGAGACACAATCACTGTCAAAAAAATAATTGGAGACCATGATGTACACTTAACAACATTTCAGCATAAATAAAAGCAGCTGATAATGAAGCTTTTTTGTGTGAGAAACAACAGACAACCTAAAAAAATGTCGTATTTTAGTTTAGGTTTTACTGTAAAATTGGCTAGGTAATTTAAATGAAAAATAATAATGCTCACCACTCCTATATTAATTATATACCTACATTCAGTTATTAAATTTAATCATGCAATTTACTGATCATTGAGGTATCTTCATTCAAGTGAATACTAATTTACCAAAACTTCACAGTATAATGATAATAATTTATTAGAAGTCATGTATAAAACTAGTCAAAATAAAAACTTTATTCACAATTGATCAACTGGAATAATAATTTTTCAAAATATTACATTATTTTCATTCATAAATTATCATCCACATCAATTACCATGTGGAATGTTTCTACTGTTTAAATATACATTTGAACGTAATAATTCAGAAGGCTTGGTCCAAATTGGATGAAATCTTTGTTAAGTATATCAGTTTTCAAAACAAATAACAACCTTCCCAGTAAATAGTTAACACTTTGTCATAATATTTTAAGGCATAATAACTTTCATATAATTTATGATAATTTATCAAGCCTCAGGCAAAAAGATTCAAATTTTTGACAATGAATGATGCTTTTATTTTGAATTCAAATCTTTTTAATAGTTTAAACTAGACACACATTTTTTATCTATTTTAGTAATGAAAAAATTAAATTAATAATTTGAACAGAACAACCACCTATGTTAATTTTGAGAAAGTTCAATGAATGATACAGTGTCAAAATACTGACATTTACTTGACATCAACTAGTCAAACAAGTTCAAATGACTGGTGAAATATTTCACTCTGAGTAAGGTAGAGATGGGATTGAAGGGCCAAGAGTTGAAAAAGAAGAACATCAAAATAACAGCAGGTATCTGTTTCATAATAACACTGTTATGTGATATGTTCTATTCAGAACACATTCCTTTGACTGAACACATCATCAGTACATGTTATAGGGCATATAACAAACATATAAGACTTCAATCAGTAGTCAGTAGAAATTTAAATTTTTATATATCAACTGACTACAAAACAGACAAGGAGAGTAACTAATAGAGCATATTTTGTATCAACCCAGTTTTCCCTCGTCAGTGATGCAGTTTTGAGGAATGACATTGGAAACGCGTTTAGTCATTCAATTGAAGCCCTGTGTGTTACAGGCTGTGCATGTTCAAGACCCTGTGAAAAGTTGGAAATTGCAATAAAATTAGGTAAATGCTGGCAAAATTCATTAGCCCAATAGGAGCAGTAGAGTAAGACTAAAAACTTCAATTGGTTTAATTCAATTTTGCTTTTTAAGTCTCACTGTGTGGCATAAAAGACATCACTTTGTTTAAATCATTCTTTTTTTTTAGATCACCGACAATACCCAATAATAATACCTGAAAAACAATTGCTGTAAACCTGGAAAGTTACATATAAACATATAAATATTAAAAATCATCAAGGAAAGAGAATCAACTCAATAAATAATTATCTTTCCTTAATAAGAAACAAAACAAACTTTTTTAAAACTCAAATTAAGTCTTTGTTCACTTCAAGTTTTGAGCATTAAGTATATATAAAATTTCTGATAAAGACAGATGTAAGCTAATGCGAAGAAGAATTATACGTAGTCCAGAATAACAGAAGCACAAAGAGCTGTAGGGTTGGAAAGAAAAAATAGATGACCATCCTTTATTGTACGATCAGACTGACATTTCATTGTTTTTCTCTATTATTTTTTATACAATACTTTGATCTCTATTTATAATATTTGATAAGGCATGTTTTTTTTCTGTGATTAAAGTATATTGATAAACATAATGCATCTAAAGTGAACTTTCTATTTCTATTATTCTTAAAATAGTCATATTCTATCTAGGAGGTAGAACTTGAATAGCCTTTCAGCATTTCCAGTAAATATTTCTACGCATTTTTGATAAAAGGTCAGAAATAAATTTGAATTGTTATATATTACCATTTTGTTCTAATATTATTCCGCAGATTAAAAATAGGATCTGAAGTTCCAAGGGAAAATTGCTGATCTTAAATATCCGAATTTAGATAAGGTTTTTTGACAAGAGTTTATTTTCATGATTTCTTGAGCAAAATTTGTCATATAAATATATTAAAAATAGTTCTATCCATAAGCAAACTTCCAATATTAGTCAAGTAGAACAAATAAAATTACAGAAGGTGGTCAAATATGCTTTATAAGATTTTAAACTTAAACATTTAGGTACATTGAAAATCTACCATTATCTGTTAAAAGTTTACTTTAAGGTATCGCTGAGCAATGTTCATATATTTCTACTCAAATAAGTCTAATTCAACATGTGTATATAATGTTTTTTAAAGTAGAAGGAATAGTCATAATATATATATGGACTGGTCATGTTATGTTTTAAATTACACCAAGACATTCATAAATATCTTTGCATGAATATACATAATCAGCAAATACCTGTCTGGAACAGCAGTTTGTTCCAAATGTCTATGCAGTTTGACAAACAACTATCTGATAAAAGATGGGAAATAAAAATCAGTAGAGTAAAGTGTCCATGTTTGACCTAAGGGACAGAGAATTTAATCAGTATACAGTAGCCAGTTGAAAACTAGAGAGTGGAGGTCGCGATAGTAATAGATATTTACGATTATCTCTGGTCTATCTCACGTCTCAAACCTTGACTCATACTGTACATAAGGGAATAGACCACCATAATCTGACTACAATACAATCACTTTCTTTAATCACGTAGAAATAAGAGAATTTCCGACTGCTTTCTGCCAAGTCAACACAGGTCAAATAAATCTTAGATTCTAGAAACAATGCAGCTATTGTATCTTTATATAATAAAATTGAATTTTGAAACCCAGTCTGGTTGTTCAACAAGTTTGATATAAAATCATACTTTATCACTGTCTTAACACTGAACAGCATTACAAATTATATAATATAGACAGTATTATTTCTTGTGTGTCCCTTTCCAAAGTTACTGCATGTACTCAGTTTCTACTTCACTAAGTGGTAAACTCAAGATGGTCAACACATTTAAATATTTAACCTTTAAAACTTAAAATAATTTCAAGATAAAACATTCTGAAAGATAGTTTATTGCCATAAGCTATTTAGAAGAGGTTTAAGTACAGAATATTCAGTTACAAATTCAAAATCACAAGTTGTTTTTTTTTTTTTTTTTTTTTTTTTGCAAAACAGAGCTTCATTTAATAATGAAACACTGAATTTTTTTTTGTCCAGAATTCTGTAGGCCCAAGTCATGTATAATCATATTCCTTCACTATCTTTGAAATTATATTGTGCTCATTTCAGGACCAATAATTTCTCTTATATTCTTTTTGGAAAACATAAATTTGGTACCGGTACCAGACTTTTATTTGGAAGGGTATTTTGTCAATAACAAGATGCCTTATTCCTTAAGTTGAGATAAAAATTTAAAACCAGAAATTTAGTTATATTAAACAGATTTAACAGTAAGGACGTGAAAAAAAAAGATATTGTCATGTAGTTCCATTACATCATTGACTGATTTTACTACCTAATGTTTTTTACTAGTGACATTATATTGATCTCAATTTCTACCATTTTCACAGATCCATGCTAATGTTATCTTTCAAAATAATGGTACTTTAAACCTCAAAATCTTTTTGATACTTCTAACATTAACATTAGTTAAACTCAGAAAAACATGTTTTTCTTTCGAAGCTTACATACTACCAGTATGGCATAATTTATGTCCATTTTTAGTTTCAGTAAATTAAAAGATGATTTTCATCAAACAGTCCCTTCAACAAAATTGATATCCTCATGTTAAAGTGGATCAAATAGATGCTTAAGATGTCATATGCAGGAATTATAATTAAAATTGAGGTCGAAAATAAAATTCTTCATAAATAACCTTGAGCCCATCAGTTCTGGAATTTGATTTTTCTGTAATCAAATTAACCTATCAGGTATCTTGAAATGATATAAGTATGAACACCTAGAGTTATGTTTGCTCCTCTCTATTTCAGATTCCTGATCTAGAATCATTGATCAAACAATTATATATTTTGCAACATCACACACAATCATCATTTGATTTAGTAATGTGTACAGATTTTGTCAGTTTTCTCAAGGTTTATTGAGTGATTACCATCAAACAGACGGATGTTTTACAACCTTAATACTACCAAGCTACAGATAATGATTTCAATTTCCACACAATTATTCACCAACATATCTGACATAGTAATACAGAGTTTATGTGGAGGAAAACCGGCACCAAATTAAAGACGAATAAACGAAGAAAATTGGAATTGAAATTGAGAAAGTCAATTGATTTTTCTACACAGTACAGTATGTTGAAGATAATGTTAAAATAAATGAGATGTCAATATGAATGATAATCAAAGAGTTCTAAATTGATCAAGCGGGTAAATTGCGGGTGTAGAATAAGTAAATCTAGCCGGGTGGTGCTTGGTTAATACAATAACTAGTTAATTACTAATATCTTCATTATTAAATTTACTAATACCAGACTAAATACAGGTATAATAGTGACTGATGATTGATCATATAGTCTGTTAGTGCAATCAGTGTTATTGTTCGTCAACTTGGTGGAAATCAAACTTGGTGGAAATCAAATTTGATGGAAATCAAACTTAGTGAAATCAAACTTGGTGAAATCAAACTTGATTGAAATAACATCTAGAAAATATGCGTTACAATTTAAAGGTTTCTAAAAATATACAGTCAATCAACAAGATATGATTATAGAAAAGAAACTTCCTTGACAACTTCAGATATAAGTTTAACTATTAAATTATTGAAACGTTTTCTGCAAATGCATTGAAAATTTCAACAATTTTGGCCACTAAATATCAAATTTAACCCCGTTCTGAATGAGAACCAGTTTTTCCAGAATAAGTCTGAACTGAGCATATATAGATTGGGACAATGAGTCTGAATTTAAGTCAAAGACAACATTAGAATATTTGTTATATTTATTGTTTTCAGTTGTTGAAAAAATAATTGAATTGAAGAAAAACAAAATGGAAATTTGGTGAAAAGAAATAAAAACGCCAGAAAGACAATAGAATGATTTTCTCGTTGACATTTTCCAGTGACAAAGTAATGAATATTCAATGTGATAAGGATATCAATATGTTAATTCAATCAGTGATCTGGAAAACTTTCTCGTTGTATTCCAATCAGACAATCAACATGTCTTCAAATCTCCAATATCATTGCAGACGACATTACTTATATATATCAACATTTACTTACACTTCAACATTGATTTTCTTCATTTGAATTTACTTTTCCGCAGGAAGTACTTTAAGAACCAGAAATTGTCAAGCAGAATTTTGGAAGATGACATTGTAGTTTCTTTGTCAAAGATAATTTGAGTACTCTTTGAGCTAGAATTGTCAACCAGAATTTGGATGGTGAAATCTTTGATTTTTACATTTTCCGAAGAAAAATTCAATTCCTTTTTACGTCAGAATTAAAATTGTACATCCAAATTTGGTTTGGAATTTAAGATCTTTTTAGTCATACAAATACAGGGTATCATGTTTGACAAGTTCAGAATGTCTTTAAAACAAAGGTTGTTTTAACTAACACAAAACAGTTTGGTTGTCTTATTTCACATTTGTAAGTGGATTCCCTTCTTTTGAAAAAAATAAACGAAGATTAGGATAAGAGATAGCAATAAGAAATTGTGTCCAGTTTATAAAATTATAAAGTAAAGGGGTACAGACTAAACAACTTAATATCTGGCAATCTCAATCCCGTCAACAAACACAGAAATCGTGTTCAAATATCTACCAGTCTTGTCTCTAACAATAGTTTGTTGACTCTTAACAATGGCGTATGGTATGGGGGACAAAATACAATCATTTAAGGGGGAACAATAATCAAATTTCCATTCAATTTAGTTTTCCAGAAAATAGTGATAGTTACTATCTCTAAATTATAATATATCTACATTGGATGTATGATTTTATCTCAGATCTTTTTGTGAAATATTACTACCCTTATTAACAAACTATGTTTGACTGTGGATAAAATTGAAAATTTAGGTGCTCAAATCTTGAAGAGAACATAAACTTAGGACAAATTTGGAATTAAAGAAAATGAGAAACAGTAATCTTACCTGTTGTGGCGTATATACAACATGGTACCATGAAAATGGTCAGCAATACATGGTTTAAAATCATCATCATATAATCTTTATTACAGGTGATTACACCTTACCTGAAAATTGTATTGAAATAAATAATATGCATCCATAAATTTAAATTACTCCCTGAGTTTAGAAATATCCATGTCCATTGAGAAATCCCAGAATTCTGCTCTACACCAGACAGCAAAACAACCATAATTAAGTTTTAACCACATATTGGCAGCATAGAAAAAAGTTGATATATTTTCCAAATATTTTCTCAATTAGTTGTTAGTTTAATAGATGTACTAAATAGAGTGGGTTACAATAGTTTTTCACATATAGCTAATCCTCCACCATTAATCCTAATCCTTAATCCACACTAATACAGGAGTGAGCTAAAAATGGCTAATCTCATGACAGTGGGTGAGTAAAAATTCCTGGTGATAGAATGAATAAAGGTTACAATAGTCAGAGAATGAAGTATTGTTCGTCAAGAGGAGTGACAGATGGTTGTATTTAGAAATAGTTTTACTGTCATTCATTTATTCATTCCAATCAATAGCCTGATAATTCAATACGTTCACATTCCTATTTCATATTCTATTACTTTCATCTCAAACAATTCCTTTCAAGTCTTTCAAAACAATTTTCTATTGAAACTTTCAAGTTTTTGATGATATTTAAATGATCATATTTTGTTTATTGAAGTCTAGGATTATTGTTGTTTGTTTATTCTATCTATATTATAAATATTTATCACTATTTTATTTTATCTTATGAGAATATTCACATTAAAGAATCTGTTCAAACAAACAAGGACGGTGTGTTATATCTGTAACAACTGCACAAAGTGTTATTATGTTGTAATTTCTGATGCTGTGATTAAACAGACAGTTACAGCAGGACACAGAGACAGCAGAACTCCACACTTTGAATCTTCCAGAATTCAATTATTATTCAAATAGACAAAAGGTTTTATAAGAAACAAATAGTGTTGAATAACCAGAATGGTTTAAATGTTGACACCTTATTACATCATTCAATCTGCTAGACTTCTGTACCCTTTAATTAAAGAATGGTTGGGCTTATTGTTCAGACTCTAGACTATTGTTCACTTTAAATCAAATACTTTCACAATAGATTTCATTTAACTTTTAATTATTATTACACCAGATAGCCTATAGATTTGTCACATTTACAACCCAGAAGTAAATACCCTCTTGTTTTCTGCCCTACCCCCCAGGCTACCAACCCTCTACAAGGAAACTAAGTGATAGAAGTTTAGAATGACATCTCTACTTGAACTTAACATCATATTACTGAGAAATAATATTTGAAATAAAATTTTCAAGCTGTTTTGAATAATATTCAGATTCGAGGTCTATCTGAGTCATCTGGACACCATGCTTATTCTTCATTTTAGATTTGAATAATTCATTCCAGCAGGAGCCATGATATTTATCTTGTCAAAATGAAATATTTTTACCAGAAAATGTCACTTTGCCTGGTAAAATTTGTAAACAGTTTGAAGTAAAATGAGACAATTTTCTAGAGAAAGGGTAAGGTTATGATAAGGTTGTCATGTTTAGCATAATATATGAGGTATAGTAAACTAGAGGACAGCTTCAAATATTTGTCATTGTACGTTCTCTTATCAAAAGATTTAGCTAAAAACTGTACTTTATAACCTTCAAAGTGTACATTACTCTTTTATAGCTATTTACAAATTACAAATACACAGTCACTCTTTTTTGAATTATTAAACATAATCCTTAACAACCTCTGAACTTGATTTTTTAAAATCTTTTTACATAGAAATACTCATCTGAATTGATTTGAAAGAGTATTGAAATGTCAAAAAGCAACGTTATCTAGTAGTATTTGTTAGTAGTGATATTATAAAAGAATTAGTATAAGGTATATGAACCTATGTATATTATTTGTATAAAGGGTTAGAATAGGTGATTATATATATCATAAATTAGTGAATATAACAAAAAACCGCCCAACACCTGGTTGTTAGTCTACATAAACAATATATTTCACCTACTATCTTACAAGCTACACTCTTCACGAATGCCCAATAATCCAGAACAAACAGATTATATAGTAATCCACATAGTAAACTAATTGTATATTCACACTATCCCAAATTTCAGAACATCCAAGAAATTGTGAGGGTAATCCACATATTATATTCTAAATTTACTCCCAAGATATGTTGACCTGTATAAAGCAAGAGACTTTATAAAGATGGCCCTGTACACCTGCAGTCAACTTTACTTTAAAATGTCACTAATCAGACACTGTAAGGTTGAAACATTGACACTTTCTACATTTATATATAGAAATTACTCCAATAGGACACAGACTACCACTACACAGACAGAGAATTTCAAATTTTGATTTCAAAATAGAGTTTCTGTGTATAAAGTTCTTTCAAACACAGGAGTTTGTCCTATCCAGGTTTCATATAATACCCATGTGACCACTAGAGCATTACAATCACATAGCTATATCTGGCCAATCAGAATCACTGTTACAAACTAGAAGAGGTGAACACTGTATTGTTAAGGTATATACTACTATATAGAGATTAAACCTGAACTTTTGACAAATTCAGTAGAATTTAAAAAGCTGCACAGTCTGTGATACTATAGGTTAGAGCATACTAATTCTGACGATAGGTATCATATGTCGCGAGAAGTAATATTGATGTTTTACTGGTCATTATAGTCAAATCATTGATTTCTCTAATGAAAAGGTTTTATCATGTGGAGAAATTCATTCATTCTCTTCATCACACTCATTATAACTAATAGAAAAAATAACATGAATAAAAAATGTTTAACAACTTTGCTCAGTATTCAGCTGCCAATGATCAACAGTTGGTTCTAGTGTTTAAATTAATCATTTCAAACTATTTAATTCTACTCTTCAAGAGTTTTATTTTACTATACTTCTATTTAATTTCACTATACTAGGTAATTTCCAGACAAATGAATTTTACTAATACAGTACTGAATTTTACTCACCTACAATTAATTTTATTCATATATAGAATTTCTGTTATTTTCTACTCTTCCAACTGAATTTTACTCAATTAAACTACTAAATTTACTTAAGTATACCATTAAATTTTACTCAAGTTAACCATTAAATTTTACTCAAGTTAACTATTATATTTTATTCAAGTACACAATTGAAATATTTCTATTTAAAATACAATTGAATTCTATTTCTGTGTAGAACTGAATTTGACTAAAATGACTAAAATACAACTGTTATTCATGTACAGAATTTATCACCATTGACTAATGAATTTTAATATATTTAATTGAATTTTACTTTCAAATCTTTTGAACATTCTAAAATTTCCCAAGCGGTATTTCAAAATAACATGTGATTTTAGTCCACTTGTGTAATACTCTATGAGAGGAAATGCATTTCCTTAAATATTGTTAAAAGTCACTTTAGAATGACAAAATCATGATGAATAGGAACTTTTGAGAGTGTTTTCCTTCCAACTTCATTACAATCAGAAACTAGAGCTAATTTTATTCAAAATATCACTTAAGGGTACATCCAAAAAGAATATATCAATTATACATATAAATAACAACACTGAGTATTTTTCTGACTTAAATAGGCACAAATCAAGCACACTCTAACTTAAAAGAAAGAAAATTGTGCATAGCACAGTTCTCCACAGCATTAAGAATTCAAGTAAGATATTTTGAGAGCATGACTAAAGATAGCTTGCCAGTCAAGGTAATATACGCCCACTGGCAGCATTGATTATGAATAAAACCTAGGCTTAGAAAATTATCGGATCATCATTAAATTTAATAGTGCACATCTTCAAAATGATATCAACACACATACAAACAATCAAAAGAATACATAGAGAATTGTAGCGTGTAGAGTGAGCACGAGTTGCAACCTAAAGGTTACAGAGTGAAAAAAGCAAAGTCAAACACGATATTTAACTAAACAATTATCTGATCATCACGAAAATCAATAGGGATCATCTTCATAATGACACTGACCAACAAAATAAAAATCAAAAGAATCCATAAAGAATTGTAGCGTGTAGAGTGAGCAAGAGTTGCACCCTATAGCTAATGAAGTGAAAATGTTAAGTCAGATGCGGTATTTCGGTGAAAAATTATCCGATCATCACGAAAATCAATAGGGATCATCTTCATAATGACATTGACCCACAAAATAAAAATCAAAAGAATCCATAGAGAATTGTTGCCTGTAGAGTGAGCACGAGCTGCACCCTATAGCTAATGAAGTGAAAAAAGCTAAGTCAGACATGATATGTAGGTGAAAAATTATCTGATCTTCACGAAAATCGATAGGGATCATCTTCATAATGACACTGACCCACAAAATAAAAATCAAAAGAATCCATGAAGAATTGTAGCCTGTAGAGTGAGCACGAGGTAAATGTGAACGGACGGACGGACCGATGGACCGACAGGGCGATTACAATATACGCCCTTACTTACGTGTGGGCGTATAAAAAGTAGAAACAAAATATTGATGCAAAAAGTACCACATTTGTTTTAGATTTGTTTAATGAATTTTAAAATAACTTAAAAAAGGTAATTTTTCAACACATTTTTAAGGTTAATTATTTTAAAATAATTTAAAATAAAGTAATTGACAAACAATTTAAAGTTTAATGTTGTTTAATGTAATTTTAAAATAACTTAAATAAAGGTAATTGTGTACAACCACATTTCAGTTTAATGTTGTTTAATGTAATTTTAAAATAACTTAAATAAAGGTAATTGTGTACAACCACATTTCAGTTTAATGTTGTTTAATGTAATTTTAAAATAACTTAAATAAAGGTAATTGTATACAACCACATTTCAGTTTAATGTTGTTTAATGTAATTTTAAAATAACTTAAATAAAGGTAATTGTGAACAACCACATTTCAGTTTAATGTTGGTATATTGTATACCACCACCACCACACAATGTCCACAAATCAGTTTTATGCAAGGTAAGTATATGTAGGCCATCTTAATGCTAATTGTGCACATTCAAATTATTCAAATTTAATTTTGTTTGACATTTTAATTCCAGTGTGAACACCAGGTGAAAGGTTTTATACTAAGATAATAAATATGTAAATGTTCACCTCTTCAATTAAGAAGGTATAAATAATCTATTGAATAAATGATAAAAGATGAGAATGTCCATTTACATTTAATTGAATTGAAATTTTATCTGAAGTTAATTGGACTGTGACAAACCTCCCAATTTCAATCTGATACTTTGATCAACTCTGACCTTAAAGGGACCCTGTCAAAATGACCTATAAGGAAATAGAATGGAAGAGCTTGTAGACAATAATTAGAGTTGTTATAATAATGTAACGAATAGAGATAGGCAACGCATTGCAGTGTGAAATAAGCATATTTTTACCAAAACAGAAGCCTACTCTTATAAGTTTGTCAATGCAATCTGTAGTTTATTGGTTTATTATTCCAAGCCTATTGAACTGCATCAACTGTGTTAAAATTGAGATTAAACCCTGGACCTTCAGGTTATTACTGAGGTTCCCCAAAATATGAATTGTGGATAAAGCCTTGGTAAAAAAAAAGTTTTGGACTCCTTTTCAGCAGTAAATCAGCATTGTTTTTTTGCAAGAAAAAATATAATCTTAATCTAGGTAATCTGGATGAGCGTAAGATTGCACACTTTGCACATCATATCTAGCTTTCAATGCCCCAAGATAGTTAAAACAAAGAGTGAGAGAAAAATGATGACTTACTAATTGAACACTGATTTAATAAATTGTGATATCCCAACGGAGTAAAGGTGGTGCACATGGTGGGGAAAGTTAACAAACTTGGAGTGTCTTACTTTTTCATTTATTATACATATCAGTCGACCAGCAAAAATCTCAAATGTTGCTTTGTATTTAATTTCAAATTTTTTTTCAAGTGAAAACAACTTTTTGTTAAGGAAAAAAAAAAACAAAATTTATATTTTTCATGGGGGTCATTTGGGGACCTCATATGCACCTATAATGGACTATCCTGTCCACACTTACCTATGACCAGATCAGTTTAAGATATCTAATTTAAGATGACAGATATCACCTGTATAGGATTACAGCAAAACCTAGATGGTAATGTTGCATCAAATGATAAGTCATGATAGAAATCAGATTTTAGTCATCATGGAAGTAATAAAGCAATTCTTGTTGTTTACTATCCAGTCCCCTGCACCAGCAGTCCATTTAGACAAGATGTATTTAAAATTTCAGGACACAAATCAGCTATATCTGGCTCAATTTCCATAAGGCGCTGCATCTCATGATAACAGACTTTCTTATTTAGGGGGTCAAAGTAGGACTGACTAACAGTAATGTCAGGATAATCTATTATGAATTCAGACTAACCAAACTTGTCCAGTTACCCAGTGAAGTTTGAACTGTTGTTAATATTATCAATCTTGTTTTATAAATGTCTAGACAATTAACTTCATTCTCTCCAGTCATTTCAATCAAAGTTAAATTGAACGTATTGTTTTAAAGACCAAATCATGATCATTCAGAGAGAAAAATCAAATTGGTTCCAATGATGATCCATTTCAAGATTCTGACTGGAATGAATCTTGAAATTATGTCTTCAACCTGGATTAACCAGCGATTCACAGCGAAATTGACAATCAAGTTAACATACTATATTATTAGTGGATGGTTGCATATTTAAACTGCTGAGTTTGGCAATGAGATTCATAAGCAACTGATGAGATCTGCAATTTATCATATTCTACTGGATGATGGCAATCCTCTGTAACAGTACTATGTAGCACATACTGCTTATGGGGCTTTGATGTAAAATGTATGATTACAGTAGCTTACTCATATAACTGTTTGCATACTTCAACTACTGTCCATTTAATACATATGTACTTGTGTATTTTTAAACAAATTGGAAATTGAAATATTGTATATTTCTTTTGCGTCATGTACTTGATCGCAGGAACATAGACCTGTCCATCTAATTCACATGTACAAGTGTATTTTTAGATAAAATGTACAATTGAAATATTGTATATTCCACATATGAACATATATCTGTCCATTTTATACACATGTACTTGTCTATTTTTATTGTATCATCCAATGTATTGCACCAGTGGGCTGAATGTTAGACAGGACCATGTCCTTGTATATTTGGCCTGATTCTGACCCATGTAAAATAAAGATTATTGAACTGCCTCAGAATTCTTCTTGAAAAGTTAAATAAAAGATTACAAAGATACTAAATTGATGTTTGCAGTATCTTATGGGTTTTTTAAGAAACCCTTAACACACATACCTCATCTTTGCAATCCCACCTGAAAGATTTTATGTCTAGCAAATTGCATCACTAACAAAGGTACTGGAAAGACATACTATCTAACATCTGGATATCTTTATAGGAAAGTTTCCCACATTTCAGTACTTTACAATTCTCAAGATAAAACTAGCAACAGTTTTAAAATGAGTTAAAGAGTAGTTCAATATTGACAGATTGAGTCATTAAGTAGATGGGGGTGGATTATTATTATTCTTTGTATAAAGATAAACACTATGACACTATCACATCCAACAAATTATCTCCCTTTATTTCAGGTGTGTCACCACTTCTTTATATTTTATCACAAGTCAAACATGGTTCTATATACACATTGTGAGGCTTTTATAAATACAGAGTGGGAATTCTTACAATGAAATGTGCTATGTATGGAAACCATTGAACAGTTTTACATCTGAAACAACTTATAATTTATTGAAATATCAGAGGTCAAGTGTTTGCTTCCCTAAAATCAAACACAGGGAAAATATATCATAATAATGCACATGAAGGTATTTCAATAAGTATATACTTCATATACTTCAAGATATATGACCAAAAACAGGTGGTGTATTGGATAAACTTTAGTACAAGTCCAATTTTGACCTGGTAGTAACAAGCAAAATGACATGAATGGTATAAAACAATTTACTCATGAGCACCTGGTTGGTTTGATGAAGATTGCAATACCATGAACTTTGCAATGAGAGCAAAATATGTTAGCAGCATAAGCCTAAAATTTCTTGATTTCCCACTGTCAAGTGATCTTTGACATGCACAGCTTAGATGCTTTTTCAATTGCAGTTTCTCAGACCTGCATCTCTGACCTAATGTCAGATGTTTGATTAGCAAGTAGTGTTATAGTATCTAAGGTCTTTAAGCCAATTGGGAACACCAAGTTATTTTTCCACAGTCACACAAAGTCATCTTAAACTTGGCTTCCTATGTCACTCAACATAATAGCAGTAGTGGCCAAAGTCACAATTAAAGCAATTTAATTTGAAAAACAGGCTGAAGTAAATTATAGCATTCAAACTTCTAGGTTCAACTTGTTAGAATGTTATTTTTTTTGATGGTAAGGAAGGAAGTGATTTGGATCGAGGATGTCTGTATATATTTTCAAATACAAAAGTCTGAAAAGTTAGATATTGAGTTCATCATAGGTATTATCAATAAAATCTGTCTTAATGGATATCTTATAATAACACCATAGTTTAATTAAGACATTTACTAAGTAAATCAAGAGAAAAAAACTATTGATTTTAGACTTGACCACTACTAATTCCTGGTTTAAACATACAGTAATTTTATTAGCTTCAATGAAATAAGATACTTCAACAAATCAAACCTACAAAACCAGAAAATCCTCAATGATGTCTATTAGTAAGAAACTTTCTATAGACATATTGATTCTATAGAGAACTATTTCATCCATTGAAACAACTGACATAGAAAATGTCATTTTGTCAAATTTCTGTCATGAAAACAAAAGGAATCCTGGAATTTGTTAGGGCAGGGTGAACTGGATTAGTTACACACACACATCACATTGGCGTAGGAGCCCCATATATCTTCCTGAAGCAACTTCCATCTTTTGTTTTTTGTGATCCATAAAGCAATGTCAGTATTTGCCCAAAATTTGTTCACCAAAATGAAGCTGACAAGAGTTATAAATATGGAAACAGGAGCACAAAACTTTTTTTTCAAAATAATGCAGAACACATGCAGAAACAATTTCTATTATAAGTTCATAAAACAATCTACGATCTTTTCTTATAACTAAAAGTGACTTAGTTTCAACAGCATTCAATATTATTATTCAACATGAAAACACCCAAATAGCATGTTATGCAACAAGAAAGTAAAAGAAATCTTGAAAGTTTATGTCACCATGCAGATGTGACATTTGAAACATGTTTTAAACATACCATTGACATTCAATGTGATAATGTTAAATATCAACATGTAGACAAATTAAACACCATACAATATGGTAGGAATCTTAAACCACTTCCTTCAAGACAAACATTATAATGTTTATAGGGTAGGTCATATACATATTGTTACAAACACATACTTCATTATATATTATACTTGACTAATGTGCATAGGTTAGCCATACACACATAATGTCTTTTTCAGCATCAAATAAATTACCAATATTCATATAGAATGAAAATTTCTGTTAATTGCTGGACACTCACAGACTTGACTTGTCTAAATGCCCAAGTCAATCTCAGTATTAACCAATGATAACTGTGTCAATAACCCCTTTTACATCAGGCTGAGATAAAGTGGTCCGTTCTCGGTCCGGATCAGGCCGCGATAAAATGTGCCCATTCACATTACACAAAATATGCGTACCGAAAACGGTTTCGTGTGTGTAGTGTAAACAGTGAAGGTTCTCAGCACGCTTTAGAAATTAGAGTTAGAAGTTAGAAATAACCCTGTGTCACCCGGATGTTGCAATGGCACTTGGTATGGTTTTGTTTTACCTTTTATATTCTTCCTTTGTACACCATTTGTTTGAGTATGAGAGAAAGAAAAAGTTTGAGTATGAGAGAAACCCTATCGAGCCCAAATTACTCATGGACTTTTATTTGCAGAAACAAATGCAAACAAGGAGAAAATATATTGTCGGGCATTTTAGACTGTTTTCATTACACAAATTTATAGAGTCCGTTCTTGGAACCCTTCCGATACCAACTCCCGAAGTGGGCCATAATTTGAATGGTTCTCGGTACTTTCGACCGTTTACATTACACAAAATTCATCAGTACCATTCTCTGAACGGTTCCGAGAATGGAATATTCTTGTAATGCGAAAAGGGGTTAATGCCTTGCACACAACAATCTAGCTATGAGATCAGCTATATCACATGGATTTACCCAGCTTTATAATCAATAGAAGGTATACTTTGTGATAAAACAAGTTATCTGTAGATCCTTATCACCTGTCAAACTAGTACTATAAATTGACCATTGGAGGAGAAATTAAAGATGTATTTTAGTGAGTCCCTGCTGGTATTCTATAATTTCTGTCTATGTAAGGTCTATAATTTAATGGTTTTATAAGTATAAAGAAAGGAAGGGTGAAATACATGATATAAGTTGTTTATTTGTAGTTATAACAGTAAGATTTGTGTGGAATGTGAAGAGGATAAAAATCTGACCCTTTTGTTGTGTACTGTAATGATCAAAACTTATATTTTTGTAATGTTTCCAGTTGATTTGAGCAAATTACAGAAAAAAATTGTTTATACTCTTCTAGTCTTAAATAGTATAATAAATTGTGGAATTAAGATACACCAACCACTGATTTTGACAACCATTCCACTTGAATGATCCAGAATTGCTTTTGGACCTATCTTCTGTCCACTTCATATATTTTGTGGGTTTATGTATATCTAACTTATTTGACTATAGAGTACTATCTATTGGTCTAGATTGTTTTTCTTAATCATTTTTCTCTTCTTTTAATATGAGCAAGTTTTGACCACTAGTGTCAGGAAATTGTACATTGAAATAATTTTCGCAGATATCTTGAAGCACTTCCCATTATGAAAATCAGCACCAGACATGGTTTGATATTTCCTAATAAAAATTGTCAATAAGCCATTGGTTTGATATAAAGAAAGAAGAAATGTTCTGGAATGTCTTTACAATGTAGATAATATGAAGACCACAGTATTGAATTGAAAACAGACAATGGCAAGAAGAAATCAAGATGGCTACAGTATAATGGTATTGTGACTAAGTGGATGTGAATTTTATTCAATAGTTTTGTATGTAGAACATCAACATTCATGGAATAAATGAAGAAAAGAGCTGGTGGAATTTTTCTGGTATAAATGTGATATGGTAATGAGAGAGAATGCCAGGAGCTAGGGAATCGATTGATTGCCTGTAGGAAATAAGGACTGAGTCAAGTCAGTGTTATCAGCCTCATCTAATATCTAATGGCTAAATTATAGGAAACTTTACTAATAACATAATGATTCACAAATAATGTTTTCTTATTGATACTTTCTTTTTCATCTGATTTCAATCAATACTTAAATACTTGTAGGTTCTATCTATAACATCAATACTAATCAATATTGAAATACTAGTAGATATTCTATAACATCAATACTATTCAATATTGAAATACTAGTAGATCTATACCATACTAGTAGATATTTTATAGCATCAATACTATTCAATATTGAAATACTAGTCGATCTATACCATACTAGTAGATATTCTATAACATCAATACTATTCAATATTGAAATACTAGTAGATATTCTAAAACATCAATACTATTCAATATTGAAATACTAGTAGGTAGAACTATAACATCAATACAATTCAATATTGAAATACTAGTAGATCTATAACATCAATACTATTCAATATTGAAATACTAGTAGATCTATAACATCAATACTATTCAATATTGAAGTCTAGTAGATCTATAACATCCATACTATTCAATATTGAAATACTAGTAGATATTCTATAACATCAATACTATTCAATATTGAAATACTAGTAGATCTATAACATCAATACTATTCAATATTGAAATACTAGTAGATCTATAACATCAATACTATTCAATATTGAAATACTAGTAGATATTCTATAACATCAATACTATTCAATATTGAAATACTAGTAGATCTATAACATCAATACTATTCAATATTGAAATACTAGTAGATCTATAACATCAATACTATTCAATATTGAAATACTAGTAGATCTATAACATCAATACTATTCAATATTGAAATACTAGTAGATCTATAACATCAATACAATTCAATATTGAAATACTAGTAGATATTCTAAAACATCAATACAATTCAATATTGAAATACTAGTAGATCTATAACATCAATACTATTCAATATTGAAATACTAGTAGATCTATAACATCAATACAATTCAATATTGAAATACTAGTAGATCTATAACATCAATACTATTCAATATTGAAATACTAGTAGATCCATAACATCAATACTATTCAATATTAAAATACTAGTAGATCTATAACATCCATACCATTCAATATTGAAATACTAGTAGATCTATACCATACTAGTAGATATTCTATAACATCAATACTATTCAATATTGAAGTCTAGTAGATCTATAACATCAATACTATTCAATATTGAAATACTAGTAGATCTAAAACATCAATACAATTCAATATTGAAATACTAGTAGATCTAAAACATCAATACAATTCAATATTGAAGTCTAGTAGATCTATAACATCAATACTATTCAATATTGAAATACTAGTAGATCTAAAACATCAATACAATTCAATATTGAAATACTAGTAGATCTAAAACATCAATACAATTCAATATTGAAGTCTAGTAGATCTATAACATCAATACTATTCAATAATGAAATACTAGTAGATATTCTATAACATCAATACTATTCAATATTGAAATACTAGTAGATCTATACCATACTAGTAGATATTCTAAAGCATTAATATCATTCAATATTGAAATACTAGTAGATATTCTATAACATCAATATTATTCAATATTGAAATACTAGTAGATCTATACCATACTAGTAGATATTCTAAAGCATTAATATCATTCAATAATGAAATACTTGTAGATATTCTATAACATCAATACAATTCAATATTGAAATACTAGTAGATCTATACCATACTAGTAGATATTCTAAAGCATTAATATCATTCAATAATGAAATACTAGTAGATATTCTATAACATCAATACTATTCAATATTTTAATACTAGTAGATCTATACCATACTAGTAGATATTCTAAAGCATTAATATCATTCAATAATGAAATACTTGTAGATATTCTATAACATCAATACAATTCAATATTGAAATACTAGTAGATCTATACCATACTAGTAGATTTTCTAAAGCATTAATATCATTCAATAATGAAATACTTGTAGATATTCTATAACATCAATACTATTCAATATTGAAATACTTGTATATCTATAACATCAATACTATTCAATATTGAAATACTAGTAGATCTATACCATACTAGTAGATATTCTAAAGCATTAATATCATTCAATAATGAAATACTAGTAGATATTCTATAACATCAATACTATTCAATATTGAAATACATGTTGATATTCTATAACATCAATACAATTCAATATTGAAATACATGTTGATATTCTATAACATCAATACTATTCAATATTGAAATACTAGTAGATCTATAACATCAATACTATTCAATATTGAAATACATGTAGATATTCTATAACATCAATACTATTCAATATTGAAATACTAGTAGATCTATAACATCAATACAATTCAATATTGAAATACTAGTAGATCTATAACATCAATACTATTCAATATTGAAATACTAGTAGATCTATACCATACTAGTAGATATTCTATAGCATCAATACTATTCAATATTGAAATACTAGTAGATATTCTATAACATCAATACAATTCAATATTGAAATACTAGTAGGTTAGATCTATAACATCAATACTATTCAATATTGAAATACATGTTGATATTCTATAACATCAATACTATTCAATATTGAAATACATGTTGATATTCTATAGCATCAATACTATTCAATATTGATATACATGTAGACCAATAACATTATATATTTGAACCCCTAAACAATTTAATGAACTCTTTTAAGCACAATATAAAATGAACATTTATGTTTAGAAGAGTTCATTTTAAGTCAGGGCCAGTGTTTTGCCAGTCAAATATACATAGCCCTGCTTAGTATCTTCTACAAAAATAAGTCAGGTCATTATAACATTACATTTAACATCAGATTGTAATCTTTTAAGTAAATAACAAGAAAAGAATCGTATTACAAATTCTTTCAAATATCAAGTTGAACAAATTACCTCAAACTTATATATATATATTTCACACTGTAGGCTACAACCAAACAGTGCAATAAATAACTTTCGAGATCCTTAAGTTGTGGTGCCAATGATTTAAACACAGTTGTGCCTCACAATCATGAACCACGGAATCTTTGGTTATATATCTATAACATATAATATATATTTATTGCAGTAATTCAATTAAGGATTTCACTGCATTACAATAACCAGTTGTATATACATGATTTCTAGAAGGTGATTCAAATAACATTTAAATTGATTTTTAACATACTGAAATTTTACAAAATATTTAAAGGTCAAAAACAGACTCTGAAAGGTTCTAGAATTCAAGATAATCGTTATTGGTTTTAGTAATACCTTTTCTAAAAGGTGACAGAAATCTAGGTCATTGATTTCCGTGAGATGTAGTCTTATTGATTTCATTGAAACCTTTTTCAAAAGGAAATTTTGGTAACTGATTTCAGTAATACCTTTTCTGAAAGGTGAATAAAATGTTGGTTACTGATTTCAGTGATACCTTTTCTGAAAGGCTGAAAAGTTAATGATTTCAGTTATGCCTTTCTAAAACATTCTAATACATTATTGATATCATGATCCATGAAGAACAAGATCTGAAGGATACAAGATATGTTGATCAGTGATGCAGTGAAACCTTTACTAATATATTATTTTCATTCACTTGTTTTTTTAAAACTATAAAAGTAAGAATATTACATTATATATGAAATATCTTATCATATATCAATATTTCTAGAGTATATTTCATCTTTGATATTAGCAATTAACTAATAATATAGGATCTATTTGCTACATATTAACTCATTTTCAAGATATCTTGGCTGTTTTGTTTTAATAATGATTTCCCAAGTCAAAGTTAACTTTAACTATGTTTCAAGAAATTTAAACAAAGCTAGTAATATTCACTTAACCAAATAAATATATTTATATCTCTACTCAACTTATTTTAGTTAAGATATAATGTTTGTGCAAACATTGAACACCAGCCTTTTGAAAGACATAAGTATTTCATATAATCCTAACAAAATTTCAAGAGACATCTGCAATATGAACTCATAAGGCAGAAGTAGGGTTTAACTTTTAACTCTGCTTTTTATGTTTTCTTGTCTGATCAATCAGTCATACCAATTACCACCTTAATATAGCAGAAATATGATTGAATTTTGTACTATATGCTTTTAGCGTTCTTATCTGATTGGATATAAAAATTACTACCTAAAGCAGTAATGTGATTGCATTTTCTGTATCATTTGGATATTTGGTACAACTAAATGATCAGACAACAGGGGGAAAAAAAACTTATCTTTGAAAGATTTGATGAACAGAGAATGATTGTAAGTTATTGACTACACAATAGTAGTATTGTCAGGTGTTGATGTTTGATAGCCCAGATGTCTGATGATGAAACACCACAACAGACAGCCATGTGATCAGAATCTCAATATTCTGAGTATAAAAATAAAGACTTGAAACCCTATCCTAACACTGGCTACAATTATACAATAACAGTTTGAAGAAAATTGTTAAAAGATTTCCTAGACGCTATTGTTGTTAAATAAACAATGTCTTATTCATTTTCATCATTCATCGATATAAGATAACACTTGAAACCATTAAGGATGAATAAAATCATTGAAATATAATAGGATTGTAGAGTCGCGATCAGTTTACTAGAATTCTAAATCTGTTTTTAACATAGAAATCTTGCTATTAACTATTTAAACACTTGATACGCTTCATTTGATAAAATGATTCACATGAATTATTTCACAAAATGGCCATCTCCTGTATCTTTAATGTAAATTTTGTGGGAGTAATGGGATTCAATCAATATAAGTATCATGTGTATAAAGATTGTTACAGTATTTCAGGACCTTTTCACCATTTAGCACACCTACAGTAGGGTTCAATATTTTCCTGCATGTTATGCATACAAGACAAATTATAAATGATGTACAATTTTTCTAATTAAATCAGCAAATTATAAATTTCTGACTCAAAACATCCACAATATTTTTCTTGAGTTGGTAAATTCATACCATTTATGTTTTCAATCTTGTTTCTTAGTTTCATTTCACTGATTTTCAAACAAATACTTTTATAAACAAGATCACCATTTGATATTTTAATATTTATTATTGACTGGGGTCAGATTGATATAAATAATGGAACCACAACTTTAATTTGGAAATTCTGTGAACCAAACAATCTTTTAGAGTTACAAATTTGAGAAAAGGTGAATATAGGTATCAAGTTAGATATGTATGCAGATAATTGTGGCCATTTAAAAGTTAAATTGTGTATATCAATAATAACTGAATAATTGGTTAATTCCTAACTTAAACCAAAACTTGACTATACAAATAGTAGAATATGTAATTTTGTGTCTATTAATGGTGGTAAATATTACTGGGAGGGAATGAAAAAAAGATAGCTTGCCAGGCAAGGTAACATACGCCCACTGATAGCTTTGATTGTAAAAGTAAAAGTCCAATTACAGCTGGTTCCTGATTTACAAGGAACTTGGAAGTTAACTATATTGTATTGCATTCAGAAAAAAAATCAAAAAGTATAAAGGCAATTTGAAGGTAAATGTGGGCTTTATGCCCTTCAAAAAAAAAAAAAAATAACTTACATATTCTGATGACTATTTACTTACTATAATTGGTCATGTTCTTACTTATTGAGTATTAAATTAATCATTCTTAGATGCCACAGTGTCCACAAACAATTGTTGACAGACGGATGAGAAACAGTACATTCGAAATTCCAAGTTCCAGAATTCCAGGAATTTTTTTCAGAATCATATCAAAATCAATAGAGGTCTTCCTTGGATGGTAATAAACAAATATACCAAGTTACAAAAAGATTCATAAAGAAATGGAGTCTCTACAGTGTCCACAAGCTTTTGTTTACAAACAGAACAATTTGAAATTCAAAGTCCAAGAATTCCAGGAATTTTTTTCGGAATCATACCAAAATCGATAGGGTTCTTCCTTGAGTGATTATAAACAAGTATACCAAGTTTCAAGAAATTCCAATAAAAACTGTAGTCTCTACAGTGTTCACAAACAATTGTTGACAGACGGACCAACGGACCTACGGACCGACGGAATTTGAAATTCAAAGTTCAAGAATTCCAGGAATTTTTTTCGGAATCATACCAAAATCGATAGGGGTCTTCGTTGAATGGTAATAAACATGTATACCAAGTTTCAAGAAGATCCAATAAAAACTGTAGTCTCTACAGTGTCCACAAACAATTGTTGACAGACGGATGAGAAACAGTACATTCGAAATTCCAAGTTCCAGAATTCCAGGAATTTTTTTCAGAATCATATCAAAATCAATAGGGGTCTTCCTTGGATGGTAATAAACAAATATACCAAGTTACAAAAAGATTCATAAAGAAATGGAGTCTCTACAGTGTCCACAAGCTTTTGTTTACAAACAGAACAATTTGAAATTCAAAGTCCAAGAATTCCAGGAATTTTTTTCGAAATCATACCAAAATCGATAGGGTTCTTCCTTGAGTGATTATAAACAAGTATACCAAGTTTCAAGAAATTCCAATAAAAACTGTAGTCTCTACAGTGTCCACAAACAATTGTTGACAGACGGACCGACGGACCGACGGACCGACGGACCGACGGACCGACGGACAGGGGCGACAACAATATACGTCCACATTTCTATGTGGGCGTATAAAAATATACATTGAAATCCTAGTTAAAGTTCAGTTGATTCCACAACCAACCCTACTGCACCTATTGCTAATATATATCTCTCACTCCAATTTTCTGAGTTTCAGAATTTTACTGAGGACATCTTTCCCCACATTTACTGAGGCAATCCCTCCCACGACTTTTAGGCAATTTTAAAGGTTCCAAAGAGAAGTGATGCAAAAAAAGGCAGCAACTTATGGCAAGCTATAGTATTTGAGACAGGGTCACAATAGAGAACATGTTTTCGATATAAGTTTGTCCAATGAATGATTACAATCAAGGATCAATTCCAAATGACAAACAATGTTTGAAGAAAACACAGACCACTTGTTATATCTTTGAGGATCTTCTATTAAGGATCAAGACCAATGATTCAAACTTTCAGTAGCTAACATTAAGAACTGATCTATTCTATTAATGTTAAATGGTGCAAGTTATCCATTAATAATGAATGAAATAGGCAGAATAAAATCAATACAAATTTGTAAGTTGCATGCTTACAACACTTAGATTTGTAAGCTTGATAATGCATGAAATTCTTGTCACTGAGTTTGGTAAACATCCATGGCTTAAGACAAGTGTACAACAGTGACAATATCCTGATGATATTAGTAAAATATTAAGTAGGTTGCTGTTTGTAAGTATGTTAATTGGAAAGTAAGTTTGTGTTTCAATGAAAATAATTTGAACAACGTTTAATATTTAGTAAATATATGAGATATCGAAGATGGAGATGTGATTGGAACACATAATATAATAATAATCTCATTATGCACAAACTAAGAAATATAACAACCATCGAAACCTCTCTATTAAGCAATTTCTTAATATGTTCATGATTTCATCTTCCTTTAAAAAGCTGTATTTCTGTGAGTAATCGTGTCTCTTTGTGATACATAAATAGAATGACAGATTGATGTGTCTCTGAATGGGAGAAGAAACTAGTAATGAACAATTTCAATTTTGTGACGTACAAGTTTCAGTAAACAAACAATGCACGTAATGTTTCACTTTTTTTTAACTTATTTACTTCACATATATGAAAATAAGACTCATTTTTATAATAATCTTTTCCGACCATTGCCTAGATTATTGCAGGTTTTATTCCATGGAAATAGAGTTAGATATTCTATGACTCATCAGATAGCCTTATTTATTTAGTTTCTAACAACCAGTGTCTCGTATTTAAAAACATCAATATTAGCTTCTACATGTTGAGGTATACTGTGGAGATAGTATAGGAATTTACTGCTCTACAATCGTTAAATTGTATAAATTATGAATATTTGTTAAGTTGTAGCCGGGCTAGAATATTGGATCATAGGCAGTAGCAGCACTTTCCTCCTACACTCTCTTTATTGATTAACATAATATCTATTTTACCACCACCATCTTGCTTATGTCATCTTTTGCTCTACTAGCAGGTTGTCCTAGAGACAAGAATTGTAGAGTTGCTGCCCATTATATCTCTTTCTAATAACACCGTCCTGACCTTATTTTCAGAAAAATCAATAAAAATCGTGGAATCGACATGAGGTTATGTCCCATGTATAACCAATGAACCAAATTAAGAGATAACCATGTAATCAGCTGACTCAAGCTAACCGGTTATAACACTTAAACAATTTTTAAAATAGTTAACACAATTTATAGGTTAGTTTCTCTAGAAATAAATTCTTAATTGCAGGAATCAATGGAATTCAATTCCTGCATAATTTCTTAAGCCCTAATAGAAAATGTAGTCATCGATTAGCCTTGTCTACAATATGTCAAGTATACAACATTAACTTACTAAGTCAAAATATGATGCATGTAGCAGCAAAAGTTGTAGTTTCTGGTATCTCAATGGAATAGGATATTCTTTATGATATGAAAATAGCTGTGTGACCACAACTAATCTTAAACTATTAGGTTTGTTACAGTGAAATAGTCTAGTAATATAATAAAGCAATAGATTGTGGTACAAAGTACCGGTACCATATTCTAAGCAACATCAATTTTCAGGTACTAATATTTTTCTGTCAAAAAAGATTAGAAAAAATGAGCAATTTCTAATTCAAGTAGAAGAAAGTAATTGCAGATGAACTATATTTATAATAAAACTGACTTACCATTTCTCTACATCGACTATGTACAGATAATCCAATTAGAATTTATAAACACATTTTATAGAATGATATAATCCATTTATACAATAATCTGAAATAGACAAAAGAGAAATGTTAAAGATGAACACAGATGAAATGAATTTGAAAACGACATTTTTGAAGGTGCTCCTGAAGTCCTGTAAAATAACTGAAGGTCCTAAGGTACTGTAAAATAGACTAAGAAGAGTGCTCCTGAAGGTACTGTAAAATTAACTGAAGGTGCTCCTGAAGGTACTGTAAAATTAACTAGAAGGTGCTCCTGAAGGTACTGTAAAATTAACTAGAAGGTGCTCCTGAAGGTACTGTAAAATTAACTAGAAGGTGCTCCTGAAGGTACTGTAATATTAACTAGAAGGTGCTCCTGAAGGTACTGTAAAATTAACTAGAAGGTGCTCCTGAAGGTACTGTAAAATTAACTAGAAGGTGCTCCTGAAGGTACTGTAAAATTAACTAGAAGGTGCTCCTGAAGGTACTGTAAAATTAACTAGAAGGTGCTCCTGAAGGTACTGTAAAATTAACTAGAAGGTGCTCCTGAAGGTACTGTAATATTAACTAGAAGGTGCTCCTGAAGGTACTGTAAAATTAACTAGAAGGTGCTCCTGAAGGTACTGTTAAATTAACTAGAAGGTGCTCCTGAAGGTACTGTAAAATGAACTTTAGGTTTCTGAGGAACTAACAAACTAACCTGAAGCTCCTGTGAAAGTAACTAGAAAGTGCTTATAAACCTGACTACCTTTCTGGGTACAGTAAAACGACAACAAGTATAAAGTCTACTGAGTATGCTAGCTTCTTGGGTACCACACAGTACAAAGACAACAAATATTAGGTCTACTAGGTATGTGAGATAAACCACATTTCATAAGTGACAGTTGGCTCAGTAATTCAAATAATGTCAGAGATTAGAATGAAAACTTGTCATATTGGTGTCAATCATGGTATTAAACTATCTGATAAGCGTCATATTTACGTGCCTGTATTAAGGTATTCAGTACATAATGAGTATTTAAAATATGTTACAATGATTACAGATAATACAAAGTAGAATAATTAACACCAATTATAATAACCTTGAACACACCTCTTATTCTGCTTTTATAAAGAAAATATTTTCACTACATAGACCAATGCCAATTCTCATTTCACAATTGAGTCCAATGGCATAGTGCAAGTCAGTCCTTAACAACAAGGAGTACAATGACATAGCTCTTCTGAAGTGATTATTTTCTCTATGCAGTACACACTTACTTTAAATATGGCAATATCAATCAGTACAATGACATTCTTCTTCTTTGTCGTGAATGTATTTACTTTATAGTGCACGCTTGCAAACTGTCCTTATATAGTCTAAAGAATAATCTTAAACATTAACAATCCTTGCAATATTAACAGTCTCTGCAATATTAACAGTCCTTGCAATATTAACAGTCCTTGCAATATTAACTGTCCTTGCAATATTAACTGTCCTTGCAATATTAACGTCCTTGAAAAACACCTCTTTAATATAACATTAAAAATCCTTGCAATATTAACAGTCCTTACAATATTAACAAGTAAGTAGGCCTACATGTTATAATGTCTATTTCAAACCTAATGAAAATTGTACAAATCATTTCATAATATTACATTCAAACTAATACAGTCTTACACATTATATTTCATTACTGTATGCAAAGTTCACAGAGATATAGTACATAAATTGTTTTTAAGAAAAATGTGAGTACAAAAAAAATTCGAAAGGTCATGTGCAACAGATGGAAATCAACACAATGTTTAGTAGTAATATGCAGTCAATACCTATATGTACCAATCAATATAAATACCTATAATACCGTATACTTAGTTATAGTAATTAGTGTGTAAGTATAATAGCTCACATTGATTTTTTAACAACTACTTTTTAAAATATTCACTATAATACTTGAAGTATTTATCCATATGTCTGGGAAGCTAAGCAACTAATAAACACAACCTATTAATCAAAGTACAAAATCTAAATTGACATCAAAATTCAATTATTTTATCTTTTCAATCACTGTTTTCTTAATGCATTTTACCATGTCAGTTTATGTTTATCATTTAAAACTACATTACATACTGTTTATATTAAATTTGAATAAAAATCTTTCAATTTAAAAAATTCTCTTGAATTTCTGGTCTTTTTCTTGCAACACTATCACTCATTGACTTACTTTGCCCCTGTTCAAATTTGTTGACTTTGTAGGAATGACTTTTAGTGGCTGTTTTTAATTACGGTACTTAGATAACTTGATTGCAAAGAACTACTCCATAAGGTCATAAGTGGTAATGACCAAAAACTGTGTTTCAATATAGAATTAGGTGGTTTTAAATTAGCCATTTTCTTAGTATGTAAATTTCAAGAAAAAAGTCAGTTTTATGACGGCAAATTATGGATTGCTTGTGTCAGTTTCTTTTTCATATATAACTTGTATACTCATAGTTTCAAAAATAAAGAAGACCGGCAACATCTTGCTTGAGCATTAATTTAAAAAATAAAGAATTTTTCAAGATTATGGTATTTTTATACAAGCTGAAATCTATTGCTTGGATGTCAAGAAATTGAACAGAAGGATAAAAAGCCACCATGTCAAGAGGAGTTACTTCCCATTGGATTACCAAGGTTATTCCTTTTGACTTCCACAATATGTGGCCTTTTGTGAGAACTTTCAAAGACAAATTAAGGAAATAAAAAAAGTGGCATTTTAGATTTAAATTTCTGTAAAATATGGAAGTAAAAGTTTAGATAACAGTCAATTTAAGTTAAAAGTAAGATTGCTGTCAAATTTCTGGAATGAGACACAAATTTAAAATTATTCAGCAAAGACAATTTTGTGCAATATGTTAGGAACATTTAACATAGTTTTCAGTTTAACATCCTCATAGATCTGTGAGCTGTTGCCCAACATTACCATATCAGTAGGATTAGATAATTAAATAAACATCAAATAACTATGATAATTAACATAATATCTATATTCATATCAATAAACAAGTGGTCACATATTTTCTATGTAATTAATAAATACCTTGAAGTATTGAACTTGTTCTGCCCACAAATGCCAGGAAATTTCCATGACAACTAGAATATTGACTGTGGTCTATGAGAAAGATAATAGATGTAAAGAAGATGAAGAATAAAAGAGGTCTGTGAGACAAGAGGATGATGATAAATGGAGACAATTTCATTTCTCTCTATTCTAATTTCATAAATGTCTAGAGGGAGTTGAAAATGTAATATACAACAGGATGGTTTATGACATCTGTTTAATTTCACCATACCTCAACTTACAGATCCTAGTTCTGATAGCTCATGTAATTGTTCATGTTTCCATTTTAGAAATTGAAATCAATAGTGTTTCAAACTGAAATTTGGAACTTTGTTGTCATGGAGGCTTAGATTAAATATAAAGATACTAGCCAATTATCAGCTTGACAACATTGGAGTCATGAGTACTAATCAAATGGTAAAGAATAGTTTCCAAATGTACCCTAGTTATTTTTTAGACGAAGAGTTTTATGTAAATGCTCATATGCTGTAATGACTGCACACTTTCATATAATTTCACTTAGAAAAAGTCTCATAAAATGAAATATTTATCAAAAATAAGTAAATTTATCCATGCTTATTAAGACTGACCTGTTTTGTAATAACAAGCTATTTAAACCATATTCTTAACAGAATATATTAATGGATGAAAACATTCAAAGAAAATTGTCATCAATCTTGCATATATTTTATAAAACTGACAGACTAAATGAGCAAAATGAACAATAATCAGGACCATTAGTAAAATTTCAATTTGTTTACATGAAAAATTCACAAAATCTGGTGATATTATCCTACTGGAGTTAAATAATGTTGATAATTAAATTATAAATGGCTAGAAATGATATCGTATATCATTACTTCTCTTATCAGACATCATCAATAATAATGACTCATATTCAATATAATATCTCATTCTTAAAACAGACAGACCATAGAGAAATTGAAATTATTATCTTTTGAATTAAATTTTCTGTCGCCAGTCAATGGCTATTAGAAGAACACATTTTCAGTGTGATGAAATTATATTTCAGTTACATTATAATACAATAAAGAACACTTTCACTGTTAATACAGTGTTTATTGTACCAATTGTAGTGCAGTATTGGCAGATACGAAATGTTTAGTTATATAGTTTGTTTCATATGATTCAAATATATTTCACTCTGCCCATCAATTATAATTAGTAATTGACAAAACAATATGTTGTACAACAATAATTGAGTTCCCATTAAAACAGTTATAAAATAGTTTGTATCATGTATAGGAAATAACCAAATATGTTTCCTAAGACCATTGGGATAGCTTAGAAGGTGGTAAAACATGTTTGATACTGCATGTTCCTCATCAAAGCATGGAGATTTTTCATGCCAAAGGACAAACTTAAGATATTTGCTTCTTCCTTAAAACTAATGCTTGCTTACATAAATTTGATGATATGCAAGCAAAGCCTAGTGAAGTAAAGTATCTCTTCTGGTCTAGAAGGCTCACTTTATTTCATTAATGATGGAACACGTTCAGAATAATGTTCGACAACACATGAAGAATACTCAATTAGTTTCTAAACTATCAATCTAGTACAACTAGCCTAGCAATCTGTACACAAATAACCAATATTTGTTAACCATTGTCATTCATCATTCTTCACTTCATTAGCTAGCTCCTACCATCTAACAAAAGACCAGGCAAACACTGGAACCATTTTCTGGATGAGATCAGAACACATGCTCCTGTTCTCTGACACTGGTCAATATGATTAGAATATTTTTAGTAAAGACAACGAAGTTTTCATCTTTCGGTCAGCTATTGCTTGCTCTATGACTAATGCCATATTTTATTATGTCAGCACGACTGAAGAAGCCACAAAGAGACAAAGAAATATGGGATAATGGCAATCTCAAGAAGACAACATACTAATAATCTTTTTAGCCAGTTGCACAAACTAATTAGGAAATATTTTCAGAATTAGTTAGAAGAGTTACAAATGTCGAAGAGACAACAAAATGGTCATATGTGCTCCAAGATAATGGAATAAAATTGCAAAAGTTATTCTGTTAAAACTGAGGAAGAGAAAGTTCGTTGATCATGAATAATTAAAATATTAGAATGAAAATCTAAAAATAAAGGCTGTGTATGGGATACAGGTAATGACGACAATCTATTATTTATAGCCTATCAGCACAAATATCATGAAACATTTATTCATTTAGAAAAGACATTAAACAAAACAGGACTGCACAACACTTACACATAATTTCAAAGACATTGTATATAATATTGTATTTATGTATTGTAATTGTATTACCGGTAAATGGTAACAGATTAATATAAGTCTCGACTTGTTTCTGAAACCAGTCTTTATATATGTATGTATAATTTGTAATTTGTGAATAAATATTGTTTAAAAAAAAAAACATTAAATATTGTGTGAGATAGCTTTACTTCATTAAAAACTTTTAAGCAATGTTCTGAGCACTTTAGGGCTGAAGAAAATAGTAATTATACCTGGAAGTGTACAATAAGGGATGTATATCTCCTATAATTTGATTTTGTCAATTCCAAACCCCTTTTCAATGAAATTGAAACTTAATGCAAACTATTAAAGTGATGTTAACCAAAACTATTTGCATTTTTAAAGAGTTCATGCTTTAAAAAATACTAAATCAACAGTTTCTAAGTTTCCAAAATAGCAAGTCTGTAGATGATTCAAGAGTAATTAAATTAATTCAAAGTTGACAATTCATGGTAATAGCAAGAAGGTGCAATTGATGCTTAGCTTTACATTTTTAAGGCCTGAATGACATTTAGAAGTGAGAGGTACAAATCTAAAACACAAGACAATAATCGCATTTAACATGGTAAAATTTATTGAAGAACTGTGTTTATTCAACTAAAATCTAAAATAAGGTTTGGTGGTTCACAACCTGATGTAAAAACTGATAATTTATAATTCATAGAAAGATTTGTAAGAAAGTTATAAGTCAATCTCACCTTCTTCTACCAGGAACTTATCAAAATACATTCCTTGATACACCCAAACTTTTTAACTCTTTAATGTTCTCATATCTAGGTTTTAAAACTTATTGATTTAATAGAGTCCACCTTTCACCATGTTTCATTATAACTGTTTTACAAGTATGATCTAAACTCACTGAATAATCCAACTCACTAACTACAAAAACACTACTCACTTGAATTCACTCACTTCAAAATGAAGTTAAAGCTGTTCTCAGAACAGTCAAATGTAGTCAATTAATAACTACATTTAACCTAAATTCACTATGAGAGAATAAAATAGTTTTAAGTAGGAAATGACCTAAAGATGACCTACACTGACCATTGTTGGCTACTGTAGAGATGGTCAATGATGTTCAACTGTTTTTGACACCTCCTATCTATTTGGTGTATGGACTTGATGTGATGAAGTCAGTCTACATAGAAAGTGATAATGGACTTGTTTTCTCTAAGGACCACAAGGTTTAAAGGAAAACTTCCATGAATTTCTCCATGATCATGAAGCAATTTGTGATCTCTTCAACTTTAATGAAGATGACACATTCAAATCTTATGATTCTACTACCAGAAAGAAAAGATGTGGGTTTGGTGTTTGATTCCAGCAAAGGTAGAGAATGAGATAATACCTTTGGTTTTCAAACTTCCTGTCAGCAATACAGGTCATCAGAGTTACCTGGGTAAAAACAATTGTATTGAATGAGACAACTGTATTTCAGGCTATGAAATTTCAAGATCTTCCACAATTGGGAAATGAAAATTGATGTTTTTTGCTAGATTTCACTCAAGACACTAAACTTTCATTTTTATATTCAATATATATACATCTATAGTACCTAAATTCTTGCAGCTATGTGTTTATAACAGGTACATAAATACGTAACTGTAAATAATTAGACATCAATGATTTTTTGTTTCTTTGTATTATTACTATGTGGGAGAGTTCCATTAATCAGCCTCTTTCAGCACCCCATGTGACCAGGGAATCAAGCGAGGACTTGTCTATTCTACAACAGATGTGACAGAAAGAAGATATTCTATAGAGTTTTAATACTCATCTCAAGTTTAACAATGGAGAATGTGTCATTATTTAGTTACACCATCTTTGTGTTTTTTAAAAATACAAAATGGTAATGTCACAAGACTTTTCTGAGAAATCAAAATAAGTCATGGTGATCTTACTGTATCAAACAGACCTTTCAGTTTCTGACATCATCCTATGGTGGCCATATTCAAAGTCTGCCAACAATGTGATTTTGGTCCAGGCACAAAGGACTAAGAAAAGAAGCCATAAAGTACCACTATCTAAACTCTAAAATAATTTCAGTGTCATGGTTCTTGAAACTTTTTGAACTAAAAAATGATAAGTCATAAATTGATTTATTTCCAATCTTTTGCAATATCAAGAATTTTGAAAGTGAATTTCACACTTATGGTTCCAGCAATTTTAGGAAAAAGCCACTCTACTCTGATATATTATTATCATTATTATCTTGGTCTAAAATAAGAATATATCTGCTTAAATACAACTGTTTCATCAAGTAGAAGAAATACTTCATTGAAAAAGAAAATTTTTAGAAAACCAGATAGGTTTCACCCGCCCAAGCATTGAACCTAAAAAATGATCATTAAAATCACTGGCTTATAAGAGAACGTTATTATCAAATTATGATCACTCAATTTATTATAATCATTTCAGGAAATAAGAATATTGGTTGTAAAGTATGTCATATTATTTCCGGACAAGATACCATAAAACTAATGTTCCAATCATCCATACTAATTGTTAAATTACAGGAAGTGTGGTGATCCTGGTATTATAATTAATAATATTAGTCACTATAATAATACTATTGTCAGTTGATATTAAAATCATTGAAGCCTAACAACAATGACATGTCAGATGGCACTGGATATTGTTCTGGTGACCACACCTCATTTAACATGTCACTAGTAGAAATTAACTATTTTTAGAAGCTTTTTAACTTGAACATAATCATAAACAGCTAGGCATTAGGTTTTCACTTCTATGATTTGCAAGCCATTTTTACAGTTTGTTACATTTTTAAGAACAGAATGGAATGAAAAACAAGTAATGTGATCTGTCTATCATTCTGAGAACAGTACCAAATCTAGACTATGGCGGCAAGGTGGTCTCGGAACAGATCATTCATTCTGTGGATAAGATAATATGAAAGTGTTTATGATGTCCAGTTCTTCCCCTTCTACTGGACTTTATCTTCCATCTCTATCTTATGTAGTGTTACCCTAAGGTTTTCTCATTTGAGCCCTAGATTAAATGACTTTTTACAAATAGATATTTAAATAAATACCAATATATGAAATAAAGGGCTGGTTTGGTTTGAACCTGTATTTTAGGTATCATGTACTTAATAAGTTTGATACTTTATCTTAATTATCTCATATAACCTAATTAAACTAATTAATTAATCAAACTGATACTAATTAAACCAATAAAGTCATTTCACTGTGATAAAACCGATCTCATCCAAAACTATCGCAAGTCAAGATATAATCTTAAAATCCTTCAAGTGAAAATTTTACAAAAGACAAAATATGTACAAAGAAAATTGTCGTGTAACATATTGCATATAATACACATTCTGCATTGCTGCATATTGTGTCGTGCATAGTGATGCTGTCATTTGTAATCGCATGATTAATGTTGTCAACACCTGCATGTGCAATAATCGTGTTTGTCATACTGACTTTCATTTCAGATACCTCTATATGTCAAGTTATATTATTCATTCATAAAATATCAACAAACTAAAAATTCTGTCACAAAGAAAAATTTCCAATTTATTCATCTGTGAAATTTGATGTAATAATAGTAAAGTAAGTATTTGTATCATTACTAGTTTCTATACAGTCTGTACAATATGTTACACTATAACAGATGGTGTCAAAGTACCATTATACTTCATTCAGTATATAATTTATACTACATATCCATGATAGATAAAAGTAGTGCTCTCTTGCCATTTGAAAATGGCATTTTACACTTGAAAAGCAAATCTCAAGATATCAAACATTAAGCGTTGATCCCAAGTAAATATTTTTCACCTGGCGGAGCATATGAAAAATCTCTATACAATATTATGTCAGTTATTAACAAATGAAACAGATTTACTAAATAATAAACATTTATTTCTTCTATGTGGCAGATTTAGAATGTGCTGATAACAAAAGAAACAAGACAAGACATGTTTTAGTATTGACCAGGACAGTTCTTAAGAATTCCATGAACCTTCACAATATCAACACTAATCTAATCTGTATATTCAAAAATAAACGATCTACCCTAGTTTTTGAATCATCATCATTTGAACCAGATCACATGGCACAAATTCTGCACAAATAAAAAGTGGCAATGATGATTGATTAGCATATTACCTTATAATTTGAATGATTTATTCTATTTATACAAAAACGATATCTATATATCACTTTCAAATGCCATAATAGTAGGATCATGACACTGCAACTGGCATTTGAATAATAGATTTAGCTGAAAATATCAATGAATACAGACAGACTGATATACTTACCTGAATGTGTTATGAAATAAATTCCTGATTGTCAAGCTGTAGAGTAGAACAATGTGAAGGTTATTAGCTTTTTTTCTTTCTCTCGCTCTTTCACAGGTTAATATGATTCATCAATATAATAATAATAATAATAATGACTACATAGCTCACATTGTTGAACACGACAACCTACTGTGACAATACCTGATAATTATCAATCAATTCCACTGTATTATACATTATAAAGGACTGGCTAATGCCCGCTCACCTGATCATATCTGAGGCTTCATTGATGTTCAAACCTTCACAGACTTCAAAATAACATTAAATATCTCTTTATGGTTATTATCTTATATTGGCACATTAAATAGGCAATCAAGAAAATAATGGATACATATTATATATATTTCTTATTGATACACATTATATATAATAAACACAGGCAATAAAGTCAGATCTGCCATTTTAGAGCACAATCATATTTTACAAGATAGTGTGTATATGAATCCAGGCAAATACCAAATAACATCTATTTAAGCTCATTTATTGAGTATTCTGTGTGAATGTGTCATTAAAGCTCTAACAAAGGAAACAGCAGATCTGCCGTTTTCTAGAGCAGTCCCAACAACATGTCAAATACTGTGCTTTAGCAATTCCTGATAGCTATTCAATAAAAGATACCAAGACTTGCTGTATCAATTAGCATCATTTAGTTATTTAGCTTTAAGCACTGAGTTGAATCACATTAGTAATTCTCAATAGACTACAGACAAAACTATCATTAAAATGCATCATGAACAGAGTTTCTAAATGAAACCAGTCTGTGATTATTTATTCATGTAACTACAAAATCAAAGTAATGTACCAAGCAAGAGAATCTGTAAAGATATACAATGGTTGATTTACAATATAAATATACAATGTGTAAGTTATATAAGTTATGTTTATTGTCTAATGTTATAATGTAATGATATAGATATAAACCATAGACACATGATATCACTTTTAGCATATACTTGTCAAAATCAATTTCTTGTTTTTTATATTACAGTCTTTTTTTATTGTTATATAGTTATATTTCTAGTTACTGAAATGTGGAAATTCAGACCATACAAACTAAGAAAAGAGACAAAACAATTTATACTGCATTGATACTGTTATAACCAATACAGATTGGCATTATAACTGCGCGTAGTACTTCTCGATTGCCGAACGAGAAAAAGCCTGCTTTTTGCGTTTCCACTTGTTAAAAAGCCGGCTTTAAAGCTAGCTTTCATTTGGCCCCAAATAAATTGCTGAAAATTGAGAAAAGTGAGGTTTTCGGTTCCCAAACTGTAACGGTTCGGCAATTTAACAAGTGGAAACACACAAAAGCTAGCTTAAAGCCGGCTTTTTGCCCAAGTGGAAACACGGTTATAACCAGTACAGATTGGCATAATGTACCTTAAAACCTGGCATATTTCCCTTCCTTCATACTTTTATTTGTTGATATTTGCAATATTCTTATGTGTTGGAAACAATGATGTTTAAATAAGCAAAAGACCATATGTTCAGCTCTTTTAATAGAATTCAAGTTTCACATGAAGGAATAAGAATATTCATCTGTTTTTTTATAAAACTAAATGTAATAATTTTCAGTCTCTTTCAAATGTCTAAAATACCAAACTCTGGATTTTTTTAAAGTTTACATGTCATGTCGAAACAGTGATTAGTTTTTAGATGTCTATGATAATTGAACTAAGATTATATCTACTGAAATTTATGCTGTTTTAGTGCTGTCAACTATCTTACCTCACTGCCTTTCATAATAGGTTAATATCCTTTCTTGACAACAATCATCCCAAGTAAATCTGATACACAATGTTTCGACTTTCAGTGACAAAATTAGCCGATTATTTCCACCAGAACTTTATAAAATATTTCTACTACTATTAAATACTACTAACATAACAATATCGTCTGCTATATAAAATATTCATAAAAAATATCAATACTCACCAATAGTATTTGTGCATTTTAGTATCGGCTATATTCCAAATTACATTATTACTTCCAACTCTATTCTGACTGCTTTAATATACTCCACTTTCTATAATAATGTCCTCAGCTTACTCTATTGTTGTTTTCACTGGACTGTCACAGCTCAGAGCTGAAAGAAAGGGGAGAATAGAATAAATTAATTCACTACTAGACTAGCCAGATGCCCACTGGATGATGTCTGATAGAGAGACAAAGACAATAGTCTTAAAGACAATGTGACACAGCCAGGCACTGTCTCGTGCAGTAAAACCTCTAATTATCTGCAACTTGAAAACATCTTTTCCATAGTAAGAGATTGTCAAGCTAAAGAGAAATTACTTTATAACACTTTAAATACACTGTTACTAAAATAATATAAAGAAATAAACTTAAGTTGCAAAACTGTCGTCTGAAAGAAATTATAAAAATTTGACTTTTATAACTTAAAATAACATACTATTACCAAATTTTTCTGGAAAATGATAAATTCTCTTTTGAATTGAAAAAGATTAAAAACTTAATCTGAACTTAGAAATTATCATATACATAATGAAAATTTGGGGAATTTTTTTTTTTTTTGCATTAGGCTATTGAAAGAGCTTTATTTCTTTTTAGACACTAAAAACGTACAGGTTTTTTTACGATATTTTTGGCCACGGTTAATATTTTCTGGAAACTTCATCTACTGTAGATTATATTTTGGTCAAAACTAATCCAATTCAAAAGAGTTCATTTATAGTAAGAAATGCCTATATTTGGTCATATTTCTCAAAATTATGGAAAGATTATAACCAAACTTGTATTTGAACATTAAAAATTAACAAAGAAACTGACTATAATTTCCACTGTTTATTAAGATGAAGTGGTTTTAAGACAAGGGTATTACTAAGATGAGTCAGATATCCTGAAGACAATGGTTCAAATCTCAGATTAATCAACTTTCTCACAAATATTACAAAACACTATTAATTCTTCCAAATTTCCTGCAACAGACAACTTGGAACAAAAACACTGGAAAAATCAATAGTTGAGAAAGTTAATTTAAAAGTCTTAAGAAAACAAAGGAATGACTTCCTAAAAAAAATAAGGTTAGACTGTAAATGGAATCTCATGAAAGAAAACAAAATAGGGGAGAAAGAAATACAATTGTAGATAAAAATTTTAGCTCTTGTTTGAAAATATATTATACATGGTACCGGTACTTGCACCATCTTCAAATTTCAGGAACTTTCACGAAAATAACTTAAGTTAACATACTTTAAATGGAATGTCAAGAAAGAAGCTCAAAGAAATATATATTGCAGTTGACATTTTTGACAATTCTTTTTGAACAAACTATGTACCTCTATCAATGCCTTTCTTTCTTCCCCAACTTTTTCAGGGACATTTTTTCTGCAAAATGGACAGGATGACCCAGACAGTGTCAAAAGTATCTTTTTCAGTTCCCTAGCAAAATTACGCTAAGAGTTATTTTGAAAATGACATCAAAAATGTTACTAGTGCATAACAAGATATGAATAATTTAATTTGAATAATGTTTGACACATTGACAAAAACAGCAAAACTATGTTAGATTTCATCAAAGTTAACACTAGACAAAACCACCCTTTGACAATAATTGGAATTGAAATTTGCCTGTAAATGAAATGAGTTTTCAATCTAATATATGTCTGTCTAGAAAGTTTGAGAAGACATAAATCTTGAGCTATAATTAATGGAATAATGATATGAAATCAAAAATATTGACCTCACCTACTTCTACTGTTACTTCCTTAATTATCCTAATATCCCATTTTAATCTCCACTTCTAATGCATTAAAACTGCACCTTACGTTAAGTCGAAGAATAAACAGTGAGAAAGTTAACGTCGGCAACTATTGTATCTTAATGGAAAATCAATACAATACGGATCTATCTATCTTTTAACACACTTAGAAAATGAAGGCCTCGGAAATTCAATTTGCTTTTCATGTGTAAAATGGCAAAGGTTAACGCATGACACAATCATTTCATGAAGATAAATTTAACATAAACTATATCGAACTCTAGTTCTCTAAATTAGTCTTCAAAACTTTCTTTTAAAGACAGTAATAAAATGCTGTTTAAAAGATTTAATGTATCCACCATAGTATTTATGTAGGATACATGAACAATCTTCTTTATAGATGGCAAAATCGCTATGGTGGCAATATTTGATTACAAGCATAAATAACACAGCAATACTGGAGTACCAATATCATCAACTACATAGCAGTAATATATTTTCATGTTTTCCTGAACATTTACAACAACTATATCAAGCAATATGATATCTCTGGAAGAACTGTATTGTCAACTGCAGCAGTTTTCTTTCTATAATTGACTTTTCAACAAAACTCGTTTTCTCATACTGACAATGGCTAATGTTGTGAGATCATAAGCAAGGGAATCATTTGAGAATTGTGAAAGACAAGTGCTCTGATTCCTATCTCCTATATACACAGTTCCAGGAACCATACACTCTTGTTGACAATTCATCAAATATTGAATAGAAGCTTTTAACACTTGAGAAGTAAATGTTGTTCAGTGATGGCCTAGCCATCAGACTAGTGACTCCAACAAACTATCACTGACTATAACATTGGTGGTAGAGTGAAGAGAATATCTCCTAGAAATAATTCAATCTATAACTCTTTATTAAACTCCTCATACTACAATTATGTATGTATATTCCAACCAACTCTTCACATTTATGACCACAATTATTTTCCAATACAATCAATCTATTTACATATACATTAAACTATTCAAATTCCAATACTACAGTTAGTTAGCCATCAAAATGCTGATACTAAAAGTAACACCATCGAATTTATGATACTACAAGAAGATACTACAAGTAATGCCATTAAATTTATGATACTATCATAACAAAATTATTACCTGATGATACAAGTATTACTATCAAAATTCTGGTATATAAATGCCATCAAAATATCTGATACTACAAGTAATGCCATCAAATTTATGATACTACAAGTAATGCCATCAAATTTATGATACTAAGTAATGCCATCAAATTTATGATACAAGTAATGCCATCAAATTTATGATACAAGTAATGCCATCAAATTTATGATACTACAAGTAATGCCATCAAATTTATGATACTACAAGTAATGCCATCAAATTTATGATACTACAAGTAATGCCATCAAATTTATGATACTACAAGTAATGCCATCAAATTTATGATACTACAAGTAATGCCATAAAATTTATGATACTACAAGAAATGCCATCAAAATTCTGATACTACAAGTAATGCCATCAAATTTATGATACTACAAGTAATGCCATCAAATTTATGATACTAAAAGTAGTGCCATCAAATTTATGATACTACAATAAATGTCATCAAATTTGATACTACAATGAATTTAGAATATTTGTTTGCCCTTACATCAGTATTATGTAAAGATTTGCTCAACCAGAATTAAGGATTTCATCGATTTTATTTGTCATAAAATATCACTTTAATTATACAAAAGACCTAAAGGTGGCAGGCATTTTGGGATAATTTTGTTGTCCTAAATTTAATTTGACTCTGATGCATAACTTGTTTCAATGAATCTAAATACGCAGACAGTTTATGACTGCATTTGATTGCATAATTACCAAATTGGTAGCAACAATGCCATACCATGAATTGTAATTTCCTACGATTTTCTCATTTATAAACCTGCTGATTATATGTCATTATAACAGTATCTCATACCATGACTCAAAAAATAAAATGCAAACTAATTACTGGATTTAATTTCCACATTTAATTAGAAAATTACTTCTTCATTTAAATGCATAACTGTTATCTTATATTTTAAATTTCAGAAATGCCAATTAAAATTTTAACACCTTCAAGAATATAAATCTTAGCTGATCTTTATGGCGAATTTAAAAGACAGGTGCAGTAAAGCAGTAAAGTTTGATATATTGGCAACAAGAATAAATATATTAAAGGCAATGGTTCCCTATTCTTGTTTTAATTAGGGTCTTAAATACATGTAAATATTTTTCAGAAGGAAAAGAACAGCTGGAAAATCATATAATTCCTGTAAATTTACCTCAAATCTCCAAATTTCAAGATCTATTTCTATATATTATGTGCTTTCTATGCCAGGTCTCAAGAAATAATGAGGTGTCATTTCAACTTTCATGCGTAGATAATTCTGGATACGCTTTGAATTGAAGACTCAATTTCTTTATGGTGAGCTATAAACACTATTACTGATTATCTCAGCTAAAAAATTCACTTTTCTAAGGTAAGAATGGGTAAATTGATGGTGAGTCTGTCCCTATAAATAAGTTAAAAATATCAAGGCAGTGACAGTTCTAATTACATTATCTTAATCAGTTAATTTATTCCAACCATATTAAAACTAGATTGAGGTAAATAACTCATACATTTTTTATTTTCTGGAGATTTTGAGTAAATTATCAGGCAATGCTATGTAGACAGTAGCTAGTAGATTCTGCACGCCATACAGCCAACATTGAATGTAAAGTTGTGTTTGTACTAATCAATAACCTCCAGTTTCCATTAGTGATTTCCGCAACTATTCACGTCCGATTGCTATCATCTCACTCATCTGGCATTAGGTTTTTTTTTACCTTCTTCTAATGATTTGTGCAAAGAAAGAAACAGGAAATTCTTCATATTACTCTTCAAGTAAAGAGGCTTGTTTTATTGTAATGAAATGCTACTTGAAGCGTATTTAATCTTCTATTTTGTAAATGTTAGATGTGGTTCATGCATTTCTCACATTCAAAATGAACTCCATTTGTTATTAAATAAGTCTATTTGACTGTAAAAGGTGGATCATGTCAGAACTGTTCTAACCAGTCAGAAATCATGCAAACTTTTTATAGGCAACAGAGGACAAGCCGAACACCTAAAAAAAACTTTGCCACTCAGTTTGGCACCTTTATATCCTTTTCAGAGAACCCATATGACCATATTTTGGAGTTTTATAGAAAACCTTGCACATAACTTATATATCTTCTACACTTAACTTATCCTACGCATATAACACAATGATGCTCAATGCATAATGAAAAATGGGTACGTTCATTACAATGGCCACACCCAGACCTGGAGAGAAAAGAACAGATGGTCAAACAGACAAAAACTACAAGGGTTTATTTAGTGAGTCAACATTATGACACCAGCACTTAAAACAAATAATGTTGACAATGTCAGTGACAAGAGTTTTCAATATGAGACTAGATCATTATTTGTATTATGGCCGTATTTTGAAGTTGAAACAGTCTGAGACGACAGAGAAATATCAATATTGATTTCTAACTAGATATTATCACTTGTATTACACTTTTCAATTAGGACAATAGAAATACTTTAAAACTAATACAATCAGTTGGTGCCAAGTTTTCTTTATTAGATAATGCCTTATAATTACTTTAATGTATCATAGACCTTCCTAATAAATAGTCCTCACTGAGTAGGTCATTGACTCAATTCTCTACTGGAAGAATAACACCTTCTGTCCAAATCACACACCCATTCACCATACTTTCTTGAGGTCTTGGTAATACAAGAGGGAAATCATATATTCATAGCTAAATATTGTCCAATCAAAATTTACCCTAGAATCTTTATAGGAAATCTTGGCCAATCAAATCAAATCACTTGTGAAAGATGATTTTTTCTCATTTCAATGCATACAAAACAAAGCGTAGTGGGCTTAGTTTAATACAGGTTAATACTGAACAATGTCAGACTCCAGATATCAAATTTAGTCAAATATCAAAGTTTGTGCCCTGCAGTGTACAATAAGGTTTAACCAAGACAGCAAAATCAGCCTATTCTTTTCCAATTACCAACTCTAACATGCATTGTTGCCAAAACAAACTCAACAAAACTGCAACTATGTTCAAAATACCAGATAACTGACACATAATGCAGAAATGATTATTTCACTAATTCTCTTAACAACATAATTTTGGTGAAGTGTTGAGATGAAAATGCTAATGATATTTTAAAAAGGAATATTGAGGAAAGTTAAAACATAATTTAAAGAAAAGTGAGAACATATCAACCCATTCAGTCATTATAAAGCAAACTTCTGCATGTTTATAATAATAATGCTGTCAATGTACCAGTAAATAACAAGTAAGAAAGGAGAGAAGGAAAATGTGAGAGTAAATAAAGACAAAGAAAGTGACAATGAGAAAATTACATGAGAATATATCAACACTATACATATTGCTATGAGAAGAATGTTTTTTAAAGGGAAGAGAGGTATTTAAACATGGAGACTTGAGCTTAGAATAATAACAGACTGGAGTGATTACTTTCCTCTCAAATTGTTCAGAAATAAATCATTTTTCAACAAATAACAATTTCTTATTTTACATCAAAAGAACTTCTATGTAAAATAATAAATTCCAGATGCATTGCTGAATTGTCAGAAATATATCATAATTGTGAATTGTAAGGGTTAATTCTTTAGAAGTTCTAAATGACAAGAAAAAAAATATTCCTTCAAATCAATAAATTTGAGCCTTTACAGATATTCATGATGTCATAAAAAATACAGTTCTAGAAAGCGACTGTCCAGATTTCAGTTTGTCATTAGTTTGTCAGAACTAAACATTTTCTGGGAGGGTTTTGATGCCTTAGACCCATTGTTCAAGATAATAATTTGTAACAAAATACATTTGGACCATATGATTATAGTCAGTTCTACTTCAAACTGTTAAATACATGCAGGATGTTTCAGACAATTGTCAATTACCCTGAGTTCAGGAGAAGAACACCATCTCACCACAGTAATTTGTCAGGGTGTGAGTATATCACAGTGAATGTGATCCGTAACAAAGTTACGACAATTCTCTTGTCCAAATAATTAAACCCAGATAGTATTATTTCGAACTGTCACACTGGAAGGTGTGGTTGTTAAATGCATGACAAATACAACTCGATTTCAACAAAACAAAACAAAATCTGACCATTTGAGATAATGCCAAGTTAATTATTTGAGATAGGAAAGGAAACTTTTTACAAGTATAACAAGGTTTTCTTAGGAAATCCAACTCTCTTATGTAAGAAATTGTAAATATCTTATGGACTCAAAGAACAATGCCACTTTTTGTTAATACATGCTTATAATACAGAATTAGTTAATTATTTGTGATAGAAAAGAAAATTTATTTACAAGGTTAACAAGGTATTCAAATCTAACTCTCTTATGTGATGCAGAAATTGTATACTGGGTAAATCTTTTGGAGTAAAACAAGAATTCTACTTTTGGTTAATATGTGCTTATAAAATTGCATTGGCACTTGAAAAAAAAATATCTTTGAAGGCTAAAACACAGGCTTTTGATCTTAATAAAATTAACAGAGTTAAGCATGAACAACAGTAACTTTTGAACAATATAACATTACATTTGTCAATATTTAAAGCATAGGTTAATATGTCTTCTTTAAGCCCCAAAAGGATGAGCAAAGATAACAAATCACAATTTCATATTTCCAATAACTCTGGTATAAAAGAATAAGAAATTTATGCAGTTTTTTTTTCTTTTATTGTATCTTTGTATTTCTCTCATTGATTTCCGACTGTTTTTTTACAGTCGGGAGTTGATTTCTGCTGTCAACTGAGATTTGCTCAGATGAAATTGAGAGGAAGTTTGACTGACAAGGTAATGTGATTGTGTAATCAGATGTGATAGAAACTTAATAGCATCAAATATATTCCTTCTACTGACTGGTGTTTATTAGTAAAATTGTCAATCTGTTGAGGTGAGAATATACAAATTGCAGGAACAATGGCTGAATCATTTTAAACCTAATTTGCAATAGGTATAATATGAGCTTTTTAGAAAACCAAACAACTTAAACTGACAGCAAATCAGTAGTTCAGCAAGGCCTCAGGAACAGTGGATTTCTATGGAAAGGGTTATGATCATAAGAGTTTTTAAGTGGCAGATGCTGTGTTTGACTAAGCCATACTTTCTTCTCCTAATGTGGGGATTTGAAGGAAACAAAACTATGCAGTGTGCAATGAGGTTTTCATAAACAATACTTTATTGTATTCTATTTTCTCATACCATTGATTCCTAGAATTGCTATAGTTCAGTTTGAAGGACCAATAGATGATTAATATTTAGCATTTATAATGCTTTACATAGATGCAATAATTTAAAGAAACAGGTACAAATCAGCTGTGGTAAATTTAACTAGAAATTCATACCATTAGATTCAATTGAAGATGTTTTTCACATCCTGTTTTCAATGCCTTTGATTAATTTGTAGCATCCTGTAGAGAAATCTTTCTTACTAAATGACATTGTTACTATAGAGAACCACAAAGACAAACAAGAATGTTAAAAGAGAGAAAATACAAGCTGTAATTGAAATAATCAGATTAAAAATGAAAGGTGGTGATATTAATAAAATAAGATGAAAGAGGTCAGCTACCTAGAGAATTTGTTATTAAAAACATCACAAATCAACATGGAATCAGCAGGAATAAAAAGATGGCAATGTAAATGAAGCCAGCTGCTAGCCTTACATATAGTTCCATGTTTTTAATACCCATGGTATATAGAATAGTTTGAGTACTAGGTATATTATTCTAGTCTTTAAGTACTATTGTCTGAATAATTTATACTATGTCTCATATTACTATTGCTATTGTTCTTTAATCTTCTTATATTACACTTGTTCTCTCTTTACCCCTTTTGTAACTAACTAAACAATTTTTGGTTTTAAGCGCATATATATACAAATGTTAATCATTCTCGTAAACATATCAACATTTGCCTGATTTTGTGTCTCGTGCATTTTATGGCATGTTGCAGCAAAACAAATCTATAGACAAGTAACAGCTAGTCGAAATGTAAAGGTCAGATTTATCCTGCAGACAAATGGTAGATTATTAATCACTTCAATCATGGTATACTTAGATTACTATTGTACCTTCTGGCACACCAAAACTCCATCTATAATCATTATAATACATGTACCATTATAATGAATCTAAGCTGCAAATGTACTATCTATTACCACAATACACCATCATGGTTTGTATAAACTGTAAACGTACCATATATGAGTTTTGACTATTTTTCATAAATCTATTTATTGATTAAAGCAAGACTTCAAAATTATTATGTTATTATAATGAATATAAAATAATAAATAATTCCAATCACTTCATACTAAATCTATACTGAAACCATTTTGTCTAGCGCCATCATGGTTGGTTTAAACTGTATGCAGTAGATCTTTTACACTAATTTATGTTTCCTTTTCAATATCATTGATATATCTCTATTAGAGCAGAAAACATTCTATCATAAGTAATTTTTTGTTCTTAATGAATATATAAACCATACAACCAGAGCCTGTTATATCATCATCACATCAAACAGTAGTTATTACTTTTATTGGTTCTAGTGAACTTTGTATAACAAAATCATCTTATTATTACAAATTAAACAAATAATCACTATAATTACTAGTAGATCTGTTGCCTCTCTAAGAGATGGTGAACCTAGTGTGTTAATTATCCTTGGTCACAATTCGCTGGTATTTTTAAAACAATTTTCTGGTATTTTTAAAATAGACATTAAAATGATAAATAATAAGAGAAAAGTCTTAAATTAAGCAAGTAAGGCATAGAGTGGTTCTGCACTGCTGCTCTGAATAAACATACTTAGCAAGAGAATATATAGATGTTTGTGAAGAATAAATAAAATATGAAGATAATGAAAATAAACATTGCTTTAGAGTTAATATAATTTTAGTTAATATTTGCTTCATAATTGCTTAGTTTGATGGAAAATATATGAATTGCTTTAGAGTTAGAAGGAGAATATAAGATTGCTTTGGAGTAGAAGAGAATATAATAATTGCTTAGGAGTTAGAGGAAAATTAAATTGCTTAGGAGTTGAAGGAAAATATTAAATTGCTTAGGAGTTAAAGGAGAATATTTAAATTGCTTAGAGTTGAGGAGAATATTTAAATTGCTTATGAGTTAGAAGGAGAATATTTAAGTTGCTTAGGAGTTAGAAGGAGAATATTAATTGCTTAGGAGTTAGAAGGAGAATATTTAATTGCTTAGGAGTTAGAAGGAGAATATTTAAATTGCTTAGGAGTTAGAAGGAGAATATTTAAGTTGCTTAGGAGTTAGAAGGAGAATATTTAAATTGCTTAGGAATTAGGAAAAGATATAAACTGGAAATGTAAAAAATACAATGGTGTGTTTGTTTACTGACCAAATGGTAGCAAGTGAATAAAACCATTATTTACTCAGCATGTAAACAAACGAAACCAGCCTGCAATAATAGACCATGTAATATAATACAGAAACTTTCTTTATTTTTTTATGGTTTACATAGTCCATATTTTATTAGAACCATTATCAGAAAATTCCAGAACAATGCCCACAGATTGACATAGTTATTTAAGATATTTAAATGTTGATCTAAGTTGGCTTCAGGATTCAAGACTTCAGTCTTAGTCCAAATGCTTGCTTCTATAAACTGTTATTAACTGATGTAGTTGCTGTTGGTTCCAGTGTGCTTCCTATAAACTTGATTCTTGTTAACCAATCAGTATTGAAGATAATCATAATTCCAAATTTCATGACCAGTGTCAAAACTGATTTCATTCTGAATTAATTTACTTAACTTCATTCCGATCTGCTTTAAAAAATATTTAAATACTTAGTCATTGTAATGTTGCTGTTGAGTTAATTTGGACAGCAGTAACTGATGCAGTGGAAAAGAAAGCTGTTTGAAAGTTGGCCAATCTATGTTTACAATACCAGTCAGGTTATATAGGTTTCTATTATTATTGGCTGTGTCAACAAGAGAACATTGGAAGAATTAATGAAACTTTCATATAACAATAGAATAGAATATTTATTTAGGTGAAATAATCTCTGATTAGGGTCTAATATATTTAAATCACTTAACACCGTTTTAACTGATTACAATAATCAACAATACTTGTATAAAGTGAACTGCCCTACTTTACAATACAAAAACATGGTGCAACAAGTGTAGGCTACTAATTTATATAGAACTTGATAGAAAATCAATAAAAAGATCCTTTTATATAAAAGAGTGGAAATCTTTTTACCTTACAAACAACATAGGTAATTCCATAAAAATCAATCGAAAGAGGTTTGGTAACAGACTAGAGAAATCAAAGAGAATCCTTGATAACCTTACTTCTTATCCTTCTTTTTCTATATATCTCTGGGCAGTAAAAGCAAGATAAAAAAAATTGCAATGGAATTCTGTCTCTTGATATAATATGTATTACTAAGATTGGGATCATTTTGATCAGTTAATCCAGTTCTTAATTTTCTTTCAAGATTATTTGCCATGTGATGCCAGGTATTTATGGACCATCTCAGAAATGTTAGAAGATCTGGAACAGATTTGATTTCGCAATCACATCATTTTATTTTTCTTTCATATATCAGGAGCTAAAAAAAATAGCACTTATCTTAAAAATTGTATTTAATAATAAGAAAACATTGCAAAATACTCTAAAATATTTAATCTATTGAAAGTGAAGCAGTTGATTACAGCATATAATTATCATCTGAAACCTTGCAACATTTCACTAAGTATTGTTTATTCAATGGTATTTTATACATTAACCAAATGTTTCAGTCTAAATCTTGTATCATTGGACACCTGACTCCATATTCAATTTATTACATAATTACTTATAATTAATCTATACAAGTTAAAATTTATAGAAAAGAGTTTTTAGATATTTTCAGTCATAAATTATTCTGAAACTTTACATGCAGGTGATAAAAAATAGAAATGACATTTATTATGTTAATGAAGTGTATTTATAAATCATTATAAATCTTTGTATATCCTGTGAAAAAAAGAAATTTTATTATTCCTTATAATGTAATAAATATCAGACATCAATCATCAATCATGGCTACTGCAGAATGTTTACCGAACAAATTTTCTTTCTGCATATTTTCATTAGAAATAATTGTAAATTTTTATTATAAAATCTTAAGTCAACATCATAATACAATACAACGCAAAAACCTTAGATTAACATTCTAGAAACACATGTTATAATCAGCAGCATATTTTATTGAAGATAGCTTGCCAGGCAAGGTAATATACGCCCACTGGCAGCATTTATTTCAAATAAAAACTTTTCAGTAAGGTTACAATAAGTGGAATGAAATATTCAACCTTCCAACCTATTTTTTTCTAGGGTCTCTAGTTTCATTAAAAACTGTCAAGAATTGTACCTAACTCAACTCATTAAATATTTTTGGGTATTTTTATGATTTGCAATAGGGTTCACCCTTAATAATATTTTGATATTTTTAATTCTTAATAAGGCTATCCTTGGTTGATATTAAACAATTTCAGCGAGTTTTGTCAAAAAGGAATGTTTAGAGTGTTCACAAGCCAAAAGGTGAAAGCGTTTTTGAAAACAGGCGCAATAACTGACACTAAATATTTTTCGATTTATCTGATTTTCAATAGCGTTTATCCTTGTGAGAAAACAAATACGAAAGCCAAGTTTCATCAAAATCCATTCAAAATTGTTCTTTCTAGAGTGTTTACAAGCTAAAATTGAACGCGTTTTCAAGAACAAGGGCTATAACTGACACTAAATATATTTCTATTTATTTGATTTATAATAGGGTTCATCCTTGGGTAAAAACAAATACTCAAGCCAAAGTTAATCAAAATCCATTCAGAATAGTTCTTTCTAGAGTGTTTACAAGTTAAAATTGAATGCGTTTTCAAAAACAAGGGCAGTAACTCATACTAAAAATTTTTTCGATTTCACTGATTTTCAATAGGGTTCATCCTTGAGTTATAACACACTCTCACACCAAGTTTCATAGAAATCCATCAAGAATTGTTCCATGTAGAGTGTTTACGAGACAAAAATTGAACGCATTTAAAAGAACAAGGTCAATAATTCATATTAGATATATTTTGATATTTTTAATTTTCAATTAGGCTCATCCCTTGCGATATCCAACAATTTCAGTGAGTTTTGTCAACATTGGTCATGAATTGTACCTTCTAGAGTGTTTATTAGCCAAAAAGTTAAACCCGTTTTCAAACACAAGGGCAATAACTGACACTAAATATATTTCGATTTATTTGATTTTCAATAAGGTTCATCGTTGGGTAAAAACAAATACTCAAGCCAAGTTTTATCAAAATCCATTAAGAATTATTCTTTCTAGAGTGCTTACAAGCTAAAATTGAACGCGTTTTCAAACACAAGGGCAATAACTGATACTAAATATTTTTTCGATTTAACTGAATTTCAATAGGGTTCATCCTTAGGTGATTACAAATACTCATGCCAAGTTATGTCAAAATCGCTCAAGAATTGTGACTTGTAGAGTGTTTACAAGGCAAAAATCCAACACATTTTATAGAACAAAGGCAATAATTCCTATTAAATATATTTCGATATGTGCTATTTTCAAAAGGTTCATTCTTGGGTGATATTAAACAATTTCAGCAAGTTTCTTCAAAATCGGTCAATAACTGTGCTTTGTAGAGTGTTTACAAGCTAAAAATTGAACGCGTTTTCAAAAACAAGGGCAATAACTGATATTAAATTTTTTTCGATTTTAATGGTTTTCAATAGGTTTCATCCTTGGGTGATAACAAATACTCAAGCCAAGTTTCATCAAAATCCATTAAGAATTGTTCTCTCAAGAGTGTTTACAAGCTAAAATTGAACGCGTTTTCAAGAACAAGGGCAATAACTCATACTAAATGTTTTTCGATTTCGCTGATTTTCGATAGGGTTTATCCTTGAGTTATAACATACTCTCACACCAAGTTTCATCAAAATCGGTCAAGAATTGCACTTTGTAGAGTGTTTACGAGCCATTCAAGAACAAGGGCACAAACTCATACTAATTTTTTTTCGATTTCGCTGATTTTCAATAGGGTTCATCCTTGCGTGATCATAAACACTCATAGTAAGTTTCATCTAAATCCGTCAAGAATTACACCGTGTAGAGTGTTTACGAGCAATTGTGGACGGACGGACGGACGGACCGACGGACGGACGGACGGACGGACGGATGTGGGTGACGACAATATACGCCCCCCATTTCATGTGGGCGTATAAAAATTAGTATTATTTATGTAACAGATTGGTAACACATTTAACATCTGGGTTGTACTCAACATTTCAAAATAAAAAATTCATTGTCATCAGAATTTCTCTGTTTTCTAAATTCAAACAGTAATAAAAAAATTTATTGAAATTTTGTTTAAATTTTCAAAGCTCTACTATTTGAACTAAGGACCTCACACAAAGACAGACTTGACACAATCCAAATTAAAAATACACTAAATTTAAAACTGTTAAAAATATATTAGACCTCCATGAAGAAGTTAAAAGTTACTGCTTAAAAATAGATGGATACAAATATTGGTATCATTTTTAAAACTCTGTGAAATTTGTCCCTAAACTCAAAGGTTTTAAATAAATTACCAAGCCAGAAAATACTAAATGGTCTTTTGGTAAAAACGTGAAACACGAGAAGTGTAGACTGTAACAAACATACTTCTAATTTTGTCTTTCATTTCATTATCAAATAAAATTCCATAATATCTGCCAATGTGATAATAATACTGCAATGCATTACAATGGGAAACTGTCAACAACGAATTCTTATACCCAAGACTATTGAGACATTTTCAATTTCAACTTTGTTGTTTTCTCTGTCTTACATGACAGTTTTTTTCTCAAATTATCAACATGAACAAGAAACAAGTTCAACTCGTGAATAATACAGAAAAGAGAGAGTTCAAACATATCCACGTTATCTTAGCAGGGGTCTATTTTTCTTGGACCAGTGAATCACAAGCAATCAATGATTGAACAAGATAGTAAAACCATCTTCACTTGGCTTCAAATAAAATCTACTGGCTGCAAAATGGTGGTAATCAATAAGATATTGATATTTCCGACCAGATTAACTATCTTTAACATGATATGAAGAAGTTGAAGAAGGAGAAACACTGTTTTCTTACTTTCCAATGATATTTGATCCTAACCAGGGGAGCTGAAAGAGGCCATGTTAGTGTCAAATAGCTGAATATAATAACAGAATACAGATTTCAGAATTAGATTATTACTAGCATAAACCTAATATTAATATTTCTTTATATATCTGTTATATACAAACAGAATACAGATATCAGAATTAGATTATTACTAGCATAAACCTCATATATACTAACAGTATACAGATATGAGAATTAGATTATTACTAGCATAAACCTAATATTAATATTTCTTTATATATCTGTTATATACAAGTAGAATACAGATATCAGAATTAGATTATTACTAGCATAAACCTAATATTAACATTTCTTTATATATCTGTTATATACAAATAGAATACAGATATCAGAATTAGATTATTACTAGCATAAACCTAATATTAATATTTCTTTATATATCTGTTATATACAAACAGTATACAGATATCAGAATTAGATTATTACTAGCATAAACCTAATATTAATATTTCTTTATATATCTGTTATATACAAATAGAATACAGATATCAGAATTAGATTATTACTAGCATAAACCTAATATTAATATTTCTTTATATATCTGTTATATACAAATAGAATACAGATATCAGAATTAGATTATTATAGCATAAACCTATATATTAACATAATATCTAATTATATAGCATAAACTAGTTAATATATCTTTAAAGTAATAACAGAATATATCAGAATTAATTACTACTAGCATAAACCTCAATATTAACATATTCTTATATCAGATTACTTATATAGATAACACATTATTATCTGTAATATACTAACAGAATATATATGAATTTATTACTATAGCATAAACCTCAATATTAATATTCCTTTATATACATGTATCTGATATATAGAATAAGTCCTACATACTATGCATAAATTATTAAGTTTCTGATTGAAAATACTCAACTGTTGATAGATTTAATAAATTATTTCACTCATAAAATATAACAAAACTAATCCAAATATTTCTAATTATATGAAATGTATCTGTTAATATAGAGTTTAAATCTAAGTCTATACATATTAAGTATAATGTTTCTATTAAATACCATCAAAATTTCTGATAATTTACATAATTGCATTTATTTACTTGAAACAGTGACTTAAATATATTGTTTACTTCACAAATACCTAATTCTATTAATTTCAATTATTACTTTGATAAATATTGCATTGCACCTTTAACTTGAAATAAATTGATCATGTTCATTATTATATAATTCAAAATATGTAATTAGTATTCGAATATCGATATAATGTAACTTTGATATTAATAATTGATGTCGCATCCTTACTAATTGAATATAACAGTGTTATACAGTTACATGGTTCTATTAGTATAATCAATTCAATTATATACTTAATTATATATTAACAAATGGCATCAGTTCAATTTATATTTTTATATTAATAATATTGAATCAAAAAGATACCCATATATATCTCATCACCTGTCACGTACAGAACAGTTTCTATCATATAGAACAAATTTCAATAACTATTCTTTATACTTAATATTTAGAGCGTATTTATATAAATTAATCCATTTTGTCATTCACAACCATTCCTAATGTATCATTCAATAAAGCACAATTGTTCCTTCAACCAGAAACTGTATTACTATTAAAGAAACTATACAGAAGAGACACCTTGATTTCCTGTAATTTTCCTATTTGTAAATTATATCTTCTTGTTCATTCTCACTACAATGTTATCCTGTTCATTTATTTTCACAATGCAGTTCCTTGAATTTTTTAATTAAAAACTTTCCAGAACTTAAAGCCATGTGTGCACATTTCAACACACATGCTGTTTTCATATTTTCTTGAAGAATGCATTATCCCTGCTGCATTTATTCATAAATACAGCAAGGAAAACAGTTCTTGAATTTTTCTAAAAAAAACTTGGTCTCTTTTTTTACAAAATAAGAAAAAAAAGTAAATTTGAAAATTGAAGTAAAACTGAAGAAATCTATGTATGAAACATATAAAATGGACAAAAAAATAGAATAAATACAATGTTGGTAGTAAAAGACACTTTCATAAATCTATCTTCTTCACAATTTAATTTTCAAAACTGAAATAATCTTTCAAAAACTGTATTTTCTTTAAAAGGTTTGTTATAGCTTTAACTATCTGTAAGTCTATTTAGAAATAAGAATAAAATATAGAAGATAAAATATTAATATCATTAGCATTAAGATAAAATATAACATCATTATGAATTTATAGAATAGTGAGAGGAAGTGAAAATAAAATGAAATGTAAATTTATGTGAATACAATACAATAAATTCTTGCTTACATCATCAACTATATGGTGACAACTTGAAGACATCCAAATTTCTCCTCAGCTATTATTATCCTTCAATTAGTAACAAAAACCATGTCTTAACAAAATACACAACACTTTAGCTCTGGCTAAATTTCTCTTCAACTTTCTTACAGTTTTCTGCAAACTGACAGTTGAGTAAATGTGATTGGACTTGATGATTGGCCTGCAAGTCACGACTATTTGATACTATGACGCTGTGAATCTATTTCACTTTCTCTCACTTTCTCTTCTTATTGTAGTTTAGAGGAAATCGGAAAAATCAATAAAACCCAGCTCCTCGCACTTTGGTCTTTCCAGGCTGTCGGTACCGAGTCCATGGTAATAGACTTGCTAAGCTGAGGAACTACATTGATTATGAAAATAACATAATTGCTCGGAAGAAAGAATGAAGTGAATACTGGTGTGTAATGAAGCGAAAGAAAATAAAAACCATCGAGAAATTAGCAAGTCTCAACTTAGTCTATTATTCACCGACATTCAGAATAATTTGCTTCCTAACTTAACAATAAATAGCTTTAACTTACAATTTAAGGTTCATGGATCTTCCGTTACAACAGAACAGCATCAATAGCAACCTGGAAAATACAAAAAAAAAAGGTTAAAGCAGATGAATTAAAGGAACATTTAAGAACAGAGTAAAAGAGCACTCCATGACATTTTCCAGAAAAGATTTCTTTTAGATTATATGGAAACAGGTGAGCACTCAAGTGCATCAGAAATGGCAATGTATCTAACATATGCTCTTAACTTAAAATGAATAGGCATCAAAAGCACCAAATACTCTTTAATTTGAGCTGATAGGGCTAATAAGTAAAATACATCAACACTCATAAACACAAACCCTAGTACTATATCCAAAATATTTCAGTTTTTAATATGATTTGTATCAATTTTCCCACCTTAAACAGATGACAGATAAAAATTTGATGAAGCCATAACATTTTCCATATATTTAGGGGTTAATAGGTTAAAGTTCACCAGATATAGGTCTGATAAATGTAATAATACACGGTTATATCTTGTAGTCATTAAAAAGGCTTTAATTACTTTTAAAAACTGAGGTTCTAGAACTTTCATTTAAAACAAAGAAAGTTGGTTGTCATCACATAAAAAATGATAGGGACCTGATAATTCTTATCTCAATTTAATCAAAAACAAGGTAACAATTTATACACACAAGACATCATAAATCTAAGTGCTTTTAAACATATTCCCATGTCTTTACACACAATAAAACCTACAGATATGTCAAAACTATTATGTTACTCTACATCTTGGTAGATTTTTAAACTCTTTCACCAGTTTTTCAATCTTTTGGAATTTTCAGTCAGTAATTATTAATTTATCTGTTTAAAAATTTCCCTTTTTATCATCACTTATTGGTGTCAGCAATAATTACAAAAAAGTAAGTGAATTAGTTTTAGCTCCTTACTGCTGGTACCTTCAGAATCTAAGCTGCGTTTGCAGATGGCTCTAGACACAACCAGTCAGTTATATATCATTATAATCCAAACAATACAATAGGTAAACAGTGTTCAATCTTTTTATGTTCAAGACAAAAACCACACTGAGATAAAATGCCAAGTGTCAATTATGTTCTTTTTTACCTATGTTGATGCCAACCATTGACATTGTGTCGACAGTTTCATATAACAAGAACAGATAACTCTAATTGATTATATGTCTAATTTGAAGGGTGTTACATAACAATTTTAAGATTAAGCCAAGACCACCCAGTCTACTGATGAAAGTAAATTTGTTGTTGATCAGAAACAGATGAACGATTAAAAAAACCTACAGGCTACATCTACTGATCAATAATGTGAAATACTATGAAAATATACACCTGTTTTACCTACATATAATAATATTATTCATAAAGGTTTCAAACACCTTGATTATAGCTAACAACTTGTGTAATCTTCAGAAGAAAAATAATTCTCAATATAAAATATCACTTAGAAGCATATGGAAGGCAAAATATAAGTAAATTTTCTTAGAACTGCTTAGAATGTATATGGCAAAATGATGGCAAATAATGACAACTGTTGCTCAAAAATACAACATACTGAATCTTGAAATTTCTACTATTTAAATACATTAGCATCAAGTGGAAAATTTGAAACTTTCCAGAGGAAATACAACTTAATGCACATGAATGCATATGGTTTAGTATAAGCTTAGATGGATAAGACTTTGGCAGAATCTACATATATTCTATTCTAGAAATCTCAGGACACTGCTTCAATAAATGTAAATATAAACAAATTAAAATCAAGATGTCCACAACTAATCTTGCTTGTCCATGTAGATTTTGGACAGTGAAATTCAGTTGTTTATTTAATGTAGATATTTTCAAGTTAAAATCAAGATGTCCACCTCTAATCTAGATTTAACTGATTGGAATTTGTCCATGTAGATTTTGGACAGTGAAATTCAGACAAATGATTAGAATAAATGATTATATTATTGAATGCCCTGTGGAGTAGTCAGATCGTGTTGAACTAATGGTGGTCAATTGTCTATAAGTTAATTATATATGTCTGTAGGCTCGAATAGATGTTATTTCTTTCAGACTAATACCAGGGTTTCACTCTTTTATTACCCTACCATACCATATGTAAAATTGCACAATATCGTATTGATATGCTAGAATGTTGTCATACTTTAAAGGGAAATATCAATGTAATTATTAACTTTTCTTAATTGTGGTTATCAGTGTCACTACTTTTCTAATAACTGCATGAGAATGACAACTGCTGGCTGTAAACAACCATAGTCAATAGAAATTGTAAAGTCAGATTGCAATTCAAATACCAATATCTGAAACTCAATTCCAAAACCAATATCTGAAACTCAACTCCAAAACCAATATCTGAAACTCAACTCCAAAACCAACATTTGAAACTCAATTGCAAAATTGCAAAATCTATATCTGAAACTCAATTGCAAAATCAATATCTGAAACTCAATATCTGAAACTCAATTCTAATATCAATATCTATACAACTTCATTTTAACAACATAATATGAATCTCTTTTCTAATACCAAACATTTAAACATATCAGATGCTAATATTGATATCAACTGTTATGCCTTTCTTTAACTTTGACTATCTTTCAGATCTGTTCAGCCCTATTCTTGTTGTAGACCAATTTTAAACAAAGGTTCATTATAGAGATTGTAATAAGGTTTTCTAATTTTTTATGTGTATTGCAAGCATTGATAGCACCAATCTGCACCATTCCAATTTTCAGTCAGACACCTGTGGTTCTTGCAATTAATAGCTAGTGTTTGATGCAACACTTATTGTAAAATTTATGCTTGTATCACCCAATTCCCTTTGCCATTAATGGAATTTCAAGAACAACACTTGTCTGATTGGAATTGGAATTGGAATGGTGCAAACTGATGCTATCAGTGTTGTTGATACACATAAAAAGAAAACCTTTTTACAGCCCCTTTAGTTGTTCTTGTACATACATTCTGATCCAATCTTCATTACAAATATATAGCAAGGTAGATAACATACTAGACAGAAACATACAAAAATCTGACCATTATATATGAACTTAATAACCCATAGAAGTACCTGTACTTTTTATAATTAAGGTTCAAAGCTCCTACGAAATTATTACACCATTAATCCATTGGGTCTTTTTCTTATATATTCTGACCTATTTACTACTGTGTATGAATTTTACATCAGTATCATCCCCAAGTTCAATATTCTTATCTGAAAATTTCATCAATAAAATTCTTCTTGCAGTTAAAAATCAATGACTATATTATAAGACCTATATATCTTATTGATTCTATATTCCCTTTGAGTTTTAAATTAAAGAATATTTTATCATTATCTTTCAAGAATATTGAACCAAAATGATATTATTATTGTGACATTTTTCATCTATGAGTCTCCACAGTTTTAACATGCTATCAATGATATCAAACTATTCAAATTCTAAAACAAAACTTGTGTAACTGAAATATCTCAGTTGTCTGTTTCAGGTTCAGGTTTTGCTCTACAATGATGAAAATGTAGAAGTATTTTGTTATTGTAAGCCTATACCTAATTTATTCATTATTCAGAGTAAGATTTCTGTCAACAAGGTAATTGTGCCCAGATAGAAAACCAGATCCTTGCTAGAAAGTAGGACACTACCATCTATGAGGGTTGACTAAATCTCACAAATGATCAGATTTTCCAAAATGGTGCTATATGCCATCAGTTAATGTTTCGTTTTAAGATCAGACAAGAGACAGGCTTGAGACTGCTGTCTGCGGACTGATAGAATTTTGGCTTTAGAATATGAAAACCACTAGGCATTTCAAATTTACTTCAATCAGCATCATTAAATAATTCTACTTTTCTCAGAGAATAATCTTGTAGAAACTCAATACAACAATAGTCATTATGTGTAATCCTTTACCCACCAATTTTAGGCCATTTCTCAATTATAACAGTTATATGGCCAATTTACTTGCCATAATGTTTTCATTTGGAAGAAGAAACAATTCATCAGTAAGTCTTAGAGATTATCACCTTTAGATGATATTTGATTTAACATCAACAGTTCCACAGAAAAAAGAAAGATGACTACTTTCTTCTATTATAATGAACTAGACTCTTTGTCTCAGCATTTCTAAGTTAGTTTTATAAAACATGAGTTATTATAGAGATCATTATTCATACAGTGAGAAAAAACTGGTGAATATCTTTAAACTATCTGCTAAAACTGTCTTTCAATTTAAACAGTTCTGTGTGGCCATGTCAAGATTTATGAATTTATACCAAATGCCTGTTGTATACGTTAATTATGGGCATTTTATTTATATGGATACAAAACTAGATACAGTTGGATGTGAATTTATGTGGATTACCAACCAATTCTTTTAACTTCATCAAAACCTTCTGATGCTAAGAACACTTTGATACTGGACATCTGAGATAACAGTAACATGACTCAAATCTTGCAGTGAACTTGTAGAATTGTCAAGTTATAGTAGAATTAGTCATGCTGTATTTCATTTCATTCAAGTGAATTTAAATACAACCAAGAAAAAAACTTCTCTGACATGAAAGTTCTAAATATGAGATATCATATAGAAGATGGATGACTGGATGTTACCTCAGTTCTCACTTGAAGACTACAGTCACTATATCACTGTCAAATATAATTATCACTTATTGTTTATAATAATAAATAGAAACTTTATATTATTTCTACTAAACAGAATATGTTATGTTCATTTTTCATTATTGATTTAATATGATGTTTGAATTATTTTGTTTTAATACTTTGTACACAGAAATAAAATGTTCCAATGCAATACATTTTAAAATCAATATTGAGATGACCTGTATCCCTTTGATGTTCAAAAATTTTATTTCGAATTTTTTGGAAATAATTCCCTGCAAAAAGTATACAAAGAATGACATATTTTATAATACCTTGTCAAGTGTCACATTATTTCTCAAATAATAGTAAGTCCTTAAATTCAATGGAGAATTCATGACCCTAAAAAATAACAAACAAAAGCTGGCTTTTAAAGCAAGGCGTAATAAAAAATTTCTCCAAATTCTAATGCTATTCATTGTGAATTTCCACAAGAAATCCGAGACCTTTAATTTTTTTTTAAACAAAAGGAGAAGAAATGAGTCATGTTAAATATTACATCAGTGTCAATGGTCCAATTTCATTATTAGACAAATCTTCTTTGTTCCTTTCACATCTCTATCATTGTTAACCAATACTTCATTCTGATTATCACATAATCCAATCTGTTCTGCATCAGTATTCTATATTTCTAATTAGCTTCTCTTAAAATTAACTAATTTATTACCAAAAACCTCATTTCCCTATTCAATAATTCACATAAACACATCAAATTTTTAAAATTATGAATTAATAAGTGATTTATTCATTTCAATGAAAATATTATTAATTTTTCAATTTAAAACAATCAAATAATAAATCAATTATTAAATTTTGCTGAACCATTCACCATTTAAATAGAATTATTTCAAAAATTTGTTATGCGTTCAGTTTCATTTATTATCAAAACAGATATTTGAGTAAAGAACAAAATTTTCAATTTTTGTGCCTGAAAGTTGCATAATTGAAAATTAAAATCTATTTTAAATTTGAAATTTCTAAACAATTAGGCATGTCTACAGCTATCAAGGAAAATTAGTTCCAATTTGTCAAAAATATTTCAGTGGACTTGAAAAATACGAAAATAATCTGAGGACTTTCGGTTGGTTTTGGTTCAGCATACAAAATCTATACATTCCAACAAAATTATAATACAAATTTTATCAGTTTACATTTTGTGGTTTTTGAATGTTTTACAATGAAACAGAAATGTATTTGATATCAATCAATTCAAATACAGACTTACAAGTTGATTTGATTTAAATTATCTTGGACAGACTAGCTTTAATTTGTAAAATTCTTATCAGACATAACATTTGAAATATAGTGAATGAGTCATCTTTGATTGTACTGTATATTTCCTCAACTCAACACACATTCTCTCCAAATCGAAGACCACTGGTAATTCTTATACAATATCAGGAATAATTCTTCATTGTCACTAAAGTATCTACTAGCTATTTGTCATGTATTCTTCAGGGTAAAATATCTGCCAATAAAGATACAAATGCTATCAGACATTCTCAAAATCATAAACCTTATGATCTGGTCATTTTTGGACAGAAAATATTTGTTTTTTGTTATAGGTATACTTGATGAAATACAGTTTTAGTACAGAATTTAAAATATAGTTGCATACATATGCATGATAACACTTACTAATCATTTAGATATATATACCATAAAATAAATATACCATATACAATTTATTATACTAAAGATAGTTGATATAAGGTTGTGTAATTATTCTAGTAAAAGTTTCAGTAACAACCAATAATTTCCAGACACTGTTCAAAGATTAATCTTAGACTTTCCGCCATGTTCTTCCCTACGGCTTAATCACATTTATCATTTTCTTCCATCAACTACCTCTTGTCTTAAAGGATCTAATTATAAACAACTATACAAGACCTGCAGAAATATCTCCAAATTTCTTTTGATCAATTACATTGTTTCCATGGTAGAAAAAGAAAAAAAAACAGACAAAAACGCTTCCTTTTAAAATATCAATCTTTTTTTATCCTTACTTCGTTTGCTTAATCTATGTAGTATGTCTGCTGTATCTTTGTTGTAAATAAATGTATATTCACCAAAATAAAATTCATCTGACAGGGTTTATAATGACCAGTAATTTAATTTTGTGTGCAATAAGGAAAAGTTGCCAAGACATTAGTAAATACCTACACTTGGTGCAATGGCATGCTCCAGAACACATATTTTTAAATACAAACTTTTTATCAAAAATGAATAATATAAATAAATGGGAATGGGCCATTAGTCTGAATACCATCATGTCCAAACCACATCCTCATTTGTTATACTTCCTCAATACCATTGTATACATTATGGAGGGAAATTATGTTTTCACAGCTAAATACTGTCCAAACTAAAAAGGACTACTAAGACCATGTCTTCACCTGTATAATTAGGATGCAAGAAGTATGTAATGAATTTTGCCACTTTAAGGTGTTTATTAAAAATATATATATGAATTTACATAGATATACTATACTTCATTTCCAGTTATTCTTGAGACAATGTTTTGCTAAAGATAATAATTTACATTAAATACAAGGTGGTACAAGACAACTAATGTATTTGAACAATATTCTATTTTAGTAATAATTTTTTATCCTACACACAGAGAATCCTGATGTAAATTACTCTATGTCTCTATATTCAGATATAATTACCTTCATTCTGAACAATTTTTTTTCTATATTTTATTAACAAATATCTTTATTTTTTAACTCAATTTTCTCAATCTGAATCTTACATCTTTATAAAAAAAGTTCCTCTTAATTATTAGCCCATTTATTTAAATTTACTTTTAAAAACAACTGTTTAAAAATTGTATGAAAAAAACAAGCGATTTTTCCCACCATTTAAACAATACTTAATATATCATGTTACAGAGAGGTATACACAAATATTGTATTATATTATGTTCATAATGCTTTATTTATAATTTTATTATTCTATTTTAACTATCATAATATCACATTATTTAGGGATTGTATCATATTTGAAAATGACATGCATCAATTTCAGCTGAAAATGATTCTAAAAGTCAATTTCTTTGACTGCGTGGGTACACTTTTTAATGTTAATTGCTTTTAAATATATTTCCAAAGAAATAGTTGGATTTTATCATCATGCTTTCTTCTTTTATATCCTTTTAAAGATCTCCTATCGGCTTATTCCAGAAGTTTACATTCAAATAGAAAGCAAGAAGTCTGAATAGTCAACAACATGAATGGTCATAATATGAGTTAATAGACAATATTCCTAGAACATGATTTATAACAAAGTCTATTGGGAACAGTACAGAACATGTATCTTATATAAAAAATACCATTTAATCAATAAAATTACAAATTATCCATGGCAACTAGCTTACTCAAACTTTTACTACCTTCTACCACAATCAAATACACAGGACAAACTTTTACATTGTCATCCTGTGAGCAGTTGAAGTACCTAACAAAAATGGCTAACATCCCATTCAAACTCATATATTGATTTAGGACTTTAAAAATAGCAAACAAAAATCAAATTTCTACAACTCAAACATGTTCATTTTTCTCGTGTTTCTCATTATATTTTTTACTGCCAGGCACGCTGATGAAATCAGTCCCAGTTAAAATAGTGTATTGTATAGTATTGTTCAAACTTTATCGATCAGAACAATTTAGGTAATCGTAAAACGCTAATCATGACCTACAGTCCGTATTTAAATATTTGAAAGTTCAAGGACTTTTCAAGGACAAACAATAATGGGAAAATATGAATTACTTATTGGTACCAAGACTTCTACCAAAAATTAAACTTAATTATTACCCTTTTAAAAAATCCCATTGAATAATTCCAGAACATTCATCTTATATTTTCTGTGAATTCATTAAACAGCCAGTTATTGTGTATCACAAGGAGACAAGCAAGAAGATTATAAATCTGTGAGTTATTCATGTGGATAGTTTAGTACCCTGTTAATACTCTTTTATAGTCTTGTGACAACCATATTAATATAATGAGTTTGAGAGATATAAGAAGAGATGAGTTTGATAGAATGTATTATAGCTACCCGGTACTTGATATAAACAAGTTGGTTACTGGTACTGACAGAAAGGTTTGATAGAATGTATTATAGCACCCGGTACTTGTATAAACAAGTTGGTTATCTGGTACTGACAGAAAGGTTTGATAGATTGTATTGTAGCAACCCTGTACTTGATAAACAAGTTGGTTATCTGGAAGTACTGGTACTGAAAGAAAGGTTTGATAGAATGTATAATAGCAACCTGGTACTTGATAAACTAGTCAGTAATCTGGAAGTACTTGTACTGAAAGAAAGGTTTGATAGAATGTATTATAGCTACCCGGTACTTGATATAAACAAGTTGGTTACTGGTACCGACAGAAAGGTTTGATAGAATGTATTATAACAGCCCGGTACTTGATAAACAAGTTGGTTATCTAGAAGTACTTGTCCTGAAAGAAAGGTTTGATAGATTGTATGATAGCTACCCAATACTTGATAAACAAGCTAGTTATCTGGACATACTGGTATTGACAGAAAGGTTTCATAGATTGTATTATAACAACCAGGTACTTGTTAAGCAAGTTGGTTATCTGGAGGTACTGTTGTATTATAGCAACCGTACTTGATAAACAAGTTGGTTACCTGGAGGTGCTGGTAATGACAGCAAGCTTTGATAGAATGTATATTAGCAACCCAGTAATTGATAAGCAAGATGGTTAGCCAGAGGTACTGGTATTGACAGAAAGGTTTGATAGATTGTATTATAGCTACAGGGTACTTGATAAACAAGATGATTAGCCAGAGGTACTGGTAATGACAGAAAGCTTTGATATATTGTATTATAGCTACATGGTACTTGATAAGCAAGATGGTTAGCCAGAGGTACTGGTAATGACAGAAAGCTTTGATAGAATGTATATTAGCAACCCGGTAATTGATAAGCAAGATGGTTAGCCAGAGGTACTGGAAATGACAAATAGATTGATAGCAACCCAGTAATTGACAAACAAGTTGGTTAGCCAAGGTACTGGTAATGACAGAAGCTTTGATAGAATATATAATAGCTACCAGGTACTTGATAAACAAGTTGGTTAGCCAAAGGTACTGGTAATGACAGAAGCTTTGATAGAATATATAATAGCTACCAGGTACTTGATAAACAAGACAGACATAGTGGGATGATTAACTTGCATTTTCAGAATTTTCAAAATGTTACATAAATGTGGATCCTGATGGAACAATATTCTTTGTAAAATGTCCTGTTTGCCACATAGACTTGTAGAAGCAATCAGTAATATTAGAAGATATTTAGATAAATAATGAATCTTGTAGCATTCAAAGAAGATGCAATGATAATATCCAAGCCAACAGCCACATTAAAAGCTATGTTTGACAATTGACAAGCGAGTAAGAATAGAGAATGATGGATTAAAAGTGGACACTAGATGTTGTTGTATATAATTATAAGATCCTAGAAGAATTACTATTGATTAAGAAAGAGAGATTGAAGTTAATAAGATAATAATGAGGTAGAAGTAAAACTCATCTAACATTTCTTCTGACAGGTCAAGGTACCGCTTACTGGTAGTCAACATCAAACACTCATACTCATAATGGTCTTCAATTTATCTTTCATTATATGGGTGTTACTAGCAAGACAAGACATACTCTCTGCGGGAACACATTCCACTTTATCACTGGATTCCATGAGCCTTTCGAAAGATCTACAAACCTTATCGAGTTTAATTACTTTTTTAATCATGCTATTATAAATATATGAATAATGGCATCATTTCTATTTCCACCAAAATGCATCTGTAAGGACTTGGAATTTTTCTAAAAATTCAATTGAAATCTCTTAAACCTTGATAAATGCTTTAATATCGAATATTTCTGGGAATAATTGGACATACAGAAATCACAGTAAGAATATATTTGGCCAATGATAATAAATTTTGTATGAGAGATCTGGATTCTCTTAAGACATGTGACGTCTGTTCATCTTGTTTAGATGAAGAATTGGTCATTAATAACATCATATAACCATGGCAACACTTTTTCCTTTCCAAATTAAATTAAGCAGCAATCAATATGGATTGGGGTGAAATGACATAGATACATCTAGTAGTATAACTGTTATTTAATATCAACAATATTATATACTTCAATCCTTCAAATTAGTGATGGGAATTGAATATTTTTCGGGAATTTTGAGATATATATCTTCCGATATATGAATTTGCATGATTTCACATTTTTTTTCTATTTTTTTTTTAATTTGTAGATATTTGAGATCTGTGTGAAGAAAAAGGAAGCATTAAGAAGTGAAGATACTGCACAATATTTAAAATAAGTGATAAACTGATTTCAGCAATTTTACACTAGTTACACTATTGTAGGTCATAAAAGACTTTAATCTTCTACCTGTAGGTTGAGAAAAACAGTTGTACAAATTGAACACTTGAATAAATTTCATATCATATATCATGATAATCATGTAAAATACTGAGTATAAAAAGGTCATCAATGGATCTACAGATAATCTACTAATATAAGGATTAACCACTGCACTGATGAGATTATACCAACATGAAATTATACTTTAAAAGCTTCTAAAAATAAATATCACTACTTATTGTATATTTTCATGTCTATTCTAAATAATAAAAGAGAAAGTTTGTACCTTGTGGAATCTTTCCTGTAATTAGTCACAGAATGTTTTAGTAATAAGTAGTAAATGATTCTATTAAGTTTGACTATTGAAATCTCATTATGTTTTGTTTCCAGCATTTTACTAATCAATATATAACATCCAAATCTAATTAATTTTCTATGTATATATACATGTACTTGCAGTAAAAGAAATATTCTTTGCTATCTATTTAAAGAGAACAGCTATTAATTGAACAACCAGTGCAAAATATGTTTTGTTATTACAAATTTCAACTTTCAAAAAATTCAATTAACATCTTATATATCTTCATAATTTTCAATGTATATGAATAATACCACCAAACATATATTTTTCTGAGAACCTTGAAAAAATACCCTCCTTTCAGTTGCAATTGTAGGAAGTCAAAATTTCTAAATTTGACTTTCTACTACCTTAGACCTGACTTTGTCCTGCACACCTTTAAAATGTTGCGAATGTCTTTAACAGTGTTTTATATGAATTATTTGTGGCAATCAATATCTAGTATAATTACTTACATACGAGTACAAACAATTTTCATATTTGGAAAACATTTCAAATGGACTTCTTCTTGAAAGTTCTAGCAGTAGAAAAGGTAGTAGAGAAGGCTGAAGGAAAGATATAGATAGTGAGATGGTTGTGGAAGAACATTGCTACTGAAGCAGAGTAAATAATAGCTATAACAGACGTAGATAGAAGATATAAATGATGTACATAATGAAGTTAATTATCAGAAATGAATAATATCTATTATATAGATATATTTAAATATTCCCGAGTTTCAAATAGAAGTGCGTCTATAATAGCCCTAGTAATGTTCAACATTCTACAGAGTGATTAAATATGCGTAAAGAAATGACAATTGATGGTAGGATATGGTAATGAGGTGAACCGTTCAGACAGACAGAATTAAAAAGATATAATGAAGACAGTGGAAGGTTTGTGATCAATTGAAAGTATTCTAGAATATTATTTAACAAGTGTCTCCGTCAATAGATTCTATCTTATCACAATCAACGACAGTAGATTAACATCAAGACACTACACAAATCTTCAAATAATCCTACATCACTTCTCAATTTCTCAGAATTCACTTTAAATGATGATTTGCAAATAAAGGGAAAATCTTAAATCAGGAAAAATCAGAAAAACCTGGGAAAGATCTTTGCCAAGAGGTTTGGTCAAAGCACCAACTGGTAGAAAGGATCCTCATGACTTTGTTTTCCTTGCAAAATATGATTGTTTCTTTGTCTGAAAGTTAATTCTTGAAAACATCTCATGTCAACATTCTGTCTAAAACTAACCCACCCTTGTTTCCTGGCAAACAGTTTTCTGATGTTCCTAACCAACTTGTGTATTCAAAGGAAACATTTGTTTCCAAAATGGTCACACAGAGCTGTGTAAAAAAGGGAAATCATCGACACCAAAGTAACCAGATTTTTTATTGCAGTTCTGAAAAATGGTACTTACACTTTTCAAAATATCTCCCCTCAGTCAATATTCTTGCAAATCCAGTCCAGCTAAAATTCCAGCAGAATTATCAGATTTTCTTTTTATGTCTTACCTCTTTAATTTTCTGGTAACCGTAAATTTTTCAAACCAGCTGAAGCATCACCAAGTACAAAAAAAATATTCATTGAAAGAATCCATTAAAGGATTGACTAGAAGGTAAACATGTAATTGATGGAAGTTGTGCACTAGATAACTAGTATGTTAAAATTGATTTTCTCCCAAACCCCCTTTACGTCTTTCTATTGTCTAGAAAAATCTTAGTGTATTGATGAGTTGATTAAGGACAAACTAGCAAGCAGAAGTAAAAAGACAATCGTTATTCGCTTTATATATATATCTATCATATAGGAATGTCGGTATGTTTATAAATAGATACCATGACTCATTTTATATGACGGTCAATATTCACCTACAAATCGGGAACAAATTTCAAAACAAACATCATTATGATTGAAGAACAATGAACAGTTCATTCAAATTAAACCAGTTCCAGGAAGTACAAATTCTATGTTAAAGGGAAACAATGAAACAGTCAAGCTATATTAAAGATTAATTGAAGAAAACAGCCTTGATAAATAGAGTAACAGTTTCTGGAATAGTAAGAAATAAAACGAGTTTTACTTGCAGTTTTTTTATTCATAATTAGGCTAATAATGATGGACCATGTAATGTGAAATGTAAAATGTTTCCTGGTGCCCATTGAAAGAGAATGGAACTTTGCATGTTAGGACTCCAGATTTTTTGTTTTTACGAATGGGACATTTTTCCACTTCAACTTCAACTCCTAAACTATATCACTAAGAAAGGGTTCATCAGACATTGGACCTGTAGATTAGCCCAGAGTGTCTTCACCTGTTGAACCACTGGTAGGGGTCTTCACAGTAGGAGACTTAATTATCAGAAATATTTGTGGAAACAGTGGGAATAAAACAGAATGTCAGCAACATAAACCCATTGATTTATAGCCGATACATCATAATCTATCATTATATTCTGGTTTTATTATTCAACTCATATCTCTCAATATCACAACTACATTTCTATACAAAGTTAGAGCTACATGCAGTGAAATAGAGCAAGAAAAATAGAACTAACGGTTCATCATTAAACCAATTCATTTTTAACAATTCAAAAATTGGAAACGTAGTGTGCTCAAAGCAAAATAAATTGAAAATGTTTCAAAAACCAATCTTTACATACTAGACGTGGACATGATACTAAATAAAATGACTTCTAATGTAAAAGCATCTGCTGTATTTCAGACAAACCTTACCATACAAATTTGACAATAACAGGATATGACATAATGTTTATATCAGTATAATAAACCATGCCTTTTATCATTCAGCTCATGTTCTACCAATTATCACTTCATTAATTGTATATTATGTTAATGATGAGATAATGATGATAATAGGACCATTTAGTTCAACAAAGGTCAAAGGTTGTCAAAACTGTCAAAATATTGTCAAATTATTGCCATTTATCATTTCAACTCTAGTCTTACTTGTACTTAAAATTATACTCAAAAATAATAAACAAGAGAAAATATTTCACTGAGTGAACCTATTTTTCAACACCAAGTGTATCCTAACCTTCAAATGATAACTAAAAACAAAGTACAACTCCCAGAAATTGGACACTGCATGGCATCTTGATAAACATATATATTGTCACAGATAAGAGCTTCTAAGTTATAAATATCAGAGCTAAACAAGTTCTACCCTTCTACTTGTTATAATTTTGGCAATACCATCTGTGAATCACCTTTACAAGATTAGGGTACTATCTGACAGTATTTGTCATATTAGAGTGTTTTGATGGTATTGTTTACCGAATGGAGTCACATCTATTAAAGTCCACTTGTCATGTAACTGAGGCCAAAAACTGAACATATAGCAGTTGAAAAGACAAATAATTACATTAATGGACAAACATACCAGAATTATTGAAATTACAGTATTTGCCAGACATGAAAAGCACACCTGAAATGTTCATTTCTTGCAAGATTCTATGTGACATCAAGTATAGCATGGGGGACTTAGAGTGTCAAGTAGAATCCAAACTTTCGTGGAACTATATGTTTATTTACTAGATTATCATACTAGACTTGACTAACCTAGACATCAGACTAATTGTTGATAGAATAAAGACAACATATTGCTAGTTTAATGAGTATTTATATATATACTAAGTTAGGTGTAAATAAGTGTAAAGCAATACTAGAAATAACTAACAGTACAGATATATTTACAACACATGGATTCTAGCCAAAGATTTTTCTTGTAATAGCAGGTTTTCCCATACTTTGATACTGGAATAAAAGGTCAAAGAATAGAGAATAATTATTGGCACTGTTTCTTGAGTAAATTAAGACAGAAACTGGTCAATATCAATAAACATGTACTGTACTCAGATCTGATATCTCTATACAATTTAGAAATGTACTGTATCAAAAGTTACATGCCCTTCAGTCAAATTGTGAATTAAGACAAGAAACCCAAGATTTTCAGACAATAGCTTCATCAACCTGATGCCAGATATCTGCAGAATCAAACCACAAAAATAAAAAAGTTAAGCTGTCAATGCTTTTTTTCACAAATGTTTGGGGATCTATAATCTGATCAAAATTAGGAAATGAAACCAAACTTAGAGTACGACTCTACAGTTCATCAGCTTGTTTTTAGTTTCTAATCAAAAAAAGTTTCTCATCAAAGCATCAAAGAATGCCACACCTCATTTGTATGATTCAATACACAGATATTAGTAATAATGCTGAATTTGAATTTGGAAAAGATGTTGATAATGAAAGCATTCATAAAGGAATCCATAATTCATTCCACCTAAAGAACTCTAGACTGATAAAATCAATAACAGGCTGAAGAGTGAGATTAATTCTAACTGACCACCACAATGGTCATTGATAGATGATCAAATATTCTAGTCAGTGGTCAGTTAATGTCCAGTCTGTAGCAGGATTATTGTATTTAATTTATTGGATTCCAAGAGTCGAACTAATACCACCAATTCATTATCAATGTCTACACTCAGAGTATCATATTTACACAATTAGATTGGCCATATAAACACTTTCTTAATACATAGACAACATTTACCAGTCATGTCTGACTCCTTTCAGAAATGTCCCTTTCTTCTTAAACACATGCAAACTTAAAAACTAAAAGGAAATGAAGCCAATTATTACTCAATTTCCTGATCTGATCCACCTTATTGTATATGGAAGATTGATTGTTTTTTACTATCATTCCTTGTCTGGATGACATACTAGTTCCTGGTGAAATTTGCCTTAGAAAGTGATCACTGAACATGAAAAGTCTTTGGAAGTAACAACACTAACATCTTCATAAATAAGAATTGGAATGGTAAACTTAAAAATTTCAATCACAGTCAAAATTTAATTCATTCCTTTGCTTAATGGTAAAAGAATACAGAAACTAAATCTTATTACTATAACTTATAGTTCCAAGGACTACTAAAAGGTAATTCCCAGAAATTGGATTGGGAGTTGCAAAAGTGAAGTATCAAATGATATGACTGTATGTTTATTTACTATAAACAAACCACCCTTCTAATGTCTCTCTCTCATCAGTTACATAGCGATATATACACAAAAATATTACCAAAATTGTATGATGTCTTTATTCGTAAAATTTGATATGTGGAGATATATTCTGTATAAAAAAAAGAGTAATGGACAACAGATGAGGAGTTCAGTTAAAAAGAAGCAAGTAGAAATAGTAGAACAGTTACAAAGAATGTTAAATGATATTGTTACAATTTGAAAATAACGGCAAGACGCCAACTGATGCCAAACGTCATGTAAGCATAGAGATACTTGAAGATGTATTACTTCCGATATAGACAGTTTTATACCCTATCTACTCTAAATCATCCTTATATAAAACTTCTTACTTTAATTGATTAATAAATTACATGTATTACTATTTATTTCAATTATTTATTTCAATTATTTCTAATTATAATGAAACAATGGTTCATTTAAACTCTTACTGAAACTATATATATTAAAGCTTATGCACTCCAGTAATAATTCAGGTAAATTGATCAATCAGGAAACAGCAATGATTAAGATGTTATAAGTGTTGCTCCTTCCAGGTATAATTCAGATGTTATAAGAGTTGCTCCTTCCAGGTATAATTCAGATGTTATAAGAGTTGCTCCTTCCAGACATTATTCAGATGTTATAAGAGTTGCTCCTTCCAGGTATAATTCAGATGTTATAAGAGTTGCTCCTTCCAGGTATAATTCAGATGTTATAAGAGTTGCTCCTTCCAAAGTATAATTCAGATTTTATAGGAGTTGCTCCTTCCAGACATTATTCAGATGTTATAAGAGTTGCTCCTTCCAGGTATAATTCAGATGTTATAAGAGTTGTTCCTTCCAGACATTATTCAGATGTTATATGAGTAATTGCTCATTCCACTTATAATTCAGATGTTATAAGAGTTGCTCATGATCCATATATATAATTCAGATAAATCAAGAGTTGCTCATGATCCATATATATAATTCAGATAAATCAAGAGTTGCTCTTGTTCCAGCAATAATTTAGATAAATCAAGAGTTGCTCATGATCCATATATATAATTCAGATAAATCAAGAGTTGCACATGATCCATATATATAATTCAGATAAATCAAGAGTTGCTCATGATCCATATATATAATTCAGATAAATCAAGAGTTGCTCATTGTTCCAGCAATAATTCAGATAAATCAGAGTTGCTCATGATCCATATATATAATTCAGATAAATCAAGAGTTGCTCATGATCCATAAATAGAATTTAGATAAATCAAGACATGTTCATGATCCATATATATAATTCAGATAAATCAAGAGTTGCTCATGATCCATTAATATAATTCAGATAAATCAAGAGTTGCTCATGATCTATATAAATAATTCAGATAAATCAGAGTTGCTCATGATCCGTATATATAATTCAGATAAATCAGAGTTGCTCATGATCCAGATAAATCAAGTTCATGTTCCAACAAAAGTTCATGAGAATGTGGTGTAAAACTGCAAAAAAAAGTTCTTGCACTAAACCAGAAATCTCATAGCAATTCTATAGAACTTAATCATCATCAAGGTAAAAAATCTGCTCAGAAATTCAGGTGATATCACATAGAGATACAAATATTTATAATAGACATATGGTGATTATTAAAGTCTGTGAGGTAGAAGACAGACAAAACAAGTTAAAATCATCGCCAATTTACCTTAATAACATTCTCACATAAAAACATGAAATATATAACATATCAAACAGGTTGATAAACTATAGGATGACAGGTCAACAGTCATTACTAACAATTAGTACTCACAGTCTCTTTAAATTGACTTCATCATACTCAAGACATGTTGATTCTGAAAATTCGACCTTCACTATAAAATTGTTAAGAGAAAAGGTAAATCTGAGGCTAACATACAAGTATAAGTTTACTGACTTTCATATTCAAACTAAAGAATGCATTTCATCAACCTGGAGTCCTAAATAATGTTATCATAACATATTATTTGATGCCTGACCTTCTGATATTTACAATGCATTCTTGTGTAAATCTCTGCAACTTATGAACAAAACTGATGTACATGCATATTTACATTACTTTCCAATAAATGATTTGCCAACAGGCTTGTAAAACAAATGATCAAAATTAAGCAATCTGATTCTTACAGAACATAACCAAATTTCAAATTATATTGAGAGATAAATTTGTTTTAAAATGCAGGTCGTTACGCACCTTTAAAACTATAAACACTGAATGCATGGATTAATGGTTATTCCATGATATTATTTGGTACAAAAGTCTCATTATAACCTAGTAAATAGTAGAGATCTCAGTAGGGGAGGGTGTGTTAATTTGACAATAAGAGCTATCACTAGTAGTAATTAGAAGATAAAGCACCATAATAAAGGTATGTCTAGTTAAATGGTGTAGAGTGGGACTAGACAAGACAGATGCTTTTTATTTATATTTTACCAGAAAGATGAAGAGGAGTACTGAAGATATTAAGATGTAAGATCAAGTAGTCAGTATATAAAAGACTCTTGTCTAGGTCTTCTGGGGTAAGAGTAAGGTTAATGGAGGTATGATAATTGTTCTAGTGTGAGGTCTTCAAACAATACCTACAAGACGTTTGATGAGAACTACAATCAAAGATGCTCTTTTGTCTACAATAGCTAGCTTTGAATAAATACGGCTCTGACACAAATTTTCAAGATAATGCATTGTTATTATGCCAGTTACTAGGTTCAAAACAATTTTACAACACTGCCATTCAAAGATACTTTTATGATTTTGCTAAAAGCTACAATATACAATGATAATGATAACAACGAGAGAACTTGTTGAAACATCGCAGAATAAACTCAGTAATTGTTATTCCATAAAACTTAGTTATCATTATAAAGAATATACAATATACAGTGGTTAACCAGGTGACCAGAAAAACACAGATTCAATTGTAATGCAGTATTTAAAAGCCTATCATTAGCATTATACAAAGACCAAAGCAAAGTCAGGTTATTACAACTATTCTGAAGCTTTTGACATTTCATTTCCCACCTCTTGCAACTAAATTCTTATTAACCATATCACTTTCAGAGTGAAAATTGAACATCATGATAACCAAAAATCACTTAATACCTACTAATATGCTCTGACAGAAAACTATAACCAACAAAATCCTGATAACTACCTCAGAAGAGAGAAAAGATTTTAAAAGGATTGCAAATAGGCATTTGATATTTTTTCCACTAGTTCGACTTTAAGAAGTTGTACATAAAATTCTATGATTTTCATTGATTCACCCTTTGACATTTTGACTTCTAAATTCTATTTAATGTCTACAATATTAAACATTATAGATTAACAATAATATGTTTACTTCAATATCACTATGTACATAGAAAGTAAAAGCCAGCAATTTGATAACAAATTGTGGAGTTTTTGACACAATACCAACCTATCCAAATACATTATAAAAACCTTATTTGAATGCCATTTTTCAAATACCAAATGTTTAGAGATATTCAACTGTGTGTTTGCAGTTGGGTGTCAACCAGTGTCAAAGCAGAAATTAACTTCCATAAAGCTATAATATATAGTAGTATGATGCCTGGTTGATAAACCTATACTAACGATCGGTATTGGGTGTAAGAGTAAGCATTCCCAGTCTCTCTTACAGAACTTGTCATATATATCATTATTATATTGAACAATAATGTATCAGAGGTTTTCAGTTCTAGTCCTAGACATGATGGATTGGAGTAAGAGTCATCACTTTCCTCTATTTGAAGGTTAAATAAAAGACTAAAAGTAATTCAATTATCACAAATGAAAGAAAACAGATATAAAAATTGTGTCCAATCTTCTCCTAATTTATAGTAAAATAAATAGAAATGGGAATGTGTTAAAATTACATCTAAACAAAACTATGTAAAATACATAAATTAGACGTAAAATGTTCAAACCAGATGTCTAATATCAATTTGTAGCAAGATTAACATTACTTCAAAGTTAACAAGGATCTTTCAAACTTTACTTCAGTTGTATATTAAGATTTCTTTTCTCCTTATCAGTTTAGCCAATGAAAGTTAATTCATGGGAATTAAAATGAAATTAAATACCATTTTAAATCCTGGTTTAAACATTCAGGATAATAGAAACTGACAATCTTGACCAATAACTAGTCGAAATATTCTACTACCGTTACCAGGAAACTCATATTACCAATAACTAGGCAAATACAACCATTTTATTAACTTATGTTTTTTATCTTTAGCTACTAATGATCTTATATGATCTTCTTTGGTAGTTCTAAGGATTTGAAAATGGAACACTAATAGCCTGATTATCCCACGCAATTTCTCTCCAGTTCTGGTCCACAGGCTACTTTTAAATAGAGTTTTTGTTACTTGTTATGAAACTATAAAGTACTTAGTGAGTTAAAATATTCAAGTCAATGTGTAACTGGTTTGATCATCTGGAGTTCATTTTTCAAGATTTAAATAAGCTTACCTCAATACTGTTTTAAACTTTTCCTTTTAACTCCGTCACGGAAGTCAGTCCTACAAAAGAAAAGGTTAAATCTGAGTTTAGCTCATCATCAAAGTCATATTTTAATTCAGGTTTAAAACTTTTAAAAATATATTTAAATCAGACCAACCAACATCTGTACAGGAACTTTACTCATTCTTTGAAAACAACAATCAAATGTATGTCAGAAGTTCAGCACAATACATTGATGCCAATTGTCTCCAAAAAAAGGTGAAATGTTATGACAGATGTTATTTTCTTTAAACAATATAAAAAAAGTTTAGGACTTAAGGGGTTAGAACTGGGGCCTTATTCTCGAAAATATAAATTAGATAAAAATTTGTATTTGAAGAAATACAGTAATCTAATTGGATAATAAAATCAAACCAGAACCAGTAGACTACTCAGATAATAATTTTTTTATAATTTTTGAATTTGATCAGGATTTTCCTAAGTGATTTCAAAATACGATTCTCAGAGTTTTGACAATAAAGTTATTAACAAGAAGAAGCCCACATATCTTCATGAACTCATAATCATTTGTCAAAGGTACAAATTTAAATGCTTAAACTATAGTCAAGTTCAGAGTTCTTATGCAAAACAGGAAATAGGTTGTGACATTATATTATGCTTCAAACAGTCTTCTAAAATTGCAGCCTCATACACTTTATATACTCAAGTCTTCCTGAAAATAAAATCCACTAAACATGTTTGACACGTTTAGGCAAATGTGGAATTTCCATTAGGATGCATTAAATATTCTATTTTACAACCACTCTTTGTTTGTAATATACTGTTTACATAATATCTATCACAAGTTAATGGGGTTAGCAAAAAGTGCAGTAACATGAAAATATGTGAGAAAGACAAGTTTTATTATGCACAATTCTTTTTATGCTAATTCAACAGCTATTCCTGAGATGGGAATGTGCAGCTCACTATGATGGTTAGTTCATAAAATAAATGGTATTCAGACTGATCTTTAACTTTCTCTGTTTTCTACTTATTGATAATCCTGCACTTTGCATTGCACCTTGCATCATATCTTGGATATTTTTTAGAGTTAGGCCTCTTCTGCATCTTATGGCCTTAAAAAGATGGCAAGCAATTTAGAGCAAGTAAATAAAAATAAATAATGCATCCATATAGCACCTTACAATATTTATTTTCCTAAACATTATTAACCTAAAGAACATAATATTCATGAAAACCCAATTCCTTAACCTTAAATAGACAACAAAGAAGTTATCTTAGATCCATCATATATACCAAACTTTAAAGTGATAAACTTTAGACACAAAATTCAAATTCTTTTTTAACCTTCTTTAAAAACCTTTATTGAAAACATTCATGCTAATTTGATTTAAACCATTCTATAAAAACCATTAAAATGAGAAAAACAAAAAGTTCATGCTTATTATAACCCTTCCATAAACCTTAAAGTGAGAAAGCAAAAAGTTCATGCTTATTATAACCCATTCCATAAACCTTAAAGTGAGAAAGCAAAAAGTTCATGCTTATTATAACCCTTCCATAACCTAAAGTGAGAAAGCAAAAAGTTCATGCTTATTATAACCCATTCCATAAACCTTAAAGTGAGAAAGCAAAAAGTTCATGCTTATTATAACCCATTCCATAAACCTTAAAGTGAGAAAGCAAAAAGTTCATGCTTATTATAACCCATTCCATAAACCTTAAAGTGAGAAAGCAAAAAGTTCATGCTTATTATAACCCATTCCATAAACCTTAAAGTGAGAAAGCAAAAAGTTCATGCTTATTATAACCCATTCCATAAACCTTAAAGTGAGAAGCAAAAAGTTCATGCTTATTATAACCCATTCCATAAACCTTAAAGTGAGAAAGCAAAAAGTTCATGCTTATTATAACCCATTCCATAACCTTAAAGTGAGAAAGCAAAAAGTTCATGCTTATCATAACCCTTTCCATAAACCTTAAAGTGAGAAAGCAAAAAGTTCATGCTTATTATAACCCATTCCATAAACCTTAAGGTGAGAAAGCAAAAAGTTCATGCTTATTATAACCCATTCCATAAACCTTAAAGTAAGACAGCAAAAAGTTCATGCTTATTATAACCCATTCCATAAACCTTAAAGTGAGAAAGCAAAAAGTTCATGCTTATTATAACCCATTCCATAAACCTTAAAGTGAGAAAGCAAAAAGTTCATGCTTATTATAACCTTTACTTAAAGTATAGCAAAAAGATACCCTTACCAACTAAAAACACTTTCTAGTTCCTAGAATATACATTCTAAATGAAATTGCATGGTTTTATATTTCATTTTATGGCTCAACGAAAAAATATCCAATGACTATCATAGCTTTTTTCCCTTAGCAGCAACTTCAAGATATGCAACAAAGTTAATGCAACCACATACAAATCAAGATGATTCAAAAATAACAAAGGATTCAGTGTGCAGCAAGCTAATATAATTTGAGTAAAATGTAGAAACCAAGAACTGACTATACATATCAGAAAGGTGGTGGCACTGAGGTGATGTCTGTATAAAATATTGTTTTGATATATAGTATCATATATTAAACCAATATTTATCATATTTAAAAACTTGAAGAGGAAATGAAGCTATATTGATAAGAAGAACATGATAAGTCATGGAACATCTTCATATAAAACATGATAAAGTTGTTCCTTCACCTCTGTTTAGGTTTTCATCAAAATGTGTTATTATATCAGAACAGGATGTATAACACAATTCTGGTACAATAACAGAAATCCTTAAACTTTATCTGACTACAGTTAATAACATGTTTTTCAAATACCAAATATAACTAATTTGATCTGGAATAGGTTGTTGAAAAAACAATGTTTAAGAATTTTACATCCTCATTTCTGTAATTCACTGGAATATAAAGACAGGCAATGCCATTCAGTGTGTTACAAGGCATTAGCCTACTTTTTTCTGATTTTCAAATGCCTCGGATCTTAAACATGTACAATCCGAAGCACATAGAACCTCAGTTTATTGTACCATCATTTCAGCATCTCTGACAAAAGTCACTTCCATTGGGAAATTGAGTTTAAAAATGCAAAGAAAGCTAGCGGTGAACCCGATGAAGCACAGTGCCTGCAGATTAAGTGATTTAAATGACATGAAACTTAGAAATAACATGACAGATTGAAGTCCATGAGAAGATCTACAACGTAATTATATTCATGGGCATTCACACAAAATCCTTTGAGAATCCAAAAAAACAATTTTTGCAACAAAATACAATCAAAGATACCCGGTATATAGAAAATGAAAAAGGACTGTATGTATTACAATTCACATAGATACTCATCATCAGATAAAAGAAGAACAAACATTGGTGAAGATTTTTAACATTATAAACAACAGTAGAAATGGACTATGGTATTTGTGAAGTACCAGAAACAGATCACCAGGGTTTAGTATAAACATTGTACTACCAAATACTGAACTAGTAGAGAGCAGGACACATGGGAATCCTCCATCTGTTGGTGATATATGATAGGTAGAATAGCCAGTAGCCAGTAGTATAATATCATCTTGATTTTACTAACATTTACTTGAATCTCAAATCTTTAAAACCATTTCTATCAAATGATATCTCAACCTACCCACAGTAAGTTGATACACAAGAATTCATCCACAACAAACTAACAATAGTAAATTTCCAGATCAATGGTCAATATTTAATTGTGATAAGTACTAATGTTACATAAGCAACATGCTCACTTTTGATGTTTATTACCAAAAGAAAATGTAGGTGCAAACCCTAATTTTATATCAACCATTCACGGCCACTGGCACCACAAGATATGGCTCTAACATATCATTACATGAAGAAATGTGTGTGGTATAAATTGTTATTTAATTTTATCAGAAGTGGAAAAGACAGATTGAAAATAATTCTAAATGGTTTTTAAAAATAAATATTTATTTTACACCTTGTTGGGAGTATTCTTGGTAAAAACATCACATGAATTAGCACCAATATGAGGGCATTAATGTGCATTTAATTTCAATAACTCATGTGAATTCCTTTAACAAGTGGTTACCAACTCTAAAATACGCTTTCATGAGACTATTGTGTTAATGCCAAATTGCCCCATGGATTCATAACTAGATGGACTGAATTATTCAGAAATCTAAATTGCTAAGATTGTTTGAAACAAACCCTACAAAATAACTTTTCAAATACAGTTTCATTTTGTGTTCATTTCTCTTTTGGTATGACACAACCTGTACAGTAGACAAACTTAGTGAAAGTTTGCATACTGAACGCATGGTAGACTTAAAATTGACTTTAAAAACTTCAATCGAGAGAAAAAGCATGTTGGCGCTAGATCTATAGAATGTTTAAATAAAACTGTTAAAATACTTTAAAATCTGCCTTTCAACATGTAACAACATCAGGTACCACCTAGTTCAGATTGAACTAACAATAGATATCTTCTTCGTTAACTAACAGTTAAAGTAATTAAAGAAAATGTGAGAGTTGACTAGCGTTGATAATTACCACAAACCTACCTGTATTACTAACAAAATATACATCAGTTTAGAGTTTCAAAATTTCTACTGTAATTATTATGCATCATGAAAATAGAAACATCTGAATTCTATCTCTAAGTCATGTATATCATACTTATTCTGGTCATATTATTTCATCTAACATTGTACGTAATGACTTGAGACAGCTCCGGTGGTTAACAAAGACTCATTTTTCTTAATTATTTATTAAACCTTTTTTTGTCATCATAAGAGGTAGTATATAAAATTTTCTACTTTAAATGACAGAACCTAACTTAGATAAAATTCAGATTTTTTTTATCTGATTGAATAATAAAACTAAATTTAAATTGATTTAAGTGTCTGACCAAACAATTTGACTGGAATACTAATTCAGCTAAGATATTGCTGTGAGAATAAAGCCCAAAATCTTTAAGGGTACAGGCAATTATTTAAATGCCTTATTACCTGTTAACAGTTAACAGTAGGACCTGAGGAAGTAACGACATCATCATTTCCAGAAGTGAAGTATCTGAAGTCATCTGTGTTGAATGCATACTAGAAACTAAACATGCCAAGGTATATTTTTGGTGAATTGTTGTTTTATAAGTGTTACAGGATGGATGCATCTCTAAAAATTGGTTGCTTAAATTATAATTATTTCAATACACCGTATAACAATGTAACTTTGGCTTGTATCAATTTCTACTGACTATTCCTATTTGACTGATATTTAACAAAAAAAAACATCGTTCTTATATCTCTTCAAAAGCATACCCTATCAGTTTTGGTTATCAAACAAGTGAAGATAAGTTTAATAAATCCATTAGAAACATTCATAGCCTTTACTCTCTAAATATATATTTTATGTAAATCAGACAATTTAACATTGTTTAACTTCACATGAAATATTATTTAAATATCTGAACTCAACCAACTTTTTCAAATGTCAAATTTTATTCAACAGTGAAAATACTAGAATTTTAAATTATCCAACTGTGTAGTTTATATTTGAAGGAAAAATAAAATTATTTTCCAGTCTGGGCTGGGTCAGATTGTGCTTGTAATCTGATCTACTTTAAAAGAAACTGTAATTAATAAATTTTGCTGTCTTATTAACTTTTTTGTTAAAATTTGACACAAATAACTTATTGTGTTTCTGGAATCAAATTTGACTCATTTGAGTTTAACTTTTACATTCTTTAAAGGAATACTGCGTCTAATGAACATAAAATTCAAAACTTTAAACTTGGCCAAAAAAAGCATATATTCATCAGAAGATTCCCTGTCCTACATAACTGAATCCCAATATAATCTGATAAATAAAAAAAAAAAATATTTATCCATAAAAATGCAATTGAATATAAATAATAAAAATTACCTTTGTGAGTCTTCCAGATTTAAGGGATTCTATTAAATTATGATACCAGTTCACTGATGTATATACGAGATATTGACCATTCTTAAGACTTTTATGTCCATTCTAAAAGCAGTGTCACTTTAATGTGTTTCTTGAATCAAATATGACTAAATGAGTTTGACTTCCTTAAGAATAATGAAAATTATATTACAAAAAAAAAATCAACTGACTAACTTATACTTAAAGCAGTGCAGAAGTGAATTTGTTTCATTATTTATTTAACCAAAAAAGAAAATCTGTTATTTTAAAATAAATTTCAATACAAAATTTAGTAGGACAAGGGCACAAAAATATTTAATAATAAAATAAAAGCAAAAATTATTTTACCTGTTGCTGCAAGATATCAAATGCAAACCTCAAATTATCAGCATAGTAACAATAGTTGAAATGGCCTGATAGGAACTTTCGGCACGTCTTATTATTCCACAACAGACAAATAATAGAGTAGAAAAGAGTTTATACACACATGGTTTCAACACTATACCAGCAGTATTAAATTTTAGACATAACACTGTAACACCTATATTTTACCATTTACTGTCATATCACTAACAATGTTGAAAACTAAATCAAAACACACAGAGTTTTTAAAATCCAATTATAATCCAGTAGGAAGTAAAGGTAAAGTTAGACTAACTGAGAAAATGTTGCTGAGTAGTAAAGTGTAAACCACACAACCTGGTGAGTGCAAACCATCTGTAGAAAGGTGGAGTTATTCTAGTGATAGCATTAGTAGTATTTCAACCTTCTATAATATGATAAATACATGTTTTTACATATCTCCCTTCTACAATCTGTTATTATTTATGAATATTTGTATCAAATGTAAACATAGATTGTTTACAGCATAAACATTGTTTCTAATCTAACCACATATTCAACTCAATATACAGCACAAAATGCCATATTGAACTGAACATAGTAGTGGGTTTTTTATTATCAATAAGTTTCAAATTTCCTTATTCAAATCTATTCAATATAATAAATCATATGAATAAACATTTTTAGTTGGCAGAAAGACAAAACGAAACATAGAACACTGCATTTGCTTCAAAACAGTGCATATAACCTCCAGAAATATAAGTTATCCTCATGATTATATAGTGTGTGTGTGCAACATCTACAAAATATGCTAATAGATGGACATCTAATGTATATGGAAGATTCTATCCCAAATAACATGGAAATAACACATAAGAATGTAGTTCAAAAACCAAATTGTATCACTACCTCAATTGCAAATTTTAAATAATCCTAATGATTACTTAAAATCAGTGCAACATCTACAAAATATGCTAATAGATGGACATCTAATGTATATGGAAGATTCTATCCCAAATAACATGGAAATAACACATAAGAATGTAGTTCACAACCATATTGTATCACTACCTCAATTTAAGTCAAATTTTAAAAAAGGTTAGGATAAAAGAAAAAGGAAAAGCTTTATGTCTGATTTGAAACTTTGTTGAAATATTATAGCCAATTTGTAAATTTTTAAGTTGAGGTGGTGACTAAATGGTAATAAACTATGTTCATGTGTGTTTATTCTATGGAAGAACTTAACACTGTTTTCTAAGAGTATCAGATATTACTGAACAATAAATATATGATATCAATTGTTGGACACTTTCTGTAGATCAGAACTCTCTACATCTATCTTTCAAGAAAAACAATGACTGAGATGCTGAGAGATACTACCAGAGAGACATGTGGAAGATGTTGGTTGAAATGTTGATAATGTATGGAATCTGTTTGGCTAGGATTTCAAATAAAAAACATGTAATACTAAGTATCAATACCTGCCACAGCTTCATCCTCACTTAAATATCACTTCTGTAACACTTTAAATTTTTTCTGAGATCTTCCTGGGAGCAAGTTTAATAGGAAACCTCAATCTTGTATCTAGGGCCACACACACAGGGGTTTTGAAATATTCTTTGAATATTCAATTTTTGTTTTTTGTTATTTATTTCATTTATAAGTTATACACATAGGATGGTCAAAAAATTAAAAGTTTTAAATTAAGCATGTATGAGTCATATATCTAGTGTCAAAACTAATAATGCATTCAACTAATTTTGATTGTCAGTTTTCCTGATGTTTTGTTGTTTATTGTTGGTGTTTGTAGATAGTAAGTTTTCCTGTTGTTAGTTGTTTTATTGTGAATGTCTGGAAATATTAAGTCTACCTGTTGTTCATTTGTTGATTGTGTCTAGAAATAGTAAGTTTTCCTGTTGTTAGTTGTTTTATTGTGAATGTCTGGAAATATTAAGTCTACCTGTTGTTCGTTTGTTGATTTGAGTGTCTGGAAATGATAAGTCTTCCTGTTGTCCGCTTGTTGATTTGAGTGTCCAGAAATATTAAGTCTTCCTGTTGTTCGTTTGTTGATTGAGTGTCTGGAAATATAAAGTTTCCTGTTGTTAGTTTGTTGATTTGAGTGTCTGGAAATATTAAGTCTTCCTGTTGTTCGTTTGTTGATTGATTCTAGGAAATATTAAGTCTTCCTGTTGTTAGTTTGTTGATTTGAGTGTCTGGAAATATTAAGTTTTCCTGTTGTTAGTTGTGTTTTGATTTGAGTGTCTGAAATATTAAGTCTTCCTGTTGTTTCGTTTGTTGATTTGAGTCTCTGTGAAATATTAAGTCTTCCTGTTGTTAGTTTGTTGATTTGAGTGTCTAGAAATATTAAGTCTTCCTGTTGTTCGTTTGTTGATCTGAGTGTCTTTGGGAAAAATTAAGTCTTCCTGTTGTTAGTTTGTTGATTTGAGTGTCTAGAAATATTAAGTCTTCCTGTTGTTAGTTGTTGATTGATGTCTGGAAATATTAAGTCTTCCTGTTGTTAGTTTGTTGATTTGAGTGTCTGAAATATTAAGTCTTCCTGTTGTTAGTTTGTTGATTTGAGTGTCTGGAAATATTAAGTCTTCCTGTTGTTCGTTTGTTGATTTGAGTGTCTGGAAATATTAAGTCTTCCTGTTGTTAGTTTGTTGATTGTGTCTAGAAATAGTAAGTTTTCCTGTTGTTAGTTGTTTTATTGTGAATGTCTGGAAATATTAAGTCTTCCTATTGTTTGTTTGTTGATTTGAGTCTCTGGGAATATTAAGTCTTCCTGTTGTTTGTTTGTTGATTTGAGTCTCTGGGAATATTAAGTCTTCCTGTTGTCCCTTGTTGATTTGAGTGTCTGGACATATTAAGTCTTCCTGTTGTTCGTTTGTTGATTTGAGTGTCTGGAAATATTAAGTCATCCTGTTGTTAGTTTGTTGATTTGAATGTCTGGAAATATTAAGTCTTCCTTTGTTGTTTGTTGATTTGATGTCTGGAAATATTAAGTCTTCCTGTTGTTCGTTTGTTGATTTGAGTGTCTGGAAATATTAAGTCTTCCTGTTGTTCGTTTGTTGATTTGAGTGTCTGGAAATATTAAGTCTTCCTGTTGTTCGTTTGTTGATTTGAATGTCTGGAAATATTAAGTCTTCCTGTTGTTCGTTTGTTGATTTGAGTGTCTGGAAATATTAATTCTTCCTGTTGTTAGTTCGTTGATTTATCTCGAAATAGTAATATTCCTGTTTTTAGTTGCAAGAGACGAAGTCCAGGCAGAAAAAGAAACTGAGATGTAAGAAAGATATCAGTCAAGTAGAGAAGGTAAGGGAATCATTAATTAATTAAGATATGATGGTATTTATTTAGAAATATCAAGCTAGATCTATCAGGTACCTAGTATACGACAGTAAAAGGTTACAACACAGGTATGATCAACAAATACATGTGTTTTATTTCAATAACTTGTCAATTTTATATTATCAAGTATACTATAAAAAAATTGCATATTTGTGTAAGGTGCAAAAGTATAACCATGGAGGTGACAGCTTTGATGGTTTGGCTCTCTGTCCACAATCGATGATCTTTAAAAAAAATTGAGCAATAAATTTGCTGGTAACTATCAAGAGTTGCTGACTGCCTTATTTTTTCTGTAGTATTTCTCCAAAAAAAAAAAAAAAAAAAAAAATGTGTAGTAAAAGGTATTAATAAATAAATTTTCGGACTTTGAAATTGGCTGAATTTTGCCCCCTTAAAATTAAAAAAAATTAATGAGTTAAACAAATCAAATGATAACAGCTTTTTTAAAAAAGTGAAAATATAACGGAAAATTTAATTAAAAAAATTGGCATATATTGAAATTATAAATATACCAGTTAATTGTTTATATTTTTTCCAAATATTTTTTTTAATATAACTAGAGGATAAAATTAGCTGTGTTGTTTTACCAGTATTGTTAAATTTTTCCCTTTTGTTTATTTAACTAAAAAGTTGTGTCTTTTTTATAAACAGGTAAAATTCTTGAATTAACCATCTCTACTGCTAGCTTGTCTATCACTATAAATATCACTGTTTATTCTAACATTTACCTGTTGGCTTTCACTGATACCTCATGCCATTTTTAAACTTCGGGAAAACATTTACTTTTACTTACCAATATATACATGAACCAAATTGATTTACAATGATTTACATTTGTTATGCTGAACAAGTTATTCTGAAACTTGAAACTTCATAAGGTTCAACCTAACACAATAGCAGTGTAAATGTTTCCATTAGGTACCTGACTATTATGAATAAGTAATAAAAAGAATGCAAAAATATAAAAAATAAAAAATATTGACTAAGGTAATTTTTTAAGACTATGGGATTTATAAACCATACGTATGTATCATTAAAGGGGCCAACAATCTTGATTTTTAGGGGTCGTTTTGGGCCTTTGTTACATTTAAACAGGCCTCAGAAATACCCAAGCTCTAAGAAAATCGCAAAATACCTTGAAATATACCTCAAACAAAAAATTTCACTTTTCATTTTTTTCCGTGCTGTACGTGGCTGGTCTCCAGTCAGTCTGAAAATTGTGTGTCCTGTTGACAAAGTCTACAATTGAAAATGCGTTGTAGTCTATTTATATAGATGACCGCTATTGCACGACGGGAAGGATAACTCTTTGATTATAAAGACGATCTGTTTTCCAATATGGCGGGACGTTCGTAATATCTTAAGACATTATGATTTTTCAAACACGGATAATTATGGATATACATGGATTTGAAGGCTCAAATTTCAAAGGTAAGCTCTGTAGACTATTTCTGATTAGCTAAGCAAAAGATTTCATGTGTTTGAGGCTGTCGGATGATTGTCCGAAACAAATCAAGCCTAGGCCCCTTTAAAGTGTAATTGAAGTCTTTTACACCCATTTTTAAATACAGACCAGGTGCCTGTTTATATAACAGCTAAATCAAGGTTTCTGAGAACCTGCTTATTAATTGTACAGTGTAAATGGAAGCAATGCTTTTTTGTGGAACTCTGATTAATGATACAATTAGTCCTTGTAAAACCAGCTGTAAATTATAATAAAGAAATTCTAAACATGAAGAAATTCTGTAGGGGGAAATACCGGTAGCTTTAAAGATATGATCAATAAATAGTTAATCATTTCATTGAAATTCATTTAACATTACAAAAATTATAAATGAGCAATTTTTTCCAGGCCACCTGGAAGACATTTTAAACGATATACCGAAATCAGAGTTTGAATGATTTGATTGACTTCATGCCACAAAGAATGGATTTTGTTTGTGAGAACCAAATAGCAACAAATTTTCGAAATTCAGTCTGCACAAACTGCCTGTGTAATATTTTCAATCTTGTACAGATTACTAAATGATCAAAGGAAACTAAAGAAGATATCAAATGTGAATAACAAAAAATAAGCTGAATAATCTTCTTAAAGTTCATAGCATCAAAGATGCAGAGAAAAAAAGGTGAGGCAATGCCAACATTTCAGAATGTGTTGCTTCTTATTACAATAATCAGTGAAAGCAAGGAATGTAAAATGTATACAGTTAAAAATTTCAATGATGCCTCAAAGTTTTATTTTATGTATCAAGTGTACAGGGAAAAACTTGCACATATGTATTTTTCCAGATGGATAGTTTTTATAATGTGAAACTCTTCTTAAATATCTTAAGTGGATACAAATGTTTAAATGTTTGCTTTACCAGCGGAAAGAGACCTTCCCAATATATATTGGTCTTTATTTTCAGATCTCATTATTCTTCAGGTTCATATATTACTGGTATTAGGCCATTGGTAATCACTTAAGCTAACACAAAAAAAGAATTTGAGCTCAATCAGCCTGCGTAACTAATATTTAGACAAGATTTTCATTTCCATGAGTGTTTTTGTTTTATTTTATTGGAATTGGACATATTTGAATTTTGAAAAATGCTACACGTAACCAAATTTGAGCTCTATAAGATAGTTTGAAATAGCACGAGTTGTATACTATAGCTATTAGAGTGAAAAACGCTAAGTTGGACACAATAAAAAAAATCATCACAAAAATAGATAGGTATCATCTTCAAAATGAAACTGACCCACAAAGAAAATTATAAGATTCTGTAAAGAATTGTAGCCTGTAGAGTGAGCACAAACAATTGTAAACGGACTGATGGGGCAATTACAATATACACCCCAAATAAATAGTGATAACTACATTTCTGGAGTTTGTACTTGTTTTAAATGAGATTTATTCTGGGAAAATGTCTAAAGGGTCAGAAGAACTAATGATAAAATAAATATAGTAATGAATTGGTCAAGAGATGGAAATGGACTGAGTGGGATGATGACCAATACTCATTAAGCCCAGATTGCATGTTTGCAACCAATCTACCAATAAACAAGTAACTCTCACATTTCATTATTAGTAGACAGTAGTAATAATACCAATTGGTCATCATGGGACAGCAAATGAATCAGAACACAGATTATTTGCCCAGTGTGCTAATAGATAGAACTGATGAGAAAAGGAGATAATGATTAAAATACACAGAGATTACAGATGACTGACTTCTAGTGAAACAATGAATTCTCCAATGACCCTAGCAATTAGAAAATTAGTCAACTAATGATGGAAGTCGTGTTAAGTGACCTATTACTCCAGACTATTAAATTAGTGATTTCTTTACTGATATAAATCCACTAATTTTAGTTTGTCATTGATATTTCTTCATACAACTACTCAAGTTCACAATTCCACCACTGTGTTAATGAATTGGACAAATGTGTGAATGGATTATATGTTAGATAGGGTTTTTTAGTTTTAGTGAGAAGAATCACCGTTTTTCTCTGATATCCCTCATTCTAGCACAATATCATGTACAACAATATCATTTATAACAGTAATATATTAATCTCCTTATTAAAACCTACCCCTCCGGTCCCCTCCTTAAATTCGAAGATTTGTATTCTAGAATCAGTAAGTTTGCTTGAATCTAGTTTCCACCTCAGGTGTGGATTATATGAGAGTGAACTATTTACTATAGGCTTAATGCTATTGTATTAATTAAATTTCATTAATTGCACACTGCCTGGAAATATTAATCTTTATCCATCCAAATTAATAATAATAATAAACTCTTTATTTTATATGGGTCAGAATTAGGCCCAATACACAAGGACATGGTCCTGTCTCACATTCAGCCCATGGGGCAGTACATTGAACAAAAAAAAAATGGATTGAGGATTGTAAGATACAACACTCCCCTTCATTTTATTTTCAGCTAGGAAAAAAAAATAACATGATAATAAATTACTCAATCCAAAATGCTTTACGTGAGAACAAAACAGAAATAATCCACAATATTTACACCAACTGCATAAAATGTACTTGAAAAAAGCCATTAGAATAAATGATGTAAAAATCAATAAGAAATTGAAGCTGATTAAAAAACAGGAATGACCATGTGACCTATTAGATCATTGGTAGTTAGGTGGAGGAAGGATATTGGTGAGAAAAGGCGGATCAATTTTATATTCTTTAATTTACCACTATCTTAAACTGTGTCTGAATCCTGCTCTATAAATATTGATCTATATTCTAGCATACTGCCTGAAGAACTAGAAATATACATCTGTAAGAGCCCACCATTTCCCGTTTTCACTGCTCTTTTCTTCCAACATGAATAAAATTATATTTCATCTTTCATCTTGGTTATTTTATGTCTTATTTATGTGCTTGGAATACATCATTTAGATGCAGCACTTTTCCTTGGATTAATCAAAGGTAAAAATAGGGGTTTTCACCAAAAGTAAGAATTGGTAGGTATAAACTATGGATCACTATGAGTCACGTTACCAATTCCCATCAGATTCTACACACAGAAACATACTTAGATATAACACAATCCTGAAAATTTGAGAAGATTGATCGATTTCAACAAAATTTGGTGAATTAAATTAAATTTGCATGTCCTTATTTAAAAAGTAAGAATATGAACAAGCTAAAATTCCAAAAATAATTGAATTCAAATTTCAACACTTTCCAGTTAAAGGCAACTGGAAATGCTATGATTTCATATGGAATGACCAATGTTTTTAATTCAAGATGTAGGACTATATTCAAGAAAGGTTCTCAAGCCTGACAGGGAGACTCATAGCTTCTATTAGCACTCTTCGGATTTCAAGTCCATTATCTTGATTTTTCCAAAATATTAACCAGATTAAGTTGACTGTATACTGGCAATGCACTAAGAAATAATTCAGAATGCCAAAAAAATTTGTCAATTCAATTTAATAAAGAACATTTTGCAAAAAACAGTTTTATGTCTTTAACTTAACAGATCTTTATAAAGGGAGACTGAAGGTTAAATAAGACTTTTTTGATAAATTAAGAGAGAGAGGACATACATAGATCAAAATATAAACGGTTTTTACTAGAAAATGATTTAGATATAGTGGGTAAAATGGCCGATATAATAAAATGTCTGCATTCAACTGTGATATTATGAAAAAGTGTAAATTGCCAGTCATCTTCTCTAGGGACCTATATTTATCGTACATGTCTACTTCACCCTGCATTTTTCCCACTTCCTTCCAAATCAATAATGTGCCGAGAAGAATTTGAGGTTGGTTAGTCTCTAGGGACAGATTTGAATTTACAGGAACCAAACTTCAACAGTTTTAACAGAATATTTCCTTTTGGTAAACAGTGAAAATTATGTATAGCTTACAGATACAAATATATAACAAATTACAAGTTAAAACACAGTAAACAATATTATATGCCAGACCTATATATCAAAACAAAAGTTGGATATCGGTCAGTATTCATTCTGGCAGCTAGACCACAATAAGTGACCACAAGACAGCATTTTAAATACTTTCATGCCAAATGAAATTTAAAAGAGCAGTCTGATTATAATGCTAAAATTTATTAAATCTATCACCAAAATATGGAAAATAAATAGACTAAAGTATATTGTAAAAATTTGCTAAAAGTTTTCATCTATATTTAACCGCCACTATGCTTTTGGAGGTTATTGCAAAATGGATTCAGCAAAATAGGTTCTGAAGGTTTCAACTAATATAGAGCTTTTATCAGGTCAAAATCCAAAATTTCAATAAGTTAAAACTGCTTAATTAGCAGTAAATACACTTAGTTCTGAACATATTTATAATATTTCTGAATGTATGTATAATTGATTTTACAATGTTTTTAATAATATAAATTTTGCATACTGTCCTCTTTAAGTGTCCTTTAAAGTGTCCTTTTTCAAAATCAATGATACCTTGGTATCCATGTACACACAGCCTTTCATTGGGGCTGGGCCTAGCAGTAGCAGGCACGAATAAAACACAAACAAATCTTTCTTTAGTTCAGTGACTAAATTCTGTATGATCCAAGTCATCAGGCCATACTTTAAGTACTTCAGCACATCAACTGATATCAATATTTCCTGCAAGGATACTGTACACACAATAAAAGGAATTTTTTTTTAGCCTAAGAGAAAAGATATCTAAGCAGATATCAGCTATTTAGACCAATTATTTATACACCCTGCATGGAACATGTTAACCCCCCTTCATCAAATGGTCAAAACTCCATAAAGCCACAGCAATTACTATCTACTTATTATTTTGCCTTCTTTCAAGAATGTTGATTTATTTATGAATGTTCAGTGAATATATCAGTTTATCTGTAAAGAGTTGTTCTCCATGTTTTTGCTATCAGCGTTGGAAATAAGAATCTAATATATCTTAGATTAGCCATGCTCAATTAGTCCAGTTTTGATAGGCCACCTCAGGTGTGGAATTTATTTTCATTCATAAGACACAACAAGTATAAACATCTGGGTTGTTTGGATAGAAACATCAAAACTTTTAAGATTGCTTAAGTAATATATTTGAAGATTAATTTGAGATAAATATTATTTAGTTTGATCTCCAATTTAACACAATAAGATTGCTGGAACCACTGAAACAGAGCATAGAGCAGGATATATCTACAATTTGACAAATGCAAGTTCAGCAAATAGGTTTTTCATACCTTACAGGTATTCAGTCTAGACCAATTGTGCAGTCTTTTCAAATATAATAAAGTAGCTGACAGTTTTGTTCATTGAAAATTGCATTATATATCACGGGCATAAATATCTAACCAATATGTTTATACATTTCTTCTCCAAAATCACATATGATTTTAAGAACAAGGGCAATAACTCATTAGCTTTTATTTCATTCATTATCATAGGATTATAGGTTTAGACAGATGAAAATAGTCAATTTCACCAAGATCCTCAAATTCAGGTAAGAATTGTCCATTCTAGAAATTTACATTAAAAAATAAAACTTGTTGAAGGCAATTCACTAAATTTTAACAAGAATTGTGCCATCTAGAATGTATAAAAATATACCAGTTGGACATAAAAACAAAACAGTTGAATACCAGATTACTCTGTAACAAAATGTGATGAGCTTAACAGGCACATTCAACTAAAACTAATACACTCCCCTGACCCATGCTAGGAATACATGAGACAGTTTGATCTGGAATCAAATCTATTGTTCAAGTGCACCTCAACAAATTAACTTAGCCATCAGTAGCAATTTGCACTTGAAATGACTTAAAACAAACGAGAACAATGAAGTAGACTGAAGAATTAAACTATTTTCTCCATGCAAGAGCATGTTCATCAAGCATACAGAAGTGGATATATTTACATTCTGCCAGTAGTTGGTGGAAGTCTCAAGAAGAAATAGAGAGATTTATGAGGAATTGAAAGGCAATGAGGTAGAAGATAATAAAACTAAATAAGAGGTGTTCAACTCATCTCAAGCCTCATTGAAGATCATTTGAATAATTGGTGAAGTAAATGTTAATATCCTAGTGTCTATAAGAATAGATGGTCAGAATGTATCTTTTCATCTTGATGTCTTTAATAGTGTTTATTTTCACTTATCATTCATAACTCTCCTCTAAAAAATCTTTCTTTTACACCGAATGCTTCTCAGTACAGAACGGATGCATTTTTTCTTATGTAAACAGACAAGCATCAAGGGAACTGGTCCAATTTTTTTGCAACCTCAAGAAGGCTGTGTCTGAACAGTTTTCAGAATTTGAGAATGAACTTCAGATGTGTTTATTTTAAGTAGTAAATGATCTCAGAACTCTATTGCACCTTCCCATTGCATCATTATTCAGTAACATTGTTGTAGGGTAACTTCACAAGATAATATTTAACTTTTTTATGATGAGTTCAACAGATAAGCATACAGAAGACCTTTTCAAATTACACTACAAAGTATTCCTATGTTGAAATATTCTTAATCAATGAAAACCTCTTTTAAATTAATCTATTACCGGTACTATAACAAATCATGAAAACAGCATCTCAAAGTATGGTAAAATTAGCTTCGATCTTCTTTAAAAGCACAGATTTGCTGTTTTTAAAGGTTGATTTAGATTTTGAATAATATGAAAAACAGCCTTCAGAAGCACAAGAAATGCAAGAAATAATAATTCGAACTAGAAATTTTAATTATTACTTATGTCTTTTCTAAATATTGAAGAGTCTGAAGAAATGACAAGTGGACATTTTTACTTCCAAACACAGACACAAATTGATTTGACGGTTCGAAACTTACAGTAAAAATAATTGCTGTATTCTTCCATATAAAGATAAAGAAACTAAGCCTGCTAGGCAATTAAACACCCAATACATCCATAAGGAAAGTCATGATCAAAATAATACTTTTAGGTACCAGTCAGTCCAAACCTTCGTTTGAAGTTTTATTATAAATAGATAAATACCATGATATATATTTTGCCTAAGTACCAATTTCATTTGACTGGATACTTAAGTAATTATATTTTGGTGTGTTGAAAATTTGGGTTTTTGTGTGTTTCCAGAAGCCAAAGTCTATGATTCAGATCAACTTCAAATACATCTAATAAAATCAGAAAGTAAGAGCAATAAAATTCTACATTCATCACCATTTACTTCATTTTGATCCAATAGTCAGTGAAAGTCAATTTTATTTGTCAATAAATCACATCTCGCCCCACGCTAGTTATAGATTGCACACTTTTTCTCTCTAGCAAATAACCTCACACGTAGTAATCTTCTTCTAGTGTGAATAGATACACAAAATATTGATCGGCAGCATTTAATCAATTTCTCTTCCAATCAGATATAACAGAACTGTACGTGATAATCTTGGTAAAATACTCATTTCTTCAACTAGTCATTTTATCAATCAAATTACCGTTGGACTAAATACTAGTGTCTTACTAACTTTCATTCAAAATTGATAATCTTCAAGACAATTTTAATGGCGCTTAAAAAAGACTAAAAGGCATTTTTTTCACACATGAAATAATTCCTTTGCATAGTATATATGCTAAAGGTGCTATATGTCTACTTCACCAAAACCTACTATAAAAAAAAACTCAATTTCTAAACAAAATTCTTATTTCTAACAGCTAAAAACTCAAATTTACTTGATCTTATATGATCCGATATCTTAAAAATCTACCGCAGTCTCACTTTGAGAATTCTATATTCCACTGGGGAACCACATACGGTACACAATAGGAATAAGAGATGACCAGACAATGAAAGGATTTTTTAATTTGTTTCATTGATATCAATTTTTCAATGACCAGTTCTATATAATATAATTTGATCTAGCTTAGTTATTACTTCCAATCTTACATAATTGGTAAATTTTCTTGGACTCTTCCTGTAATGGTTCCTTCCAGAAATTTTTCCAATGATGTAATGTAGATATTTTTAGATCATTGGTAAATATATTAAAATATTTTCAAATTCCTACAATCATTTTTTTTGCACGTGTGAGAAGCTGTTGACCCACTATTTAGTCATTTGCAAGGGAGGAATATAATCAGAACAAATAAGACTACTAAATTCAAATTGACTATCAATTGATTTCGATATAAAATTTTCATATCTGTATTGAAATTTAATTTGTGACAAAGAAATAGAGAATTTGGAGTCAGATAGACATTACATTGGTGAGTTCAAACATGCTCTATTTAACCCCAAAATACAAATATTATGTCTCTCTGGGATCAGAGTTTTTCTACAGAATACCAGTCAAAATAACATAAGATTACACCATCAAAGCAACTAAATATTGAACTTTGCAAACAGACGGACTAATTAGTAATCATTCATAAATAATGATAATTATCTGTTCATTTATCATGAACACATTTTTTGATGAAAGTGGCAGACTGATTTGTGTAATATTGGCTTGAAAGTTAGGTGCTCAGATAAACAAAAACTATTATTAACCAAAACTACTTGTGACCTTCACTGTATATGCACATTTGTACTAAAGAAAATTCGGGCATTAATATATATATAGAATGCCCAAATTTTCTATAAAGGTTTGTGTAAAACCTACTGAATGAAACTATTTTAGACACCACGTTCATGAAGATTTAATGAAACTTTAGAACCAAAATGAATACTTACAAAATACGTATACATTCATTGACTTGTGTAATTTTTTTAATTTCTTGTTGTCATTTCACTCCTTAAAAAACAACATTCAAAAGTTGCTGAGAAAAACCGTTACTTCACAGTGATTAGCAGGGATAAAGAAAGTCTATCAATTTGGACTCAAACGTTTTAAAATCGAAATTTGCAGGATGAAGCCATGAGAAAGATCTTTTCATCAGTCAAGGATCTAGAAATGTAAACTGATCAATAACTTTAGCTACATTGTCGTCCTATTGTAGAGTAAGATTTTTCCATCCTCTCACTTTCAATAAGTGTAGACCAAATGAAGCATCGCCTAAATTCCTCACGCTAAATTACTTCCTTTATTCTCAAGATCTTCTTCTAATTTCCTGTTTTTAAAGGTAAAAACAATGAAATACATATAAAGCCATGGTATACCTTTCAACATTTGATCAATTATCTATTAAGCCAATTTCATCCTAATTTAGAATGCATTATTCAAATTAATGGCCATTTAACAGTAGATATTTTTGAAAGAAGAATTTCTTTAATTTTTATGTTGTTACATTGGTTGACCAAACCCTGGGACATAAAAGAATATCTCATTTATAGGTCTGTCATAATAAAAAAAAACATGACAAGACAAATTTATAATAACCTTAAGTGGAGAGTTTTAAATTGTGTATGGGTTATAAAATCAACCAATGAAAATTGTTTAAAAAGATTTACAGAAGAATCTTTTTTCAAACCTTGGTAATATAGGCCTAATTGGTTATTTTTACAAACAATTCTAGATGGAAAATTGTTTAAAGGGGCACAACTTTTTTAGGGGTGTTTAGACCTTGTTACATTTACATCTCAGAAATATTAGTCTAAGAAATGAAAATATTTGAAATTACTCAAAATTTATTTAATGATATTTCGATGAGCATGGAAATCTTCATCAGTCAAAATCTAGATGTAAACTGATCAATAATTTACTAATTGTTATTGAGAGTAATTCTTTCATTTATTTATCAGTGTGACCAAATGAGCATGCCTAAATTTAGTAATCTCTTTATTAGATCTTCCTAATATCCGTAAAGGTAAAAACATGAAATACATATAAACCATTATGATTTTAACATGTTGATAAATATCTATAACCCATGAATTTAAAGAAAATAAGCATTTAACGTATTTTTTAGAAACAAGAATTTCTTAATTTTTAGGCTGTTCGGATTGGTTGCCAAACCAATAAAGATCTGATTGTCTGTTTAAATCAAACATTAAATTTCCACATCTAAGCCTAAATTTCCAAGATAAATTGTAGGTTATAGAAACTTTTTGGCAGTGTCAGTCATTGCTGGCACTTAAGGTTTGTAATGTTTTTGCCTTCTTTTTACTGTTTTAACTCATAACTGAAGTGGAGAGGGTGCCAAGCTTGGAAGTTGATAATTTGACCTTGGCAAAAAAACATCCTGGCTTTCGATAAAAACTGTTATAAACTGGTTATAGGGATACATTCCAAGATTAATGATTATCATTACTATTTAAAAATGATAATTAAAATGACTTCAAAAATAAATGGTAAAATTCGAAAAGCAAATGACTGTGCAGTCAAGGGCCTTATCTACTTTGTATTTGGATATTTGATCCTCCTGGAAAGATCGGACAATTGCTGACACCACTACTACAGTGGCCTACTAGGCCTGTTAAACTTACATTCCAACATTCTCGCTTTGGCTATGCCTAAGACCAGTCGTTATTCTGTAAGATTAGATCTGTAACTTTGAATAAAAGTCGATTAAATTTTTACATAGGTTGATATATAAAACACTAATCTGTATTTTGTTAGTAAACATACCACACAGTGCCACTTATCCTTTATCATGCCCTGTCGATATTGTTACATCACGTGATGTAAAAAATCACAGGCGCTCGCTGATTAGGCTCGGTGAATCTTCACTTATTACAGTGGCGTCGAGGAAGTAGGGGTTGAATTTCCAATGTGTCGCCCTTTGACGATACTCTAGCCCCTTCCCGACTCTATTACCAAAATGGCAAAGGTCGAAATGATTTTTCAGCCCGGTTTCCCCTTGTCAGTGATGCAAATCGGAGCAGCTAACATGGAATAAGCCTCTAGTCGTTCCCATGGGACAATAAACCGAGGTCGTCTTTTGTACAGGCTGTGCACTTCGACAATTGGAAATCACAAAAAGAGTAGGCTAATGCCGCTGTCCTGGCAAAGTTTCTCTCATTGCACACTACATGGCGTTGTCCGTCTTCATTACCCCATAACGGAAGTGCTGGACGTAGAACTCCAACTTCATTTCATTTCACAGAAACTCCCCAGTGGTAGCCTACGTAGGCCATCGTTTTGTTCTAAGAAAACTACTTACACGAGTAAGGGGAGACAGCTCTTGATACTTTATTTCTATATATAGAACGGGAATTTCAAAATAGGAAATGCGGAAAATTTATTTATAATCATTTATGCTTCATTTTTCATTTCAGTCTAGATTTATATTACATAAACCTATTATCATAATAAATGATGTAAGATTTATTTTAAAATCGAACTGATTGATAAAATATGCAATAATTAACGTAGGGCCTATATACAGTGATAGTCGATAACATAATATATTTGTTACGGAACGTCTGTGAGCTCAACATTAGGTAAGCTATAAACTTTTTACAATATTTTAGATTTTGGGCGGGAGCGATTGGGAGTCTATGGTAGAACAAATACTTCATTAAGAAATAATTATAAATATTAAAAAATATACTTTTCGTCTGTTATGATCTGAAATTAGAAAGATTTTAGCTCGCCCAATGCTAAAATTTATCAAAAGTGGCAATTTGGTGTTGGAAATTAGGCTAGTAGTATTGGACTTTTAGCCAAATGCTAGTGAAATATGTCTCAAACTTATTCTGAAAATTTCAACCAAATATATAATTCTAGCCATTTTAAGGCTGAACATCCAAGCTATATAATAAACCTTACGTAATAATAATTTAATCATAGGAATTGTGGGTTGTAACATTACGGTTAAGTGATGTTACGAAAGCACAGGCGCAGGTATGTAGGCGTAACCTCTTGTGAGAGAGTATTGTTTGTGAAGTTAGTTTGAAAAATATAAAATATTGAAAATAAAGTTCACAAGCTTCTAAATCTGAAATATATAAGAGGAATACTGGTTCCCATAGGAACATTATTAACCATGGTAATAATAACATTTTTATTTGTGGAACTGAGGGATTTTTCCTAAAAAAACGACTTATTATTAATATTAATTCTATTTTTAATCACCTCAATATAACAAATTCAGATCAAGTTCAGTCTATACATAGATGTAAATAACATAATATTAGAAATATTTTCAGGTATAATTTACAATGTAGTAAAAAATAATACTGTCCCTTTAATTCCGGTTTTATACCATTCAATATAATCACACTATAGTTCTGTAGTCCTTTAACAACTTAAGTGACCACCTTTACATGTAGTTGAAGTGTTGAACAGGCGACTTTATGTTAGTCAACAGGAACATTTCTCGATTTATATCGAAGTTGAAAATGTCTCTGCATGGGGAGCTTATTGTTATCTATTTTAATTACTACTTTATACTAATTCTTGTTTTTATTTAACATTTCAACAATCTACAATTTATCTACATCAGGTAACAATGGAGCATTATAGGATTCCGTTATTTATTTGATTTATTTGTCCATACTGTAAATCAATTTGTACTCTTGGCATTAAAAGTAAATGTATTTATATTTTTCTAAGAACTGAAGACATCCACTTTCTTGGAATCCTATAGGCTTGGGCTATGCAGCCCTGATAAACGAAATATTTGTATGAAATGAAATACGTTGGTCTGAACGTCTAGGATTATATTGGTCTTTTATAAGAATTTAATGCGTATTTTGTCTCCCAAGTCCTCATCGTTCGCATCTTGATTTGTGAACAGGTCAAAGAACACGTTTTTATTCGAGAGACTATCCTCTTGTTTAATTTCATATACATGAGTAACGGGAGACAACTCACGATACTGTATATATATATTTCAGACAATAATAAAAGTGTCCCAATAAATCTAGGTAGTTTCGTTAAGTAAATGAATGATTCTTTTTTAACCTAGTTTCCCAAACGTATTATAGAAATGTAATCCCAATTTTAAGCCAAAAAAATTAAATTAAACCCCAAAACTTTAAAAATACAATGAAATATAAATTAACACAAAATTACTATTTTGATAGCCTATTTTACCTTATATAGAATTAAATATAATTATACACACAACAAGTCTTAAAGGAAATATTCAATAGAAATATAATAATTAACACAAAATTACTATTTTGATAGCCTATTTTACCTTATATAGAATTAAATATAATTATACACACAACAAGTCTTAAAGGAAATATTCAATAGAAATATGATAATTAACACAGTACGATTTTGAAATAAATCTTAGATTTATTATAATAGCCAACGTAATTATATTCTATTATAGGCCTATTCTGAAATTGAAAGTAAACACCACACAAAACTTGCTCTTACTTCCATGTTAGATTACGTTTTATAATAATACGTGACCTAAGATTTATTTTAAAATCGAACTGATTGATAAAATATGAAAATCTACGTAGATATACAGTGATAGTCAATAGGCTACCTATATTTGTTACGTTATTTGTGATCTCGAAAACAGGTGAGCTTAACACTTTTAAATCTTTTAGAATCGGGCTTTATTATTAGAACTAAAGAGTACAACTATCTTATAGATTATTCAATTCAGGATTAAGTGGCGGTCTAATTTTTCATTTTTTTTCTCAAAAGCCTCTGTAGCATGCTTAAATTTCTTAAACATGTGAAACATTTCACGTTATCATTTTAAGGTCTCTTATATCTATGTCTTTAATTGGTGGTATTGTATATGAGTTTTATTACAATAAACGCCACTGTAAATATCAACATAGGCGTACGGGAGGGGGGAGCAGGGGGGACGACGCATCTCGACATATTCGGACACTGAAATTCACTTATTTCATGCAATATTCCAATAAAATCTTGTTGAATTTTGTGCATGGATATGAAATCGTTATTGATGAATATTCTCTTTTGTGCATGAATTCCGACATTGTGAGCATATTTCATGTGTTTTTATCACCCCTCTCGTCCAATAATCAACCCCCAATTATGCCCCAGAAGTCAGAATGAAACAGATTGAATGTAGATTTTCAAAATTTTCTGGGGGAGGCCTATGAATATCAACAATTAATACTTAAACATGTACATACTTATATATAACAAATTCAGATCAAGTTGAGTCTATATATTTGCAGGAATAATTTACCTTATGATTTTACGTTTGTCAATAGTAACCTGACCATTTCTCGCTTCATTTCAAAGCTTAAAACGTCTGTGTATGGGCGGATAATTATTTTTATTATTTAACCTAATTATATAATTTCGTTTAAAATAAATCTTAGGTCATTTATTATGATAATACGTAATTATATTCTATTGTAGGCTTATACTGAAATCGAAAGTAAACACCGCACGAAACTTGCTCTTACTTCCATGAAGTCTAATATTGCGTATTATTATAAGATTTATTTTGAATTGAGCTGATTGATTAAATATAAAAGGCTGCTCAGGACTTTTTTAGTGTCAGAAGACAGACCTAGTCTATAGGCTGTAAACTCAAAATAAGGTAAGATATTTTAGAATTAGATCGCAAGTTTATCATAAATGAATCCGGGTTTAATAACAGTTCACTGTAATTAATTCATTATTACATAATAAAGTAAAACTCAGGTTCGCTTCTCTGTTCCATTTGAAAAGACGTTTACCCATTTCCCGCTGTACAACTGGTCTTAATTGTCAAGATTTCTTCAATCACGGGAGGTAACTCTTGATACTGAAAGTATATTCAGGTCTTAGTCCGCTAATTCATTTGCCATCTATTTCCATGTTAAATCACAAAATTCAACCTTCTAGAACTTTTTCCAGAAATCTCGTTGAAAACTTTCTTATATGCCACATGAAAGCCAGGCCAATACTTGGTTTCTGTACAAAAATCCAATATAGCATGACCATGAAAATTTTGAACTAAACAAAATGAAAGTAAACCACTACATTTTATCAACATCCGCTTGACTGTCACTGCACACAAAACCACTATTTTTAGAAATAACCTTCCGCCAATTAAATTTCTCATTATCTCAGAAATTCTAAAAGAAAATGCAATTTCAGACATCAAATTTCAAATCTAGACCAAAAATTAGTCCAAAATGGGCATGCAAACACCCCCAAAGGAAGGGAGAAAGAAGGATTTCTAAAAATAGAACGGACTAAATTCGGGTCCACCAATTCATTTGCCATCTGTTTCAATTTCAGACATTAAATTCCAAATCTAGGCCAAAATTAGTCAAAGCTGGACATGTAAAAACCCCAAAAGGAAGGGAGAAAGAGGGTTTCTTAAAATAGCTCGGACTAAATTCGTTACAATCATTAGCATAAAATGTATTTTGTGGTCCGAGTCCTATATTAAAACCAAATACAGACACAGATATCCTATATAGGATGTCCATGAAGGCAGAGATAAAATTTCATTGCGTCAACTGTGTTAGACGAAATCAAATACAGGCAGTGCATGGATAATTCTTTTATATTAATTGTGCCTTATTAATTTTTAAATATAAGATTATATGTGTGCATAATGTGTATTAAAGGTATAGCTTCGCATAAATGTCAATGAATTCCTAAAATAATTTGTTTACTAAGTGAAAATTTCAAAAATGCTTTTCCCCTCAAATTCAATACATACAATAATAATATTATGTAAAACGTAAACAGAAAAAGTCACCCAAGACTTTTTAAATTGATAATCGGAATGTTTGATAATGCACTGTATATAATATATACATAAGCGCGGGAACAGGGGGAAAAATGAAATAAAATAATTATATGTACCGGGTAGCCTAAATATGTAGTTGTCTCATAAGGCCATATTTGCAAATTTCCTTGGTTTTTTAACCTTCGAAGCTGGTAATACAATCAAAGAATATAAGTTTCTCTATCACGATCAAATTATTTGAATAAATAATAATTGTTGTCTTAATTCTTTTGAGTTATCTCCCGTAATTCGATTGATTTTGAAATATAGGTATATGAATGATAACAGTTTTTTGACTTTAAAATAGTTTGCCCCCCCCCCACCCCCAACCTAAAATTTGTTCCCGCGCCCCTGAATATATAGGCTATATTTAAATATTACTATAATAATCCGTGTTAGACTTTTTGTGTGTGTATGAAAAGTGTACGCCCTTTCTAGAGTTTCCTTATGTTTAATTCTAAAGAATGTAAATCAATAGGCATATTAAGTAATAATCGGTATGGCTATGTAATGGAAATTCTTAACTTCTCACAAGAATAGAATATTTAACTGATACTGGTTGGATGAACAAGTTAGGTTGTAATAATACAACCACCGTGTGAGTGTGACAATTCCAAGAAAGTCAATGAGTGTCAAACTAGGTCTATGGAAACCGAAACTAGAATTAAAACTCGTGTTGTATTCAAGTGACTAATAACGTTTCCTAGAAATAGTCAACAACTTGTGCAGTAATTTTTTACCAATACACTATTCACAAATTGAAGCGGGATATAGGCTATCAATTATGAATAAGTCAACCTGAATGAAACGAAAGCCCCTCGGCTACATTTAATTTTACATGTGTATTATGTAATATTGTATGGTAGGTAAAGAATACTTATGTTTTGATTGAAGAATTCATTGAGTTTTATCGATTTATTCCGTTTTTAGTGTAATTAATTCATGCTAGATCTAATAGGAGACCTGTTACGTATTATGATCGACCTACAAATCTCTTTGTTTTGGTCTAGACTGAGATAAATATAGTAACAAAAACATTAGTTGCTTCATGTTGTTATATATAGGCCTATCCATTATTTTGGTCTGTTTTATAGGAAATTATAGACTCGGATCATTCAATGCATGTTGAGGTGACTTGTGTTGTAAATCAATTATGCAATATTGTCTTATTGAAAAACAATAACCATACTTATCAAACTTAAGAGTGCACTTCAGACAAGAAAGGGGGTTTCCCAGAACACACAGTATAACGAGGCTACTTAACCTTTTTTTTTTCTAAAAATGTTCGGTTTTGTTGGGCTTGGTGATTGGTATTTGAGACAACAGAAGGTAAAAAACTTACCTACTTTGGAAATAAATAGTGACAATAATTTGGAATACCGGTATTTAAATTTTAATTTAAAGCAAAAGATACTTATGAATATCCGGGCCTACCTACTCTCTCTTATTTTGACGTTACCGATTCTGCCTAGTCCTATCTTAATGTCGATTATGTGAATGGGAGTTTGTGATCTAAAATAGGCCCTTTTTGCAAAATCATTCACTTCCGGTAGGGTGTCTAGTATTTTTTTTACCAGGTTTGACGTTTGTATTGGGTATCAAAAGGAAACAATTAGGAACAGAAAGCTTCATTTGCACTATATGATAGACCTAGGTCCAAATTTGAAAATAGAGTCGTGTCTGTTTGTCATTGGAGCGGTATACTAACTGACATATTCTCTCCTATATTGCTAATTGTAAAGGAAGGCAATGCGCAGGTCAATGTGTCTCACTGGTATTGAAGATAGACTGCTGTCCGCTGACAGTTGAACAGCATTGGCACCAATCCTTATCCGGTTGGTTATGGGTAACTTGCTAGGCCACAGTAAGATAGTAGTTAGACGTCATCCTAAAATGCTCAACTGAACATTTTTTGTTTTTAGAGCTTCAACATGTATGAGAATATACATATATGCCGTGTATGTATTGAAGATTCATTGTATAAAGCCGAAAAGAAAGTCAAAGATGGTGAATTTACTTCAGAGTATGGGAGAAAGTGGTTTGATCATATTAAGGGTGTAATAGATAACATCTTCAGCATCAACGTTCCCAGTAAATATGATCCTAAACCAGAAATAATATTCCGCTTGGGTCAAAGTGTTCAGGTTGGTATCTATAGCCTGTCGCTTCCCCACCCAGCATCTGATTAGCTTTTCAGGGGATTTGCAAGCTTGATGAATGTTTATACTTTAAAATTAGCAAGGCTGGTCCATGCATTGTTAGATTGGTTAGACGGTGAATGAATTAAACGAAGAGTTTTCTTTCATTCGTTTTTTGGTAAAATCGACGAAAAAATGGACGAAATCTTAAGAAATGAATAATGATAGCATAGCAATGTGGGTGTACAAACTGCCATTGCCCTCGACCGAAACGTCGGCCTCTATTCCAGCCTCTGATATATATTTTGTCAGTTGTTGTCTGTTGGTGTAGGTTGTAGATACAGCAAAACGATGCCTGTTTTTGTGGCCAATCAAGACCTTAAACGCAACCTAATGTCCTAGGGACGCAGAATCACGCTATATACTAACAAATCTAAGGTAATACTAACAGTGATGCCAAACTAATTTATAGATAGTTCGACGTTTTTTTTTTTACAAAAAAACGCACATTTTAAAGGCGGGGTTTCCCCCCATAAAACAGGGCTTATTTTTATGGCTCTTTTCCGGCCGACAGCTACAGTTGCCCTATCTGTCTTCCCACAGCGGTGATCGCAACGAATTTCCTAGTGTTTGTCGATTCGATTCGATTCGATTCTACAAAATAATACCTCGCAGGATACAGCATTTGCTATACTAAATACATGCTAGAGGCCAATATGTCCTAAGTATGTTTTAAGTAACCTTCATATAGTATTAAAAAATAATAATTGTGGCGGTATTAAAATAAGACGTAACTTTTTCAGATTAAAACAGAAGACATAGAAGAATCGTTACAGGCCCAACTTGGACTCCTTCGTTACACTTTTTATGGTGAGAATTTTCTTACAGGTCATGTTTCGATTGTTTCAAAATCACTGGATGGTTATGTCATATGTTATAAAAATAACACCAAATTAAATGTTAAGTTGATGTGGATGACAAGATAAGAAAAACAATTAAATATGCTAAAGAACAACGATAGATCAGATCTATATTATGTTCCTAGAAACGATAGTATATTACCAATACCTACGTTAGATGGATAATAGGCCTATTGCACCGGTGCTAAAGTAACATGATCTCTATAGGCTTTCCCAGATATGACTTACATATAAGAGTTAAAAGACCTGTTGAACAGTACAGTGTTTAAAGATTTGGTTTTGATTTGATTTGAAATGTTGATTTAAATCTTTTTCTTCACTAGATTCTAAAGAGATTTAGATATGTGCATAGTGGACATTGATGGCATAGATCTGCGCCGTTCCAATTTTCAGTCATTCTGGTGCCGTTGTACTACAACTATAAGTTTCCGATTTAATATCAGGTTCTGCGAAAGACACCATGTTACAGATAACCATCACACTCTTACAACCAATTTTGATTGAACAGAATTATTTCACTTCAATAATGAACTGAATGTTTTTTTTAAATAAATATTTCAGTTGTTTCAACAACACCAGCACTTAGTGATTTTAAAGATGGAGAGTTGGGAATAAACTTCGACTTAAAATACTTTAGAGATGCGATTATCAAAATAAAGTCTGGGTTAACTGGGTTAAGAGAGACACAACTGGATGGGGTAGGCATTTAGTATTTTTTGAGTTAATTTATCACACACTATATTTAACATAGTAAATGTAGATAGATGTTCTTACAAAAGATTTTCCCTGGCTTGAACTCCTCCTTCCCCCTCTTTACGTGTATGTGATATGATAATATAAGGTAACATTATGATTTATTTGTTAGATTTTTCAAGAATTCAAGATTTTTTATGGAATAGCAGAACTGAATTTTACTACAAACGATACAGCAAGTTTGTTTATTGCTAATACATGTAAAGAATTAATACCACTATTTCAACATACGTTCAATGCACTCTATTTTGATTTTTGGTTGATGTGGTGTAAGATTCTGGTGAAAAAGGTAATGACACCGGTACATTCATTAAAGTGATACTGGGTCCCAACATGGACCTCCAAATTAAGTTCTAAAGAATGGTCAATATGTGTATATTTTCATCAGTAGACATACCTGGTGTCATTAAGTAACAGAATCCCTTTAAATCTAGAAAATTCAAAAAAACTGAGTAATGGTCGAAAAAGGCTTAATCAATTTTTTAAGCATTTTTCAAAAATCAATTGGATTTTTATGGATAATTACTGATTTTGGGGGATTTATCGGATTCTGTTATGTTATTTATGGCAGCAGGTTTATCTTCTGACAAAAATATGCTCTTATTGGGCAAATTTAAATTTTATGTTCATTCTAAGGAGCAGTATTCCTTGAATATGTTGCAAATAGTGAACTTCATCGAATCCAATCCCAAATAGTGCTCAAACTGCATAAGCCATGAGCGAAATATACAAAAGTATAACAATGTGCTTTTCGCATATCATCATAATGGGTTTAAATACATATATATCAGATTTCCGTTCAGGTAAGTGATAGTTAAGAAAATATGCTATTATTATATTATATATTATAGCTTATATTTTTAGATGACTAGGCTACATCCATTAAATTTAAGATTCGTGTTTTCTTTTATAGAATGAATGTGATAAGGTAATTGCTGCATGTGGTTCACATGGTGAGTTAAAGTAATAAACTAGTTTGATTTTGTAACTACATTCCTCTGGCTTATGAGGGTGTTACTGATCTATACAAAAGAAATTTATATCTTTTCGTGATTCACCGTCATTAAAAGGATATTGTTGTCTATATAATTGCTTAACCAGAAGACAGAGCTTGTTTTTCTTACCTTGTAAAGGATGGAGATTGCTGTAATATTGTCCAAATTTCCCTGACACAATCGACCCCAGAACATCCTGAATGCCAAAAGATCTCTATGAGTTATCTCGTTATAGCTGAAGAAATATTGATTTTCGAAATAACTCGCAAACATGTAACTTGCACTAAGATTCCGAACTCCACCTACAAACTATTTATCTACTCATATTCTCTTTGAATAACCTTAGCTTATGCATTCAATTTTAGATATGGAGATTCTTAGTAATGACCAGAAAGGAGAATTATTTGAACTAAAAGCCAGAGCTTATGAAGCGAAAAAAATATTAGCCTTAGCCATTGAAAAGGCCAAAAACGCAAAAGAATTTTATTCGGTAAACTTTATTTTCATACGCCTGAAACTTAATAGAGTCATGCATGAAATTGTCCAAAAAATTGAAAATATGGAATCAACAATCTAAAATTGATATAAATGTCTGATGTACGAGTGTATTCTTGGTCGACCATCATTACATGATGGACTTAAACATATCTATTCTAACCGCTGTTTTGACACTCTCGGTTATAGAGCCAGAAAACTTCACCCTGTTGCAAGGGCATTTTCGGCATCTTAAATTCTCAAGAAGATACAGGTTTTTAAAAAAGCCTACTAAGATACCTATGATTAACCTAACACCGATATATATCATTTTTTGTGAATGAATTTTAGAACGAAAGGAAAAAAGAACAAATGAGTGATTATATTAAGTATCTGGAGGATAAAAATAGTAAAACCGTTCAGAAGCCACTAAATACTAGTAATAACGCAACTGTGGTAGAACAGAACACAGATATGGACCAAGATAATATAAGCCCTTATAAGGTATACATTTAGAAATAAAATATAATATTATCGGCAAGATAAATGGTTTTCTTGTTTTACCTAATATTAAGTAAACAGAATTACAGTACTTTATGATTTATATGGAGGCAGTAGATTTCTTCAAAAACCAACCCTGAATAGGAAGTGACGATGAAAGCTTTACCAGATATTTCAGATGCAACGTGTATTACAATACATACACGGTACAGCCGATTTTCACCCTTCCGATTCCCCATTTAGAATCTTAGGTCTATATGTAATTAACTATGTAAAATGAAATGACTGACCTTAATGTTTTGTCGTTGACCTTCTAATATTATAAAGTAGAGAAACCAAAGACACGCATATAATTTTTCTATCGATGCTTTACTTTATAGGAACATTTTGTATTTGATGGTTACATTGAACCTTTGCTGATCAAGCTGGAAGCTCAATTGAAATCCGGTAATTTTCAGATGTCAGAAGTAAATCAAATGACCCAAGACTTAAATGACTATTTTGAGAAAAGAAAGGAGGATTTGGGCGAACTAAAGCTTTTATTAAACCATAGGTTATGCATGTTTATCAACGTGGAGGTAAGGACACCATACAGCATTTTTATATGCCGATCTAAAATTTGGAGCATATATAGTCGTCATCAATGGCCGTCTGTCGGTCCTTCAAACGAAATCTTAAAAGTCTGGAAGTCACACTTCTTGACTGAATTTGACGAAACTTGGTGAGATTGTTTATTATCAGCCATGGATAAACTCCATTGAAATCATAAACTGGAAAAATATTGATTGTTGCCCTCGTTTAGTTTTAGCTTGTTTGATTGACTCATTCCTCATACGATGAAAACAAAAAATCCAGTTGATCTATCTAGAGTCCCTTTTCAAGGAATGCAACAACGGGTTTGTGTCAAGCGAAAATTTAGGTATACCTGCTTTTCATAAATTTCCCTTAACTATGGGGAGAAACATGGGAAGGGGTATAGCGAAGATTAAGATATACCTGCTCTTTTCATATAATTTCCCTTACCATAAAAGAGGCAGTTGTGGAAATGTGCAATAAAGCATAAATATTGTAGTCCGATTTTGACAAAACTTAATAATATTCATCATAATAGCCCCCCAAAAAACAGCCAAATGTTCTTCTTAAAAGTCAAAGTTGCCTTTGGGTGTATATTTCCTAGCATGGTCCTAGATGATAGTTGCTAGTTGCTTTGATCTAAGTGGGAAAGTATAGAGTTGTATAAACTATTGTAAGCTATTCAGAATTATACCTTTTTTACATCGCAGGGCAACTTAGACTTTTTATTATGAATGATAGTTTAATAGATTTTGATGAACTTCTTTGTTGATATCGATAGCATTGTGCCCATTCATATTCAAAAATGGCTTTGAAAGCTACAGAACTTCACAGTTTCATTTGTTTTTCTTTTGAAACTTGGTAGGATATGCGTTTTGTGGTTTGAAAGGAGTCCGGGTGTTTCAAAATGATTCTTGAATGGTAATGCATGAAAATGTGTGCTGTATAACAGGTTGTTTCTCTACAAGGCGAATTTGTATACGAAATTTCTAGCTAAATTATTTTTTTTGATGAACTTTGTAGAATATGCATTACTTCTTTCAATGGATTTAGTACTGGGTGTTTCAAAATGATTTATGGTAACTGCATAATAATTTCGACGAAGGTACTTCCGTCTTTATCAAGCAATGATATCATTATTTATTAAAGTAATTTTTATCCATATAATTGTGTTGAGTTAATTTTATGATTGACTTTCAGAATATGCCCCAAGATGATATCCAATATATAATGAGTGTTATCAGATTTTATACTAATGGTAGGTAAACTATAGAAAACTATATTTACTAGCAACAATTACTAAATTGAAAATAGAAGGCTCTGCCACAGGTTTAAATCAGTGTTCACTAAGGTTAAGGCTAATATGTTATATTCAAACTTTAAGTACTTGTTAACAAAAACATATTCTATTCGCCCCTGCCAAATTTCTGGTTTTATCATCGTCATACCTATACGATTACGAACATCTTTCTCACCATGTGAAAATGAGGCCACTCCTTGGCACGTTAAGCTGTTAGGGGCCTGCATCACAGTGATCTTGTTTTGCTTGCTTATTCAAAATTTCTATGTATTGTATGAATTAATATCGAAGAGATTCACTTTCCTTAAATATAAATTAAAGGGATCAATTTTCATTTTGGTCTTATTGAATATGTTAAAATGATTTCCAAATAATTTCAATTGTTTTTTCTTATAAACCGAAACAATTTACTTTGATATATATTCCAGTGTTGGTAGTGATTGACAATTCATGTATGATTGACGTTGAATACCATGGGAAACCCACTGTTAAGGTTTTAACGAATCTTTTTGATATTCTCGAAAAGTCTTATGGACTATTAAGTAGAAGTGAATTCTCATCTCAGGTAAATGCTTACTGTTGAATACACGAACATTACTGTCACAATTAGGTAGGCTACGTTGATTGTATCTATTAAATGGTTGAAGAAATGTATTATCTTGCAATGAAAACATACTTACACTTAAGTTGAAAATAAGAGGCCATGTAGTAATTTGAGCAGTTTGAAATAAAGAAATAAAACATGTGAAAACAAGGATTCCACCTTACGTTTACTGAAAAACTCTGTCTGCAGTCATGGATCAGATAATTTCTTGGTATGGTTTTTATACGCCCACATGAATATGTTGAGGTATATTGTCGTCGCCCCTGTCCGTCGGTCCGTCCGGCAACATTTGTTGTAGACACAATAGAAGCTACAATTTTGTATTTGATTTGTATAAAACTTAGTGTGAGCATTAGAATTGATAAGACAGCAGTCAAGTTTAATTTGGACGATTATTCGTTGTAGACACAATAGAAACTACAATTTTCAATGGATTTTTGATAAGACGGTAGTCAAGTTCGAATTTAAAGATTTTTCGATGAACTGTTTTTTAGTTATTGCCCTTGACTTAGTTACATCACGTCAAAATTTATTGTTGATGCAATAGGAGCTTCAATTTTCTATGGATTTTAATGAAACTTGGTATGAGCATTGGAATTGATAAGACGGTAGTCAAGTTCGATTTTAACGATTTTTCGATAAACGGTTTTTGAGTTATTGCCCATGCCTCTATATTTGTTGTAGACACAATAGAAGCTAAAATTTTCAATCGATTTTAATGAAACTTAAGGTGTAAGCATTGGAATTGATAAGACGGCAGTCAAATTTGAATTTTAACCAATGATTGTTTAGTTATTGCCCTTGACTTTTTAAAAAATTGCGTCAGAAATTTTTGTGGGTGAAAAAGAAGCTACAATTTTTTAATATATTTGATGATATATGAGTATTGAAATAGATAAGATGGTGGTCAAGTTTGAATTTGATGATTTTCCATGAATAGTTTTTAAGTCTTTGCCCTCGACTTCAATATTCAGTGAATTTTTTTTTTTTTGAGTTATTGCTCAATTTATTATTCAAATTCAATGCTGCCAGTGGGCGTATGTTACCTTGCCTGGCAATCTATCTTTTCCCACGTTACTCACTGGGTCAACCCATTTGAAACTGCTGCAGTGCCTCACATCCATTAGATACAGATTTATAGCCGTTGTCCGAAAAATATTGAAAACGACGTGGTTTCTTTTAACATGTATATCACATTTGTTTAACTCGGTATATTATAAGAAAATGAAAATTATTTTAGAAAATTTTACAGTGTGACGATATGCCCATTCAAAATTGGATTATTGTCGTCACCCACGTCCGTTCGTCGATACGTTTATCCACAATTACTCATAAACGGCCCACAAGGCTCACATCTTGACGATATTTCACGAAATTTGAAGTATAGTTCCTTTATTTTAGATGATTAAAGATATTATTAAGTTTAGAAGCAGAGCATGTGAGATCAAACATTTTCCAGCGTGTTATTACGTAGCTGAACGGATTGACATCCTTGTTCAAAAATTGCCTGCTAATGACGATAATATAGATCTGGCAACAGAAAATACAATTGAAATGGTGAAGTGCATAGATATTCAGGTAGAAAAACGTACATTTAACATTTTTGTGACCTATCATTTTTGCAGCCTATGTATATCTATCTACTCATCAGAGTTATATGGTTTATAGGCTATAGTCGTCAATTTAGGTGACCACAACACAACCCAGATAAAAATTATAACACTTTTTTTTTATATCTTTATGATTGTGGAGATTATGAAGGGAAAGTGTTATATTGGTGGCACCAGCTTCCTGAGAGATACAGATAGGCTAACTTAATAAGCTGACAACACTGTCGATTGACATTCCGAATTCTCCCAGAAAACATGAGAACGTGAATTCTGACACATTTTTGGAGCCAAAAACGTTCAGATATCGTATTTTGAATTATGTAATTAATGATGATTTTAATAGCCACTCAAAAATCCACTGGGAATTTTGAAAAGCAAAGGAAGCCTCATCTAAACGGAAATTAGCCGTAATTTCATTACTCATATTTTTGTCGCATAGCCTAGAAGGTTGTTCTTTACCTGAAACAACCAAATTATTAAGTGAATAATGCTCTGATTTTTTTACCTTAAAGCAATGCCAATCATAACCAAACAATGTTTAAATAGAGCATGTTTTATTCTTCAAAAGACAACTGATATAGAAAGAAATGTATTGGCTCTATGACCACCGAAAATATATATTAGTTGTTCTTAAACAAGTTACTTCAAAGGATATACGCCTGGCAGAATAAAGGGAAACATTAAATTAAACGTTAAATGAAACGAAAACGCTTTAGTTCTTAAGAGTCAGTTTTACTATTCTGTTTCAGATATATCCTGACCTAATACTACAATTAGTTATAAACAGTAAGTTTATATTTCAGAATAACAATCAGCTATATGTTATCTATACTTAGCGTTTGGATGGGACTATAAACAGAGGCCCCGTGTGCTGTAGAGGCTGTACACGTTAGGGATCCCTGGACAGTTGGAAATCGCAAAAAGAGTAGGCTAATGCCGCTGTCCTGGCAAAATTCCACACATTGCACACTGCATGGCGTTGTCCGTCTTCATTAGCCCATAAGGTGCAGAAGATTTGGATGTTAAACTCCTTTCATTTCATTTATTTACGTTATCTATACGTATAAGTTTAAAGTTTCTGAACCGAATAAGAAAGCTAGACAATAAGATGAAGTCACTGGAAAGACTTGTATTGCCATCATTTAACACAGAATTTTACGCTTTGGAAATGAAATTTTTTAAACGTTGCTAAGACAACACGAGGTTTTTTTGTTTTTTTTAAATGTATGGTCATCCAATCATGTTATGTTTTGTATTTTGTTTAATGTAGCTTTACCATGTTGTCGAAACGATACACACAAGGCAATGCTATTAGAAATAAAATCCAAAGTTTATCAATATAAAGAGATATACAGTCTAGCTATAGAAAGCGCTAAAGAAGCAAAAGAAACGTTTACGGTAAGACTATATCAATGTACCCTCTGAAATTCGCACAAAGGTATTCAGTTAGATTGTGCTGAATTTATGCAAATCTCATCTGTTGGAGTTGGGTAATACAATAAATCCCGTCTAAACCAGCACCCGAGATCAATGGAAAATATTGGTTTTGATGGTTTTTCGGTTAGTGCTATTTATCTAAATAAGGTTCTATCTCGTAAGACAACATTCTGATACGTAGAATGGTTTTTATATCAAAATCGTCATTTTTTTTTTGTCAGGATGATGAAAATAAAAATAGAATATTGCAACACATTGATTTCTTGCTATCATTAAAAGAGGACAAAGAGAGAAGACAAGATCTGTTGAGGTTAGAAGAAATGAGAATACCTTACAATGAAGAAGCTGAAGAGGAATATTTTGATTCTTTGGTAATTGCTTATACTGAAATTTTTATCAAAATATTTTGAAACTACGTATTGGTAAATATAATATCGGCAAATGTGTGCAAATAGGGCCATAAACTGAACAGTTTTACGCTCATATTTTTTTTTCACTCTATTTTTTAATTATATTTTTGAATGAATATTTAAAAAAAATGTTTCTGTAATATTTTCTACTTCTCGTCTTGAAGGATTATTTTTTGGGAGACGATGAAGAAGACGATGATGAGGATTACGATATTTTCAGTAGAGCTGAAAGTATGATTAAGAGTGGCGACTTTGATGAAAATAATGCTGAAAAATTCAGTAGAAATATTTCATGTATAATTCGTGACAGTGTGTTCAAAGAAAGAAATCGATTACATTGGATGTTGAGGATCACACATGACGTAGAAATGGTCTTATCTAGCGTATGTGGTATTCCTTTATTAAATAGTTGTCATTAGCCTCCTTTGAAGAACGTAGCTTGCCAGACAAGATAACATACGGCCATGTCAGTGGTTAATAGTAATAATGCATTAAATTTGATAATGTATGATTTAAACAATCCATTTCCTGATTACCCACGTTTCATTAAGATAAGACGATTGACACATTTAAGGCAATCATACAATATGATGATGAATGTCGATTTCAGATTCAGAAAATTATTATAAAATATATTACTGTATGTGTTAACTTGACAATCTATATTTATGAATTTCAGTGCGAGTTCAGTGACAATATTTTTATATCTTGTTTAAGATATTTATTTTATGGTGAGTAAATCAATCCTTAAGGCCAACAGAATCTTATATGATCTGAAGAAAAAAAAAACAACTTTCACACCCCCAAACACATTCGAAAATTGGTGAATTCTCTTTAATCGTTTTTATACGCCCACATGAATATGTAGACACTATAAAAAGCTACAATTCTCTATGGATTTTAACGAAACTTGGCATGATTATTGGAATTGATAAGACGACGGCCAAGTTCGATTTTGAAGACTTTTCGATAAACAGTTTTTGAGTTATTGCCCCTGTCTGTATATTTGTTGTAGACACAATAAAAGCTACAATTTTCAATGGATTTAAATGAAACTTGCTATTAACATTGGAATTTATAAGACTTCTGTAAATTTGACGATATTTAAATGAACGGTTTTGAGTTATTGCCCTTGACTTAGTAAAATTGCACCAAATGTTTATTGTGAGTGCAATAGAAGATACAATTTTCGATAGATTTTGAGGAAACTTTGTGTGAGCATTGGAATTGATAAGACGCGGTCAAGTTCGAATTTGACATTTTTTTTGATGAACAGTTTTTGAGTTTTTGACTTAGCGAAATTGCGTCAAAATTCTATTGTGGTTGCAATAAGGAGCTTCAATTTTCAAAGGATTTTGATGAAACTTAGAGTGTTAGTATTGGAATTGATAAGACGGTAGTTCAGGTTGAATTTTTAGTCCTTGACTTAGTAAAACTGTGTCAATTTTTTTGTGTGGGTACAATAGAAGCTACAATACTTTATAGATTTTGATGAAACTTGGTATGAGTATTGGAATAGATAAGATGGTGATCAAGTTTGAATATGACGATTTTCCATGAAGAGTTTTTGAGTTATTGCCATTGACTTAGTAAAATTGCATCATAAAAGAAGCTTCAGGTTTCAAAGGATTTTAATGAAACTTTGTGGAGCAATGGCATTGAACAAAATTTTCAGTAAATATTTTTTGAGTATTACTGAATTTATTATTCAAATTCAATGCTGCCAGTAGGCGTATTTTACCTTGCCTGACAAGCTATCTTAAAGTATGCCGTATCTTATTCTCTATGAAAACTTTTAAGCTTGCTGTGGATAAACGATTACTGACTACCTGTAAAATATAAATAAATATTGAAATAAGAATACAATAACAAAAATGTCTAATTGAAAATGATAATAAATTTAATAAATCTTTTGGAATTTCGCCATCCTGATGGGATTAAATCGTCCACGTACAAGGATATCCTGTAGATTTCTGTTTTAGAATAGGCAATGGCTTATAACAAAAAATGGTAATTTGTAATTTTGAAACGTATCTTTTAATAATGCGGGATGCTTGACAAGAAATGTTGTTAAATGGGGCAACAGTGGGATGATTTGAGACTCATACTGTATATTTAATATTTAATCTAGAAGGTGAAATAGTTTGTAGTTGGTAGAGTTGGTGTTTTCTTCAGAGATGACCATTTCAATATGTGCATCCTTCATGTCTGTTGCATAAAATTAGGTAAATTATGTTAGTACTGGTACAAGAAAGTTGGCCGTTGATAATGAAATGTTTACTGTTATGTTCATTGTTAAAATATGCACACAAGTTCTACATCTTGTAGATCTTCATGGCCCTGATCCGAAAGATCGATTAGAGTTCATTAGAACGGAACAAGGTTTGAATTACCATTATACCATTTTAGAGATAGTTTGCTTTCAAATGCTGCGGGGATATTGCTTTGAATATCCCGCTCTCTTGTAATTTTGCCTTTGTTATTTTCTCTTTGACTTTAGTTAATCTTAATTTCTGAAAACGTTTAAAAATGAGGGAAAATAACTAGTGAGTGGTCATTAAATATAAACAGAAAGGTTTATGGTAAGTGCATATCCGTACAATAAGTACTGTTTATCCTATTCAGACCACCCAACATGAAACGCTACCCAAGATAGAACTTAGGAAATAATAACATTGTGAATTTCAGGCTTGAATGGAATGGGTTTATTTTATTACACAAAGGAAGGAAAAGGGGTTCGAGTACACACTCAACCCTTCGAGTTCTTTCGATCATCAGTAACTACACTTCTGATTAGGAAAGTACAGAATGTAAGTGAACCAATTTACACATCCACGTGGAATTTACGTATATTGCCGTCGGTCCTGTCCGTCAGTACTACACGATTAACCTACAGATATTATATATGATCTGAATGAAACTTTTGTTTGCATATTGATAAGATCTCGGCCAAGCTCGATATGGATAATCAGATGAACATTTTTGTTTTGCCATACTGAAAACTCGTCAAATTTAGCTTTTTTTTCGATCTTGATCAAAGACGTTATGCATGTTTTTGGTGTTAATCGGACGGTTTCGGATTTATCATGTTTGTCCGATTTTGATGAAAAATGAAATAAGTGTGTAGATGAGAACTTGTTTATGTTTGAATTTGCTGATAATTGATTAACTGTCTTAGAGATTTTAAAAACTTCTGGGAAACACTGACAGAAAACTTATAATATTATTATTACCTATAATATACGTAATATACACGTATTAAGTATAAATTTTCTTTTGTTTCAGGATGTCATACCAGGTTCTAAGCCACAAGCACAGGTATGACTTCCACCAAAATATTGTTTTTATAGACGAAGGCAAGAGACTTATCTGTTGTGTAGATACCTTCAACTTTGTTTCAGTCAGTTAAATTGTCTCGCGTTTTATTTCTCAATTCTTTCCTACATCCACATTATGTTAGTTGAGAAAACCTATTGATTGATCTTGACAATGTACGTGCGACAAGATGACACACCTTTATTTGAATGCAGCATGGGCATTGCGACATAGCAAACTTTTGTTTTATTTGTATATTATGTGACATCTTGTGGGCGTATGCAAATGCGAACGTACTAATACCGGCATTTATTGTTATGTAATTAGCTTGTCAAAAGAAAATGTTTCTGTTTTATTTACTTATTCAGAGTACGATTAAGTTCTGTAGAGAAATGTTGTCCATAACCAATGCTTTATTAAACTCCCACGATAATAACGATGTTGCAGCCTGTCTTGGTATTTGTAACGAATTAAAGACTATACTTGAATCCATTGAATTAGCTGGACAATATAACATAAACCGATTTGTTTTGTCCACAACATTGGTTCAAATTTGTAACAATATGGGTCAAGCTATGTTCATTTTGGTAAGTAGTGCATTAAAAGAAACACTATTGTAGTTTACAGGCTAGGTACCCTTTATTATTTGCATCTAATCATTTGATTGTATCAGTCAAAATGTTGCTCTACATACATATATATCTCTACTGCAAACTTGTTGAATGCTTCGAAATATAAAACAAGAATAGTAGTTGTTTTTTGACACTTCCAGGACTTTTTGTCACTTACTTATAATACTACACACCATCATTAAAATCCTAATATTATTATACTCCCAATTTTCTTATTTACCTTTTTAATTTAAGGGTGATTTCGGCAAAGCAGTCTCTTGTTGCAAAGCAGGTTTGTATGCGTTTTTGTGGTCGTATATTGTCGTCACTTCTGTCTATCCATCGTTCCGTCAGTCCACAATTGTTGTGGACGCGATAGAGACCTGGTTACTTGATGGATTTTGATGAAATTTTGTCTGAGTCCTTATAATCATCTAAGGATGAACAATTAAAAAATCAGACCAAACGAAAATTATATTACTATGAGTTATTGCCCTTGCTCTTGAAGACGCCTTTGCATCTGTTCTTGAATTGTATGTAGACACGACAGAAGGCTATGTGGAAACCGTAACCCAAGGTTGAACCCTATTAAAAATAATATCAATCGAAAAATATTTATTATGAGTTATTGCCCTTGTTCTTTAAAACTCGTCTGCCTCTGTTCTTGAATTTAATGTAGACACGATAGAGGGCTGGTTTCTTGATGGATTTTTAATGAAATTTCGTGTGATTGTAATCTCTCAAGGATAAACCCTATTATTTCCTTTGTTATTGAAAAAATGTTTCTTTTATTATGGACACAATAAAGATCTGGTTTATTGATGGATTTTCATGAAACTTGATGTGAGTGTTTGTGATAATCCAATGATGAAATCTATTGAAAATCAGACCAATCGAAAATTGTTATTGCCCTTGTTCATAAAAACGTGTTGAATTTATTGATGAAACAATGAAAGCTTGTTTCATGATGGATTTTGAAGAAAATAAGTGTGAGTGTTACTAATCACCCAAGGTTGAACTTTAAATTAAAAATCAGAAAAATCTTTCATTTACCGATAACTCTTGTCAACCTCCCGGACAAATTGGCTGCCATTATAAATATGAGCGTATAACGATGGCCATCTCTATTTTCTTCTGATTGGAATGGAATTTGGTGTGATCAGTTTTGTTGATATTGACGATTTTTCGATGAACCATTTTTGATTTATCGCCCTTGATTTAATCAAAACGCTTTGAATTGGCTTGTGAACGCGAGACTTTAGTTATCATCTTATTTGAATGAAATTTGGTGTGATCAGATATATGAGATCTTAACAAGTTCGATATTGACGATTTTCGATGGTTTTTGAGTTATAGCCCTTGAGTAAGTCAAAATGAATCAAAATTTGCTTGTAAATGCGATAGAGACTACAGTTTTCATCTGATTTGATTGTAATGTGGTGTGAATGGATATGAGATCTTGGTCAGGTTCGAATCGGATGATATTTCGCTGAACGTTTATTGTCAAAATTTGTTCGTGAACTCTTCAGGGACTAGAGTATTCATCTGATAAAAATGAAAAGTTATCATGTATATTTATAAGATCTTGGTCAAGTTTGAAATCAACGATCTTTCGATAAACAGTTTACAATTGATTGACTTTAATTTGCAAAAACAAAGAGACTATAGTTTCTATCAGAATGAAATTTTGTTTGAACATTTATTACATATTGGCCAAGGTTGAATTTTCACAATTTTTCGAAAAACAGTTCTTGAGTTATTCCCTATTTCTTATTATAAACGCGTCAAAATTAGCTTGTTAACGTGATAGAGATTGCAGTTTTCGTATGATTTGAATGAAATTTAGTGTGATCATATATCTATAGACCTATTAATGAGATCTTAAACAAGGCTCAAAGGCTGTGTTAAAACAGACAATAAAATTTACAGTGGGCGCATCTTTTTTTTAGGAAACCACTTGTCTTCTTAACCATCATTTAAACCAATTCAAAGTCCTATCTTTTTATTAGTGCAAACATATTGTGGTCCTTCAAAGGAAAAACTTCTTGAATAATAGAGTTCAGTTGATAAAAATGACGTAAAATTCATTAAGGTTTATTTTTTTGTTCTACAGTTTTGAAAATGGACACAGGATCGGCTATAAATCAGAAGATTCAAGCACTAGAAACAATGGCTAAATCTTTTGAAAAACTTAACAGAAGAGAAGCTGCTATAACCAGAATTCATGAAGCTATTGAAATATGCCAGGTACATAATTCATATTTATTAGTCATCATTGATCATTAAGAGTAATAAATGATGGGTTTCATCAATACCGAACCGAACCTACTCAGGACAGTAGTATTACAAACCAATACAAATTAATTGAGCATAGCTCAAAAAGTACACCACTATAAGTAAGATTTTATATATAGATCTTAAAAGAAACGCACTAGCATAACATTAGAACTAAAAACCGATTGACCTTATCGTTCGTGGTCAGAAATCCTGAAACTGCACTGATGTAGGCCTACTGTTTTTCCCAAGTTTGTTTTGCACACGACGGTTCAGGTACTTTGTTGTAATGGTTTATCTTGTATTTATTACATTTTTTTCTCATAGAATGAAGAGAAGAAATCTGAGCTCCAACAATTGAAAACAGAATTTCAACGAACCATACAAACACGAGAGTCAGTTGGAGCTTCTTATTTAGTTGATACTAACTTAGCAAAAGATAAAGAACGTCAAAATGAAATTCAGTCCCGTCATCAGAAGAAGAAAAGAAGAAGATGTAAGATATTTTTTTTTGTTCTGCTTGAAATCGGACCGTTGTTCTCAACTCAATGTCTATCCATCTAATTAATCCTATTGCCGACATTCCCGAAACTGAATTGTTTCGTCGAAGGTCTATAGTCATAGATCATTAATGGTTTTGATGAAATTGAGTACATCTAAGGGTACTTACTTAAAAAGTATTTACAGCTAGTATCATAAGATTTAATAGCACTGATATATAAGTGGTCTGTCTGTTGCATGGGCATACTATTTTTAAAATTTTATCTTTTGTGTTCAAATAGATAAGAAACAAGAAACGACAGCACCAGATGATGGTGATGAAGATGAAAACGACCCAAACAGACCTAAAAATAAAGTACAAAATGTAGAATTGACAACACCGATGATTACCGATGGTAATAATTAACATTATCCAAATATTCAAATTTGAATCGAAATACATTTGTCATTGGATATTATTGTAACGACATTTAGCTTAGTTGTTGAAGAAAAAAAATAATTCTCTTGTTTAGCCTTATCAGAGTGACTGCATGGAGATTAATCAAAAATAACTAAAAAAATTTTTACGGTTACACATTAATGAGTCGTCGTAATCTCCGAAGGATGGAATCTGATGAAATTAGACCAATTGAAAAATAGTTACTATGAGTTGTTGCCCTTGTTTTAGATTTCTTAAATGTATTTTGACGAAACCCGGTGTGAGTGTTATTGCCAACGGATGAACCTATAAAACAAATCAAAATATATTTAACACGATAAAGAGCTGGTTTGCTAATTGATTTTGATGAAACTTGATCTTCGTTATCACCCAGGGATGAACCCTATCGAAAATCAGACCGATGTAGAACTGGTTTCTTGGTGGATTTTAACAAAACATGGTGTTTGCTTTTGTTATCACCGAAGGAAGAACTCGAATTAAAATGAGACTAATCGAAACATATTAACTATGAGTTATTGCCCTTGTTCTTGATTTTTTTTGTGTGTGTGGATACGATGAGAGCTTGTTACTTGGAGGATTATAATTAAACTTGGTGTTAGTGTTGGCCTTGATATTGAAAATCAGAAATATATTTTATTTTCCGATAACTTTTTTCAACCTCTCGGTTGAATTAGCTACCATTACTTATATTGTGGGCGTATTACCATGGCCATCGCCTTTTTTTGGTGGGTTTTGGTGCAACTTGGTGTGATGTTTGTAATAACACAAAGCCTTTTGAAATAATACATATTACAAAATATTTAATATGAAATTTGAATAAGTGAGCTGGTTTCATATGGATATGGACGAAACCTGGCGTTCCTCATTACCCAATGATGAACCTTATGAAAAATAAGAAAAAATGATTTTGATGAATGTTGTCAACCTACCGACTGAATTGGCTGCCATTACAAATGTGGGCGAATGTCCATCGCTTTTGTCAAACCTTTTCACTTTATGCTACATATGTATGTATTGTTGTGTTTATTTATTGCAGATACAGACAGTGATTTGTCAGATGATTATATCGATAGTGACACTTATAGCTTAACTACAGCCCCCAGCACAGATAATCTATCGTTATTCTCTTATTCTCAGTCAGAAGTCGACCAGGATGAACCAATACCAAATGAAGATGTTTGTCCCGCAGGAAACCTGGTATGAAACTAGTATCAAAGTAATGGAAGGAAGCGAAAAGAAAACAAAACACTGTCTTCAGTATGATGTAGATTTAAGGGAACGGTTCGATTTTCAAGAAAATTTGCCAAAGTGGGAAGTATTTTATCCTCAAATGATGGATCGAATTGAAATGGAACAGAATCTTCAAGCAAATCCTGCCAAATTTAAGAAATGTATCATTAATATGGATTCATCACAATCAGCTACATGTATTACAACAGAAGATCCAATTGGCGAGCAGATAGTGATTAATGGTCGATCTAAATGTGGACAGACATTCTCTGGTGATGAGGTCTGTGTAGAAATTATTGGTAAAGCTAATGATAAATCCTGTGGTAAAGTTGTTGGAATTTTCAAAAGAAATAGGTCTGATACAAAGAATCCTGTCTTCTTATGTACCATAACTGGAGAAGAGGCCCATTTAATGGGACCTATATGCAAGACTGTTCCTAAAATAAGCATTTTCCATAATCAAGTTTCAAAGAGATTTCCGAACATTCCTAATTCTAAGATTGAAATATACAAGATGGACAAAAACAAATCATTCAAATTTTCTCATTTCTTTACTTTATATCCTGATAAAAAACAACACTATATTTTTGTTGTTGTGTATCTGAATTGGAGTCCCAAATTTGCCTATCCTAAAGGAATGGTTATAGACGTAATTAAAGACTATAAGGATTATCAAGCAAGTCTTAAGATACTTGCAAATCAATTTGGTACTGACCCTATATACCCGCCGGAAGTTATCAAAGAAATCATGGGTATGAAGAAAGATGACTACATACCGAGCTATGACTTTGATGTATTGACCATTGACCCACAGGGATCGAAAGATCTAGACGACGCACTTCATGTAACCAGGTTATCTGAAAACAATTTCGAGGTCGGTGTTCATATTGCAGACGTTGCACATTACGTAGTAAAAGGGTCTCGGATTGATGAAGAGGCTCAAAGGAGAGCAACCAGCTTTTATCCACAAGATTCCAGGTCTATTCATATGATCCCTGAACCATTGAGCGAAGATAGGTGTAGCCTTAGAGAGGGAGAAGTTCGTCGTGCGATTTCTGTAATCTTTAAACTTGATGCCAACGGTGACCAGCTGAAAGAACCAATTATTCGAAGATCTTTAGTTCGCTCTATGCAACAGTTGACATACCATGAAGCACAACTTATTATTAATGGTCATCGAGATAAATTTTCCGATAAGATTAATGGTATGATAACGGATTTGTATAGGCTGTCTAAGTCTATAAGACGTTCCCGCTTAAAGAAAAGACTCTATCATGTCCAGTACAGTGATGGTTTTCTTCGTGGTGAAAATGAAACGAATGAAACAGAAGCTCACGATTTAGTTGAAGAATATATGGTAATGACAAATTATCATATTGGCCAAAAAATTACAAAAAAATTCCCAAGAGGAGTACTACTTAGAGTTCAACAACCACCAGAAGATAAAAAACTTGTCCAATGGTTTGGTCAAAATCAACCGGTTGGTAATATGATTCTTAACTTACAAGATTATTCTTGTCAGAGCAGCATGGGAAAGTTATCACTATCCCTGGACAATAATCATGCGGATAAACATTTGACAGTCCAGAAATCAGTTTGGACAGAAGTCCTACAGGCAAAGGACACAAAAGATTGGAAAAAGTTGCAGAGTATTCTCTGTATGGATGATATACACCCAAGTCATTTTATTGCTCAGACACGTTGGCATGGGATAATGGAATCAGCGGAGTATAAGTTATGCACTGGAGCACAGGAAACAGGTTCTCATCATTTTACGTTGAACTTCAATCTTTACACTCATTTCACGTCGCCGTTGAGAAGATTTGTTGATTTAATCAATCATCGCTTTATCCATGCCTATTTGGATGAAAAGACGGCACCATACACACCCCAAGAGCTACAAATGATAGGTCTACATATTGGTAAACGAACAATACAACAGAAAATGTACGGAAAGCACAGCAAAACTGTAAGATTAGCATATGCGTTAACAAAGCAGCCTGCCCGGATTATGGGATTCATCAGTAACGCCGATGATGATGGGGTAGAAATTGAAATACCACAATGGCCATTTCTGAAATCGAACAATGATATACCATTTCATTTACTAGACGTTTGCGAAAAACCGGTTGTGAAAGAGACGCTTACAGAAACCTCTTGGAGAAAGAGATCCTACCACACTCTGGGAGCGGCGGGTCATGTCCGCCCTCGAATGAACAGGGGAGAAAAACTACAACTGAACCCCATCAAACATTGCCTATATATACCGTTAAAAATGTGGGCGAACTTACTCACCAATCTTATATCATCGACCGAATCTGAAGACAGGCAACACGTTAAGCGATGCCAAAAAGAAATAGTAAGAATAATTGATCAAATCGGTATGGAGGGAATAAATCCCATTGGGACTTTATATGGAACTGTAGATAAAGTTACCTGTGAAGTTGATCGATCAAGAAGTATTTCTTCATTAACTGATATGTGCAGGTAAGTACTCATCAAGTTATAAGTTCTAACCATGTAAAGGATTAAGATCGTTTGAAGTATAGAATATGAGTAATTTAGACACTTGTCTTACATTATTATTTGACGATTAAGGGAAAACTGGAAGTCAAAGGTGTCCCTAGTACATATAAAATGCTAGAACCAATATTTTCAGGTCCCTTTAACTACTAAAACTATCTTTTATCAAGCCAACTAATGTATATACGGTTTGTGTTTACTATTTTATCCAGGTTCAGTTTCAAGTTTGCTCCTGGTCGACTGCTATGTACTCAACTATCGACTGTTTTCGAAAAAGGACTTCCTAAACCAAAGATTACTATGGTAAAACTAGCTGATAATCTTATTTTTTGTCTTGAACATAAAGATGATCCCATAGCCTGCTTTACTAAAGAATCTTTTGAGACAACCAAAGGAAGAAAGTGGGTGAAAATATCAGAATATGTAAAGGCGTGGTCAGCCCTGGTGGAAATGGAAGCTGCTGTTCAAAGTGTTCAAGGCGGTGACACATTTTTCATTGAACACGTCCCACTTAGTTTTACATCACAAGATTCCGGTAGCTTCACCTTAAACCAATCATTTTGTGCAGACAGGGACGTATTTGGTGGTATTCACATTGGTAAAGATGACGAGGAAAAGCTTATAACTGACTTTGTCTGTATCCGTAAAGAGGTAGCTCAAGATTCTGACAATCCCTTTATCTGGGTAGGTCATGGGCAAATGGTCAGTTGTACTAAACGTGAAGATGAATTGGATATTCTTTTTGAACTTCATGGCACAGATACATCTAGTACAATTAAGAGAGATGTAATACAGATAGGGACACAGGATGATTTCACTCTCGAGATAATACCAAGATCAGAAACAGACAGGTTCGTTAGCCATATTTATTTCTTGCCATCGAGCAATTTTCAATTAAACTCTAATTTTTAAGAGTTTCAACACCATTGAGCTATAAATTGAACTATATCAGTTTAGTCGCATACGAAACTTTGAGTTTGGCCTAATTACCAGATTTAAAACACGAACTAAGTTCAGATACTGTTTAAAAACTCTAGATGTATATCAGCAATGACGTTGATGTTTAGATATTTAAGCAATTATCTTTGAAAATAATGTTTGTCAGATAGCCTGTCGCGACACAGTTATCAGTATAAAGCCTCTAAAATTTCAACTTTTCAACTTTACAGCATCAGCAAACTTTCTCATGGGTATCTTGACTTGAATAATTAGAGTTTTGTGATGGCTACTTCAAATGTAAACTTCATGTCGGGTTTTATATAATTGAGTATACATACAGCTGATAAAAAAATATATTTACGCGTGATTTGAAACTCCGTGTGTGTTTTTTCCATGTAAGAATATCTATAAATCTTGAGGACAATAGAGAGACTTTAACTATGTGATGACATTTCCATTTTCTTTTCCAGGCGGCTTAAAGAAGTTCTCCGAAAGAGCGTCATCGAGAGTCACCCTTTAGTGAAATCAATAGTTTTAAACAGCCCTATACCACTGTTAGGTAAGCTTTTTTCTACGTCGTGTGTTGCTGTGAGAAAATAAATGTGGTCGATGTGGTGAACAATTGTTAAAAACAAGTAATTTAGTAATTACGTATTTCGACTTTGGCGAAAACGTATTGTAATCGTTCGGATTATTTTATTACGTATTTCGACTTTGGCGAAAACGTATTGTAATCGTTCGGATTATTTTATTTTATTTTTTTTTTTTTTTTGTAATTCTTGGATGAGTTTGCAGAAAAACTGGTAAAAGGTGCAGAAATTCTAAATCTACAGTTGATCTTAGAATGATTTCTATTATCAAATAAAACAAAAACGGAAGTTCTATCTCTGACAGGAAGTGAGAACCGGAAGTTCAGGTTTTTTTGCTTTAGCAAGTTTATTTTCAGTTCGATTTTGACCGGATTTTCAGATTTGAAAACTTCAATGTATTTGTCAACTAACAATTATAGGTTTTATGCAATTAGGTTAAATATTTTACCCACGATTTGCAATTCAATATTCAAGGGTCATCGGCAAAAATTTCAGACCGTGATTTCTCCTTTAATATAAATGGTAAAATTTTGAAACTTTACCAGTTGATAGGCGATATGTTTATAATTTTTGAAAAAATGTGACAATAAAAATTCCACTTCCGGTTTAGCCTCAAATGACGTAATTACGTAACTTCCGGTCTATAACTGCTAGGTGAAAAGTGAAAACTGTTTTATAAATAACTTGTCAATAGTAATTGATTTGACCTAAATAATTAGGTCAAGCTGCCATATCGGCCGCCATTTTGAATTTTCGTTACAATTCTTAAATCCGAAATTCAGACACTACTGATAGACCGATTTTGATGAAATTTAGCACATAGATACAATGGATCATTATCTACCTTTTCTTGGAGACCGATTTTCAAATTTCGTATTTTCTTTCGAATTATTTAAATTTCGATTTTTTCAAAATTAGGTCACTTTAACTGGTACGGAAGGTGTGACCCACTTAATCTATGACCTTGAAAATTCGGTCAAATAATATTCAATATATTGTCTACGAGTAGATATTTTTTAATTTGGCTTACTTAAAAAATTCTTAGAGATAAGTGTACTTAAATACAGCAAAAATTGATAATTTTCATATTTTCGCCATCATTAACCGTTACGGAAGGTGTGACCTAATTATTTTATGACTTTGAAAACTAGGTCAAATGATATTCAATATATTGTCTAGATGTAGGTAATTGCAAATTTAGCCTACATAATATTTTAAGGCTCTCGAAATACGTTCATAATTGTAAGCAATTTACTAATTATTAATCCTGTATTTAAAAAAGACTATACATGTGTTTGTTGGGATCGAGAGCAAAAAAAAATTGTATATTTTTTTTTTATAGACCGTGATCACTTTGATTTGGGAAATAAAATTGAAAAAGATTTACCAATAAACGAGCTGAAGGCGCTCATTTTGCCTGGTAACAATAAAAAACAACATGAGGCTATTGAGAAATCATTAACATCAGCATTCACATTAATACAAGGTCCTCCAGGTTGGTAATTCATAACTTTAATTTATTCGCCCACGCAAAGCTTAAATGTGCTCGTTCTATCATTTTTTTAAAAATTGAGTTAAATAGTATTATCTCAACAAATTTCATAAATTTCACGTCTGTCGATATGCATTCGTATATTTAATGCTCCGAATGCTATAGTGCAGATGATCATGTTTTGTTTGTATATTTTTCATTTGATGTTTATAGTACAGTTCCATTGTACTTATTGTAATAAATATTCAAGGCATTGCATGGATGAAAACGAGTGTTCAATCTTACACAATAATAAATAAGCTTACAGTTTCTTTCCTCATAACAAAAATGGATATGATACATTGGTCCTTTGTAAGGCATAGCACATTTGGTTCAACTTGATATACGTAATTCGTGTACATGAATGTAAATTTGTGTGGAATGATTTTAAAAACAGGTACTGGGAAAACATATACTGGTATTAAATTGGTATATCTATTCACTAAGATAAATAAGATCATTATGCAAGAGGAACCAGCCAAAAAAGAAGGCAAAACAACGGATGGTAGAAACCAAGTTTTGTATTGTGGACCTTCCAACAAATCAGTTGACGTTGTAGCACGTAAGTGTAGATTAGAGTAAATATTTAAGAACAAAAATAAAAAATAAAAAAAGGAAATCTTAGGAAAACTTTGTGAGTTACCCAAGGTTCTTTTAAATCATTTTATAATCGTTCCCGTGTACTAGAGATGGATTTTCGATATTTGGCGTGATAGTTGTCAAAGGAAACAATATTTCATTCAGCTTTTTTAGCTATGAATATGAAATCTACGGACTCAATTTTGAGTGGGACGGGACAAATTATCTTAATAATATGAACCATGGATCCTGGGCCATTATTTGAAACCTCGGAATATAATTATCAGTTGAAACAAAATTATAAAAAGGTGTGATTGCCAAGTTGTTCAATATCTTTTTCAGGTAATCTTATAAAAAAGTTGGGAAATAGATGCCCAGAAATAGTTCGCGTTTATGGTAAGACGGTAGTTTATGGCGATTTCCCCGTGCCAGGAAGAGCTACATCTAGAAGAGCTTCTAGGAGAGACGGACAATGCCCAAAAGACTTATATGACGTTGCTCTTCACCACATCATTAGACAGAAAGGTAAACCGTATGCAGCTAGAATTTGTGAAATTGACAGGAAGTTTAAAAGGGAAATTGAATCTCCAGAATCACAGGGAATAACCAAAACGATGATAATGGAATACGATAAACTTGTCCGGAAAGCTGAAGAAGAAGAGTTGCAAAAATATGAAGCAATTCTGTGTACAACTGCTGTAGGTGGTAACAAAAAAACCATGAAAATTCTGAAAATATACCAATGTATAATTGATGAATGTGGTATGTGTACTGAACCTGAGACTTTATTGCCAATTCTTATTGCCAAACCCTCACAACTGGTTTTAATTGGTGATCATAAACAACTTCGTCCAATATTGATGTGTTCTAAAGCAGCTAAACTTGGTCTTGAAAAGTCATTGTTTGAGAGATATGCTGAAAAAGCCATTTTTCTTAATATGCAGTACAGAATGGTATGTAAAAGTTGATTTTATCATATTATATCAGATTTAACCTTTAAAAGTTATAAAAATGTCTCACCTTTAAAAAAATTCAACCTTATTGCTTATTATCAGCAAGGACAATTTAAGAATCCCACAAAGAATGTTTTAAATTTCATAACCAGAAATACGTTTTATGAGCCTTAATTCTCATGACACTGTTATTCATTGTACATTTTAAGTAAAACTGAATATCTCTTTTGGTGGTACAAGCGACAAAAAAAAAGTTTAATTTTTTTTTTCAGCACCCTGATATATGTGAATTTCCTTCCAAACAATTTTATGAAGGTAAACTAGAAACAGGACCATCTAAATTATGGGAAATTAAGCAACCTCTAAGGATAACGGATGGAAAGAAGATTATGTTTTTCCACATAGAGGGGGAAGAAGAAGCATTAACAGTACATACTGATGATGGTCACGAACGATCAAAGTCAAATGTTCAAGAGGTTGATAAAGTTGTAAGTAACAATAACCTTGACCAGGGCTAGTACTTTCTCTTAGATTCATCATCCCTAATAAATGGCACGATTCCAGATGTCGGTTTATGAGTTATTGCCCTTGATTTAATGAGAAAATGTTAAAATTTACTTGTGTACGCAATAGAAGCTGTAGTTTTTATCCGATTGGAATGAAATTTGGTATGTTTATTCATCTTAATAACATCTCAGAGAAGTTAAAAAAAAGTGCGATTCCAGATGTTGGTTTATGAGTTATTGCCCTTGATTAAATGAAAAAACATGGAATATTCTGTTTGCTGAAATGGGCGTATGTTACCTTGCCTGGCAAGCTATCTTAACATGAAGTTTTTTCCAGATATGAACTTATGGCTGTATTGAATTTATTAAAATTGGTTGGGGCCGACGATCGAAAAACAGTTGTAAGGCCATGTTGGTTGAGTATTTGTCTGTTTATACGATACGTTACAATGTCACATGTCTACATTTTAATCATCGTATTGACCAATGTTAACCCGTAGCCAAAATATTATGTACATCGACACAAACAACTTGACTATAAGAGATAACGTCATTGAAGCCCTTTTCTCCTTTTCAATGCACTTAAGGGACTCATGGGTTTGCGATTCTTTAAAATCTTGAGATTGGTCTGAGATAACCCGTAATTCCTTGCGTAACTTATTCCAATAGCAGTGATTAATCTATGTCTTTCATGATGCTAAACGCCAGTTTTGGTTTCCATTGTTTCAGGTGGATTTATTTCGACACATGGTGAGGAATGAAGATATCAATCCAAGAAGTATTAATATCATGACACAATACAAATCACAGATGTCTTTGATTCAGAAGAAAATAAAAGAATATAACTTCGACAACACTGTAAATACAGTGGTAGCCAGTCAAGGTTAGTTGCAGTGCTTTATAATATCTGAAATAGAATGGAGAATAAGATATCATGTAAAATCATGTATATGTGTTTAGGACTTAATTCTGTAAAATAAAGAGTTAGATTTGCCTTCTCTTTTTTTAAGGTGGTGAATGGGATTATGTTATTTTAAGCACCGTACGTTCTTTACCGATGTATAAAATTGAACCCTTTCCCACCCGTGGATGGAGAACAGAAAATCTTGGATTTTTGGCTGATGAAAACCAGACGAATGTTGCCCTGACAAGAGCGAGGAAGGGATTGTTGATTATAGGTAGGCTTGTGGTGAAATGGTGATATTTTATAATTATAAACTCCTTCGAACCTTCCGTCCACGTTCATTATACTCACAGCTTGAAGCCTTTTGGACATTGCCTTAAGACTACAGGTTTTCGTTTAACGTAGTCCGAAACTTGCTGACTCTATTCCCATCCTCTGATGGCTATTTGGACAGATATGGCTGGAGGTGGTCCGAAAAACTAGGCACCTAAAACTTGGGATTTTCTGCACCGTATGTACCTCGAATCCGCCAAACCTTGATTTATTTGGAAAAGGTGAATGTTTTTGTAGTTCAATCATACCAGCTTTATCCTCCTACACCACCAATGCCACGCCTATGGCTGCGTCAAAGTTTTTGTTCAAGAATTTCAATCGCCCAGTCGCCATTTCAAATTGCGCTCGCATCCAAAATTCCGACGTTACTGGGTCATAAAATGAAAATACAAGATGATGGTGCGTTTGTTTTGTCACGTGACCGTTTAACGTCGGAATTTTTTAATGCGCACGCAATTTCAGACGGCGACTGAGTGATAGGTCATAAATATAAAATTTTAAGATTTAAAACTTGGCCAATAAGAGGCAATAATCATCAGTAAATATACCTGCTGCAATGATAACATAAAATGTTAAATAAACATCCAATAAACTAAGTAATTATCCATAAAGATGCATTTCATTATTGAAAAACGCTAAAGAGGAATTGATTAAGCGTTTTTCAAAACTGACTTAGTTTTGTGAGTATTCCAAACACCAGGTAAGTTCACTGATGAATATACACTCATATTGAACATTCTTGAGAACTAAAGTTTTATGTCCATGCTAGGACGCAGTTTCCCTTTAATAGGGGCCACAGCATAAACAAGAGAACTCAATGCATGGCCGTAAAAACATGTAAGAGTTTCTTACCTCTACCAAAGCAGACTATGATCTGATGCTCGAGCAATGCTTTATTAAGGGCGAATAAACAAATATTTTTATGTACCCAATTTTTCTTTTTTCTAGGTAATAAGAATATTCTGAAATGCGATGAAACTTGGCGAGCCTTGTTAATACATTATGAGATGCAAGGATGTATTCGAAATGCAAATATGATTCCTTCGTCTGCTCCACCGCGTGCACCATTACCTATTAATGGTCGATATAGATAGACCAAAATGTAATTCAGCTATTTATTTCATTTTTTTTTTATTATATTGCTCATGATTGCGTGGCAAATAAAATTTGTCACGCTTTGTTTTCGTTCGGATTATTTTTTTTTTTTTTTTTTTTTTTTTTTTTTTTTTTTTTTTTTTGGGAAGCTCGCTAGCCCAAACGGAAAAAGATAGACTATTTCTGTTTTCACCAATGGTTTTTATATGGGCTGGAATCAAAAATGAATATCTAACATGAAATTTTCGCTAAACCGAAAGTGGCTAATTGCATAATATGCAAATAAGATTTCAAGCTAGCTCGGGCCCTAATAGTCGCATCGGTCTGAAATTTACAGGATATAGAAAGATAGGCAGCGCAATTAAAACTACATCATCAAAATTTTTTGATCACTTCCGGTTTGGGCGTGGGGACTTCCGGTTTTTTCGTCTAATGTCGGGCGACCCTGCTTCCGATGTAATTCAAGATTCTAAACAAAATCAGTATATTTTAGCTATACTAAATGATTTTAATCCCCTGAGATGAAGAAAAATTAAATTGAATGTTGCGCATGCGCAGTTTTCAAAAATGGCAAATTTTCTTAAAAATTTAATAAGTCCGCCAATTATTAACCGATTTTTATGATTTTGGTGTTTATCGAAACCTTGATACTTTATCTAAAAAATGTTGGGAACAGAATTTTGATTTTCGAATTTGAATTTTTTTTATGCCCGTTCGAATTTTTCGAAAATTTAAAACTCTATATCTCGTGACCTTGACCTTAAATGACCTTGACATTTGAGATGTAGAATGTCATTGACCTCAGCTGTCTATAGATGTGCTGATATTGCATGACAAATATTAACTTCCGGTTTTATAGCCCACCGAAATCTTAAAAATTTAATAAGTCCGCCAATTATTAACCGATTTTTATGATTTTGGTGTTTATCGAAACCTTGATACTTTATCTAAAAAATGTTGGGAACAGAATTTTGATTTTCGATTTTGAATTTTTTTTTTTGCCCGTTCGAATTTTTCGAAAATTTAAAACTCTATATCTCGTGACCTTGACCTTAAATGACCTTGACATTTGAGATGTAGAATGTCATTGACCTCAGCTGTCTATAGATGTGCTGATATTGCATGACAAATATTAACTTCCGGTTTTATAGCCCACCGAAATCTGACTATTTTGCAATTTTGGATGGTTATGTTACACTTTCGGGCTTTAATGTTCGGATCGATCTGAAATTTACAGGATATAGATAGATACGCAACACAATTAAAAATATATCATCAAAATTTTTTGATCACTTCCGGTTTGGGCGTGGGGACTTCCGTTTTTTTTTTTATCTCATTTCAGGCGACCCTACATCCCGTGTAATTCAAGAATGTAAGCAAAAACAGTACATTAGCTATACAAAATAATTTGCATCCCTCGAGAAGAAAAAAATTCCAATTGCTAATAAAATTTATTTATTTTTTTGTAAAATTTTTGCATACAAATTCAAAAAATATCTCTTTATAAAGCTGTGAATTAGCAAATTATCACATAGCTTGAATTTTCTCTCTATGTTAATTACAACCAAAGTTACAAAATAATGTTTAAATTTGAATATAGAGAGTTTAAATTTCATGACAAATTGACATCTTACTACCTACTTAAATTTTAGTTTGGAATTTATGTAAATATCCTACCGAAATCTTAGACATGTACAAAAATCTAATAAGGAACTGATAGTAGAAACTTATAGTAGAAAAAATTGCCTATATAGCGGAAAGTTTACGCTTACAATTGTAGGCTGAAAAGTACCGGAATTGAAAGCTAGCAGGTTAGAAGTTCAAAATGTTCGAAATCCATGGGATAACGCACAGTTGCCACGCTCGGAGCTGTTCACAGTTCTAGTTTTATTTATTTGCGTGGCAAATGAAATTTGTCACGCTTTGTTTTCGTTCGGATTATTTTTTTTTTTTTTTTTTTTTTTTTTTTTTTTTTTTTTTTTGGGAAGCTCGCTAGCCCAAACGGAAAAAGATAGACTATTTCTGTTTTCACCAATGGTATTTATATGGGCTGGAATCGAAAATGAATATCTAACATGAAATTTTCGCTAACCCAAAAGTGGCTAATTGCATAATATGCAAATAAGATTTCAAGCTAGCTCGGGCCCTAATAGTCGCATCGGTCTGAAATTTACAGGATATAGATAGATAGGCAGCGCAATTAAAACTACATCATCAAAATTTTTTGATCACTTCCGGTTTGGGCGTGGGGACTTCCGGTTTTTTCGTCTCATGTCGGGCGACCCTTCTTCCCATGTAATTCAAGATTCTAAACAAAAACAGTATATTTTAGCTATACTAAATGATTTTAATCCCCTGAGATGAAGAAAAATTAAATTGAATGTTGCGCATGCGCAGTTTTCAAAAATGGCAAATTTTCTTAAAAATTTAATAAGTCCGCCAATTATTGACCGATTTTTATGATTTTGGTGTCTATCGAATCCTTGATACTTTATCTAAAAAATGTTGGGAACAGAATTTTGATTTTCGAATTTGAATTTTTTTTATGCCCGTTCGAATTTTTCAAAAATTTAAAACTCTATATCTCGTGACCTTGACCTTCAATGACCTTGACATTTGAGGTGTAGAATGTCCTTGACCTCAGCTGTCTATAGATGTGCTGATATTGCATGACAAATATTAACTTCCGGTTTTATAGCCCACCGAAATCTGACTATTTTGCAATTTTGGACGGTTATATTACGCTTTCGGGCTCTAATGTTCGGATCGATCTGAAATTTACAGGATATGGATAAATACGCAACACAATTAAAAATATATCATCAAAATTTTTTGATCACTTCCGGTTTGGGCGTGGGGACTTCCGGTTTTTTATCTCATTTCAGGCGACCCTACATCCCGTGTAATTCAAGAATGTAAGCAAAAACAGTATATATTAGCTATACAAAATAATTTGTATCCCCCGAGAAGAAAAAAAATCCAATTGCTAGTTGCGCATGCGCCATTTTTCCGAGAATGGCAAATTTTCTTTAAAATTTAATTAGTCCGTCATTTATTATTTATGCCCGTTTGAATTTTTTTTTAAAATTTGAAATTCTAAATCTTGTGACCTTCACCTTCAATGACCTTGAAATTTTCCATATAGAATGGCCTTGACATCAGCTGTCTATAGATCTAACAATATTGCTACGCTTGTTTCACAATTGGAGGCTGAAAAGTACCGGAATTGAAAGCTAGCAGGTTAGAAGTTTCAAAATGTTCGAAATCCATGGGATAACGCATAGTTGCCACGCTCGGAGCTGTTCACAGTTTTATTTTTATATTATATTAGTGTTTTATGGACCATAATATTCCTTTCATGTAATCTAACCGCCTTTATTTTTATATAATCTATTTTAAATTTTTTTCTTATGGTTTGATTCAAATTTATTTATTCTGTGGGACTTCAAAAATTGGTGTAAGGGCGTGATAAGAACATGGTCTTTTAAAAGCACTAGCCTAGGTCACAAAGTACAGATTCAAGTCAATACAATTAATGGGCAAAAGTGTGTTTGAATGAAAGACTACAGTTTTCATCTACTTTTTTTATGAAACTTAGTTTGCCTGATGGCCAGGTCCCACCGTGGTATGCGACACAATTAGGCTATTCCCATTTGAAACGAATGCTTTTGATGCAATCTTTTATGCATTCGGTCTTATCATTTGTCGCTTTGTTTTGTGTAAAGTATTTTGTTTTTATCTATTTGTTTACATTAATAAATTTTTAACTGTGAATTCTTGTGTTTTGTATCGTTAATTCTCTATCTACTGTTTTGTAGGTGTGATTCTCATCTACATGTTTTGTATTTCTATTGTTCCGTGGTCACGGGTAGCTAGGTAGGCCTATATATGGAAAATTAGACATAGACCTAGTAGGACATTTATAAAAAAAATGTAATTACCCAATCTTTGAAACTGGGACAGAGTTTGGACAAGATTGAAAGGTTAATAAGTTCAACGTCCATTTATGCGTATTCGTTATCCGTATGCGTTTTGCTTTAATGTGTTTCATTCCGTTTTTTCTTTTGACAATCCATTTTTGACAGATAACGTAGGCCTATTGTGAAAAACGGCTAACGTGGCTGGAAACACGCAAAACTCCAACTCAAAATTTGATCTTCTCGTTGAAGCAGCGTGTCCTTACCACATCTCTATTCGAAATGCTTTCTCGTGGCCATGGTTATAGGCTACAAGTGGAAATCACATATTCCTAGCTAAATATTGACCATCACTGAAAATCATGGCCTACTCTGTCGTGTTTCGATTGATTAACCTTCATATTTCTGTTCAACCAATATAACTTTTACGCCTACCAAACGAAGCGTAACAAGGAAACAATTTTGATAGTGTTCAACCAGAAAACGTCATTTGTTCATACAAATATGATTCGCAAAACTCGATTTTGAAGACATTGCAGATTAAACAAATAGGCCTATATTTTACAAGGACAGGCCTAAGGACAGGCCTAACAAGGTAGGTTCACAAGTCCGTCGTGACAAGGACCCTACCCTTTCTAACAGCTGGTCCTTGGTCAAACCTTTTGGCATTGATCTTTCCCGAATTATCCGTAGGCCTACCCATTTACAGCTGGTTGGACTGGAATTGTGAGTAAAGATTAATCGAGATTAGAACTCACGTCCGACATTGTCAACGTATCAAAGGAAATGATAGCCTGTCGTAAAGTACCAACACTCATATCGCTGTGCTCATGAAACCCCTAACTAGAAGAGCCTACCAACAGTGCCAATTTACAACTAATTAACATCTAACTTGACACAATTATGGATAACAATTACTTTAATAAATAACTTGCGACGTTTCGACGAAGGTACTTCGCAAGTTATATATTTATTGAAGTAATTGTTATCCATATAATTGTGTCAAGTTAATTATTACCCAGTTACTAAATGCCACTTAAAGAAGTAATTTACATCTAATACTATCATATCTACAATCATACTATAATGTTATGGGCCCACATTGTAAAATCGGGTTTACGTGATCCAGGAAGAAGTCTTATGTTTTCATAATATATCAGATCAATAGGCCTATTAGTTGGTACAAAATACGAAAGGCACGAATACTAAATCTTCCTCTTAGATAACCACCATGTAAAAACCTAGGCCTACAGTCCGAAATATCTAGAAAATTAATAATTACTACGGTATCCGCTGATAGTTAAATTTATAATGAAAATGCTGTGCTATAAAGCTACAAGGGTCCGGTAGTGTTGCGCAGAGAGCAGTGTCGTATATACGACAGAGCAGTACCTCTATAATATACGACACTGTGGCAGAGTCAAAAAGTTAGCTTTGGTCTGATAGAGTTTTACCATTTCAGAGTTATCTGATCTTTGTTTACAAAGAAAATGGCGGCGTCTTGAAACAAGTTTCTACAGGTGAAATTCAGGAGAACTTTCAAAATATTAGCTTAAATTGTATTGTATCACCCTAAAATGAGAAATGTATATTAAGTGAAACCAACGTAAGTTATTATTACGGTCATGATTTTGATAGCCAGGGTTATTTTCATTACTGTTATTTTACCTACAATTTACCATTGTGAATACAGTCATTCATCATGACACTTTTGTATGACTAGATCTTTGTTTCTCAATTTCAAGAAACAATATATTTTTAGACAAAATAGTTTAGTGACCTTAAGGAAAATGTTAAAATAACAGAGGGAATAAATAATACAATTATGCTACAAATGGAATAATTCTGTCAAAATATCAATAAAATGCGTAGGCCTACTAATGCCAATGGTAGTAGTAATTAGGCTTAGCATCTGCTTTTGAGTTAAGGATGTTATAAGAGATGCTCTCCCTATTAGACAAGATTTATGGTGAAGTCTGAACTTATCAATCAAATTTGCACTTCAGTCATAGATTAACATCTCTACATATTGGTACCGGTATTAATATTTATCAACATCTAGTGATATTCAATTATGACTCAACTAGCGTGGCCAGTAGTTAAAAAATATGAAGTATTCTCTCGCCTGAAAGCTATCAGTGATTTAATTTGCTGTCATGCTGATCAGCTTCAGATATGCACTAATACAGAACTGTATATACATATTACTACCGTACTATGATAGTGTTAAAAAGCATAAAAAACTGCAAAAATTATTCCAATCACAGAATATGACAGTAATTATTGGCGGGCTAGATGACCCAGATATTGGTCACTTTTAGTGCGGTTAAAGTTATATTTTAAAGCTAATTTTTTCTTTTGTACAGATCTAAAATGAAGATTGAGTTAGAGGTTTTAGCTTACACAACCATCAAAAGAAAGAAGCCTTGGCGAAGATTGTTATGGATTGGAAAGGTCAGTAAAATACACATACATTACACATACATATTATACACTTTAGTAATATTATTTCTAAAGCCTTGCATCATTTCCAAGTTTTCAAAAATAGAGACTAGGAAACAGAGTTTAGATACAAATTGAGCTATGTAGGGTTATATTGATGTATCAATAGTTTTTCCATCCTAACAAAGTAAATGTTAAATAAGCTTAAGTTAACTTTTCTTGGCAAGTAAATTTCATTTAGTTGCAAGCCATCATCACTATTGATGTATTTTGTTTTTATATCTTTTCAAGGAAAAAGAAAGTCTGTTATTGTTAGATGAAAATAGAGTTAGTGTGCTTTATCTACCATCTGGTAAAACCAAAAGACAAATACCCAAGTTGACCCCTTTGATTGAAGAATGTCTCACACTTTCATCAACACCAAACGGTATGGTAAAAAATGTTAACACTTCAAGCTTATACTTCTATGTGGTGGTAACCATTATTGATTAATATACAGATTTTTTGGGAGACTACTTCTCTACTGGATGTTTTGATAACAGATTTCCCACATTTGAATCCGAGTTTTAATTATTTTAGTTAGATTTCTGAATTTTTTCTGAAAATATATTTAAATAGTATAAAGATAAAGATAATATCTAGTTAATTGCAGTGTTTCAGGGTATTATTGAGTTGGTTTGGAGAGATCAGGAGATATATTTATTTGGTATTAAAATATAATAAGATAATATCTAGTAATTTTTTAATGTTTCAGGATATTTTTTAGTTGGTTTGTTGAAGTCAGGAGATATATTTATATGGTATAAAGATAAAGATATAATAAAAACTATATCTGGTTTATCTTGTCTATTGCCTTTAACAACTTTGCTAACAGGTATGATAGTTTATTAAATATATTTTATTAGAATTTTACAATCTATGGTAAGCATGTGGCTTGTACTATTTATTTTGGGCTTACAAGTATATAGCATCACAATTTTATATATAGTCATTTTGGCATATTGGTGATAATCAGTTCCATTTACCATAAGAGTATACAAGCCAAAAATCAAAACAAATTTAGAATGTTTGGTATACTAATTGTTAATTCAGGCTGAATATAGATCTTGTATTTTAAAGTATAATTTTGTTATTGTAGAGAGTTGTCAAGTTTATAGTTGTAATGATGGTAGTAAACTATTACTAGTTGTTGGTAATGATAAATATTTTGTTTGGAAACAACATATACCATGTCAGAATTCCGGACCTGTCCTATCTGGTGATTGGATATCTATAATAGTTCCTGACAATATTCCATTACCAACATCTGATTGTCTGGAGACATCAATGAATGGTACATTCTATGAGAGCCAGGTATATTTCACCTCTCAGTGACATTTATATCTTTACTTATACCAAGTATTGCAGAATTAAGCCACAATGGAAGGCAAGATTTTTTGTGTAACAAAAGGATACATTTGCATCTAACTGTGGCCTCTTTCAGCCAAGTTAATGGAACCTTTTGATACTGATACCTTAACAAAAAAAGTTGTCCAGTTATTGTGTATACTAGATGACAAAGTTTAATGTTAATACTACCACTTTACACAATTGAAAGTGAAAGGATGTTGAAACTCTGGACTGTAAAAGTAAGCTGTCAAGTAAATAATTCATTTTGTTAGGAACTAAACTAAACATAGATAGATATATTTGTTTATGAAATGTTTTCCATAAAATAGATTTGTGGAAGTTGTTGTCAGTGGTCTGTTGTATTTAATCATGGAAATTCAGTCTGTGTCAGTACATTACTACTTCGATTTCCGTCTCCACATGAACTCTTATCAGAAAAGTAAGTCACAAACCTTATTTCTGGACTATTTTTCCTTGTTATGAAGCATTACTGTACATTTCAGGTTTCTAGACATGTTTTGCCGTTTTTATTCTATGGCTGAAAGTGATAAAAAGCTGACTTAAATCTTAAAGAACACTCAATAAAGAACTGTGCTGTTATATTGCAAAATTTTTATTATTGCTCTTAGTATGGATTTGTCTGTCTTCATTAGCCAAATCAAAAGCACAGAAATACTTCACAATAATGTTTCATAATAGATTATTTTTTTAAGTTTTATTTCATTTACAGCTGTCCAACTGTTCATATAGAATGGTGTTGTTTAGAATACAGTATCGATAAGATCAACAAAGACTGTGAAATTGTCAATAGTAGAGGAGCTTATCAATCATCTTATTCCAATGATGGTCAAATCCTAGCTATAGCAGTTAACCAAAGATGTCCTGCTTATTCTGCTATGTTATTTATTTCCCCTTTAACTGATACATTATTAGTCTCACAATTACATGGCTGTGGTCTGAAGCAACCAGAAACAAGACATGGGAGGTAAGGTTGAATGATAATGATCCCTTCCCTCTTGTACCTATTTGCCCATCAATGTTAAAACAGATAGGTCTCATAAACTAAACAGACCTTATTCACACATTGTTTTTGAGGCACTGAAAGCCAGGTTTATAATGAAAATTATGTCAATGATAGTCATATGAAGAAATAACCTATGACCTCAAACAGAAAATCAGAAAAGGGTTTAAAACTACCATTTCTCATAAAAGTGAGAAGGTCAAATTCATTTTTAATATTTCTGAATTTGTTTTAGAAAATCCAAATATTGTATTCGGTAAATATGTATTCACACTCAGTTACTATCTTTAAACTAGTTGTTTGATGCACTTTGTTAAGATCTATGTCCAATGAAATATCCTTATTGAAAATAATTTTAATACAAACCTTTGTTATTAAGAAGGTCTAAAAGACATTATTATATCTCTTTATAAATAAAAAAAAAGATATTTCATCAGACATCCTAATTATGAAATGTTTATTATTATTTGATGTTGTTTAATTATTTAGTTTTCTATTATATATTACATTATGAATTGATTAAAGTGAAAAAGACAAATATAATCATAAATCTGTAACATCTATAATGATTTAAAAAAGGTTGCTATACATTTAGTCCAAATCTTTTTTATGTGAGACGAAACATAACTACTCTCTGATCATATACATATAATAACTAGATAAATAGTCAACTAACTGATGTATATGATATATTTCAGACAGTATTGGGTAAAAGACATGGTATGGACTGTTGATAATTTGTTTTTGGCCTGTATATTGAATAATGGTAGTGTAACAGTACTATCAAGATTAGGAGAACCTGTTATAATACATATTGCTGGCTGTTCTATAGATATAGGTCCTAATTATTATTTACCTTTACATCCTTTGGTACATATACAGTAAGTGATTTCAATCTCTCCGTTAAGCAAAATTGATACACTGATTTGATTAAAAATTGATATACTGATTTGATTAAAAATTGATACACCTATTTGATTTAAAATTGATACACCTATTTGATGAACTTGATACAACTATTTGATTAATTATATGCACTATTTGTTAAATAAGTGATAACACCAATTTGATTGAAATTGATACACAATTTGATAAAATTGATAACGGATTTGATACAAATTGATACACTGATTGATTCAAATTGATACACTGATTTGATACAAATTATACACTATTTGATTCAACATTGATAAACTGATTTGATAAAAATTGATACACTGATTTGATTACAATTTGATACACTGATTTGATGACAAATATGATACACTGATTTGATACAAATTGATAACTGATTTGATTATATTATACACTGATTGATAATTGATACACTGATTTGATCCAAATTTGATACACTGATTTGATTTAATTGTACACTGATTTGATTCTAATGAACCTATTTCTTTAAAATTGATACACCCATTTGATTAATTGATACAAATATTTGATTAAATTGATACAACTGATTTGATTAAAAATTGATACACGATTTGATTAAAAATGTGATACACCAATTTGATTGAAATTGATACAACAATTTGATTAAAATTGATAACGGATTTGATACAAATTGATACACTGATTTGATTCAAATTGATACACTGATTTGATACAAATTGATACACTGATTTGATTCAAATTGATAAACTGATTTGATAAAAATTGATACACTGATTTGATTCAATTTGATACACTGATTTGATACAAATTGATACACTGATTTGATACAAATTGATAAACTGATTTGATAAAAATTGATACACTGATTTGATTCAAATTCATACACTGATTTGATACAATTTGATACACTGATTTGATAAAAATTGATACACTGATTTGATTCAATTTGATACACTGATTTGATTCAATTTGATACACTGATTTGATTCAATTTGATACACTGATTTGATACAAATTGATAAACTGATTTGATAAGAATTGATACACTGATTTGATTCAAATTGATAAACTGATTTGATACAAATTGATACACTGATTTGATTCAATTTGATACACTGATTTGATAGAAATTGATACATGTACACTGATTTGATTCAAATTTTTGAACCTATTTTATTCAAATTGATACACTGATTTGATTCAATTTTGTGAACTTATTTGATTCAAATTGATACACTGATTTGATTCAAATTGATACACGGATTTGATTTAAATTGACACATGGATTTGATACACTGATTTGAATCAAATTGATATGGAAACCATGATTTGGTACAGCAATTTAATGATATGATTCAAATTGATAGAATGATATAATATAAATTGACTCAATGATTTGATACAATGTTTGATATAAAAGAATTTAGTTAGCTTATGATATTTTTTGTTTGTTTTAAAGTGTGTATCATAAATTTGTTTGCAAACATTTATTTTTCTATTTTATATTGTGCTGTTCTCAGGCATTTACAATAAGGAAGAAATAAATTTTATAATAATGTTTGTTAAAAATAGACATTTCATATTTCAGAAATGATAATGGAACTGTAAGTGATGTTTTATCAAGAGAAAATGACCCATTGTCTCAAAAATATTCTGTGACATCACATCCTGTATTACCTATTATACTATTCTCAGATGGTTTCACTGTCACAGCCGTCCAGTTACCAGCAGAATTAACTTTCACAGCATATATGAGAGACTTGATATTGGAATCTACAAAACATTTAGAATTTTTAAAGACACATGGAAATCTGAACATGACACTTGTCAATGCTTATAATTTTTCCAATCTTCAGTCAACAAGAAATGGCGGGAAAATATCTGTGAGATCTTCTACTCAAGACCGTCTAAAGAAATTTTTAAAGAATTTAGAAGTTACATCTGATAGTTTAAATGAATCAGATGTTAGTGAATTAAGTTTATTATTAGATGAAGAATATCAATATGGCCAGGATGTGTCGTCTGGTAAACTTTTGTTTGGAGAAAATGAAGATCACCTCACCCAACTACAACATACATTCGAATCATCTGATCATAATCAGAAACTCCTCAAACATTTTCAATCTGCCCGCTCTAATCTGTTCTCTGTATGGAAATTAGCTGCTACTACAACAGAAAACTGGACATCCAATATGGAAACAATTGTTAAACATGCTGTGAAGAATATTTATAAAATGTTTACTCTAATGATAAACAGTGAAGACGTAACAAATGTCTTGTCAGCTTCAAACTCTACCGTCCAAAATGGCTGCCTTGTGAATATAATATCTATGTACAGACAATTGTTAGATATTTTACAATTTGATAGTTTAGAGCAACATCTATTACCATCAACATTACAACTAACACATAAAACTATTCACTTTATATTAAATAATAAGATAATCAATGACTGTGATCCTAGATTAAAAACACTATCAGGATGTTACATGTTATTGAAATTTACTGAGAAAGTTTTAAATCGGAATTATATCTGGTTACCACAGAATCTTGTAGAGAAAGGAATATCACCTCGAACATTATTACAGAGGACAGATCAACATCAGCCTATTGCAGATAAACATAATGATCAATTACAACTACCATCAAATCAGCTCTCTGCTAAAAGGTATGGAAGGGGTATGGGTTTCATTTTCTAAATTGTCTTGTTGTTTGAAAGAACACTCTTCAAAACTGAATGCTAATAAAGATTCTATCATTGTTGCAAATGGAAATAGATACTGACATGTAAAATAGTATGTTTTGTTACTGTACTGAGTACTATTTAGTACTGATTTTTCACTATTTCTGTCCATGTGGATTTGTAATGGATATGTACATCCATGTTCAATCCAAAAGAAATTTTTCTTGTTGTCCACACTGCAAAGTAGGATGTGGAATTCAAATTCTTTCACCTATAAAGCCATTGCCAGATACCAATTCATGCGTAAGATTTATGTCACTTTTTCTGGTTAAGGACATAGTGTTGGTAATTCATTGGTTTTTATTCTGCATGTTTGTAGGTTGACTGCTACGTGGAAGATACTGTATGAAGCTCTATTAGAATTTAGACGTGACCAAACTATAAGTGAAGCTGATGTTCAGCAGTCTCAATTATTGGTTAATGCTATAAAACAAACGCTAGATATGGTAGAAGCTGACTTACCTAGTAAACCACAGCAAGTAAATCCTGGTGAGTTATTGGTGGATGTGTTATATATATTATTACATGTTTCTAGTTATATAATAATGTTCTGATATAGACGTTGTAATGTTGAACACAGAAGAAAATAGCGAATATTTTATGAGTTCCCAAAGAGAAAAACCACCGCCTCATAGGAAGTTTTATCTTTGATGTGAACCACAGTTTGTAATAAAAGGGATATGGGTTTATTATTATTCATGTCTTTCCGTCATCTGTTCTATATCTGTTGCCATTGTTCAAGAATCAACTATAGGTTTCAACTACCATTAGTGTTTGTAAATATTTGTGAAATTCACACTGTAATCTATTAAATGAATTTTTTGGGTTATATACCAAGAATGAGAAACATTGATTTTGAATGAAAATTCAAACATCTTGCTGTATTTTATATCAATAGGAGATGTGTTTAGTTTAGATGGACAATATACACAAGCTTTAGATGTCTGGTTACAACAATACAGAAATCTACATGGTATGGATTTTTTTTGTATATTTGACCTATCTCAGGCTTTCTGGCTTCTCATAACTTTGTGATGTGGAATTCTTACGGCTGAGGTTCAAAGGACATATTTATCCTTTTTTTAATCAATGATTGTACATGTGAAGTTATTCTGTGTTTACCTTTTAAATGAAAAAGACTTCCAATCAAAGATGTTTGTTTTTTGAGGACAGTCCCACAGCTTATTTTTTTGTCCACTTACTTTTTGGACTTCAGATAAAGACATTAAGAGAGATTTAAAATCATTGGGAAGTGGATGTTCTAATAATATTTGATTTTCAGGTAAAGATGGTTTTAATAAAGCAGCTAAACTTCTTCACTCTTTACTCTATACATTTCTATTACGTGGAGAGTTATTAATAGCGGTTGATTTTATTGATGAACTTGTTGTTAAAGCCAACAGTAATAGTACTATAAATCCTTCTCAAGCTCGTTTACCATTAATGACTTTAATTACAACAACATTAAGATCTCAGGTAGTTTCACTTTATCAACAGGATTTCTTTTATATTTATATTCCCAAATGAACTGTGGTTCTATATAATGTTATCCTATTTTCATTAGGTCTTCTGTTCTTGTTTAGATTATGCTAACTCTACAGGCAGACAAACTGCTTTTGAAACTGGGTATGTACCCGCTCAGGCTCACTATACAGGCTATAGTTTAATTCAGCATATGTCTGTTATCTGGTGGTCATTTTCACTTTGATACATCATCTTATCTTGTATCACAAATTAAAAGAAAATGCCTAATTGTACTGTACATGGTTAAAGCTTAAGAATGAAATCAATTTTTGTCTGGTCCAAATGAATCTCATAATAAGACTTTTTTAATTATAATTATTGAGTTTATACATTATGATTGACATAAATTAATTTCTTTTCAAAATTTTGATCTATGTCTCTTTATAGACTAGTAAAATGTACGATGAAGTACCATGTATAAAAGATAAAGGTGTACGACAAGTGGTACAAACTATGGCTAGATTTATGGCTTTGTATTTCTCGAATCAATCCTTATACATATTTCCTCCACATAATCCACAAGCCTTACCAACTGTACATTATAACACACCGGTTATCAGTGAGTTAATTTTTATTTACTATTTTTTTATTACTTTGTTTTAATTGTTATATTAAGGGGCAGATAATTCCTCAATTTTAAATTTTACTTTCAACATTTTCTTCTATGTTTAATTATGATTATAATATAGATATTTCAAAAGATACCTTGTAAATTGGCGAGCATTGTCAGTTAAAATCATACATATTAACTAAGTTATAAGTCAGACCAGTTTGTAGAAATATTCTTTGGTGAACCTAGATTGTTATCCTTGTGTTTTGTTTTTCTTTCTTGCTTCTAAATCCTCAATTTATACATGGTTATATTTAAAAAATTTCAGATAATCGTATAATACCTCAATATCCAGAAGAACTGACACAGATTATACGTAACGATAATTTAAGTGATATTTGGACTGTAGAAAGAACATTAGAATATTTGTTGTTGTCTGGACTAGTATGTGAGGCTACATGGTTTGCTGATAAGATGGGAGATTGGAAAGCAGCATTTTTACTCTCTGTTGCTTGTGAACAACATAAACAAACTGCAGTATCTTTATATTCCAAGTATGTTTGTTTGTGAATATCTTGTTATCCCAGGGTACTCATTGTGAGGCATGTTTTTGTTAATTTGGAGTTTTAGAGTCCCATCTTCAAATTCAGCAGAAAAGAGTACCTGATTTTTCATTTCGATTTAGGTACATGTTCATCTGCTTGTTCATGGCTGTTGATTGAAATGTTATTTTGTTTGATTGAAGCTATTTATTGTCATTGTCATTGTAGTTTCATTATAGAGAGGAAGGTTGACTATTATGCACTATAGCTGCATTTGGGCTAACACGAAGAAAGAAAAACATAAATAAAGTTCAAAGAATTATGAAGCCCTATCATATTTAATATAAAATACAAATTCCAATCAAAGATTTTGTACAACTATGTTTTTATTCTAGATCCAGAAAGCCTCTGAATTTACCTGATGAATTAAAACCAGTAATTATATTACAGAAAAGACTAAGTTTAATGTTAGGTATACAAGATAACAACTGGGATAGTGGTAAGTTTGATTATTGTCAAATGAAACAGGTTCATGTTGGTATCGGACAAGTAAATATATCTCTATAAGTGTCTGGGGTTATTGATGTAGTTTGCAAAAAAATGATATTGAATTGGAAACAATTCATAAAATAATTCATGAAATAAAAGATATTTGTTAAAAGCATGCATATAAAACTATTGTTTTTGGAATTAGGGCTTTGGTCCTGAAATGAAAATTTAAGTGGACCTAAGTGTCTTTTGTTGGCATATATGATATAATATTAATGAAGTACTGGACCTAAGTGTATATTTAGCGACACAATCAAGTTCTTTAGCAACACAGTCATGTTCTTTAGAAACACAATCATGTTCTTTAGCAACACCATCATGATTATCAGTTAGTTAGCTTCACATGTATATATATTTATGAAAAATTTCGTAAAGCTTTATTGGCTTCTGTTGGTTTTGTAGAAGCACTAGATTTAAGTAATGAAGAAGATAAAGAGAAATTAAGTGATAATATTAGAGAATTATTAACAGCTGGTATCATGTGTAAAGTAGAAGTGGCACCAGGGTTATTATCAATATTAGTTAAACAATTAAAAATATTAATTAGTAAATTACATCCACAAGTACCAAGTGATTTCTATTTACCATCACCTCCATTATACTGTCCACAACCTACACCAAGCCATCAGGTCAGTTTTAGGGTTTACATGATTTTTTCTTTAACTTTACTTGATGGCTTATTAGCTATCAACTCCTTTATCAAGTTATCACCTTCCTCTTATGGCATACACTTGATGGAGTTGTTACTTCTGTATCAACTCACTCTGATTATAATTTCTTACCTTAGTTTGATGAAATGGAGATGGAACAAGTTTTTTTTACCGTATTTTTAGAATGTTTCGATATGAATAACTTCTCACTCTACAGTTTAATCAAATAGTCCATTTCAGAATTTATTTATTATGGATTTATTGCAACAATTGCTATTGCATGTGATATGATGTATTTTGATTTTTTAAATGTGCTTTCAGAGTTCGAAACCACCTAGTGTAGAGAAAGAAGAAAAGTTAAGAGAGAAAATAAGTCTATTAATACATATCATATTATCTGTATTGAATGGTTCTCATTTATCTTTACCTTGTATGACATGGTATACACAACAATTATTACATATACAACAGAAGGCTCAACAATTTCGGGTATGTTATTGTCCTTTAAAAACCCACAATCCTGCAGTGCTGCAATTTACTCAAAATAAAAGGTTTGGAGACAATGGAAAATAAATTTTAATCCACAGCTGAATCTTCTTTTTTTATGCTTACATACTATGAATAAAAATAACTGTAATCAATCATTGAAACAGACTTAGTGTTTGGTTGATTCAATGTGAACTCTAAGAATCTTGATATAGGCCTATTTTGAAATTTTTCATATTCATATTTTTTAGGCTAATACTGAAGGACCATGTTTAGAGGTACCAAGCATTCTTGAGCAGTATTTATTGCATACATCACATTTAAGTCAATATAAAGACCATTATTCTACTAGAGTTACCTTATCCTTATTCCGGGATTTTACCTCCTTATTATGGTTATTACATGTACGAGATAAACTGTCACTAAAATTACGACAAAAGGAGAAATTGTTGAACCAGATTTCGTCACCCAACAACAAGGTATTTTATTTCATTGTGATTATATCTTTTAGTCTTTCTGTGTTTGGCAGAGACTCGCTAGAGATTGTAATCTTGAGTCTCATACAATCTGAGAGCAACTGTAATTTACAATGACTGCCAACAACTGAAGACATCTGAGAAGATCCCACCAACGACTGACTTAGTTGCAAATGTTTTACTTCTGGCTTGAGGCTAAGTGGTTGGAGTCTTCCACCATCCAGTTGTTTAATAATATTGCAATACAACAAGAGTTACTAAAAATTGGAAGTTCAAAATAAAATATTAAATGGAGTAGAATTTCGTTACCAAGATTTATTTTTTCAGAATGAAAGTGAAGATAGTCAAGAGAAATGGCTTCAAGAAATTTTCACAACATTACAATGGGCTGTCCATCTGCTGACCTTCAGTCATTACTTACCTGATACTCTTTCTGTATACAAAATAGTCTTGTCTCTGTTATTAGAGTTACCTCCCTCTGAAGAAACAGCAGACATTCTTGCTGAACATTTTTATGACATGGAAAATTTGGATCCAGAAATACAAGAAAAGTTGCAGAAAATATTAGGTCAATGGGAAGCTATTATTGTTACGCCGGAAGATGATGGAAAGTCTGCTAAAGATCAGATGGAGGACAGTAATACTGATGTTAGAAAATCAGTAACATTTTATGGTGCATCACCACGTGGGACATCCTTATCTACATATTTCAGTAAACAGTGTCATTCTGTTACTAAGGTTTTGAAGAAGAAAGCCAAGAAATATGGTAGTTTTGAAGAGTTTGTTTTTACTAGTATAAATGAAGCTGATGATGTAGATCTCAATATTGGATCTAGACAGTTCGAAACAAAACAGTCCTATTTTGAGTTCTTGGATACATTTGCAGCAGTGAGTTTTGAAAAATTGTTAGAATTAGAAAGAAATGTAACAAGGCCCAGAGATTTACCCCTTTTAGGAACATTTGCTGACGCAATCATTAGTAAAGAATTGGCTGTTTTCTCAGAAAGAGGATTTCAAAGTGCGGAAAAGAAGAAGTATTCCTTGGTTGTTTTGTCCTCATTGAGAAGTTCCTGCCGATCTTCACCAGCCTTTGCCAGAAGTGAAAGTATTATTACCCAGAGGTACAACTCTAATTTAAGTTTAGATCAACAGTCACCTCAACCTAAATCGCAAGGTTTATTTAGGAGTAAAAGTGTAGTTGAAGGAAAGAATAATAAAGACAGTCCCGTCAAAAGATATCACAGTGAAGGAGCTGGTTTAGATGTAATTGTTGAAGATTCTCCTGCTAAATCTGTCTTTTCCCCTCGTTCTCAGAAAAATATCAGTCAACATAATGTTTCAAACATGGCTTCCAAATTTTCTCAGTCTGAAGATGCACTGTACAAACCAGAGATTGATGACAAACACTCATGGAGCCTAGATGTTAATTTTGGTAGAAAGTACAGACTGTTACAGTTATTGTTGGAATGGCTTGAAGTTTGGTGTGGTAAAAATCATAACTTCTCTCTTGGTGTCTATGATTTGCATCCCACTATCAAGATACAGATTCCTGCTCAATTGATATTATTATCACTATGGTTACTGGAGTATAAATATTATCCTGATAAAACTGGTATACAAGATGTAGGTGAGGGTTTTATTGGTGAAACAAAGCTAAATAAGAAAAGGAAACAAAAGAAAAAGGGAAAGGAAGCACAACAATCAATCCAGCCAATCAGAAAGAGTCAAGAAGATGGTGCGAAGTTATCTACCTTGGAAGAAGAGGGAATTAGAAATGCTTATCAACATTTCTTAGATGGGTATGTACTTCTTTTTTGGAATCTTTAATTACGTAAACTGAAAGTACTAACTTTAGACTGAGCACAGTTCTGTAAGAAAATCCTTTTTTAATCTTTATATCTTTTCAAAGAGTATGCCCTTATTCATAATGAGGTGAATTATGAGTCAACTTTACATTTTGAAAAACTGTTTGTTGCAGAGAGAAAGATGATAGTTCTATAAGTGTTAGTTCTCTACAATCAGATGAACTAGATGGTGAATTAAAACACACACTTTCTATAATAAGAGGGTAAGGTTAATTTAATCTATATTCAATATTTTTATATAACTACACCATGATTTATAAGATATCTTCCACGTCTTGTAGAGATCATGTTAATGAAAAGCAAAATTATATACCACAGGCGCTAATATCCTTGACCCATGTTGATTATCATGAACAATTTCAAACAGTGAAAATAATGTAAATTTTCACTTCATGTTAATATATGCAATAACTTCTATTCAACTTCTCATGTGTTTTTCGTAAATATTTTACAAATTTTCATTTAAGCACTGGCAGTCAAACAAAAGAGGATTTGTCACTTTTGAATCACAAAGTTTATCCTGATAGCTCTCCTAATAGAAGCACAGGTACTGGTGGATCTAAGAATCATAATGATAACTCGCCTGATAGAACTAGAAGATCACAGGCTCAAGATAGCCTATCTGACAAAAGAACTAGTAGATCACAGGGTCAAGATAGCCTACTTGACAGAAAATCTAATAGATACTTGGATCAAGAAAGCCTACTTGACAGAAGAACTGGTAGATCCATGGGCCAAGATAGCCTACCTGACAGAAAAACTAGTAGATCCCAGGGTCATCAAGATACCTCTCAAGATAGACATTGGGTCAAATACAGTTCTACTAATATAAAGAATAGAGCTAACAACTCTAAATTTAATGGCAGTCTGAACTCATCACAAAAATCTATAGAGAGGTCCAAAGAATCTATGGCTGACAAAAGCTCTTCACGAAGAGAGAAAATTTTAAGATCAAGTCTCAGCTCATCACCAAACCCATCTCGAAACAGTTCTTTAGAAAGATCTTCCATTTTGAAAGCATCACTTACATCATCTCTAGAAAGATCAACAAGTCCCAGAAATACAAGGCTACACACAGCTCTTAATTCCAGATCACGAAGCCCACAACTTTCAGTAAGAGCTAATAGATCTCAAAGTCGTAGTCCTGATAGAAAAGGTCATAGAGGTCATGTCAGCAGACGGGATGCACATCAAGAAAGCCCTCACTTTGATTCTGGTTTCAATTCATCTATTGCAAGTCAGTTACAGAACATTGTACGCTCTGAAATGAGGAGAATTATGGAGGTGAGTGTTTATTTTATAAATGAGCCACAATACTTTTGAGTTTAACACCTGCTAAATAACAGGTTTTTTTTGCGGGGCTGATTCTGCATTAGATCTAGGTTGTACTTTGCGATTATCAAACAATACACTGAGGACCTGACTGTCACATACTTTGCTTAAATGGTTCATCAACGTTTCGAGGTTAAAATACTGCTTACTCATACCTCTTAATGTTTGTCTTCTTGAATTGGCCCAATTAAAGGGAAGAAAAGTGTGGCGGTATTTTATAACCAATAAAAAGTCACTTGTTTATTCAGATCTCTTGTTCTGATGCAAGAGGACACAACATTTCCAAAAAGTTATTGATTGCTTATTTTTTTAAAGGTTCAACATAAAAGTCTGATAGCGATGATGGGAGCTATAGAAGATCCAAGTACTAGATCCCATGATGATGATAGAGGGAGGAGACAGCAACAATCAAGAGAATCACCGCACAGACACTATGATTCCAATAATCATTCATCATCACCTCACAGATATCAGTCACCGTCACCACAGAGACACCATAAACATGGTCTTCATGATTCAGACAGATTGGAACATTCAAAATACTCTGATCATAGCATGAATATCAGAGAACTGGAAGATCCAGCTTATTCTAGGTCTGAAGAAAACCATAATGATGGAATGTATGTTAACAGAGCCTTAAAGGAATTGAAAAACCTTCAGAATATTTCTAGACAAGATCCAAGAACTGGACATAAGCAAGGATTGAAGGGGAAAGAAAACTTAGGATTACCTTTGCTGGGTTTAAATGGTGTTCATTATATCAAACCTGGAAATGCAGACGTCAACTATGAAGAAAGTCTTGTTAATCAAGTCAATATTATTCCAAAGTTCCTGAGAGTGACTGCAGAAAGAGACACAAACCAGACACACTTTTTCTTACCACAAATACCTCAAGCTTGGACAGATTTCCAGCCAAAATCAGTAACTTCACAAGAGCCCATTAAACTGTTGAAACTACAAGAACCTGCTTTTAATAATTTCAAACACATTTCAAAATCAGCCACAATTTTTCCACCAAATGCAACAACATTTCACAGATCTGCATCTCAACCTTCACAAGCCAATAAACCTTCTACTCAACATCATCAGACAGAATCAATACCACCTGGTTCAAACTTCAGGTTTGGTATTCCATTGCTACATTTAGTAGAAAACCATTCTCCATTTATTAAAGTTGGCCAACAATCACAATTTGGACAGTTGCTCAACCCTGAAGAAATATCAGCCAATGATAAGTTGTTAGAGAAAATAGAAGAAGAGAAAGAAGAAATTAAGAGACAAGAGGAAATAAAGAAACAAACCATTATTACAGAGGTCAATAATAAAATCCAAGAAACAATTAAAATCAAGTAAGTGTACTGTTTTAATAAATATTTTTCTTCAAAATGAATCATGTCAATAGCATCATATACATTACAAATATAGAGATTATAATATTAAAGACTGTTGCAAAAGCATCTTGACACATCCATTTCTGTTAAACCTTAGAACTATAACATATAGTTCTATGGTTAAACTAAGGTGTATTTATTTTATTTATCAGTAAAATAAGAGCTATCATTAACCATTATTCAAGCAAGAGCTATCTTTGATAAACTTATTTCAAACAAGATCTATCTTTGATAAACTTATTTCAAACAAGAGCTATCTTTGATAAACTTATTTCAAACAAGAGCTATCTTTGATAAACTTATTTCAAACAAGAGCTATCTTTGATAAACTTATTTCAAACAAGAGCTATCTTTGATAAACTTATTTAAAAAGAGTATCTTTATAAACTATTTCAAAAAAGCTATCTTTGATAAACTTATTTCATACAAGAGCTATCTTTGATAAACTTATTTCATACAGAGCTATCTTTGATAAACTTATTTCAAACAAGATTTATCTTTGAAAATTTTATTCTAAACAAGAGTTATCTTTGATATATTTATTTTTATTTTTATTTCTTATTTTATTTTGCTAGTTTTTGTATGACTTCAGTATTGCATTCATTAAGTAGCTCTAAATATTATAGATCTGTAAAGAAGCCTAAATTGCCAAGAAAACAGACAAATGTTGAAAGTGAGGTAAGACTTTTTATACTATCATTATAATGTGGATGTTCATGAATATTGTAGTCAACCCTGACTGGTATTTTTATGTATAATGATGAATTGATTTTATTAATTTCCTTGAAAAAAGCGACATTTTAAAAAATTTCCATGATGATTGAAAATCCAGATTGCAAGTAATGGCTAGTGTAAGTTTACAGCTAAACATTATGCAGGAAATTTGCTAATTTCAAACATATCCTCATATTATAGGAAGAAGAAATTGAAGATGAATCTGAAGATGATGATGAAGAGGAAGAAATGAATGATGGTTATGTTTTTAAGCAAGGTAACTATCTTTATTATAGGTAATAGCCATCCATGTTTCTCTCGCAATCCCATTGCTTATTCATGGTACTTTTACTATATGTTTAGAATAAAGATGACATTTGAGATTAAATAAAAAAATGCACAAACTTTTGATGATGGTGATATATTTGAACTTCACAAAAACATTAAATTACAGAATTTATTTTACGGTTATTTTATACAATAATTATCTTGAAGGTAGATGTAGTATTGTGCTAATGTAAAACAGCTAACATTACATGGTATTATGTTAACATATTATGGTCACCTCACATTCCATAACACTTCATTGGGCTTTCTAGCATTAAATTTAAATTCATTGCAATGAAAAGTTATGACATCACATTTAGTATGACATTTCAGTTTTTAACAATAATGAATCAACTGAAATTAAATCCAATTTAAAATCATTTTTGTTATATAGAAGCTTACTGAAAATAATGGAAAAATTGATATAAATTGATACATTAATTTTATATAGTAATAAATTATGAAATTTCATTATCTTTTGAAACTATTTTATCAGTCAGCTTATACTGTTATATTTTAATATTCTTATGGCCCATTGTAATTCATTTACAGTGTTCTTGAGAGAGTTAAAACTCAAAATGCAATCAATTTTATTTTTATGAATTGAGTTAAAGTTTAAAGTATTTTTGATAGTGTGTACAATTTACAATATGACTGTTAACTGTATTTAAGTGACTGAGTGTTATATTTGTGATATTCCTGAATTAACAAAAGTGATTTTGAAAGTCATTGTAATATAGTATGGTACAGAATTAATTGGTAATGTAAACTAGCAGTTAACTGTATTAATTGACTTTGATGTAATGTCATTGTCAATTCATGACATCACCAAATTATGAGATCTTGAAACTTTCATTGTCAATTCATGACATCATCAAATTATGAGATCTTGAAACTTTCATTGTCAATTCATGACATCACATCACATCAAAAAGTGGATCAACCCATGAACTTTATTAGGTGATGTTATTAGACAATCTAGTATTTCTTTTAAGGTGAATTTGATAGAAATTTGAGAATTGATGAAGTTTTGGGGCCAAATGTTGACTCAGACACTAGATTTCAGTACATGCTGGCTTTAAGAATGCAGCAAGAAAGACAGAAGAAGAAAAAGCCAAAGGTAATTAAAGATCAATTATTATTTGGTTTTTCTATCAATCAATAGTTCACTATATAGGCTATATTATAAAACTATTTCAATTTTAATAATGAGGATGAAAAATAAAAATGCATAAAAATTCAAGCCAAGGCTAAGAGAAAGACAGAATTTTCTTACTCAGCTTAAGACGTTTATGCTAAGGCAACAGAAGACAAAACTCTTGTCATATAAAGCTCTTTGATATATCAGGTTGATATTAGTACCATGACTAAAGAAATGATAGATGCTATAGCAGAACCTGATCCTGATATTGAAAATATCAGAAGAGCTGATGCCTGGACTTCTATTACTAAAGATACAGGTAAATTAATTCTTTATTGACACTTAGATTGTCAATTTTTTTTATTGATATCAGAATTTGGGAAATGATGAGAATAGACTAGGTACAATGCAGATATCTCCTATCTGGGATTATCAATAAAATATAAGAAGTGACTACTGTACCTCATCTATTTGTGGCTTAACAAAGAAATTAAACTTCGTTTTTATTAGTTTTACATTTATGATATATATGCTACAAAGGTTCTCCATTCATGTTTAGATAAATCAAAGAAGCTTAATTGAAGGTGACAAATATTAGTTTTAAAACAAGTTGCATATGCATTTCACACAAATTTAGAGTATTATAGTATTCCAATCTAGAGAAAACTATTTCTTGAATCCGTCCCTTTAAGTGAAACTTGTTCCTCAAATGGAAGACTAATGGAGCATAAAGAACCTTATTGAGAGGTTATTACCGAATTTGAATCCATATACCACATCTAAGAGATTTGCTAACAATAGGTTATATGTTAAAATACATAATTATGTGTATATCAGGGCTGTTGATTTGGCCATATATGCCAGTCAGGACTGGCAGTCAAGCTAAAATAAGCGGTTGCAAATAGGCTCCGTCGGACATCAAGTATAGCCAAGGTCAGAGACATAAGAAAAATAAATAAAAAATTGAATTACTCAACAATCAAGTTCAATCAATGAGCCACCAAACACTATCTGTATATTATATTGATAGTGTTTTGGTTTTATATTAACAGGTTGTGATCCAATACATGAAGCTGTATTAGAATATAATAAAAGACAAGGTGATAATATTATACCACCAGATATATATCTTAAACTAGGATATTCTGATTCTCAGGTACTATTTTATCATTATTATCTAGATTGTTACTTCATTGCTTGGTTTTATTTGGATTTTCAAGCTGAATAAACACTAGCTATATATGAAGTCTTTGAAATATTTATTGACAACATCATATTATGAGGTTTTCTTCAAATTATTTGTTATTATTTTATCCAAGTTTGTTTATGCAGTTTGACAAATATACACTGATTATGATAATACAAACTATTTATATTTATTTGGTTTGTATTTATACAGAATGAAGAACGAGGTCGCTCATATTTAAATGTAGTTGATATTAGATCTTCTGCTGTGTTTAAAGATATACCCGAACATGATCAAATACAACAGATAGAACCTAAACCATCCACTGATACTGCACACCAAGATATAGGTAGGATATACTACTCTTCAATAATAGCCTACTCTGATTAAGTCCCAATATATACAAACAGAAAGCATTCAAATACATCAGTGCTTTAAATACATTGTATATATATTATATATAAACAGACTTCTGATAAACCAGGTAGTTTAGAATCTTTCGCTTCCTCTTGGCCTCTTCAATTCATTTCACAAGAATGTTGGACTATTTTATTTAAGATCAGTTTTTCAGACATTTTACGTAATTTCTAAGCATGAAAGTTGATATATTACTGTTAAATTAGTTGTTGATTTAATGTTACTAGAAGCTGAAGAAGAAAGATTAAGAGAGAAATTCCAACCTCTACCAGTTGAAAAACGATATGGCTATGATGAATTAACAGCTAAATTATTAGATCGTAAAAGTAGACATCATCTAGATGATAGGTAGAAATGTCTTTTATATCAATATTAGAATATGGGGTAGAAAGTTTAAGCTTTGGTTCCTTTTCACATCATCATTTGCTTGGTTGATTGAATAAAATGGCGGTTGTGGGTTGTAATTCTGCCAGCATGTTCAATAACCTTAAATAAATTTTCTTCACTCCTTGTTCCATTCTGGGAAAGATCAATGCAAAGAGGTTAGTCAAGAACCAGCAGGTATTATTATCCTTGTGAACTAGAGTTCTTTCTCTTTAAGTATTGTGGTTTGAGAGATTGCTATCTTTAGTGAATCAAAGGTCATAGGATATTAGGTTACAAGTTCAGATCCATTTATATTCATATGGCAAGGCCAGGACTATTCAATTTAACATCTTCAAGTAGACCTCTGTATAATATGATTTGAATGAATAATTTGTTTTTATTTTAGTTTATATTCGGGTTATGTACCTCAAGAAAGTATGAGATATCCTAAAACTAATATCATCAAACGACTTCAAGATTTAAATGAACAAATGGCAGCCATTGATGAAATGTCACTTAATATCGAAAGAGATTTTGAAAGTTCAAAGAAGGTATGTAATATTGAGTATATTTTACTTTGATGGTTTGGATACATTTTGAAAAGCTTTATTTACTCCTGCCAGAAAATTGATGTATCAACATTTGTCTCAGGTTTTAATTGATGGATGATTAAAATAATGTTTTTTTGATTTTGTGGGGTTCCATAGCTCAGCAGTTAGAGCGTTGGTTCTTTATGTCATGACGTCATTTGCTTTGATACGTTGAAAATGTCGGATGTGAGTTCTAATCTTGATCGGTGTGTGAAAATTCGATGACCTTGAATAAGTCATCTTCACTCATAATTCCAGTCCACCCAGCTGTAAATGGGTACAGATGATCCGGGAAAGATCAATGTCAAGAGGTTTGGTCAAGGACCAGCTGGTATATGGATCCCAGTCATGGCGGACTTGTGAACCTAAGTTGTTATCCTTGTAAAATAGATTTCTTTCTTTCTTTTCTAAAGATTGTGAAAACAGTAGAAATATTAAATGAGGCTAATGAACTAGAACTCAATGAAGATCAAGATGACGATATTCTACAGGTATTTAACTTTACCTCCTTACATGTATTTGTTCAATTTAGATGAAAAAATAACAAATTTATCACACCAATTCCATCTTTGTAGTACCGGTAATCAAACTCATAATTTCTACTTATTGATATTGCAGTCTTCACAACCCCATTCAGATGAGAGATTAACACCTAAATCTTCAGTCAGATCACCAACAGCTAGTTCCAGATCTAAACTTAGTAAATCACCTGATCATCCTAGATCACCACAATATAAACAAACTCCAAAACAAGGGTAAGTCTTCGATATCTATTCAATCTATCCAACCAGAATCTACAGGGAATCAGATTTTTCTATTGTTTGTTTGTATTGCTTTTATTGTTCTTGGTAGCTTAACCTTTCCCTGGCCTGTTATTCAGACACTTAACTAAAGATAAATATAGTAATCTAATTTGGTATAAATTTTACTGACTGAAACACAAGATTATCTTAGATTTTGAGAACGTTGCCTATTTATCTAACATCTAACATCGTGAAGTTTTGTATATATTACAGAGGTGGTGTAAATATGTCTGGTTTAAGTGATATAAGTGATATCATAGGAGAAGTTTTATTAGAGGGTGGTGTCGATTTACAAGAAGTTGGTTTAACTGAGAATGAAGCTGCTTTATTGAAACAGAGAGCAAGAACAAGGTATGTATTATTCTTAATTTTATCTATTTCCAGATCAAGATTATTTTTGCATGGTGGTCTTTCTTTGAGCTTCTCAACATTTAATCCCTCTCATAATTTGGCTCATGGTCTTGGGTTTACGTCCAATTTCATTATGATAATTTATATTAACCAGCCCGAAAATTTGTTAATACTTGGCTGACAATGAGGTTCACGTTAAACAATGAATATTCTAGAAAGTCCCATAAGCAAAAGACTTAACTTTGATATTCGATATTCTCAATCATGTCAAAGGGGTGACCCCTAGAATAAAACAGGAAACAAAACATAGATCAGCTCCTTTAACTTACATGTACATTGACAAGATGCACTTCACTTTGACTTTAACTGTCAAACAGTGTGGAGTCTTTGTTTTTAAAATTATCAGTGACTATACAACATTGTATACTATAAGGCTACAAATTATTGCGAGATAGAAATTAATGCGTTTAATGCGACCTATTCCCGATCGCATTAATTTGTATCCGCACTTTTAAATACATATTCCCAAGTGAAGTTTATGGAGTTAAAATATGGCTGACATTAGTGAACATAGATATATAGTATTTAAATTGAGACCATGTGGGATTAAGTAATCAGGTAATTATCTCTAAATTTGAAACTGATCAGTAATCAATGGCGTTAAAAAAACAAAAGATTTTTACACTATTTAAGATTAAATCTTGATCATTGTCATGTCTTCATTCATTAAGCACTTTAGAATTTTGATGATATTAAAAAATGCGACACCTTTCGCGCAAAAGATTTTCACACTATTTAAGATTAAATCTTGATCATTGTCATGTCTTCATTCATTAAGCACTTTAGAATTTTGATGATATTAATAAATGGGACACCTATCGCGGATCGCATAAATTTTTACTCGCATTTTAGTCTCTATATCCCATGTCGCATTAATTTGTTGACGCATTAATTTCTAACCTTACAGTACCTACAATTTTCCCTGACATTGTTCCAAAAATATGTAAATATTCATATTTGAGTGGCAAATTAGAAATTTGTCACTCTTTGTTTTCATTAGACTTTTTGCGTGGCAAATTAAATTTGTCACGCTTTGTTTTCGTTCGGATTATTTTTTTTTTTTTTTTTTTTTTTTTTTTTTGGGAAGCTCGCTAGCCCAAACGGAAAAAGATAGACTATTTCTGTTTTCACCAATGGTTTTTATATGGGCTGGAATCAAAAATGAATATCTAACATGAAATTTTCGCTAACCCAAAAGTGGCTAATTGCATAATATGCAAATAAGATTTCAAGCTAGCTCGGGCCCTAATAGTCGCATCGGTCTGAAATTTGCAGGATATAGATAGATAGGCAGCGCAATTAAAACTACATCATCAAAATTTTTTGATCACTTCCGGTTTGGGCGTGGGGACTTCCGGTTTTTTCGTGGGGACTTCCGGTTTTTTCGTCTCATGTCGGGCGACCCTGCTTCCCATGTAATTCAAGATTCTAAACAAAAACAGTATATTTTAGCTATACTAAATGATTTTAATCCCCTGAGATGAAGAAAAATTAAATTGAATGTTGCGCATGCGCAGTTTTCAAAAATGGCAAATTTTCTTAAAAATTTAATAAGTCCGCCAATTATTGACCGATTTTTATGATTTTGGTGTCTATCGAATCCTTGATACTTTATCTAAAAAATGTTGGGAACAGTATTTTGATTTTCGAATTTGAATTTCTTTTATGCCTGTTCGAATTTTTCAAAAATTTAAAACTCTATATCTCGTGACCTTGACCTTCAATGACCTTGACATTTGAGATGTAGAATGTCCTTGACCTCAGCTGTCTATAGATGTGCTGATATTGCATGACAAATATTAACTTCCGGTTTTATAGCCCACCGAAATCTGACTATTTTGCAATTTTGAACGGTTATATTACACTTTCGGGCTCTAATGTTCGGATCGATCTGAAATTTACAGGATATAGATAAATACGCAACACAATTAAAAATATATCATCAAAATTTTTTGATCACTTCCGGTTTGGGCGTGGGGACTTCCGGTTTTTTGTCTCATTTCAGGCGACCCTACATCCCGTGTAATTCAAGAATGTAAGCAAAAACAGTTTATATTAGCTATACAAAATAATTTGTATCCCCCGAGAAGAAAAAAATTCCAATTGCTAGTTGCGCATGCGCCATTTTTCCGAGAATGGCAAATTTTCTTTAAAATTTAATTAGTCCGTCATTTATTATTTATGCCCGTTGAATTTTTTAAAAATTTGAAATTCTAAATCTTGTGACCTTCACCTTCAATGACCTTGGAATTTTCCATATAGAATGGCCTTGACATCAGCTGTCTATAGATCTAACAATATTGTTACGCTTGTTCCACAATTGGGGGCTGAAAAGTACCGGAATTGAAAGCTAGCAGGTTAGAAGTTTCAAAATGTTCGAAATCCATGGGATAACGCATAGTTGCCACGCTCGGAGCTGTTCACAGTTCTATTTTTTTTTTTTTTTTTGGGAAGCTCCCTAGCCCAACTTGAAAATGGTATAGACATTTGGTTTGAAAAATACGATAAGATACGTACTGGAATAGAAAATGAATATATAAAACTAAATTTTTTACGCATCAGTAGTTAGTAATTGCATAATAATAATTGAATTATAGCATAACTTTGTTGCTAATTATCCGATCACTTTGAAAATTACAGAATATAGAAAAGTCGCCTATAGAAATAAAACCGCATCATAAAATTGTTTTTACCACTTCCGGTTCTTGCGTGAGAACTTCCGGTTTTTTAGAACCGCGTTGGGTCACCCAGCTTCCGGTGTATGTAAGTAATCAGTACAAAGGCTATACATATATACTACCAGGCATAATTAGAACCCTTTTAGAATAAAAAATCCAAACCGGAAGTGATACTTTATGTGTCATCACAGAACGGTAACATTCAGCAAAATTTTAATAAGTTCCCTAATTTTTATCCGATTTGTCCGATTTTGCTGTTTTTCGAAACCTTGTTACTTTATCTAAAACTTGCCCGATTGAATTTTTTTGAAAATTCAAAAGGCCAAATACAATGACCTTGACATTCAATGACCATGAATTTTTTCAAGTAGCATGTTCTTGACCTCAGCTATCCACACATATGCCTATTATGATCGACAACAATTATATCAAATGACCTTGACCTTCAATGACCCTGAATTTTTACAAGTAGAATGTTCTTGACCTTTGCTATCCACACATAGGCCTATAATGGTCGACAACAATTTTTTTGTACCCGTTTTAGTTTTTAAAAAAATTCAAAAGGCTATATCAAGTGACCTTGACCTTCAATTACCTTAATAATTTTCAAGTCAAATAATGTACTTGACCTAAGCTGTCCATACATATGCTTATAATGGTTGTTAAAAAGTTTGTTTTGAGTGTTTAAAAAAGGCTATATCATGTGACCTTGTATCAAGTGGTCCCATAGGGGTTGTTTGCCACTCTCAGTACTGTTCACAGTTCTATTTTTTATTTACTCCTCGAAATGAATAGATATAATCCATCACTAGCTATCACTGAAAGAACTATTAAAACTATAAAAACTATTAAAATAATGCTACAGCCATTTTTTGATCGATTTGATAAGGAAATTTTCAATTTTGGGCCAAAAATTATTTTGGTTTTTTTGGACTCAAATCGATTTGGGGGGACCGAGGGACACCAGAAATTCAATTCAAATAAATTCTAGATATAAGTAATATATATTTAATATTGTGATAAACTTTCTGATAGAAAATTTGTGGGTGGTGAAACTAGTGTTGAGAAGTTGGAAGAACTGCTACATCAAACAGACTCTACCAGAGATGAACAAGAAAAGAAATATATTCTACGTAAATGGATGGCAGAACGTCGTAAAAAACAGGGAGAGGAGTATAGATCTAAATTAGAATTGTTGAGAGAAAGAGAGAGACAGCCATATAAACCTGCTGGTGGTTTTGATGTAAGAAAATTATTGAATAACATACTTCATATCAATTTTTTTAGATAGTAGATGGGTAGCAGAAGTCTACATTTGTAGTACTAAACCCCCGAAATTGAACCATTATCAACTTTTTTTCCCTTATGGAAAAACTATAATTAATGTATTGTTGAATTAGATTGTATACCTACCTTTACTGTCAAAACAAATTCATGTTTGACTTGAACTTGATCTTGTTGGAAAATATATTCAAATGATTATACGTGCTTATAGAATCATGCTTCAAATCCTATTTCTAGAAACTGATTCTTGCAATCATTGTGGAGCATTTATGGTCATATCTACTTTGAAAGGATCAATGATTATGCAGGTTCACACAAACTCTTCAAATATTTTGCTGAATGTTGTTTGCTTTATTCTTTTAGAGTGCTCGAACTGGTAGAGAGCTAGGGAATCTAGTTAAAGAAAGACAAGAAATTCGTAAAATTCAAGAGGACGAATTTATGAAACAAAGAGTTTTAGATGCAGAGAAATTGATTGGTGATATGTTGGTAGAAGAGGAACCATTTAGTAGTCGCACACCCAAGCAGACATCTTCTTATAGACCAGTTTATAAAAAACCCTCGACCCCTAACAAATTTACCGCTACAAGAACCATCAAAAAATCCCCGAAAAAGACTTCCAGTGTTATAAAGACAACTCATTTCAAAACTAAAGCTAAAGAGTGGGAAAATATGAAGCCAAAACCAATGTCGCTTAATTCAAAATGGCGGACAGATGGACGGGTGCCTGGAACACTATCTGCTTCTCAAAGAATAGTTCAGTTTGAAAGGCAAAGAGAGGAAGAAAGAAGGCGTCAGAGAAGACAAGAACGTCTAGATGAAATAGGAAATCGATATAAAATAGATGAACTTGATATAGAAGACAATGAGTTTATTCCGTCTGTCAGCATGAGTGATGAGTTAAAGGCCTACACTAGACATATGGCTGATCAGGAATCCAGAGAAGAAATAAAATCACCTGATATACCACGCCATGAGTATAAACCTAAATCCTATAAAGATATGGTTAGATTACAGAGACCTGAGGCTACACGTAAAGAAGTGGATAAGAGGTTTACTGAATCTTATATTGATAGACTGGCATCATTAACACCAAGAGATGGTGAAAAAAGTCCAGGTTAGTTCTCTGGTATTAGGCATTTCACTTATAACTCCAGTTTAATCTTTTCACCTGCTATTCAATATTGATGTCCTAATGTATAATTGTGATTGTAGCCCCTATTATACTGGAGTAAATCTGAAACATTCTCTGTCACTATAAATAATATGTAATCCTCCACACTCTTTACCTTTTCGAAGTGAAATAGCATCATATCTAAAGCTTTTTTCTGTATGATATTTCATTTTTTGGCACTTTGTGTTCAAAGGATTTTAACAAAACTCCAAACTGTGAAAGTGTAACAGCATGCTCTGCAATTAATACAGTGAGCATCATATCAGCAGTGTGTTTATAAGGGTAGTATGCAAAATGTTCATTACCAAAAAGATTGTAAATTATATGTGAAAAGATTTCAATATTTCCAATTCACTTTCTTTTTTAAAATTTTTTTAATTATTTAATTTCAACTGTTATTGCCCACTTAAGAAAACTGCCCTGTTAATATATAATAATTATACATTATGTATATCAACAATATCTTGATTTATAGGTAAAGAGAATCTGAGATATACATCAACTCCAGCACCTAATAAAAGTCCTGTGAAATCAGCTGATATTAGTGGTATAAGACGTGTTAAAACATATACAGAGCGTTTACAAGAGATGAAACCCACTATCAAATATTCTACACCTATTGTACCCAGATCTTCTCGAACACCACGTACGTTCATTTAAATTAATTTAAATAGACATAAAAAGTTTGAAGCTTTACATTTTAACACTGATTTTAAAGTGATTGATGTTGATTGTTTGTGTCCTATGTCAGATCATGTCCTTCATATATGTCCTTTATCAGATGATGTTGTTTATTTAGGTCTTTAATGATGTTAAAATCATGTTATTTATACAGATCCTATGTCAGATGATGTTGTTCATATATGTCCCTAATTCGATGACGTTGTTTATTTAGGTCCTTAATAATGTTTCGTTCATGTTTTTGATGTAAGTCCAATGTTAGATCATGCCTTTCATATATATCCTTTAGCAGATAATGTTGATTATTTTGGTCCTCTGAGAGATGTTGTTCAAATAGGTCCTACGTCAGGTTAAGTCTCCTTTTTTTAGGTCTCACATGAGATCATGTCGTTGATTTAGGTCCTTTGTCAGATCATTCAGTGAGGTCTCACCTGAGATCATGTTGTTTATCTAAATTATGTTGTCTATTTAGGCCCTATGTCAGAGAGAGGTACTGTAATGAGGAGACCAAAACCAACAGGACCTGCTCATAAACCTGTAACCTATGTTCAACAATTACAGAAACTAAACAAAGAAGCGCCAAAGACTGCCGGTAAGGTTACATACAGTTAATATTTACAAGTTAATTTCTTAGTTCCCTTGTTCATTCACATGTACCACTAGTTTGATTTCATCAATGTTCTGTTTATTTATTTTCAGTGAAAAAATCCGCAAAAATTCCATCAAAAACATTTATGAGATCACATAAACCAATACACAAACCTCAAACTTATGTTGAAAAATTAAAATCTATAAATTCTAATGCACCAGAAACCATGAAGAGAAAGTCATTGTGTAAGTTTTCCATATCATCAATATATTTTATTTATTTCTCCCTTGAAAGCACAGAAGTAAAAAATCTAGTGCTACCACATTTAATATGATAAGGTGCAGATGTGGTAAAAGTCTTCTAAAGCATCAGACAATCTACCTTGTTTCAAGTATTCATGCCTCATAATGTCTTATCTCAACTCAAACTCTAAAAAAATAAGACTTTAAGCCCTTGATTTACAACATTTTATTATCACCCATTTAAAAAAATATTTTGTTCTCTTTTTAGTACAAAAGACTAAGACATTAAAACCCAGTATACTTCGGGAACAGACAAGGTCAAGGCCTTACAGTGACCCCTATCATGATATAGATGTTAATGAACTGGACTCAGTTTTAAGTTCCTGGTCTGTTGATGACAATGTTAAGAAACTGTTATATGAAGATGATACTTCTTTTAATGTAAGTAATGGTCTCAACGATATTTTTGGTAGATTAATAAATAGACAAAATCACTTGAAGGATCTGTGTATTTCTCTATTCAGATCATTGGTCTTTAAGGATTACTATGACTGTATTTCTTCAACACAATATTTTGATAAGATTGCTCAGGTTTTATAAAATGTTTAAAAATTAGGAACCATGTGTTAATAACAAATGAGGAACCATGTGTTAATAACAAATGAGGAACCATGACTGTGTTAATAACAAATTAGGAGCCATGTGTTAAAGTAATTGTGTTTCTGATTGAGTAAGGTTTTTGTCTCAACCAACAAGAATAGTTTCTCTCTAAAAGAAATATGCATTGATTTTTATACCAACTATTGTGTTTGATTTTTTAATACTCAATCTTGCCATTACGCTGTACATAGCCTATTTGATTTTGATAATTTGTGTTTTTAAATGATAGTTTAAGTTTACTTTTCAGAAGTACGCTTAGGTACTTTTGTGAAACAATCATGTTTAAAATTAATACTACAATTTATAACGCCTAATTTTGTGAAAGTAATAAAAAGTTGACACTAACTTTACCCTATTTTTCGCACCCCAAAAAATGAATCATTTTGCTTTCAGTTGCAACCAAAAACAGATTTCACACTAATCAATAATGATATTTAAGTTTCCCTTGTTATCTATTACAGGGAAGAATAATGTCGCCAGAATATCAAGTATCAGAGGGTATATCAGATTATTATGAAGCTGTTATGAATGAAGATTATAATGTTGATATTGATGAAATAACTAAAATAGCTGATGCTGTATCTATAGACAGTGGTAGTGTTATGTCTGTAATAGACTGGGATGTTATAGATGATTTAATAGCCACCGTTCATGATTAGATTTACTTATTCTTTTTTTTATCATTTATTTATTACATAGTAGAAGTAACCACTCAACAGTACTTCAGAGAATCCATTGACTCAGGGTTCTAATTTAGGATTGACCTGGGAGCCCTATGTGTCCTTGAGTAATATTTAGGGTATAGAACATATTAAATAATTGTCTAATATTGTTTAAATATTATGGTGGCTATTGAACATGCATTCTTTCATGGAATAGAAAGATTAGCTTTAGTTACTGGTGGGGAAATAACATCAACTTTTGATTGTCCTTATAAAATTAAGTCAATTTATACTAATTCTGACTTTAATTCTACTTGTGATAGTAAATGACATATATTTTTTATGTGTGAACAGTGCTATATTGAACAATAATAAATAAACAGGTAATATTCAGCATCGTAATTCACAGATTATCTAATAATACATGGACTTTTGATCTGTTCCCATTTAACCAATTAGATTTCTCTAGTTATAAGAATAACAGGTTGCAAACTTTTCTTACAACCAACCCTTGTTTATAGTAAAATTAATCCATTATAAAAACATCACTTAGTATTCTATGTAATATATTTTATTATTGTAAGTAATAGTGTATAATGATATTACACTTCTTTAAATTGTAAACCGTTCATAATGAATTATATTTGTCAGATGGTAAGATGTAGATTAAATAGACAATCTAATCAAATAAGATACAATTTATTTTATTTATGTAAACTACCATGTTTTCTACTGCAGAAGTATCCTTGGAATGCATCTGTGTTAAAAATATGGTTAGATTATAATGAGCACATAACATATATAAAATATAGAATCTAAAATTTAATAAGGGTTGATAAAATAATATAATATTACTTGAGTCTGCTAGATCATAAGAAACATTGAGAATGGTACAAATAGATTTTCTAGATGTAAACATAATTGTAATTTATCTGTGATAGCTAAAGATTATAACTAATCCAATAAATTTTGTAGTTATACATTATAATATTTGTATTTTAATGTTGTGATTCTTTGTATTTCTGTCCGTCCTATTTATCATGTTATTTTATTGTTTATTTATTAGGTTTTTTACTACTGACAATAAATATTTTTATATAATTTAACCTGAGGTTATATTGTTATTATGTTATATAAGATAACCATTCAAAATCCAGTTATCTCTGTTCTATTTATTTTGATTTTACAATGTAACTTGATAATACCGAAAAAGGTAGTCAAAGGGCTAGTATTGTTAATATTTGGGTTGGATTTAACCATTTAAATGTCTTAATGGACCGTTATCTATTTACTGTAGATGAATGCATACAAACCACATCAGTGAAATTCAATTGTCAATAAGAGTTATGCCCCTTTAATCATTTGTAGAATCTTCTAACGAACTTAAAACAAGAAATAGTACTTAGTCACCTATTTTCATGTCAACTCATGAAATTCAACCTTCTAGAAACTTTTCCAGAAACCTTCTTTCCAATATTGGCCAATACTTGGTTTATGTACAAAATTTCAATTTATGACCACGAAAATCCGCTCGTCTATCAATGCACATACAACTATTTTAAGAAATAACCTCCCGCCTATAAAATCTCTCATTGTCACTCAAAATATAAAAGAAAGTGCAATTGCGGTCATCATATTCCAAATCTAGACCAAAAAGTGGTCAAAAATGGGTATGCAAAAATCCCAGGGAGGGAGAAAGGGGATTTCTAAAAAGTAGAATATGGATTAAATACAATCATTAGTATAAATGTTCTGCCGGACAGAGTCCAAATGAAATGGGATTTTGTGTTCCTTTCTGTCTGCATCTAATGTCTTAAGAGTGTGAGTTTGCATCATGAACAAATTCAAAAGGTAACAATTCGTGGATCTTCATTGTAAGATCCGTGGGTCCAGTAAATCGGATGATTTGAGGGGGAAAAATGGAATCCTCTTAAAGTGATGTATGCATTCATTCTTTCGCGTTTATCAGATAGGATAGCTAGATACTTAAAAAGGGGTTTCCTGCAATCTTGATAATCATTGAAGCAAACTATTGTTCGATAGATTTACCTTATTTATTTAAGATTGAATTTCCTATGGCTATGAATTAATTGACAACACTATAAAGAAAGAATATTTTCTACTACAATTGTTTTGTTTCTTGTTACCATGGACGATAAATACAGAAAAATAGGCATAATAATGCTTCATTGTGCAGACGTATATTAATGCATTTTAAATTAACACGTACTTTTTTCAATTGTTTTGAATTATTTATAGCCTTATTGAATATTTCATATTGAGAGATAATAATTTGGTGTTGAATGAATTGCCTTAGATTTAAGTTCCCTATTTTACCTTGACCCCTTTTTAAACACTTGACCACCTTTCGCGAATCTTGACTTTATCTTGTACCAAATAATTAGGCTGTAACAACCTTTTTTGAAACGTGATTATATGACGGTATTGATAGTGCATTTATGGTTTCTTATTCCATTGGAGACAGAAGGGGTGAGGTGAGGTGGGTTTGGGAAGGCTGGTGAATGATGAAATATGTGCCTTGTTTTGATGTGAAAAATAGTTTTCTTGTATCAATAAGGTTATCAGTATTATGATTATTATAATCATGTCTATATATTATATAGGTTAACAGACATCACCCTATATTGTTTACAACAGCTGATATACCCTTTTTAAATGATTACCATATAATATGTTATTGATTATTATAGGATCTTTATTTCATACATTCCTTCCTGGTGACTTCTTCAGTTTAACTTTAGACTAAAACTCCAAAATTGTAACCTTTTTTTACATTACAGTCGACATTTTTTTAATCTTTATTTTGGGCTATTAGTTGAAATTATGTTTCAAACCCGTTTCTATTTATAGCTTGAAGTCTTATTGCACTTAAAGCATTATACATTTTAATGTCTAGATTATTAGAAGATTAGGCTGTTGAGGAGATAGACTCTTCGGTATATTTACAGCACACCTGTATAGTGGGTAAACAGTTTTTAAGACAACGTTCTTTTACCTTTGTTGACATTTCTAGTGCAAACCTACGAGATGTACATTAATTAAAAGTGTCAGTTTTATGCGTCAAGTTAAATTCTCTGTGAGTTGGTTAAGGACATGTATTGTTTCTGTAAAATGAGTCCCACCATGGAAACGGATCTCTTATTGAAAAATATTTTAAAAATTGATAATAATAATAAACTCTTTATTTTACATAGGTCACAATTAGGCCCAATTCACAAGGGCATGGACCTGTCTCACATTCAACCCATGGGGCAATACATTGGGGGGAAAAATCGAAAATATATAATATCTCAATATACAATTCGTCTAAAAATACTAAAAATACACAAGTACATGTGCATCAAATGGACAGATCTATGTTCCGGCGATCAAGTGCATGACCACAAAATAAATATACAATACTCCACGTACAATTTGTTTAAATTGAAACCGATTACCATAAATCGTTGTATGAAGTATTACGTAACCCAAGCTATAGATTGCAAATTATTGCGAAAGCTTTGTTGAAATATGAATAAGCAATTCTATTTATATATACTTATAGAAACAAAAATCATATTGATATTAGCTGTAAGTCTTCCAAATATTATACTACATATATATAGCATTTTTGTACCACTCACGAGATATGCTAAAACCAAAGTTCTGTGCATACACAAGGATAACATTAATATTACTGAAAAAGAGATTCCTGTTTTGAAAACATGAAATTTAAATTAAATAACGTCAAATTATGCTAAGACTAAATTGACAAAAGAGCCAATTATGAGAATGTGTCCCAGATGTTGATTACCAATAAACAAATGTAAAAGAAAAGTTGTAACCAAGATGGACTCAGTCTTAAAATTCTAGAAATCTATACATAATCTATGCCAGATAAGAACAATGATATAAGCCAAGGGCATTGAACTGATCGCAGATTAGAAATCACACAGTGAACTACGACAGAACTAAGAACATTTCAGGAAATCCGTTATAATCTCTGTATTAACTACTAAGAAAGAACTCGAAAGGTACCTGATTAATCAGCAGGATATGTTCTTGACAACACCTGAGATATTATGATTTAATAAACAAGTTAATCCTACTAATCCGTTCATTCTACTATCATTCTTACTACAATATCCAAAAGAAGAAGATTTATAATATGGAAACATAACGGTTAAAACGCCCACGAGTCAGTGAGCACAGAAAAAAGGAGAGGTTCATCCAGAACAGAAATCAACAATCAAAGTCAAATGTTACTTGACAAATATAAATCATTTACAAGGTATAAAAAATTTTTATGTGTGTTTGTGTTTTCTTTTTAAGTGTAAGTTACTTCATTTGCCATCTATGATCAGACGGAACGTTCTGATGTGTTATGTTCAATCTAAACAATGTTTGAGATATCCAAATTTCTTTATGTTATTTGCTCCGAGTGCTGTGAATAAAATTATTCCATGAAAACGCATGGACTTGAAAGTAATTCTAGGCTAATAAGTGAAGTCAGCATAGGTCATATTTGTTCACTGGAATTGTTGTGTTGGGGTCTATTTTTTTTTTTAATTCCAAAATAGAATATTACCTAATAGATAACACTACAGTTAGTAAAAGTCATATTTTTTGTATCATTGAATATCGGCAATATGCTGTCTTTATCCCATATACAACGAAAGTTGAAAATATGTGTAATTTAACAATAAGTGATATTAATGTTGGGAGTCATAGTAAGTTTTCTGATGTATCTAAATGCGGTATACTCCCAGCACAACCTCAGAACCTTTGATCAAATGATATGAACTTAAACGTCGTATTCTTCTGCTCACCAAGTGAATAAATGAAGGCATTTAAATTGAAGACATATATAATATCCAATGAATTATATTTGTTGAATTTTCAAGTTGAAAGAGAAAAAAAAACGTCGAAAGAAAGAATTAATGTTATTCTTATAAAGCAGAGCATGTTTTGTATCATTTTGACTGGAGGGTCAAGACTTTCTTAAATACCAAGTACATATACCAGTAGCGGATATAAACTCTGTATCAACCTTGGCATTTATACTCCAATATCTCCAGTAGACCTGATATCAATTTATGACGTCAATGGAATATCAAGTCTGTCCGCCACGTTTACTGAATAAGCAACCACATCAGCTGATGTGATCTATAAATAATTCTTATAAACAAAGGTGGATATAAAGTTCAACGATCGTCTTTTACTTTTCTAGATTTTATTTCAATAACGGAAACTCCAAATTATGGGGTTCAACGTCTGAATTTGGTGGGTTCCTTATTTGATGCAATCACGTCCTCAATTTAAGAGACTTAAATAACCATCTTTACAATTCCAGAAGTTAGTTGCAATCGTTTCTGGTAAACAGACAATTTCATTATGTATTGCAATCATCTTCTCGTTTTCAGATATATTTTTTTTGCAATACCCTTAAAAAGTAAAAAGACAGTCTCATCCTTGTTACATTCACCTTTCCATTTAAAGATGTTATTAGGTTTTTTTTTTCGATAAGTATAATTATTTCTTGCTACTATGTTATTTATGATTCTCAATTGCACCTAGCACCTAACTTTCCTTCCTTTTTGTCTTGAGAATATTTATAAGAATAGAGAGCTGACTAAATGATTTTGTATGGCTGTATTTTGGGGATTCAGGGACTGATGAGATCAATCACAAATTCCTGGAAAAGCTTGTTAATTCTAAGACCACCATTTTAAAATACAGAAAAAGTTTATCGTTTTTTGAAGGATGATTAATGTCGAACTTGACATATAGTTTTTTTGTTTAATAGTATTTCAATTTTCATATTTCCTTTCATATGACGTTTAACATTATATAGTAGGCCACTATGAAAGTCATACCGGCATATGTCATATTTTTTTAAACAGTTATACAGATTCATTTATCATTTTGACAAATTATTGTCAACAGTTTTATGTGTCCTGCTTTCGATGTTTTTTACGCACGCATTGTTGTTCACAGAGGTTTGTCACCACGCAACACCATAATGTCGAAACACGCCATTACAAGGGGAGATTGCACTAAAGTTTATGGTGGTCTAATGTTGCCATAGAAGACTTGATAATACATTAGTAATTAATGTGCATGGGTGAGAAATGGTCCTGTATTCAGGCCATACCGTATGGTGAACGGATAAAGCATTGTATATGTGACATTTCGATAAAATAAAAAAAGAGAAAGAGATAGAGAAATTTTAGCAAACATAGGAGGGATTGTAAAAGAAATTTTAAAACAGTTTGTATGTGTATCGGGGAGACTCATATCACAGATTTGAATCATTTCAATTGGTCCAAGTGGTTCTTGCAATTCCATTAAAAAAAAGTAGCCTACAGATGTCCAACTGAAAATTGGTTCAAATCGATTCTACCCTATATATATGCACACTTTAGAAAACATTTTTAAAAATGTGATTTCGGTATAGGCAATAATAAAATGTGTAATAATTATTATCATTAGCCTTTAAATATGCATTTAATTTTCTGGTGACATTTCTTTTTATTGAGAGGTCAATTTTACGAAGAATGCATCGACGAATGAATCAAGAAACCCGATTCTACATTAGATATACATAATGTTTACTGCAGGTGAAACATATGTCTACCTATATATATATATACACCAACCTAGATATATATTTACTTGGCTCTTATTTCATCCGAACAGTCTAGTAAAATTGAACATAACTCTACTGCGCAGAAAGAAACGCTGGGAAAACAGAAGATAACTTGGCACTTGGCAATGAATCAGAATAACGAGACTCTTACATCAGCTTCTCTTTTTATGAATGCACTTAAAATCGTGCCAATATCTGGTAACATATTGATGTAGAAAACGGATATATAGATCTCGGTTTATGATAACATAAAATATATTTGTTTTGCATTTTGTGTATTTTTAGCATATCAACAATACTAAAATTTTGCAAAGACTTTCGGTTGCAGTTAATAAAAAATAATGTGGAAGTTTCCAAAGAATGCCGTTTCTCCTATATATACAAGAACAAAAGCTTTTGAATATAATGAGTAGATCTATGGCATGAATTCCACAATACTATTTTATTTTAAAGAAAGCTGATAACCTGCCAAATCTGCAGAAATAAGGTACAATTTCTAGGCATGAATTTATCCTTATTGTATTAAAACTTGCTTTTGATTTATTGTAATGAATTGCATCAGCAAACAATACTTTCATTTTCTATATAGGCATATTGTGATGTGTCGGTTTATTAACGAAATCGAATTTAACACGTCTTATAAAATTCAAAATGTCGACATGCTCGTCGTGGTAAAATCGTCCCCGTTGGACTACTGGTCAATATGACACGATACCTGAACGTGATTTTGACTCAAATCTTACATTATCATGTTTTCTTATCATTCCGTAATTTTGTTATTGAGAAAATAACATATGCCTGTGTACTAAATCAACTGAACGAAAGTCATCTCAAAAATGAATTAATGTACTCAAGCAAAGGTCATTTATATTTTACACCCACGGGGATATTAAACTAAATCTGTATTAATGTTTTAATCTGTTTGACCTCAAACACTTCCTTCTGAAATCGCCCTCGCTGCTTGTTCAATGCACAAAGACACTGTTATACTCTATTGAAAAGTTTGAATTTTTTAAACTATTAAATACCAATGAATTTCAGATCTAGTTTATCATTTTCTATGCTAAGATTTATGTCTAAGTTTTATTACATTGTGGCAATGAACTCACTCTCATTCATTTTATAGAAAGTTTAAGTATCAGTCTTGATTAATTTTAAAATTAAAAAAAAAAACATTACTTAATCAAAAATTATGTTGACAGAATTTATATTTAGATTTCAAATCTACTAGAAGTATGTATGTATATTGAACTATGTTGCAGAATGTTATTCGTAGTTTTAGAGTGGTTTTCAGATCTACTATAATTATTTCCATGCAATATATAACAACAATTCTAGATCTACATTAACAATGTTTTCAGAGTATATTTATTCCTTGAAATATATTAACAACAACTCTATGCCCTTTATTGATAATAAAATTATTCAATGGCATGTATAAACAATAGGTACTCCATGTTGACAGAGTTTTTCAGACCTTTGGGCAATGAAGTATTAGTTAATGAAATGTTAACAATTCTATGCTCTACATTAACAATGTTTTCAGAGTATATTTATTCCTTGAAAGATATTAACAACAACTTTATGCCCTTTATTGATAATAACATTATTCATTGGCATGTATAAACAATAGGTATTGCATGTTAACAGAGTTTTTCAGACCTATTAGGCGATGAAGTATTAGTTACTGAAATGTTAACAATTCTATGCTCTACATTAACAATGTTTTCAGATCAACTAGAATTATTTAAGAAATACATATGGTTTGAGAATCAATGTACACTACATACAAACAAATAGAAACATAGCGAGGTGAACGTTCTGAAGTAATTATCTGTAATAGTGAACTATAAAATAGCCGCGTGGTAATAGATTGACCTGTCATACCAGGTGAAAGACATAATTTGTGTAAAATGTTATATAGTTTTATATCTACGCCAGGTCAACACTGTCTAATTATCTAACAGTCAAATAATAATATTGATGATAGCTATTCGGTTATTTTAGGACACTGTCCAATTTCTGGATCCTGTTTTGTATGATTGACTCAAATAGCTTACCATGCTCTCCTAGTATCTAATTATTCCACAAAACTGTGAAAGTAAAAGAAAATTGTCTTTCAAATTACGGTGAAGAAGTCTTTGACCATCTTCGTTTGATATCAATATGTATGAATGGCAGGCATCTAAAACATTGGCAGAAGAATTTCAGATCACAGAGGGGCAAGTATAATGGTTACCAGAACCATGTAAATCGATTGAGCTGTTAACCTGTTAAATATAATGTGAATAATCCACGGTAATCATACTATACACCTTATTTTCACAATTCAATGATTTATCTACTTCTGATCTATGAGTTATCACCCTTGACACAGTCTAACTGCAAAAAATAAGATAAAAGGATGAGATTTTTTTTTTTAATCTAATCTGATAAATGGATCTCAAATCTTAGTAAGGTTTTATTATTTCTTGAGGGTGTCGACACAGCTTTCACAAACTGAGTAAACAATTTATCTTGAAAAATGACGAACACAATACAATAAAATGTAAGGTGTATTAAGTTTATACTTTTAACTTCATGCATGTGAGTCTTTTATAGGAGACAGGTCGTTGATTTTGTTTTCGTGTAAGAGATACATGAAGGGATGAGACTGAAAAATAATTTGCTGAGCTAGCAAGCCGGCCGGTTTCCTGTGGTAAAATGTCACTGTGAATTGTTTAATGTACAAAGTAAACCTAGTCGTGGGTTAAATATAGTGTATGTTAATTCAAGGGGGGATTTAAACACCCTGAAAAAGTCAATATACACCGCCTGAATATAGATCCTTCTATACTCGGTTACCTGGCCAATGTTTGTCTTTTATAAAAGAGCGATTAAGATCTATCAATGAATTCAGTTAATTTTAGACTTTTCTTTTTCTAACAAAACATTTACTAAATATTAATGAATTTCTTGTAATAACACACCTATCGGGTATATGGGATGAGTTTATAACCGGAAGTGTATTTTGGCTTTACTTGAAAACTACAAAACCTGACGCGTGTTTAGGTACATGACTATTGTTTTATACCAATCCTTCTTTCCTTCCTTCTTCAATATTTGAATATAAGCCAAATATTCAGCTTTTCGTGTGTTCAGTTTATTTTTGAATAATACCTATATAGGCTACAAAAAGTTCCACTAAACGTGATATATATGGCCAACTGGTCCCACCTGCCTGATTCTAGGTTCCCAAACTTTTTTCAGTATGGTCAGTTATTAAATGTAAAGTTAATAGGATATAAAGAACGAGGATTGTCTTATATCACATAACTATCATCCTCAATGAAAAAGGATATAAACAAGGACGTGATGTAACTCTTTTATTTAATTGTTCACAAACTGAACGTCGAATGTAGTGACAATCTCTTATACTCTAGTTAAAGAACTCTCAATCTTATTCAGTTATACAAGAATCGGAAATCGACTAGGTCTTTATGTTAACTAGTTAAAGAACTCATTCTTATTCAATTGTACACGAACTGAAGCGTCCTATTTTCATGTTGATTTCTCTGATCTGAAATAACTAGTTTTATCGTTCATATGTGATAACGATTTTGTCCCTACTTTTGACAGTTAATGTCACAGCTAAGATTGAATAATTTTTATTAGCTCCAAAAAATTCCACATCACAGGACCGACGCAATATCTAGATCCTTACGTACACAGTAAAAGACAACTTCAACAATATAAGTTTGTTAAGGCTTTACCCGGGTGAGCGAAGTGAAGCCTTTAAATCATATATCACTGAAAATGGAGCTTTAATGAAATTAATGCGCGAAACTGCCACAGGACCCTGTCATCTTTGGCAGGGTAGTATTTCTTTACATATGGCGAAAATTAAGTTCTTTTAGATGTCATGTACAATGTTTATCCTTTAACGAATTTGAATATAGACATAAGCTCACTTATTAAAAATTAACCTTAGATAAAAAAAAAATAAAAAGTTATTGTGGTTATTCGTTAATTGGTCGAGAACATTTTGCCATAGTAATATATGAAGATTGTTTTATAATCATATTGGAAATATTTTGTACTTCCTAGAACAAAATTTCTATAAATAATAAGTTGAAACACAATAGGTCTTTTGTTTCTTGTAAAGGTGAATGACTTGTATGAAATCAGGTAATTAAATAAAGAACTTACAGTGAATGAACAAATATTGTTGGGTCGTTTGTCCTAGTTTTAAACAAGGGTGACCCACCACCTGACTATATAAGACAAACCGGTCGTCTTAAACCGATGGAAAACATGAAAGCAGGAAGGGATGTTTTTATATGCTGTATTGTTTTCCTTTTCTACTATAATATCTTCATTGGGTTATTCATATCTGTTTAATGACGGATATAATTAGCTTGGTGCACCAAGATTAAAATTAAATTAAGCTTAACGACCACGCATCCCCTTAGCCCCCACACCCCACAACTTTCTCTCTTTGACCGCGCCACAAGGTATCACAGACTAGAAAGCGCGAAAGCATCCACTGCCGCCAGATTCCCTCTGAAATGTGAACAATTAGATATTTTGTGGGTTAGTCACCTATTATTTATTGACCTATGTTTATTAATCTATATTAAAAGACTTTCATATTATTTATAATATAGGTTACCTGGATCTATGAAAATATTTATAGATCGTGTCTGCGCCTGACCTCATTCTTGAACCAATGAGTTCAAAGTCTATGGTTATATTAAGTAAATGAACAGGAGCCATTTGTGGCACAGGGCATGCTCAATCTCATGTTTATAAAAGTATAAATCGGTTTATAGGGTTGTACCACTATTTCATGTCATAGAACTATAGGGTCATAGTGGTTATAGAACTATCAGATCACAGTGGTAATGGAACTATAAGATCATAGTAGTAATAGAACTATAAGGTCATAGTGGTAATAGAACTATAAGGTCATATAGTGGTAATAGAATATAATCATATTAGTAATAGAACTATAAGGTCATAGTGGTAATAGAACTATAAGGTCATAGTGGTATAGAACTATAAATCAAAATTATTTAATAGAACTATAAGTCATAGTGGTAATAGAACTATAAGGTCATATAGTGGTTATAGAACTATAAGATCATAGTGGTAATAGAACTATAAGGTCATATAGTGGTTATAGAACTATAAGATCATAGTGGTTATAGAACTATAAGATCATATAGTGGTTATAGAACTATAAGATCATAGTGGTTATAGAACTATAAGGTCATATAGTGGTTATAGAACTATAAGATCATAGTGGTTATAGAACTATAAGGTCAAATAGTGGTTATAGAACTATAAGATCATAGTGGTAATAGAACTATATGTAAAATGGTCTATTTGTAGATTTGGTCATTTTGGTGTTTCAGAATGATTTTGACGTTTTCTTGGAAAGTAAATTTCAAAGTATCATAGTACCATGACGACTGGGTCTAGTTATTTAAATCTGTGGTCATCCTTCGTATCTAAATGCCAAAATGCACTATATTTAGCACCATTCAAGCTTTCGTTCGTGAATAACACTCGAAAACGTGCTGATTTACAACAATTTGAGTATTTGGGATATCCTGTTTATTGAGAATGACGCATAGTCCGCAATTTATACTGACATAATTCAATCGGCGTTACTATGTTAGAAAAACTAGCTGCGTCTGAAAGATTAAAACAGTTTGGACCTTTTCAGATTGCCAATAATAATTATGGTAATGTCTCTTTCGGAATATCAGTCATTTTTCTCGTACACGCATAATATACACGTTACATTCTATGCGATCACCTACAAAAAAGCAATATGTGATTTTACCTTTTGAGGGGGATATGATTAGTAATTATTGAAAATCAGTAAATTGAAACGCATATATTGATATAATTATAACTGTAAAAAAAACTATTCTTGAATCATGTCAGATAAATTAAAATCTGATGAAATCATACATTTTCTGTGAATGTGTAAATATGAGTGTGTACACGTAGAAGATCACCTGATCCAAGACCGTTACTAATATATCATAACCATCTGGTAGCGTGTTTATTGATATATCAACGTGTACTTTTTGTCTTTTATTCATTGTGTTCTTTTGACGTGTCTTACATTGGTTGAGGTGTGGTATGACACGGATCTCGAATAATCTAACTATTAATAGTAATATTTCAAATGAATTGGAAATCCTAATAAATACTTCCTATTTGTATGAAGTGGGTTTTTCCTTTTATTCACTATTTCGTCATTTAGGGCTATTACAGTTTCGTATAGCCTTCAATCAGAAAATACTCGAGCCATGAAAACTGTAGTGTATATTGCGTCAAGGCGTTTTTTTTTATGTCTGGTCGACATCCAAAATCGTTCCTGCAATTATTTCCGCGATGTTCATCACACGGAACACCGAAGTATGCGGAAACTGCATGTTGACGAACTCTGAAAGAAATTTTCCTTTCTCTTTTGTTGATTTGTTATTATCAATATTAGCGTCATATCAGTGTGACATTAATGTTGCTAAACTAAATAACAGACAATCACAAGATACAAATAAATATCAACAAATCATTAGACTACACTGTCAAGGTGAATGTTTTACCTTTCACCGAATTCTTTATTCTATCTCTGACGTAAACTATACTTGATAATCAGGTCTGCTGATGAGAATTTCGGTTTTACACTCAAAACCATAACATTTATATACGTGTATTCACCGATTTTCTAATACAATTTGGACTTAAACACCTTTCTGCCCATCGAGACCACATTTACATTCATAGACATACCTGAATAAATTCCTTTATTGATATAGATATCCATTTGATACCTTTTTACAATAATATTGACATTCTTCCACAATGTTGACAAAAACAATTTGTACATCATTCCTACACTAAAATCAAAATATATGATCATTACTCTTAAATTGTTACTGACACAGTTGAACATCAAACTTCATTGATGAAACCAAGGAAAACAATTTTTAGTTTCTCACAATGCAATTGGTATACTTGAACAGCATTCTTAAAGTGGTAACTACACTTACACTAATATTTAAACAAATGATTATCGTATTTACATTGATATGTACATACCTGAACATCATGCATTTCATATTTGATATTTTGAACATCATTCATGCATTGATATTGACATAATTGAACATGATTCTTATATATAAAGACATAAGTATCAGAACACCATATTTGCATTGACACATAAATGGAAGCATTCTTACAATGATAAAAATTTATCAACATCATTCTTACATTTAAAATGAAACTGGCCTCTATCACATAATAAAAGGCCTTGAAGAATAACTATAAACTTTTTATCTAAAGGCATTTATAAATAAAATATCCTCCTTCGGCACGTATTAGATTATATAATCAGCATTTAGAAAATTCTATACGATTGATACATATAATTAAAGAAAAGCCTGAAGCAATATTCATCTGATTATTCAAATGACACTGTATAACTTTAAAAGGATATGAAGAACCCCGGGTGTTACAACAAGGGCGGAAAGTTTTAAAATTTCAAACTGTGATATATCGTTGTGTCAATCATTTTGAAATCTTTATGGGTAATATATGTTTTAAATGTCCGCTTGTTCACGTATGTGGCAAATTTAAGTTATAACTGTCCTTGACCTAAAAGTAGGATAAATTTCTACTTGTCAAGGTATTTACCTCTCTATCTTACCATTCAGTCGGTATCGAGGCATATTCATTAACTTACTTGATAAATCAAGGTTATCATGTTTACTTCTAACTTTTAACAAGTCGGGTGATTTCTATTCTGATAACTTAGTACAGGTTTTTTTTTTAGAAAAGATATTTTATTCAATGTTCTTCATTCATTTTCCTTCATTATTTATTCTAAATTCGTATCTCTTAATATGAACGTTAAAATGAACACTAAAAGATAGAACACGTCACTATTGTTTGCAGAGAAATGGGATTCAAAACTTATGCTTTATACCTTTTTGCGAGATGTACTTAAATTCCTATGCCTTCAAGAAGTAATGCTTCGCTTAGGGTTAAGAGATACAAAACTTCTGTTTTATAAATGTTATCACGAGGCACCATCATTATCATTACCGTACTGTTTTACAGAGTAGTGTAGATATAATAAATGTACTTCTGTTATATAGGGTAATGTTTTTGTGAAATATTAAGTTTTCTATTTTATGGTGTCAGGTTATTGTGAAATATAATATTCTGTTTTACAGAGTCAACATATCATTAATACTGCTGTTTAATAAAGTAGTAAGAGTAATGTTATCATGAAATATAATACATCAATTTTAAAGAGTAATGTTAACATAAGATGTAAATCTCCTGTTTTTTAGGGTAATGTTATAACAGTCCTGTTTTATAGAGTAATGTTATCATAAGATATTAACTTCTGTTTAAAGAGTAATGTTATAACAGTCCTGTTTTATAGAGTAATGTTATCATAAGATATTAACTTCTGTTTAAAGATTAATGTTATAACAGTCCTGTTTTATAGAGTAATGTTATCATAAGATATTAACTTCTGTTTAAAGAGTAATTTCTAATAACAGTCCTGTCTTATAGAGTAATGTTATCATAAATATTAACTTCTGTTTAATATAATATTCCTGTTTTATAGAGTAATGTTAACATAAGATATTACACTTCTGTTTATAGAGTAATGTTATCGTAAGATATTCAAATTCGTATTTTATTGATTTCATGTTAACATGAACTATAATATTCCGTTTTAGAGTAATGTAAACATAAGATATATCACTCCGGTGTATAGAGTAATGTTATCGTGAGATATTAAATTCGTTTTTATAGAGTAATGTTATCGAAGAATAACTTTTTTTATAGTAGTCATGTTATCACTAAAATATAATATTCTGTTTATAGATTAATGTTAACATGAAATATAGCGCTGTTTCATAGTAATGTTATCGAAGATAAACTTCTATTTTATCGTGAGATATTAAACTGGTGTTTTATAGAGTTATGTTATCGTAGGATATCAAACTTCTATTTCCTGTTAACACGAAATATAATATTCTGTTTATAGATTAATGTTAACATGAAATATAGCGCTCCTGTTTATAAGTAATGTTATCGAGGGATAAACTGATGTTTTATAGAGTAATGTTATCGTAGGATATCAAACGGTGTAATGAAATATAATATTCCGTTTTATAGAGTAATATAAACAAAAATATTATGGCAATTCTCTCATGATATCTCCAAGTTGTTCAATAGCGTCATGAACCAATGCTTGTTTGAGAGTAATGCTATATGGAATACAATATTTCTGTTTACTTAAGCACATAACACCCGAATGATAATTCTGTTTGGGTACACTGGCTTAAAAGTAGGGATATGGATTTCTTAGTAGGGTGTATTTGGCATTGATAAAGTACTTTGGCTTATCACATTTAATCTTTAACACTAAAGCAATTACTGCTAAAGGGCTATTGTTGGTTAAAATGAAAATTTTTACGACTCTCGTAGAGGTTTACAGCCAACAGCATTGTCAGCATATCTATGTCCAGGCAAGTGCCCAGTGATTCAATCTTGGATCCAATAAAACAAAAGAAAACCATATTTAACTTGTAAAAAATAAAACATTTTATTCGCTATGAACATTTCACAACGCTTACTTAAAATTATTTAATTCAAACATTACTTGCCACCGATTTCTATTGATTTATCTAATTTTGTCATGGAAATGACAAATCAAATACCCTGAGATCGGTAGGACAAGGTTTAATTCTGGGACTGCAGTAGTCCCAGGTTTTTTCCATGTTATAATTTCAACTTGGCACAAAATTAAATTTATATCCATGGTCTTACAAGTGCCACTAACACAAGTTCAAAACATGGTACAAAGCACCTTGATTCAACATAACAAAAATAGATTATAGGGCATTACATTTTACACAATTGCTCTGCTTAATTCATAATTTAGTCAATGGACACCAATTAAAACATAAGCAATTGACAATCTACAACTTATATTGTTATAAACACCATATAAATGCCCTTAAAATCCAAATACAGTAGAAAGACTGGGAGAAGCGGTATGAAAATATACATATACATTCATCAAAATATAAGAGGGTAGAAATATATTTTAATTCTGAATTTCGAAATTATTTTCAGATTGACCTCCCAATCTTTCTACTACAGTATGACAAACATTGAAATGATAACAGATGAAACCGTTCATGCTGCACTTTAAATGCTACTTATAAAAATTCTGAACAAAATGGAATTTTATAATATGGAAATGTCCAAAAATTTGTATTTCAGTTTAAAATTGGGATTTTTAATATTAATTTGGAATATAAATACAAAAGTATAAAACCCTGTGGTTTATTCTTTTCTGAGATTCCGACATTTTATAATAATTCTATTATGAAATATCTTTTAAAGGCACACATTTTCCTTGGATTGATGCAACATCAGCACTATTATAATGTTAGTTGTAACAACATATTGTTTGTTTGGCATTAAATACACGTATTCATATCACAGTTAATTTGAGACAATATTTCTATTGTTCTCAGGTTAAAGTCAACATTCAAAGTTCTTTCTCTTACAACTCCATTACATTATGGCTGTATTTGTGTTGTAAATCATATATTCACATATTATTACTGATTTTGAGCTATTGTTTTAGTTAACAGTCCAGTAGGAGACATAGTACAAACTTTTGATATGATTTCAATGAAAATTGATGGAAATGATACTTGAGTATATTATCTTTACAATATATATAAATTTTTATGGAATGATTCATTTTCGATTCAGATTCTTGAATGATAAGCTTTTTTTTGCGTCATTTAAGGGTTTAGAATGTGATGATTATGATGATGATTATACGAGGATTTCAAATGAAAATAACAAAAAATGATATAACAATTATGAATAAACTAACAAAAGCATGTTATATAACATGTGATCTTCTCATAGAGAAGAGGATGGAGCACTTAATAAGTTGACTCATTCTAGACTAGATTCTTTTTCCCCAACCATCAGTTATTAGTACCCATATTGCTCCTTATGAAAAATTATAATGAACAACTGAAGATATGAACATCTGAAAACAATTTTAAATGAAAACCTAAGCAGTATTAAAGTATAAAAAATGATGGAGGTGAACAAAATGCCATGTTTTTTTCCTATAAACAATGACAAAATACTGAACTCTGCCCATTATAATATATTATATATATTTTTTCCCTAGTATTATTTATTATGTGGTATTTTTTTTACTTTTGAAAGACCTGGTTACTATTATTTGTAGATATGACTTGCTGTATATTACTATTAGTTTTGTTTTTATATAATCTTGATAGTTTATGACCAACTTCCAGAACTAGGGAATGACACGCTATCTCCACTAGTACTGGAACCAAACATGTGTTTATCTTGAAAGGCGACACGTCTCTGGGCTAGACTTGAACTACCAGGTGGTGATAACTTCATGGCGTTATCAAATACGTCTGGGTCAATACTGTCATCGTCTTCCTCACTGATATCCCGTTCATCACCCACATAAAATCTTGGTGTCTCATTTATCATCATATGTTGTTGCATCATACGGTGCATTGATATAGCCGTCTCTGCAAATGATTCCAAATCTTTGGTACTATTATTTCTGAAAGTAGAAAAATGAATATATTTTGATGTGGTTACCATATATAATCCTCATTTAAAATGTATTAAAGCAAGTCAAGTGAACCTATCATTAGCAACATTTGACATAAAACACACACCTTGTAAGCACTTGTGGAGTAGCAAGTGGGGTAGCAGCTGGAGGCTTGGAAATCCAGTGATGGTCTAATACTTCAGCTGCTGAAAATCTGTATCTAGGATCTCTGACCAGAAGGTGTCGAATCAGATCACGAGCTGACTCAGAAATACAACTCCATTCTGTATCTGGGAAATCAAATGTTCCTTGTTGAATACCTAAGAAGAGGCTTTCTTGACAATCTCCACAAGGTTCACCATGTTCCCATCCACAGTCTTCACCACACTGACCATAGAATGGAGGATAGCCACATAACGTAATATACCTGAAATAGCAATGAAAATATTGATTCAGACACAAGATACATAATGCTTACAAATTTGCATACAAGGATATCTGTTTCTATTGGATAGACAGGAAAACAGGATGTACAGTATAAGTGACATCATGGGTGACAATTATTACAAAAAATTTCTAAGAAACAGGAAGAGCTAGATTGAATTTATAGCTATATAAGTTTATACTTACAATATGATTCCCAAACTCCATAAATCACATTTTTTGTCATATGAGAAGGATTCACCAATCCAAGCATTTACAACCTCTGGGGCCATGTATTCTGCTGATCCAACAGGTGTTAGTAACTCTGGTGTTTTAACACTGTCAGCATCTTGGTCAGAAGATAATGGTACACCACTAGCTAAATCAAAATCACAAATTTTAACTGGAACGATCTGAAATAATAATAGAAAGGAACATGTTAATTTTTTTTTATTATAAGTGAATGCAATACAGACAGAAATTGTAACCTCGGCCAATGCCTTTATGAGACTATGTTCTTCGGTCAGCCTGTAATCCAAAAATTTTAATATAGATTTTAAAAGAAAACAGAAATTTTTCTACCTGATCCTTCTTAAGACAAAGAATATTTTCTGGTTTGAGATCACGATGAGCAATTCCTTTCATGTGAAGAAAATCTAAGGCTTTAGCAATATCTCGTATAACCAAACTAGCTTCCCTTTCTGTCAGATGACCTCGTCTTTCAATATTGGCTAATAATGTTCCACCTTCCATTTTCTCAAATACTAGGTAAAAACTGAAAGAAAAATATATTAATTTAAGTTTTCCTTCTTTTTAATATTTTTAACCAAACCTCAGTATGTTATAAAAAAATATTTGGCAAATTGCCATTGAAAAGGTTAAGTTGACTCTCTTCCACAATTAACTTTCTAAGAGTAAGATATCACAATAAGTAATAAATTACTTACTATTCTTCTTCTTCAAAATATTCCACCATATTGAGAATATTTTCATGACCTTGGCAGGTGTGGAAGATTTCGATTTCTTTGAAGACTTTACTTCGAGATAAACTACTTTTCTTTTCTATAACTTTCACTGCATATTCTTTTTTGTTAGCCAAGTTTGTAAAGGTTTGTACTGCAGCATAAGCACCATGCCCTAAAACTTCCCCAGTAGCGACATATAAATCTAAAAAAACCAAAACAACAAAAATCTTAGGCCTATTGTAAATAAAAAATATTTGGCATCCATTCAATATATTCAAATAACAACAATGCATATGACTTGGAAAATAAACTGTTAAATACCTACCATTAAATCTTTTCACCGGAATGTCTGCAGCTCTCCTTTTTTTCTTTCGGTTTCTTGTCTGTTGTGCTGGTGGTGTATTGTTGTTAACAAAATCTGGGAAGAAACATTCATTATCCATGGTCAGACAATTGTCGAGTTCCAAACTATTGGGTCGGCTCAGCCGTGTTGGTATCTTTTCATCAAACTAAAAATACAAAGTTTAAATCATGACATTATGTGGTTTTCTTTATATTTTTATATGCCTGCAATATAATATACATTTATTAGTAACCTACCACTGCACAACTAGTCAGTTAGCTAAGAAACTTAAGAAAAAAAATATAATATAATGCAACACACCTGGGTATTTGTTAGTTTCATTTTCACGATGTAAGAACAGAATTTAGTTTTCAATAAATAGAATAATCAAAAACAGATTACTACTGTCCAGGTATGTCACCCAACTATCTAAAAATAGAACTTATGTGAGGACACTAACAATAGGACCACCAAAGTCAAGGCCGCAAGTATCAAGAGCAAGAAATACTACACTAAAGCTACTCTTGTCCTCGGGCACATCTGGTTGGATAGTGACCACGTTAGCAGTTTCTCTGAATTTATACCTTGACTGTAATTATCAATAGAACAGCTGGAAAATATCCTAATTTGAGAGATAAGAAACGGTCTGATTGATAACAATGGGTAGCGTTATAGAACAAGACTTAACAAGGTCATTTGGAGTAAATATTGACATTGACACTTTCAAAATGTTATTCAATGAATCGAGTAATTAAAATACCTTTTGAAAACAGTAAAGTGCAGCCAATTGTCATAGAACTGCAAGGAGGTAGAAAGCATTACAATACCACACTAATGACTAATGCACTTTTAGTATTAGGTGTTAATTACTGTATTATTTAGGAATTAAAGAAATTTGCAACGCTTCACTTGTGACCGGCTTCTTTCTGTCTACAAGTAACGTGAAATAGCTGCAGCCCGAATATCCAAACAAACAATTCTATTGGTTGATATTTATGCCAGGGTATATTGGTATGATGTAATGTTATTAATGATTGGTTATATTCTAGACCACTAGTCATATGACCAATAAATAACGACATGCCTCATATAATACCAATGTTAATCATATACACAAACTCCATTAAGTAGTACTTTTAAAATGAAATATGACAATAGTATAGGGATATTTACAATATGCGGTGTTGGCAAAACGCCAAAAACAAACACAAGTCAGAGTGCACTAAACAGCAGTCAGTGCCGACGGTTTCCTACATTTTAAAACTTATTTTAACATTATTACGTCATTGGAAGTTTCCATTCAAATTTCGAATCTTTGTTAAAAACGTTTGTTGCGAATCATCAAAATTTACAAGCACTAAACATTGCCATGTCAACTATTTAAAATAAAACAATGACCATATACTCAAGCCATTCGAGGTTTCAAATTTTCTCAGTAATGCAAAAATTGTCATTAACATACTAGATCTAGAATTTTCTGTCTAAGGTTAAACTGACATTATTAAAATTTTGTATAATTTTAAAACTAAGCTCATTTGAACTTAAAATAATTAACAAATTCTAAATGTTGCCATCAGCATGTCACTTTCAATTAAAAACGTGAATAGAGTAGAATAAAAAAAGAATAATATTTAGATATGACGTCAGATTACATTACAGCCAATAATGATCCGCTATCAGCTGTTGAAGTTATAGAAATATAACATCTACCATCAACATTGGCCGCAAACCCACCAAATACAACCGAATTTACCTATATGATTATTTTGGGTTACTATCTTTTTGGGGTTTTAAATCATTATCAAATACTCAGATAGCAAAAATACAGAAAACCGTGAATGAATGACGATCGAAACTAAGAGTGAGATAAGCCCCAGTCATCTAAAAATAGTAACAGCTATGTTATTGTTGATAACGGACCTGCCTTGGCGTCTATTTGACGGCAATAAAAGTTAACAATACATCGTGTAGTGTTATCAAATGAACTTAAATCAAATCTAATAAATCTCAACTTCATTAAAATGAAGTTTTTTTGGTAATTGATAAATTTAATTTTCTTACCATTTTCATTGTAATTTGTATCTTTAGTTAATTCAACCGTTGTTTTAAACAGATGACAGCTAAAAATTCCTAATTATCACACTGGTGTTTTATTATAAATAATAAAACAAAGGCAAATTATCTCAAATACACAAATTTTTCCTTTATCCTATCACACAGTCCTTATCACTCAGGCCGAACGGCTTCTTTCTTACTTATACATCAATCTAGACCATTGTTCAAATGATTTCCCTATGACAGTGAACGAAGCGCTCTCATAGCCTTTATATCAACCATAACATCAGCACGCGACGTGGAGATGACTCATGTTTCTGATAATATACTTTGAACCCTTGACCTCATATTTCAACCAATCAAAATGTATTTATTTCGTGGCGTGGACAATGTTTACATCATTTTATTCCCTGGCTTCAATTTTATAATGCAATAATCAGGCAAGACAGCTCACAATGCTACGTGTCAGTTACTGCATTATGTTCCAGAAACATCCATGCAACAAAACATACTAAATTCATCACCTACCATTGCAAACTGTTCAAGATTTTCGTCTTTTACTCTACATTGCGAGTCAATGTCTCCATTTCTTTTCGTTTTCAGGCCTCCGACTAAGAAGTGTTAAAACGAGGCTGCATACATTAACCTGCTTTATTTATTCAAATTAGGTGCGGACAAATTGTTTACCTTTATTTTGGTATAATATCCCCAACTATCCATAAGTCCTAATTTTAATTATTTGTTGTGATAAACAGTAAAATATTTTTTCTTTGTACCAAAAATAAAAATAAAAACTTGGCATGAGAAACTCGGCATACGGAGAATTGAAAAACTTATTCGTTTCGCATCCGGAAGTTAGAATATGTTTCGATGATCAAGGCACAATTTAGAAAAACGTGAATTGTTCCAAAAGAATTAAAATGGATCTACCAAAACCACCCGATGGTTAGTGTTTTCATTTTTGGTCTGGCACTGTTTCAGTATCGTTGAAAATTGCTGTGAGTTAACAGCACTCATTACTAAGTCATATTGCAACGTTTTGTGTCGATATCGCTATTGAACGTACTCTAACTCCGGGTGCGATGCAGCAATAGGGGCATAGCGGCATGACATTAACGATTGATTAACAGTTATTTCGAAGTCATATTGCAGCGTTTTGTGCCGATATCGCTGAATAGTGGCATGTCGTTAACAATTGATTAAGCATAGTAAGGGGTGTGTGAAAATTGCTGTGAGTAAGCAGTAATCATTACTAAATCATATTGTCACATTTTGTGTCAATATCGCGATTGCAAGTAGGGCCTACCCCAGGTGAAATGAAGCAATAGGGGCATAGCAAGGTAACTTAAGCGATTGAATGGATCAGTCTGAAATTTTTTTTGAGTAATCATAATACATTACTCTGTTGTCGCATTGTAAATTTTCAGATCAATATATATGCGTCAAATGGCAAAAATTGACAAGGTTCATTATCTCATATCAACTATGCATTATTCACTACTAACTAGGCCTAGTAACTAGGCTACTGGTATTCAGTTTAAGCATGGTACCGTTTTTGACATTGAATTGTATATGATATTAGATCTACTCTACTACATAATAACTACACTTGCAACAATAATAGTAAAACTCACAACAATCAATGTGAACAGACCCTACATATTTCCATAAAACAGACACGCCATTTTCATTAGATGCAAGATAAAAATATGGTGTAAGGCTGAAGAAGGGTGATATGAGAATAAAATTCCAAATAATATTATAAGAGCCCTGGCTTAGGCTACTGACTACTAGATCTAGGGACTAAAACAGTTAGCAGATAAACATACAGGTTTAAGTTAATAAACTGACTATCTTTTTAGGTTATTATACAAAGGATTTACAATATATTGTCAGATTCGAGATGTACACTACGCTATGAATTTTTCAAATTAGGTCACTTTAACGCCAATGGGAGGGTTGAGACACTTAATCTATGACCTTGAAAATTAGGTCAAATAATGTTCATTATATTGTTAAAATGTAGGTATTTTTTAATTTGTCCTTCTTAAAAAATTCACAGAGACATTTGTACTTAAACAAAACATATTTGTCACATCTTTAACAGTTTATGTTCTAAGGTTGTCGAAATAGGTCCATAATTGTCAGCAATACTAGTATATATTGATTTTAATGATAAGTAATAGGAATAATAGGATACTAGAAGTGTTCAGTGACCTCTTTGACATCTTCTGACTTGTTTGTGAAACAACAGGTGTCTATCTCGATTTGAATATTACAAAACATTCTGTACACATAGACTCATCCATAAGGCATCTAGTTCAAAAGACAAATTCTCTCATTTGTGTTAGCTTTCAAGAAGTCAATGCATCAATAAAAAGATTTGCAGATGTTAACAACTTAATAATATGTTCACAATATTTTCCGTCTTCTCTTATTTTTTTACCATCAGAGTAATAAGCCTCAGTTTACTTAATTTCACAAAAGAAGTAGTAGTAGGCCTACTATACTTATTGATAAATGCACTCAGAATGTGTGAGATAAAATAATTATTATTACATGTGTATGCTTATAATACTAAAGCTAATGCAAAGTTAAGACTGACCGCAGCTTGGGCATAGGTTCGCCATACACAATTTTATTCACATTTACTATGTAAGCTTACATAGATTCCAAAGAAGAATTCTGCAATTTCACTCCCTTCATTAGTTTTCAGTGACTGTAGCAAAATAGTCAGAAGCCTGCAAAAATGGAGTGGATCCTCTTTTACTAGTGTAATTCCATCCAACCTGCTAGTTAGTGAAAATGAGAGCTGTTGCAGAGATAATAAGATAGGAGATAGATCCTATACGGTTTTTGTAGGTTGGAAACCTGTAACCGTTCATAACTCTGGTTTCTTAACAGTCGATAATTCTAACTTAGAGAGTGAAAGTGGAGTGTTTATAAATTTGGGATTTCGTAGCACTTAGACGACCAATTTGGGAAAGAGTTGAGTGATGGTGCTTCCACGATGTTTGATGGTGGATGATTTGTTATATGGTTAGATGGTAGATAAAACAAAAACACAATACCTGAAACTTTAACTTTGATTTGGATTTAATTATCACATCCAACATATTGGTTGTAGATTAAAATCAATATATGATTTAAAAAGAGAATAAAAACATTGATGTTATCACACTGGTTGTAAGCATAAAAATCGGTGATTATAGTTTTGGTCAGTTATTTATAAGGTTTAGTGAGTAGTATTAGAATATTCTAGAGGTTGTAAGTGGTTGAATTATAGTAAATACTATTCACTACTGGTTAATCTGCTTTCAATACTATTAATAAATAACCTGATAGATAGATTTAGTGAAATGACATAAGAGGACATTGGTGTATATTCATTTGAAAGTGAGTCACTGATCAGTACTAACACATTAATATTACCAACACCAACTCTAGAGTGACCTGTTTCACTCAAATTATTCCCTGTCTTAATCCAGATCTATTTATTATATATATGTTTGTACTAGATCTAGTCATTGTCTTATTTATAGGTTATTGATCAGCAAAATGTTTGAATTTGTGAGTCATTTGACTGGGTGTTCCTTTGATTCATGACATAGTGGATTATTAAGCATCAGCTTATATATCTTGTCAGAAGGTTGGACTGACATGACATCACTGAGCAATATTTCTATTAATTGCACTATTTAACTGAACCTATTTGATTTTCTTCTGGAAAAAGCTATGTGTAGCTATTAGATATAATTAAGGTATTACTGTGTTTTAGAAGAACATAAGATTTTTAAATTTTTAACCTGGACAATCAGAGCATATATTCATCAGTAGATAAACCTGCTGCCATAAATAACATAACAGAACCCTTATATAATCTGATAGAATTATCCATAAAAAAACAATTGATAATTAAAAATGCACAACAAATTGATTAAGTGTTTTTCAATAATTATTCAGATTTATGAATAAGGTCCTTAAGTGATACAAGCACTTATTTTTTTATGAAATTGCAGGAACCATAGACTAAAAATTGAAATTGTGTAAATTGATTTTCACATATCATTTAATGTTTCAAAGAAAATTGATTCATTTAACCTTGAAATATAGGTGGCAGTTGGTATGATTAATTTGATTGATATTATGTTTATTTAATGTAAAAAACATAGTAATTAGTCTTATCTTGTCATCAATTGATTAATTAATACAACATTTCATTATACATTTCTTACATTTTGTAGCCTGCAGACAGCCCTGAACTATATCATTATCTACGATTCAATTTTCAATTTCTGATTGTCAAGAAATTTTAAATTTAGGTGTTAAAGTATCCTAAACCTGTTACTCTTCAACAAAATTAAAGAGAATCTGTGAACAAAGTATTCTTGGCTGAATAATTGAGCCAGCAAAAAAAATGTGCATGCATTTGAATTAACCAAAATGAAATAACCTTCATTTCTAATATCAAAGCACCTTTTTGGAAATAGTACAAAGACTGTGTGAAATCGAAAAGAGCTCATCTTAGCTGTGGAAATTTCTGATTTTCCAGATTCTAACACTAAAATGATTTGTATAATTTCAGATATAGAACAGAGAAACATTATAAACAAATTGGCTAACTTTGTAGCTCGAAATGGACCAGAATTTGAGCTTATGACCAAATCTAAACAGAAAGATAACCCAAGATTTCAATTTTTATTTGGTGGTGAATTTTTCAACTATTATCAGTATAAAGTCACCTCAGAGCAAGTTGGTAAGTTGTAGTATTTTTCTTAGATTATGTTTTGTATATCAAATTATGAATTCCTGAAATTGTCTTTCTTAACACAGAATTTCTCATTTCAAAAATTCATTGAAAGATCCTTTTAGAGAATGGTGGATGCCTATTCCTGATGTTATTATATTACATTACAGTGATAAAACAACAGCAACAGCAGCAATCATTATCTCAAGTACCACCATCATGGCAGTCAGTTCCAGGCAGCGGTTCTCTTGGTATCTTACCTCAAACTGGTCCCCCGCCACCTGGTGTACAACTCAACCCTGTTTTATCCCAACCACCATCTCAACCAGTCCCAGCACAACCAGGAATTCAACAACCATCAACAGCACCGCTGATACCTGGTGCACCAGCTTTAACTGGCACACTAGAGCAGCAGATAACCGCATTGCAACAGAATCTTAGTAAATTACAGAAAAGTAAAGATGAACAGATTCGACAGAGTGAAAGTAATTTAGCTGCTCAGTATCAGAATATGATACAACAACAAGGGGTAGGTTTATATAAATATTATAATAATCTACGTTTGTTTGAGATCATTCTGGGAATTGTGGTGGCTCAGTGAGTTAGATGCTAGCTTACTAACTTGAGGGCCAAGGGTTCAATTCTGGCAGAGGTCAAGATGAACTAAAAACTACTAAAGAAGGGTAAAAATCCTGATTTTAAGAAATACAGTAATCTGATTGGACCATAAAACTAAATTTAAAAACAATTTTGGTGATTGTTCAACAAGATGACGAGGACACTAAAATCATTTTACATCAAGTTTTCAAGAATAAGGCCCCAGGTTCTTATCTAGGTTGAAATATCTGAATATTTTTGTTATTGTATAGCCCCAGATAGATCAGTGTATAAAAAGTGCTAAAGAAAGCAGACTACAACAATTATCCGTCGAGTGTGAATTACCTCTAGAAGAATTAGATAAAGCAGTACAACCTATTATTGATTCCTGTACCAAAGATGGTATATTGGTAAGTATATATAGGTTTTTAGGATATAATAGTCTTTAAGTTTGACATTAATAGTTTGTTGAATATTTGTTCAAAAGTTTGTTTTTCATTGGCTAAAATATCTTCATTATCTTGTGAAGAATCCAAGCAAATTGGGCTTCTTAAGGTAATAAAATTTATATTTTGTAATGATGAAATCTCAAATCTCTAAACTGATTTTTCTTTATAGAATTGTAAAAACTGGATTATGCAGAAGAGTATGTCATTTCAACATTGTGAACTTATAACACAATATATTTTAAAAAGGTAAGCAAGCATCTCATTTTTATATAGTTTTTATTACATACAAAGATCTCAACACACTTTGATTATGATGGAATAGTTGGAAACAGCCTGGACGTAACTATAATTTGCCTTGTGTCATGTCATTAAAATAAGATGATTTGAATTTTTATTTCAGAATTATTGGTCCAGACAGCCAGTTTTCAGTACGTCTGCATCTGATATATTTAATGAATGATTTGTTGCATCATTGGTGAGTTATGCATTTATAGCAACCTCCTTGTACTTCCTAACATCTTCAGTTGTTTCTCCAGCTTTAAATTAAACTTGAAGCTTTTTCTCTTTTTGAACAACATATTATATATCTTCTCAGTACCCAATGTACTAACATGTTTCTAAAGAAAGAAAGAAGACAGGAGAAAACGGGAGTAATCTAACTATGTTTTGATTTCTGGTTTGAATATATTATAGTATGAGAAAAGGCCACAATGATCTAAAAGTGAATATAGAGAAGATTGTAGTACCAACATTTTGTACCACAATAAAAGATAGTGATGAGAAGGGTAAAGAAAAGTTATTAAAGGTGAGTACCACTTGACTAAACTTTTATAATATGTAACAGGTTCTACTCTACTAAGGGAAAACCCTTGGTTTATGTAAGTACATTAAAGAAGTCTTTGAAAAGCAAACATGATTTTTTGGTAATAAAACTTTTCAGAGGGTTACGAGGATTTTGTGTGGCATCTTTGACTGGATTGATGGCTATGTTTAAATTCTTATTAACTTTTTTTATTTGTTTGTTATTTTAGTTGTTAAATTTGTGGGACCGACATAATTATTTCAATTCAGATACTATTGAGGTATGTAGAATTTTATTATTAATAAAAGTCCTGAATGGTGTGACTTATTTACTCAGTTGCTTATCAAACATTGCAAATAGTGTGTGATTAGATTGATAAACAGTTTGAAATAATATAATATTTTTTTTTTTTTTCAGTTGTTGAAGAATCCTGGCCCTTCTTTGGTTTCTTATAAGGTATATAATGTTTTGATTACCAAATATGATTACCATCTGCATTGCATATTTCTTGAGCTTTCAAAGAAATATTTTTGTGAATAAACATAATGTTAGCTGTCAGATTCAAAAGATATTTTTCTAACCATCTTAATATATTTAGTTTTTGTTTGCATCAAGATTCAAGGTGCTATACCGCCCTTTCTGGTGCTTCTACATAAAGCATATCCCTATAAAGGGATATTAGGTCTTAGAATGAATGTAAAATTTGAAAATTTTAAACTTGGCCAATAACAGCTCTATTCATCAGCAAATATACAGGCTGCCACTTTCCAAAAATGAGTTTGTCTTGTGAGTTTTCAAAATTTTAAGGGATTCTGTTATGACAACAGGTAAATTCAGTGATGAATATATAGTCATATTGACCATTCTTGAGAACTAAAATTTTATGTTCATACTAAGATGCAGTTTTTTGTACCTGATGTATATGGAAAGGCCATAAACAAATGAAATTACAGATAAACCTGTGTCTAATTTCAGACTAACCTGATGAACGAATATAAAGATGAAGTATCTGTTTTAACTCTGGGAGTACAAACACAATATAACCAACTACAAAACCAACATCAAGATTTTGTATCTCATCTCAATAATCAAATCCAAGTATTACAGACACAGCTTCAATCATTAGTTCAACAAAAAGCTAATCAAATACAGGCTCAAGCCCAGGCTAGACCACCTTCCAGTAAGTTATTTACTACAATTCTTATGGCATTAATACCACCAATCCAATCTGTTATTTATAAATGGTCTACTTTCCTGTGGCCAGTGAAAGTGAACAAATGGTGGTTGTATGTTCACATCTCAGTAGCATTGTAAAGGTCTGCAAAATTATATTCATAAACCTTTTATATTTCCTTCTTTCTGGCATGGTGTGTGCAGAACTTTTAGCCATGTTGGCTTTGGTCAGAATCATGTCTTTTCAGTTAATTTCTGAAATTTTATTCTGGGAGCAAATCAATTGTGAAGACTGCAATTAAAGGGAAGTAATTTCAAGTTATTAGCTGATATACCAGACCACAGTTGTATCATTTTATTGTATTTTAGGGTTTAGTAGTGAACCTCCATCACCAATATCAGTGGTTAATTCTGCTATAGACAAATTAAATGTAGACAAAATGGAGGATGTTCAACAAATACCTACAGCTGTTGTAAGTTGACTGTTATTTTTATATTATGATACATTGATATGTTTTTCTTATGAATGGTAGTTATTGAGCAGCATTGGCATAAGGTATTAGACAATTGTTTAGTTATCTCAGTATAGATCGAGATGGTACCTTCTGTATTTGGTACCCAGTTTCTCATGAATTTATGATATAGTAAAACTTAATTCACTTCTCTTTATTAATTCTACTTACGATATTGAAAAAACAACTGAAAAGATCATACTTTAAATTCTCCATTAATGTGTTTGAGAGGAGTATTGTGGGCATATGATGGGGATCTTCATTAACACAATATGAGATGCTTATACCGGTACATGACTAGTATTCTGGAAATTTGATTTGCTTTTATCCCTTTTTCAGAGTCAACCAAGAAGATTTAGTCGTTTTAGTCAGCCTCATCCTACACCACCAACTCAACCTCCTAACACAGCGGCTGCTCCACCACCTCATCTTCTAGCCCCACCAGATTTGTCTCGTCCACCCCCAGACTTCAGTCGACCACCACCAGATTTTCAAGGTCCAGGTAAAAAGAAATTGATCTGAACTAACCTTCTCCCATTCTTTTATCTAAGAATTTTTTTTTTGAATTCCAAGAAGTGCAATTTATCTAGAAAATATTTTTCTATCTGTGGGAATGTAAATATTGAGCTCATTGAAGTCAAAGTTTAATTGTGAATATCTAGAAAAGGTTAGGAAATGAATTTATAAGGGCACTTATGAAATAGAGAATTTCAAAAACTTCATTCAAAAATTGACCATTTTTTTTTGGTAGGATTTCCACCTGTCAGTGCAAGTCAGCAACCTCCAATTGTAGGACCTGGCCAAATACCAATTGTACCTGATTTAAGTCGACCTCCACCAGGATTTCCTGCTGGTCCTCCCCCAGTTCCCCTTGGCCATCCTATTCCACCTAGTCCAGGGGGCCCACCAGGACACATGCCCCCCTCCTCTCAACAACAGATGCAGATGGATATAGATTTAACACCCTCAGTACCTTATTATGAATTACCTGCTGGTTTAATGGCACCATTAGTGCAGGTTTGTACATTTTCTTTATTGGAAATTAATTGAAGATGGGCAATTCAATGCAGTGTGCAATGAGGGACACTTTGTCAGGACAGCAGCATGAGCTTATCTCTTGATTTCTGACATTTTGAACATTTTATTCTGTACAGTAAATTACAGAAAAGTTATAGTTATTGTGTAATCTGCAAACTTCATCTTAATTATTGATGGTTTGTATTATTTGTAGTTAGAAGAAACAGATTATAAACCTTTGAATCCTAGAGATATACGTCTACCACCACCAATGCCACCAACTGATAGATTATTAGCTGCTGTAGAAGCTTTCTATGGTCCTCCTTCTCATGATAGACCACGAGACACGTAATTATATATATATTCTATAGCTGCTATCATATATCTTTGAGACATGTTAAAAATGAAAAACAACACAAGATCAGAATAAAGCAATATAGACATTAATTTTGACATTGAAATAAATGTTGTTACTAATATGGGAATATTTGATCTACTTTATAGTCAATAAGGATATGATATGACAGTTGTTAATTAGTTTTGTTTTAACTAATGCCTTTATTTCTATTAATTTAATCTTTGATAGAGATGGCTGGGAAAAATTAGGCTTATATGAATTTTTCAAAGCTAAACATCGATGTAAGAAAATGAAAGAAGAGAGAGAAGCTGATATGATGAGATGGGGTCGTTCAGAGTTCAGAGCACGCTCACGATCACCTGAACCTTCACCACCACCTGCTAGAAGATCTCCTTCTCCTCCTCCCAGACGTAAATATAGAGATGGGCGTAGTAGATCTAGGTAAGACAGCTGCTGTATTGGACTCCTTATTCAAAAGTATCCTAGCCATAAAATATCTTGTCTTCATTAGCCCATAAGGTGCAGAAGAGTAGGATGTAAAACTCAATTCATTTCATTTTCACAAAATATCTTATATGTGGAAAAAAAAGGCATAAAGAGTTTATTATTTGATCATGTTCTCCAAGAGATGTCATTTTTCAATAATTTTTCATGTCCCTGAAACCTGCATCACTCACAGGAAAGAACCCTGTTTGAAGTCTTCAGAACTATCTCCCTGATACACTATTGAAAACTTATTTTTTTATATAAATTTTTATGTTGATCTCATCTTAAATGATATCTTTCTGTTCAACTTTCAGATCAAGAGAACGTCAAAGATACAGTTCACCTTCTGGAGAGAGATCTAGATCACCTGACAGATTCAGACCTCGTTCCAGGTCTCCAGAAAGATTCAGAGATAGGTCTAGGTCTAGATCACCATCACCTGTCAAACGTGAAACAGATGATTCACCATTACCTTATCAACCAAGTAGTCGCTCACCATCACCAGTCACAATGAAGAGATCTATATCTAGGAGTCCAACACCACCTTCTACTATGTAAGTTTCTTTAACTTGCTTGAACTTGGTCAATATAGATTTTATTTGTGTAGCCAACTTACAACATTTGATGTTGAGTATGATCTTGTTATCTTCAAACCAAAGAGATTATTAAGATTACATTGATATATCAGGCTATGTTTGTATCTATCTAAGGTTTAGAATTTGTTCTTTAGGGGATTTGGTGGAGCAGCACCTCAACCAGAGATGTCCTTGCCTCAAACTAGTGGTAACAAAGGTCACCAGTTAATGTTGAAAATGGGTATGTTGTCGAAGATTTTTCATTGATTATGGACAATAATTTCAAATGCAAACCTAACATGGTATAATGCTCAGTGCATTTACATGAAGTTCTACAATAAAGACAGAGGTTAAATTGTTTCCTTTGTCTATAGATCACACAGTTCAATATTTTCCCCACTTTTATTAATTATTAATTTATAAATATATAGGTATTTGTTCATATAACCCTTAATAAATATCATGGTGTCATATTGTAGGTTGGGGAGGAAAAGGTCTAGGTTTATCAGAACAAGGTAGAATAGATCCTGTTGAAGCTGCAGAAGTTAGAGAAAAACAAGATATGTTCAAAGGCATCGGGGTTCAAGACTATGCAGATCCATTTGAGGCTTTCCGTAAAAATAAAGCTAAAGGTTATGTACAGAGAATGAGAGCTAGAGATGAAATGCGAGATGGTTAGTTTTTATTATCAACATTATGCTGATACCTCATTTATATGTGATTCATTGCAATGTTCCAAATCAGTCAGTTACAAAATCCTACAGAATGCTTCAAGCTTCATGTTTGAAATCTTGTCAAAGGCTCTTGTTTACTATGAATCATTTTTTCTGTTGTAAAAGGGCATTAAAGTTGCACCAGTGTATTATTGAAGAGGCAGGAATTTCATTGGCTAGCAGTTTCAAGGCTGTCTTTAGAAAGCAAGAAAAGACTAAATTAGAATTAAAATCTATTTAAAGAACAGAATGGTTTAAAAACTGAATGGAAGTTTTTAATAAGATTACAATCTGGATTAAGACCTATTATAACATTATTAAATTGATGTATTTATTACAGCTAAGAAAGATGGTGATAAAAAGAAAGGAGGAGATAGAGATCGTGATCGAGGAAGAGAAAAGGACAATGATTAAGATAATTCACTTCACTTTTTGTACATTCTTAAATAAAATCATGTTTATTATTATTAAAGAAAGGTTATGACATTGTATGATATTTTGACTCAATAGTCAAGCATATATATTTTTGCACAACCAATTCAACTGCAGTTCTGCACTGAATCTGTTGGATTCCAACCAATTTTTTTCAGATAATAATTTGAATAATAAACAGTAAATGACTTTCATTTTACCCTTCAATAACAAGTGGACTGCTTAAGTTGAATAGCCCCAGATGTGCTTAGATATCTTTGCTTGACTAAGATATTTGGTTTATCCAACACTTGGCAGTCATTAAGCGACACTGCTAGTATAGATTTCCCCCATTTGAATTTTAAAATTAGGCTAAAAAACAAATTAATGTGACCCGCGATAGCTGTCGCATTTTTTAATATCAAAATTCTAAAGTGATTAATGAATGAAGACATGAACAATGGTCAAGATTTTATCTTAGTCAAGACAATGTGAAAATCTTGTTTTTTTAACGTCATTGATTACTAATCGGCTTCAAATTTAGAGATATTTACCTAATTACTTAATCCCGCCCGGTCTCAATTTAAATACTTTACCCATATATTGATGTTCACTAATGTCAGCCATATTTGAACTCCATAAAATTCACTTGGGAATATGTATTTAAAAATGCGGATACAAATTAATGCGATCTTGGATAGGTTGCATTTAACGCATTAATTTCTATCTCGCAATAATTTGTAGCCTTACAGTAACCATGTTTTGAAATTAAAATTACCAATATGTTTTAATGTAATAAATATAAATACAGCTAACATAACAAACATTACAGATGATTCAAATGAACAAATTATCACAGTTATAAATATTATACTTCAGGTAAAGGCTCAACTTCCTCTTTCAATAAACCTAGTTCTCGTAAAAACGAGGCTTCTTCATCTAAATAATTCTGATATTCAATCTTCTGTTTGATTTCTATTTCTTCATCTGTTAATACCACATTAGGTGCAATCTAAAATAAGGAAATGTTTCACTATCAAGCACAAGAAAGCAAGCATGGATATATAAGACATATAAGGCATCAAACTCAGCACTGCATGAATGTAATTTCCTGCCTTCAGTTCAGCAACAGTTTTCCTTGCATATCGACCAAGGAGTTAATTTAAAATAAAGGAAAAGATATCAATTATCCACTTACACCTGCTTTTCTCTTAGTTTCAGCTTCAATTTCTCTTTTCTCTTTTTCTCTAAAATCCCAACGTTCTACAACAAAACTTCTTCTTTTAATTTCTCTTTCAAAATAGTTATAAACTCCAACTTGCTGAAATAGATCAATATCGAAATGGTTGAACATATAACAGAGGTTTAATATATTTTGAAAAGATAACAGAAATATAGAAGTCATATACCCTGCTATAAAACATTAAAGTTGTATCCACTTAATAATTAAATTGATATGTATGATTTATTAGGCTGCGATGAATTAAAATTTTACCTCATTGTTAGTAGGGTGGCGTAAACTCCATGGTATTTCCAAGATGTGTAATGTACCAGAATTATCTCCAACGGCTAATAATTGTTGTTTTTCTACAAAAAATAGCTCTTAATTCAAAAGATGTAGATAACAATATATACCACAGCTGGCCTGGCAAAGTATCATACACTTACAAATAGGTGACGAACATCTGACATTTATTTGGGGTAGATGTCAGAGACAATTGAAAACACATTGCAGTCCAACTCTTTATAACTTTCTATTGTATCTTCAAGTAACATGGACTGTCAGTGTTTTCAATTGTCCTCTCTCAGATATGCACAAAAATCTTTGTAATACAAACACTACTTATACAATTCTTATATGGAAATAACACACACAAAGTTCACAACTATTATACATCTCGAATATAATAAGTCAAATTTCAATTTTAAGGGTTCAACTCAGCCTTCAAATCACAATTAAAAGAATAGAAATAATTAAATAAATAATTTGACTTAACAATTAGAGGTCTTGGCTCAAAATGGTAGTGAACTGTGTTTGTATGACGGTACGGTACTTACGTGTAACCTGATGGGGAAATAATGTAGTTATTGCTGTAGCTGAAATACTCTGATTCATGGATGCTTCATGTGTTTTATCTAATAAATCCCAAACATCAACACTTCCATCAGCTTTAGCAACAAAAAATACTCCTGGTCTAGAAGGAGACCATTGTCCACCAGTTAATCTTATATTGTCAGCACAAGAATGTAAAATAGGTCCAGACTGAAATTAAAATTATACTGGGGAATTGTACATTGAACTTTCAATATTGTTACATAATTTTACTCTTGTTGCATTTGTGGAACAGTATTTTAAGTGGCAGTTTACCGGAGAGCTTGAAATGCGAAGGAATACTACTTGGTCAATAAGAATATATATTCACCATTGTGACTTACCAGGTGCAATCATTAAAGAATAATAACACAATACTTCCATTAAAAGCACTGCAACTTCACTTAGGTTAATAGATTATTACCTAGTTTTATGGATTTATTTGATTATAGGGGGATTCTGTTATATAGTGTTGACATCAGGTAAGACCACTGATGAACAAGACTCATTTCAGCTTAATTTAAAAATTTAACTTTCGTAGTCATCCATTTTAAGGAATCTGACTTGTGTTTGATTTTTTGACTGCTTACTGTCTCTATTGCAATTTAAGGTCCTTTCATCTTAAGATTTTGATACAAACTAAAACTTACAGTAACCCCTTCTTTCCAGATAGCCAGTGTCCATCCTCCAATAGATAATACTATATCTTTAAAGAATGGAGATCTCTGTAGTGTAGATACGGGTCCATCATGTATAGTGTGATAGTAATCAGGTTTAGGAGCTGAAAGAAAGTATTATAAATGTTCGTAAATTCTATGACACAAAATTTTAAACAAGCTTGTTTCTTTTAGCAATGAAAATCCGTCCGAAGTTTTTTCTGGGATTAAAAAGAAAAACTTACTTTGAATTTTCCCTGTATCCTGATCTTTTTGAGGCATCCAATCAACATAAACTACTTCCCCGTCCTGGAAATAAAATGGTGGAAATTCTGTCAGAGCAATGATAGCAAGATACTCTAAATTCAGTAAAAGAAAGCCTTAACCATTTCAATGACATATTGTTTTAACAGCCATTTTTGCTTGAGAAGTGAATCTGACTGAAGTGCACAATCTAGACCTCTTACATTGAATAGTGAGTGACATACATCATCATAAAAACATTTCAAAGGATAACTGGGATTGAATGTCCAAAAAGAATTGTTTTAAACCTCCCCAGAGAGGCAACCCCATAGAGTGTATAAAGGGGTGAAATTTGACAGAGCTCCAACCGATTTCTAATACTTCATTATTTACCTCTGTAGCAACATAAAAATGTGTTTTAACATCTTGTAATGTTTTCTTTTCTTTACCAGAGGCTGGTTTATTATAGGCGAAACCCCCAGTTGTACTTGATTCTTTATCAGCTAGTTCAACTTTACTAACTAGAAATAATATGCACATAAATAAAACAGTTTTCATAAAAACAACATTGCACTATGAATTACTTTACAAATCATTTTTCTAACTGAGACTAGGGTAAGACCAATGCTTAAAAACAATTTACAGACATTTCAGAGTGTAAATTAGACATTTGAATATGAATTAATTTTTTTGTTGTTGTTGAAAAACATTTTACAGCTCTTAAGAAACCTAGACTGACAAGAACTACGAAATTCCATGAACTTATAATCAACAATACAGTTAAAAAGATATTTAAATGATAGTAAAAAGTTGATTACTTACCAGGTGGTCTTGTACCTTGTTTTTCATGTATAGTAAATTTAGTTGGACTGTGATCTCCACCAGGTTCAGATTTATGGAGTTGGACCTATTAAAAACAACACTCAATAATGACACTTTTATTATAGTTGTGATACACACTGTTTCTACACTTCAAAGAAATAGAAAGTATTAGAATGTATTGCACTCTATGGAAGTGGAATAGCTCAGACAGAAGCTGAATTTGATTTGACGTCTGCCAGGCAATTAGGTACCTTTTTGAGTTTGAATCAGTTTGTTATTAGTGGCCAAACAACGTATCCTGTATAGAAAAAATATGTATGATTATGCTTCATTTAAGAAAGCTTCTAAATATACCTTCAATAATGGTTTCCAGGTTAAATCTAAATGTCGGAAAGTATTTGGTACTCCCATTGGATTTTTAGGCCCTTTATCATCTTCTTTTGTTTGTTGAACTTTAATAGGTCTTGTATCCCATATCAATACACAACTATAAGAAAATGAATAAACACATGATTTGAAAAACAAAACCACGCTTAATACAAGTTAGGGAGTGACCCATAAATACCAGATAATGCAATAATAAAGAAAGCACTTGATGTGTCAAACTGTTAAAGAAATTCTAAATTGATTCAAATGATTTTATAATAAACTTACTGATCTGTAGCACATGTCATTAACTGTACACATTGTGAATTCTTATTTTCTTTTGGTTCTCCAAGTTTATTGATCTGAAAGCAAAACAACAAAAATAAAATTGTCTTATCTAAAAACCAATGAATCCTTGAAAAATAACTTTATATATAACAAGAAAAAAAGGATGTATTACTACATAATCTGCTCAAAAAGAGAATATTTACTGACAGTATTCTAGTCATCCTTTAACAAGGGTTTGATCTCTATGAAGTATATTCATCATGCATTCATTAATCAAATGATAAGTACTGTGCTTAACTGTTGGTCTGTCATAAAACACTTTTTCCACATTTACTAACTTTACTTCATTGATGGAAGTAAACTTATAACTTAAAGTGATTTACCTCCATATGATCTGGTACCCACATTATATCTGTTATTCTAGCTTTATGACTATGTTCTATACTTGATACAGCACAATATCTCACTACTGGTGTTTTTAATGCATTTGGATCCTCGAATCCAGGCTGAATAGAACAATTTTCAAGCAAATTGACTTAGTTATAGATCAGGAAAAAAAGCAGAAAATATATATCATCAAAAAGAACAAATTTATTCAACAGATTCTAAGGAAATTTTGGTGTATATCCTTCACTCATTTTGCAATATTGCAAAAACATTTAATCTATCATAAAAGTACTTTTCAAATCTAATGATTTCATAGAGATAGAAAAAATTACAGTGATTACAGATGCGAGCGATTTGCGCTTTTCCTACAGATATTTGTGGTTCTTGATGTAATTCACCTAACTTTTGGGAAATAACATTAATGAGCCTAAGAATGAAAACTGGAATGATGAAAATAAAAGCTAAAGGGACACACCCAAAGGAAAGGAACCCATTTAAATCCCTTAATGAATGGAGACTTACAAGCACTGTGGTTTTCTTGACTTTATTTTGTCCACGTTGTTTTAGTCTGTCTGCTACAGCTGATATATCCCATAATACTACTTGTCCATTGTAGCAACCACCTGCTAGGATATTGGCATCACTTGGACACCATTGAAAACTATAAATATCATCAGGTGCTTCTAGCAATAACTACAATTTACAAGATGGAAATGAAATGGGAATACTACTGGATGGAGAAAATTGATAACTGAATTAGAAGCAATGTTTAAGATGATATTTTAGTTGATATATGTAATAACTTCAGTTGTTGAACATGTAGACAAAGTAAATCTCTGAACCAGCAGACGGATATGCCTGTCATTAAATTCTGATTGGTTCATTGCTCAAATACTAAAATAGAGAAACAGTAAAAGGTAGATGTTACAATGTTCAACATCTGTCAATATACACTAGGTGCTACATTATAGGTCATAAATCAAGTTGCAACAATAAAGGACATAGGTACACAAATGGAATCATTAAAGTATAAGGATATGGTATAAGTCTTGAGTGTCTTGGGTTTAAGATAAAACTTTAGCTCACACTCCAGTTGTTACAGCTGTTTTTATTATACCTATAAAAGTAAGATAGAATACCTGTGGATGGATAGGGTCAGTAAAACTCCAGATAAGTATTAACGATGGATTCATGATAATTTTACCACCATGATCTATTCTATCATCAAATGATAATCTCTGTGATACAGCTACTGCTACAACACCTATATCAAGTATATATATATATTTATCAATATAATTTCTTACCCATGTTGCAATGTTCAGAGATTAAAGACAATTTTATTGCTTTGCTTTTGGTGAAAATAAGACACAGAACTGAAATAAATCATGTCTGATGATCAATTTTCAGCTTTTAAGCAATATTGAAAGGTAAAAAAATTAAAAACCAATAGGCCCATTAACAATAATCATTTATTTAGATAATGTTAGTTATGGTGCACCTTTATTTATAGTATAACAAGTGTTTACCTTTAATTGTGGGATGCCATTGAATACAAGTTATCTTTTTGTCTTTACTAAATTGTAAATCAGTGAATGATTGATATTCCTGAAAACAACACATTTCAAAATCAGATTTACAATAACCAAAGTCTTTTCATGTAATCTCATGCAACTGTTCTGCTTTTAACAGAATAACATAGGCTACATAAATTTATATTTTTAAATTTACCAACAAGATATATATACATGTATATAGATATATATTTTTTTCAGTTATTATTGTCGAAACCTTGCAAGCTAGTTTTGACCAATTGTACCACAACAATCACCATACAATAAACAATCCAAATACCTTTAAATGATTATCAGCTTTACTACCTAATGTATTCTCATCATCACCTAGATGTAACCAATCATTATAAAATACATTCATTATTTCATTTTGTTGTAGAGCTAATTCAAATCTGAAAGATAGAAATTAATTTAAAGTAGACTTTAAAATACCTAGGTATAGCCTAGACTTAAAAATACATTGGTAAAGCCTAAACTTTAAAATACATTGGTATAGTCTAGACTTTAAAATACATTGGTAAAGCCTAGACTTTAAAATACATTGGTATAGCCTAGACTTTAAAATACATTGGTATAGCCTAGACTTTAAAATACATTGGTATAGCCTAGACTTTAAAATACATTGGTAAAGCCTAGACTTTAAAATACATTGGTAAAGCCTAGACTTTAAAATACATTGGTATAGCCTAGACTTTAAAATACATTGGTATAGCCTAGACTTTAAAATACATTGGTATAGCCTAGACTTTAAAATACATTGGTATAGCCTAGACTTTAAAATACATTGGTATAGCCTAGACTTTAAAATACATTGGTATAGCCTAGACTTTAAATACATTGGTATAGCCTAGAATTTAAAATACATTGGAATAGCCTAGACTTTAAAATACATTGGTATAGCCTAGACTTTAAAATACATTGGTATAGCCTAGACTTTAAAATACATTGGTAAAGCCTAGACTTTAAAATACATTGGTAAAGCCTAGACTTTAAAATACATTGTATAGCCTAGACTTTAAAATACATTGTATACAGCCTAGACTTTAAAATACATTGGTATAGCCTAGACTTTAAAATACATTGGTATAGCCTAGACTTTAAAATACATTGGTATAGCCTAGACTTTAAAATACATTGGTATAGCCTAGACTTTAAAAAACATTGGTATAGCCTAGACTTTAAAATACATTGGTATAGCCTAGACTTTAAAATACATTGGTATAGCCTAGACTTTAAAATACATTGGTATAGCCTACAAATAAGAAGTATAGGAAATGAACAATACATCTGCGATAGCCTGTTTCGTTAACAATTAACACTTAAAAAAATATTTATGAAAAAATATTTAAATTTGGTAGGAAAATTGAACCATGGCCACCATGTTTATCAAAAAACTTCCTCAAAACAATGTCATTTTCAGAAAGTCCCCCTATAAAACATCAACAATACAAATTACAAACCTTGGTGCTGCATTATTCAGAAAGTTTTGAAGGTTTTTATCAGCTTCTATTTTTTTCTGATGTTCTTTAGAAAACTCTCTGGGATAATACTGAGTATTGGCATTTCTTGGATAAGTCCAATCAGTTTGGGTTCCAGATGTATTAGAATCTGAGAATATAGCCTTAAAAGTTGAAAAATTATGGATATTGATAGAATTGTTAATAATTGAGTAATTGTGATCTATAAAACATGAACAGTTTTGGATACAAAACAAATTTGTGCTGATTATCAGAAAGTTTTGAAGGTTATTTATCAGCTGTCTATTTTATTTAAACTGAACAAGTCTTTGTTGTATTAGTACAACTGAAAAGTCTTGGTTGTATAGGACCAACTGAACAAGTATTGGTTGTATTGGACCAACAGAACAATCTTGGTTTTATTGGACCACAGAACAGGTCTTGTTGTATTACCAACTGAACAAGTCTTTGTTGTATATGGTAAAAACTGAACAAGTCTTGTTGTTTGACCAATAACAAGTATTGGTTTATTGGACAACAAATCTTTTTTGTATATAGCCCAACTGAACAAGTCTTGGACAAGGGTTAATTACCAAAGGAACTATATGTAATGGATCAACATCAAAATTTTGTTTTATATGACCTGGAAATTGGTTGATTAGGCAAATGTTGTATGCAACCAATTTAAGGAAATCAAGTCCAATCACTTGTTTTGACATTTTCAATCCAAAATTGATCCTTGTTTGAATTACCAGATGAATTTGCAGCATAATAAGAAAGCTCTTTCAATATTCAATGTAACTAACTACATACTTGAAGTCCTTTATCCAATTCCATTTTTTGTAGATTGAAATTTTTATCTTCATAAGAAATACATTCTATATAACCATCTTTAGCATCATTTACATTTCTATCACTGAATGAGACTGGAGCACCAAATTCTTTACGTTTTCTTTTATACAACACTTTCACCTAATCATATCATTTTAAAATAACATACTTTTGAAATAAATATAAATTTATAAACATAAATGATAATATGTATAAGATTATAATACTTTGGTGTTGTGTTTGAGCATTTGACCATCCAACGGATTGTTAATATCTTTTTGCTGAACCAAAATGTTACAATGATTATTTTCAGATAGTATTGAAATGATACCTATGTAGGCTAGGTATAAGGTTTTGAGAGGCCAGAAAGTATTTGCACCAACCAAGCCAACTATAAGATAGTGACATTAGTCTCTTTTTTTTGGAATACTGGAGACAAAAAACGTCAGACTTTAAAGGACTCAAACAAAAGCTATTGCAGTCCTGGTTACACATAATTATATTATATCACTAATATACCTTTTCTCTATTTTCTTTGACTGTTTCTTCATAGATTTCTACCTCACTACCAAAAGATATCCAAGGTTTAGGTTCAGGAGGTACGTATTTATATATAACAGGTTCTAAGTCTTCGGCTTCTAAACCTCCTTCTGTATCTGCACCATCTTTATCTTGAGGTGGCTGGAAAAAATTACATATACACTTTTCAGACTCTCCAGCAATTATATGTCTACTTTGATCTAGGTATCTTGCTAGGCATGATAATATACACCCACAGGGAATTTTTTTTTTTACTTTCCAGGATAATAATGAACAATATTAAGTCTTGTCATAATATTCTGGAGAGCTTCTGAGCTAAAATTTAAAAGTGTTTTCAAGAAAAAGGGCAATAACTCATATTTAATATTTTCGATTTTTCTGATTTTTATCAGGGGTTACAAATAATTCATACAAACATGATTAATGAAATTTGATTCTGCAAACACTGCAGACAGAGCTGTGAATCATACACAAGACAAATTTCAGTTAACCCAATGTAATGTATTTCTAAGACTTAAGGGGTCTTTACACCACAACTTGAAAGTTTGGTCGTTCCATGTTCAAGGAAATTTCATCTATTTGTATACTTACATTTAATAATCTATCTTTTGTTTCTTCAGTCAGTGCCACATAAAAATTCTGGCCAAATTTAAAATCGTAATCATAAACAACCAAAATTTCCTCACCAGGGTAGTCCTATAATATTAAATATTGGTATATTTCAGATTAGCATTCTATGAAAGTTCTTGTAAAAGGTTCTATTTTGTTCTGCGCACTATATAAACAAGGACAATTTCTGGCATGAGAAGAAGGAGGTCACTCAAATGTTAAAATTATCACCATGATACTTGGGTTTGATTACTTTAGCTTCCTTTGTAGACAGTCCACATTTCAAATATTTTCAAATATTTATAAAAAAAATACCAAAATACATCAAATTATGATATCTATGTTTATGTCAGCAATAGCAAAGACAGCATTACGAAGCAAGTGAAACCGTGAAGAAATCCCTTAGAAAATGTCTTCACAAATGCCAAGATAGAAATTTAAACTTTAAGTCATTTTCTAAGTCAAGTCAAATGAATCAGTTCCTCAAAATTAATTCTTGATATTAGAATAAATACATTTTACATACCAAAATCTCTTTTTTAATAGGTGTAAAATCACACACACCAGCTCGGTTTCGAAAATCATCTAAAATTTCTTGTTTAGGAATTAATTTAAATGGCATATCTTGGCTCACATCTTCATCACATCTACAGCCAAATATTTCTTGTGTTTTAGACGTCATAAACAATGGAACAGCATTCTCAGGTAAAACTGAAACAATTCACAAATATTCATCAACTTACATTTTAAATCTTTGTACATCAAGACATGAGTCAAATGCAATTGCACCATTCATTTAAAATCAGATAAAAATTAAATTCGTTTAACAGTATATAAATTAGATTTTACTTTCCATATTTACATGGCATGCATGTGAAAGCTGGCAAAGAGAATTTTTCTGAAAATTTGGAAATAAACACTTTTGTCTTATCTTATAGAAATTAGATTTAGCTCCGACTCTTACAGAATTGACTTCACTTACCATCATCTGCTCCTCCATCAACGGAACTTGGTGCTGGAGTTGATACTTTTTCTACTTTACCCTTTCCTTTACCTACAGATAAACATAACATACCAGGTATTACCTTCTTTATCACAAATACAAAAGGTAGGATACTGAATGTTAGTGACATAAAAACTTAAAAGGTCATGATCTAAAGGTAAATAGCATTTTATCACCATAAATGAAAGAACTACATTTTGAATCTTTGTCTCAGGTTGAAATGTTAGTGGAGGATGATAGTGATGATATGGACAAGCATCATGTCACCGTTTGTGTAACAGTCTGTAGCAGTGGTAAAGTTCAGTCTGTTGTGAGTTGGTGCCATGGTTAGAATCCTCAATATATTCACAATTCTGATGCCACAGTCAATGTTTTTATAATGATCCTGCATCTTCGAATGAACATAAAATTTTAGTTCTGAAGAATGGTCAATATCAGTATATATTCATCAGTGAACTTACCTGGTGTCATAAAGTAACAGAATCCCTAAAAATATCAGAAACTCAGAAAACAAATGACCGGTCATTAATGAAAAACGCTTCATCAATTTACTTAGTATTTCAGACGAATTGTATATTGAGATATTATGTATTTTCGATTTTGTTTTTTTTCCAATGTATTGCCCCATGGGCTGAATGTTAGACAGGACCATGTCCTTGTGTATTGGGCCTAATTCTGACCCATGTAAAATAAAGAGTTTATTATTATTATTATTATTATTATTATTATCAAGTGATTTTCAATAATCAAATCCATCTTTATGGATAATTACTAAGATATTTAGATATTTATTTATTTTTTTATGTTATTTATGACATGTTTACTGATTTATGCTGTTACTGGCAAAGTTTAAATTTTTTCAATTTTAGGTTCATTCCAAGATGCAGGATCCTTTTAAATGTTGGCCTGGCGACCACTCGTCCAACCCAAATCATCTTTATTCTGTTGTCAATAATATATGAAATTCTGATATGGGCAGCTGGTTTTGAATTTTCATAATTTAGACGTTAAATGAGCTAACTCAATTGAAAAGAAAATGTCGCCTCTTACCTCTTGGAGTAGGAGTTCCTTTCTTATCACTTCTAGCACTGGCTGCTGGTTTGGGACTTTTAACACCACTGCTTGGTTTACTTCCAGCAGGACTTCTTGTTTTTGGTGTTGCAGCTTTAGATTTAGCAGATTTGTTTCCATCTTTACTAGTATCCTACAGAATTAAAATTACCAATAAATAAGCCAATAAGAAGGGGTCTAATTTTCACTTGCTGTTTGTTGATGGTACCATCTTTGTTAGATCTTATGAATAGGGTACTGTTGTCTTTTCAATTTCCAACTGTCGAAGTAAAGTGCAGTCTGTGCCCTGGAGCACTCGGGGGCTGGGTTTATTGTCCCATGACTTTTACTTGACCGTTCGTTTAGCTAACAAGCGTCTTACCGAGGCTACCAACCAGGGACATTTTTTATCATCATTGGCAAATTGCAAACTATCGTTATACTATAGTACAATTACCTTTTCTTTTTCATTTTGTAATGCTGACTCTTTCTCTTTATCAGAAATTCCTTTCCCGTCGCCGTCTGACATTTTGTTACTTGCTTCAATGGCAATTCTTTTTCAAATGAAGTTATTTTCGACTGTTTGTGGGCGCAGACATATTTGAAATACCCGGATTATATCAACAAGGCGGTTGCTATGGCTGTATTACAGTTCTATGATTTAGTGGAAGATCAAGTCTACTGAGTTTGATTGTCCAGTCGCAATGGCACTTGATACTAACGTTATAATTATTATACAGCGCATAAGGCCATTCAGTATTATCTCTACACAATAGATCTTTTGCCATCCTTCAGTGCAAATACATTATGTGTGATATTAGTTATTTTATTACATACAATAGATGAGACTTGGTTAATTTTAGAGTTAAAAATTTAACTCTTGGTTAGGAATGATTTATCTTATGCATCTAACTTTGCAAATGAAATAAATGAGTCGAGTTTTATTATCTCCTATTCTGCACCTTATGGGCTAATGAAGATAAGTCCCATGCAGTGTGCAATGACAGAAATTTTACCAGAACAGCAAAATTAGCCTACTCTTTTCGCGATTTATATTTGACAAGGGATCTTTAACATTCCCAGCCAGTAGCACACGGGATCTTGGTTTATTGTCCCAAGGTTGAAAAATCTGAAAGTTCATCTGGACCTTTGGCAGGATGAACCCTGGACCAGCAGGAGTAACTCACTGAGCACAACTAACTTTGCAAGTAGTCTTTTCAGTCTTAAGCTCCTATGACAAGACCTGTAATGTTAGGATGTCCCTATATATAAATAATATACTACCAACTCGAAGATAACTTGTTGCCTATACAGGACTCAGTCACTGGGTTTTAATATAACATTTGGCAATCATTGCCAATTGAAAATTCCAAACCCATGAATCAATCTATTGTATGAAAATTTTGTTTCATATTTTTCTGATGTTCTTTTTAGTCTCCAATGTCATCTAACAAGTTTGCTGCTTTACATTAATATATTACATATTGTAAACCAATCAAAATGTGTTATATAGGACCAATTTTTGGCTACAATGTACTGCCCCATAGGCTGAATGTGAGACAGGACCATGTCCTTGTGTATTGGGCCTAATTCTGACCCATGTAAAATAAAGAGTTTATTATTATAGAGAGAAGATAAGTCCAAAGAGCTTATCATATTGCTCTATTTGGGGTTTTACTATCAAAAATTTATGGGAAAATACGAATCAATAGATGGATATTGGTGTGATAATATTGCCCACATATAGATATATAAGAATAAAAATTGGGTTTTGATTATAGTTCTGCTTCTTTGGAAAAATGGCACCATCAATAAATCAGTAACAACAATTTGAGTTTCAGATTTTTTACACAAAAGTTATACAAAATATCAACAATATACAGATGATTATGATGCATAGAAATGGTATAAACAGGTTTTTTTAAGGTCCAGATGAATTATATGTCCAAGGTGAGATGTGTTTCTAGGAATGTGCGTGACAGTCGTGTTTAATTATCAAACCTTCAGAGGCATGGAAATTGTCAAAATACTTTTAAGTAAAGCTTCAGAGATTCCTTTTTTGGATTTCAAATTGATTCTTGAAGTTGAAAACAAGCAAGTTGTTGAGGAACATCTCCATCCAATAAAGGTCTACATTAAAGTATAAACAACTTTGCTTTTTATATATGATTTAGCCAAATATTCATTAGTGGTTATAGATGGTCATTCTGGCAAAATAATGACAAGGCTTTCACACACAGCTGCCATAATTTGATTCTGTTTTAATTATTTTTGTACCAGAGACATCAGCATTCATATGACTATAGTAGTAGCCATCTTGGCAATTATGTATTATCTATGAAAATGTCATATCACATTAAATAACCACACTTGTTCATAAATAACTACATTACATAGCTTTAACCGATGTATCCATGCTTACACTGTTACTATTCTCTTGGTAACTAGACGATCCCATAACAGCACCACAAGCAGATTCACATGCCATTTGGTTTGAAGCAGTGTCCATGTTTTCTAAATTACGAGCAGGTGGTACATTTTCACCATTTTCATTTGTATTTGTGGCAGCATTATCATCCCAATCTATTTTAAATTTTGTTACCCTGGGTCTATTCAAAATATTTCTTTGCAACTGAAATAACAAATACTTAAAAGTAAAAACCAATTGCATGATCCAATTGTTTAGAGTAACGGATCAAGCCCATTAAGAACTAGATCCAAGAAAGACACAAACAAAATATATCATAATTAAGCATTCAGTACATTTAGCTTATTCTACTCAGTATTTCATCAATACTAAGTTTTCTCGTATTTTAATAAGACAACTTGCAAGTCAACAATTAAGGAGTTTGTTTTTAGATTTCCACTAACCAAAATATAATTATACAAGCCTATATAACCTTACTTTTTCATAAATAACTGAAGCAGGGGGATTTTCTTTTAATTCTGGGTCATCATATTCATTATTTACATAATAACCAACTCTTATAAATTCTTTAGATCTATAACAGCATGTTAATAATATAATAGTTACACCAACAACATCAGCTTCTGGTATTTTCTTTATATCTGGAGGATCGGCCTAAAAATATAAATAATTGCTTAAAAGGGCAGAACTTTTTTTTGATTAGCTTTCACCAGAATCTATGTAGATTCCAGTGTCTGTATTTTATGGGAATGTTCAGAATGTCCTACCACCACCAAAGTATTCTTTTTACTGACTGTTAATCCTAAAAATATTACAATACCCCAAACTGACAAACTGTTATGTAATGTTTGCATTTACTTAATGCAGGTTTTTCAATAACTTAATGTAAATAAGAATAAACATTTATTTTTAAAATTAAAATTTAATAGAAATGATAATAGTTCTATTAATATAAAAAAAAAAAAATAATATCAATTCAATGCTGAACTCACCTGAAACACAAACATATGCCTGCCACCCGGGACTGGGCCAACAAACACGGTCTCTAATACTTGGTCATGTTCTTCTGTTTCTGCGGAACCAACATATATCAATTTCCATTCTAAATCTATTACAAAAAAATAAGCAATATTTATGCAATTTGGGCAATAAAGGTTTTGAAGAACTGAATCTTCTACAAGGATTGCTTTAGCAGTGCCATAACCCAGGATCATGTAATCATTGTAACCAGGCTTATTTCAATAGTGGATTTTACTAAGATTTTAACTTGAAACAATAATCTTACATAATCTCAAGAATACAACTCTGACCATAGACTAAAGAACACTTTGAACCTGTTTTTTACACGACTGCTCAACGTCAAATATAACGCAGATTAATTTTGAAGGACTTCATAGACCAATCAGGCCTAAATGTAAAGGACCAATTTTTATTATTTTGTAAACAAACTGAAGTAGAATTTGAAGAAAATGTACAAACTAATAGCTATAAAGGAAAATTTCATGTTACTACCATTACAGAATAACCAATGTTAAATGACAAGACTACAGATGGTCCTGAAAACGTCTGTTTGATATAGTGTTTTTAATTTCAAAACAAGACTTTGTTTTAGGATAGATAGATATTAGATATTTTTCTTCCTTTGGCTACGATTAAGATAGTTTGCATATAAGATTAAATACAAAGGGATTGTCACAGAGAAAAACACTTAAAATTTATTAGAACTCTTTAATTAAATTAGATTAAGTGTATAAACTTAATCTAATTTAATTAAAGAGTTCTAATAAATTAAGTGTATAACTTAATCTAATTTAATTAAAGAGTTCTAATAAATTTTAAGTGTTTTTCTCAGTGAAAATCCCTTTGTATTTAATCTTATATGCAAACTATCTTAATCGTAACTAATCCCATTGAACAGTTCACACCTTAGTGATAATAACCAATAAAATTATTATTAAAAAGACCTTCGAGCTTAAATTAAGTTTTTAAGTCTTAAAAAGTGGTGTTTGTTGAAGTTGGCTTGAATTGCCTTAGGTCTAAGTCTAAGTTGTCCTGCATCCAATCACATAGCCCACAGTAGACATTATACAGAAATCAAAAGGTATATTAAAAAAAATAGCTTAATGAAGAGCTTAACTTTCGTATTGATTATGAGTTTTATCAAATTTGAAAGGTGAGGTTTATTAAATTATGCTTCTACACCCCATGGCCCATATGGTTCATTTATCTTTTGATCTAAAAGTAGTGTCGGAATACCAATTATTACTATTTACTTATATGAAGTAATATTGTTGCTAATGGTTAGGGTGATTGAATATGCCGATTGCCGTTGAATAGTAGCAAGTTACTATTCAACATTATTAGTGTCGTTGATGAGAGAGTGCAGAGAAAATAACTTTCCTTCTGGCAAATCTTCGATGCATTCGAAAGTTATTTCGAATTGAAAGGGATTTAAAAAAGGTGACGGATTGTCCAATACGTTCACATTTAACACGTTAACCTTCGCCATAATTTAACCACGTATAAATAAGCAAGCATGAATGTCTGAATACTTTTCACCGTTTACAAGTAGATGTTTTGTTGCTATCAAAACGCGGGAATTGTAATGGCGGCTGGTTATTATGTATCGTAAAAACGAATGATTTGATTGGTTTAATATCACATGCTCACGTCAGTTACTGTATCAACGATTTCAATTCGTCGGTATTATAATTTAGCCTCGATTGTCAACGATAAGGAAGATTAAAACACTGGATAACCGAAAATATCTAAAATCTATTTCCGCTTCCTATGTCACTGAAACCAAAACATAAAATTTGTTTGTAGTATTTTTTTTTTTAACTAAATCTGTTTTAAAGATGATACCAAGGACGACTATAGACGAAGCTAACAAACATATATCTGGTCTTCATAGAAAAGTTTACGAGCTTGAATCTCTTACGAAAGAACAACATACAGCTTTGCTTGCAAAAGATGATGTGATGAAAGAGAGTCTCAAGCAGTTGGAAGCAGTGAAAAATATGGAAATAGATGTTTTGCAAGAAAAGCTGGAATCTAAAGAAAGGACTGTCACAATCCTGCAAGAGCAAATGAGTCAGAAAAACCAACAGATAGCTGCTCTTCAGAAAAGTATAAGAAGTTTTAAAAGGGTTTTCTCCTTCAAATCTGACTTGACAGAAATGATATCCACAATAACTGATACAGAAAACAGCTTAAAGAGCTCAGCATATTTAGATGATTTTTATGATGATGATACACATGCAGAGGGTGATTCTGGTATTGGAACATCTATTCAATATTTCAATCATTTAAATGGTTCAACACCAGCTATAGATGAGACTGATAAAATGTACCATTCTTCAACTCAATCGCCTAGAAGGCAACATCGTAGAAATTCTAAAGGGAAAGAATTTTATCTTTAGCAATTAGATCAATATATGTACATGCTTTAGTATTATATACAGATATTTCATGTTCTGATGAACATGGTTATGGTGGATGGCTACTGTACCCATTTTTTTGTTGTATTACCGGTACCTAATCAGTTAGATCATAATAATCAAAAGTTTAAAAAATCCATTTTATACAGATTTATTTGATTTGTATTCTTTAATTTGTATAGATCTATCAGTACTTTACTTTGTCAAATGATTTTGATCTTGAAATACCAACAATATACCGTGTATATTCAATTATTTAACAGTTGAATGCAAACAGGCTGATGTTCCTTGCTATTGCTTAGGCAGGGTTTTTGATATGCAAGTATTTGTATAGGGCTAAATCACAAGAAAGAAATTGTTTAAATAGAATTAGCAATAGTTATTTTGTGGCAGCTAATTCTTAGGTCTTGTAAATGTTTATTATTGTGTATAGGTATGGTAGTTAAAATTATATTATTTAACTAATTAATCAAGAATTGTGGATTGTAATACAGACTTGTGTATTGATATAAAATATCACTGATTTAGAGTAGGCCTATTTCTCGAAACTTTTCATGTTTAGGTTAAAAATGTGAATTATTTCTTTCAATTCATTAGGTAGTGACAAATATCTGTGATTTTTTTCAAGTATTATAAAAGTATTAATTACTGGTAGTTAATTTTGAAGCATTCCAAAAAATGATCTTTATTTAATTAATTGTTATACTGTTATACTTTAATTTTTTTTCTTTTATTTTTTACCTGTATTCTCAAGGGTTGTTAATCTCATTCTTATTTCTATGTGATAAATATTGTCTCAATTTACAATACAAAATGTGGTAATTCATTAGTATTAGCATAATATTTGTTAAATACAAAATTAAAATATATTTATAATTAACACTATGTTCATTCCTTGTTTTCTAGTCATTCTATGCATTTTATATTTTGTTGGTTTTTTTTATTATTTCTATCAGTTTTTGAATTATGGTTAAAAATAAATTATTTGAAGCAAAAAATCTTGTATTTGATGAGATTCCTCCTGGCATAGATGTACATAACTTGTGGTTCTATATTAGAACATGCCTATACCTTTGATTGCAAAGGAATTATAAATTCAAATTTGTGTAACATTTTGATTCATGTTAATGCATTACTCCCATTGATTTATCACCTTATTAGCCTATCCAAATTCAAAGGCAACTTGTAAATAATAGTTATATGCAGCTGTATATATAATTTCTATACCTATTAACTTAGCCAACTTTGAACTATAGTTCAAACAGTAATATTGACACAGGATGTCCAGCCAATGAGTAATAATTGAACAAGGGAGATAACTATGTTATAAACAAAAAAATCATGGCTGAAGCCGGTGAAACGAAAACTACCGTCCAGGTGAAATAAAATTTATTTTTAAAATTTGATGTCATTAGACATTTTAAATTATTTGAATATATTGATGGCAAGAGACATCCTAAATTACAATGATTTCTCAGTGAGCGAAATCAACCACATTGTTAAGTTAATAAGATCCGTTCACAATGGTTACGTAACACACATAACTTTCGTTAACAAAAGGTGTCAACATTTTGCATACAGACATGAAATTGGTGGTGGTTGTATTGTATTGTCTCTTCCAAGAGATGATTATGGCAAGATTTATCTTTGTGAAGAATATGCAACAAACTAGTCTAATGAGTAACTGTAGTGTAAGTGTAAGATTATGATGATATGGCATAAGCGCTGCCTATTGATAAAAAGATGATAGGCCTACTTTTTAATCAGCCCGAAATGGAGCCTCAAAAATATTTGGACATTATATAACTTGGCCAGTTCTGTGTAAGTTTAAGTTTATTCCTTTAAAATGCCTTAGCCTTAATAACAATGATGGATATCATTGCAGGTGTTTGCTCCATTGCAAAATGATCTGATATTACGTGCTGCTCGTGGAGAAAAGACAGAAAGAGTTCCAGTATGGATTATGAGACAAGCTGGTCGGTATCTGCCAGGTATGTTAACTAAAATATAGATTGCTTCTGGAACAGTAAATCAAATTATTGGGATATATAATACAGGTCATTTTTTGACTCTATGAATGTTTTGTGCATTTTTTTACTGATAACCTACTAAGGAAATTTTGTTTACTTGTAAAGCTGACACTGTTAAATGGGATCTTAAGACTTTTCAATCACATGTCGTTATGTCTGTGGTTCTTGCAATTCCAGTCAAACTAAGTGTATTCCACTCAAACTAAGTGTTTAGAATTGCACAGATTCAGTGTTCCCATTACAGATTAGAAATTTAGTAAACGGAAGCCTATAGGCTATGTTTTAAATTATAGAGTATAAAAAAGCAAAAGGAGATAAACCATTTTTTGCAACATGTAGAGATCCTGAATTAGTCAGCGAATTAACTCTGCAGGTATGTTTGGTTCTTTTTTTTATGAAAATATAGGAAATTTTTAAGAGATTAGATAATGAGGCATTGAAGTTTTCAAATAAAGTTGGAATGAAGGCCATATTCCCTGTTAATAATTGTCTAATGGCTTCCATTTTCTCATTTTTACATGTTTGATTGTACTAACATCAAATAGTATTAGTTTTCTTTTGTTTTCTTTAAGCCAATAAGAAGATATCCTTTAGATGCCGCTATAATATTTTCTGATATTCTAGTCATTCCTATTGCACTTGGATTAACTGTTGCAAATGATCCAGGACAAGTAAGTGATGACTTAAATAACAAATGTTTCTACTTACACTGCTGAAAGACAATATTTACTCCTATTGCTCCATAAGTTTGCAAGACTTTAATTCAAGACTTGATTAATATTCCATAACCCGCTTTGATAATGATCTCACCATTTCTTATGACTGTCCTCGTATATTTGTAAAAATGATTTTTAATGTAGGGCCCAGTGTTTGCAGATCCAGTATTAGAACCAAGTGATGTTGATAGATTAAACCCTGATCCTGATATGCCCAAAGAACTTGGTTATGTTTATGAGGCCATCACTTTAACAAGAAAAAAGTTGGAAGGAAAAGTTCCATTGTTTGGTTTTGTAGGAGCTCCTGTAAGTTAAAATTCATGTTAGAAAGTTTTCTCAAAGCCTTAACTTAGTGTCAATCAAATGGCTTTTTTTGATGGATATAACTTAAATGTTATGTTAGATAATATTTAGCTTTAAGCACAGCAATGAATTTTTGTCCCTGTGAAGTCTAACTTAGTTGTTATAAAAATCCTGAAATTTTCCTCTTTAGACTTGTTATGAATTGCTTCAGTTATTTATCAGTATGTAATAATTATATATTAAGATAATGTATATGTATGAATCTCAAACATATAACTGAATGATACTAGTCACAATTAGAATTAATAATACAAGTATGAATTGCTTTTTGCTGAAGACTAGTAGGATTTCTAAATCAAGCTGGCCCTCCAAAATCAGTTGAACAGTCTTTTTTTTAAAAATGAAATAACCACTATATATTTCAGTAATATTTACAGTCAATGATTGTTTAAGTTTTAAATGAGACTATAACAATTTTATTATAAAAGTTGTGAAAAATGAATCAAAACAAATGAATGTTTGAAATATCAAGCTCTATTTTATAAATAATATTTTCACACTTGTCAGTCTTTAACCTTAACTAATTTAATTTTAGACTAGAACATAATATTTTTGAAAAAATTACTCCTTTTACATCATTCATAATAAGTTAAAATACTGAATTCCTTTACACTTAGTATTAAGGTGGATTGATGAAAGTGCTGGTGTAATGCAATGCAAATATCAGACATAACATTCAAATAATTATACTAACAAATTAATAATAAAAATATTAACATGTACATACTTTATAAATAAAGGATATTAGCTATGTGGACCTTCCAGAATGATGCCAAGTTGACAACGCATTCATGGGTGAATAAGATCCATCTTTAGGTATCATTTGACTGTTGGCTCTTTTACTGATGTTGTTTTACAACCTTAATGTATCATATCTTATGGTCTTTAGTTTGAAAACTCCCTTCTGTTTTCTGCCAAGCAATTTCACTGTCATTTAAGGATATCAAAATCCTTTTTAGAGCATGTACAAATTCATTAGAAGGGTTAAGAACAGGTTGTTTCAGAAGAGTGGCCATGATTTACTCATAAATCGATATATTATTGATTGGTTGTTTATTTAGTGGACATTAATGAAATTCATGGTTGAAAATGTTAGTGCTGGTCCAAATCCTAATAGAGCTAGAAGATTTCTGGTAGAATTCCCTGAATCTGGTAAAAAGTTATTGAAGATATTAACAGATGCTGTTATAAATCATTTAGTATTACAAATAAAAGCTGGTGCTCAGGTAATATTTACATTTAATATTGAGTTTGTTTTCATAACTATGTAAAATGAAGAGCCCCGTTTGAACTGTAGTCCTAAGAAATAAAATAGACGAAGAATAGGGATTTGCAGCAAAAGACAGTGGAAACAATTTACAATTTTTGAAGTGTTGTAGAAATGAAGAATTACTGTGAAACTTGAACTTGTGTAGGGATCAACATTATCAAACTTTTTCAAACCCTTTTTAAAGAGTTGACTTTTTTTTTACCATATATTGCAATCAAACTTTTTTTATTCAAAAATTTCCATAATAAAGTCAAGGTAGTAGACACTGCTTGACATTGTGAAGATGAACTGTAGAGACCAGCTCAAGGCAAAATTCAAAAATTTCATGATAGAAACATTACTAGATTCTTTTCTATGCTATTTCAGATAGTCCAAGTATTTGATTCCTATGGTGGAGAATTAGGTCCCAAATTATTCAATGAGATGGAGTTACCTTGTTTAAAAAGAATAGCCTTAGAAGTTCGTAAGAAACTAAAAGAAGCCAATATGGAGCCAGTACCAATGGTGGGTATTGTGTTTGTGACCTACAAATTAAAAGAATTTCTGAAGCAGTAAGGTTATGAGCAATCACACACCTAAACTATTGCCATCTTGTATTTTCAGGTAGTTTTTGCTAAAGATGCCCATTTTGCCATAGAAGATTTAGCATCTAGTGGTTATGAAGTTGTTGGTTTAGATTGGACAGTTAGACCTACCCATGCTAGGTACACTTTCAAGTTTTTCATTGTTTAGAAGTTCCTTGCCGTATGAAACTACCCATGGTTCTTACATAGAAATAACAGACAAATGTAGTTCACTACCTCTATTTCTAAATAGCTATATTTCTTAGCATCTGATTTCATGGCTTATTATTATTATCTTTTATTAATATTTGTCTTATTAAGTTGAGGAAGATGTTCAAAATGGTTGAGAACTGGGTTATTGTTACATTTCCATGTAAGAACCATACATAGTTTTTGTTGGATTTTAGCATGCTTAAATTCTTCTTAGGGAAAGTTAAGAACAAAAAAGTACCGGTAAAGCTGATAAGTGAACAAAGATCAAGATGAAGCGAAAATCTTGTCAACCTATTTTGAAGTATCTCATGTTTCTCATACAGTGAAGATGATTATTAAGTTATTTTGTATATTTCAGACGACTAGTTGAGACAAAGGTTACTTTACAGGGCAATATGGATCCTGTTATGATGTTTGCATCAAAGGTTTGTATTTAGATCAAATTCACTGCGTTTTTCTATATACCCATGGTTAAAGTACACTTGGTACCCGCTGGTATATAAGACTATAAGATTATCTGTCAGTCATTTTGATATATTAAGAGTTCATGAGTCAGCAGGTCAAATAACTGTTATAAGGCCCCAATTTGTACAGATAGCACAATAAAACGGAGATTATAGTCCTGATAGATCAAGAAAGAGTCTTTTGATTTTGTATCATCTTATGTAATGTGTAACTTCCAGGAAGAAATAAAGAAAGGTGTCAAAGAAATGGTACAGAAGTTTGGTACCCAACGTTATATTGGTAATCTAGGACATGGTGTACTCAAAGATACTGATCCTGACCATCTAGGAGTATATATTGATGCCATTCATGAATATTCTGAAGAAATGAATGCATCAGCATAGAATTAAGCTATATTTCAATCAGACATGGGATATAGGTTGTTCTAGTCAAAAGAATCATTCAAGTGCTATATTTTCTCAACAATATTTTAGACAGCTAATCTTTTTAAAATGGTTAATAACACAACTTCAAATAAAGATATTTTCATGATATTGGTAATATCTGTATGGTAGCGTAAAAGTTTAAATATAAAAAATTATATGGATGGCTAAAATTTGACTGAATCTAATCTTTTTAAAACTAGTAATGTCACTACTTCAAATAAATATGTTTTTATGATATTGGTAAATTAATTGGTATTAATGGTATTTAAATATTAATGACCATGTATAAACAATCTAATTTAAATACACTCTATTTTTCATGTTACTTTTGTATAAGTGATATTAATAGTGAGTGCCAAAATGAGAATTAATCAAAAAGATTATCTCTAGATTAAAACTAGACATGACATTAATTAAGGGTCGAAATGAGACATGTTTTAAAACAGGAAGATGCACCTTGTCATAGACTGAGCTCTGCACTGTCCTCAGTGAATTTTGAGACCCTATCTGTAAATCATGGATCTTAGTAATGTATGTTAATAAGATTGTTTACAAAATATGAAATTCCAAAATAAGCAGTCCTTATTTTAAAATGGTGTTACAAGTCCTTTATACTGGGTGCTTCGAAATAAGAAGCACAACCTAAGCAACTATATAGACAAAGGCAGAGGTCATTGAGACTTTTGTTTTGTCCACTTTTATTTTAGGTTATGTTGTGTAGGGTAAAAGGCTTCTAATTTTGAAACCCCCTGTATATATTTAATTTTATATTTCTCTTGTGTGAATGTTTCTTAAGCTTTTTTTTAATCATAAGCAGAAATCTCATATAAAATAAATTGAAAAAAAATTCAGAATTATAAGCCTGTGTGGTTGTGTTATAGGTGATTGTTTTATTATTAAAATTAATATATCCGTATTCGTTTTTAATGCATTATATTCAAATAAAAAATAATAGCATATTTTACATGAATATTAAATATTTCTCTAATATATCACTTGAGAAACCATGGATAAAAAGTGGGATGAAAATTCAGTTCTCATTTTCTAGCTCCAATCACAGCACATTAATGTTTTATTTCCGTATAGGAAATAACACTTAAAATTGTAAACCTAATGACTATATGAAACTTCAAACGTATCAAAGTAGTCCATACTATATTGGCCAGTTTGATACAATGATGTTTTATCAAGAAATGTGGTTGATTGTGTTGATGATTTACGGATTCCCCGGATTTCATTCGCTAGAATCGGATTACTACGGACATGCAACTACTACTAACAACGAATATAGTGATTGGATGTCTTATGTTCCTAATACGTATTCATTTCGGAATATTTCTATTCCTGGAACTCACAATTCAGTCAGTTTTTATGGTGGGGCGTTTGCTCGATGCCAAACCTTACCATTAGCGGAACAATTCAAAGCAGGAATTCGTTTCCTTGATATCCGATGTCACCATGGTTTGGATGGTTTGCCAATATATCATGGATTAATGTATCAACAAACGGATTTCGATGCTGTGTTAAATAAAACTGTAACATTTCTCAATGATAACCCACAAGAAATTATTTTGATGAGAATCCGACAGGAATCTAAGGCCTATGATTTAACCCAATCATTAATGACGTCTGTAAGAAATCACATTAGTCAATATCCACAAAATCGATTCTGGATGTCTGTTGATTGGCCATCACTTAATGAAGCTCGTGGAAAAATAGTAATTCTGCAAAATTTTGACACGCACCATTACGTGATGGTTCCGTATAGTTCAATGTCCATTGATGATCATTGGAAGGTAGCTGGACTGACGAGAAGATATCTGTTAGGAAAATGGCGATTTGTAAGAGAGCACCTAAAGAAATCCAGAGCTGGTGTTGATGATCGTGTCCATCTAACATATAATTCCGGTGCAAGTTTTATGGCTCTTCCTTACGCTGTTTCTAAAAAAATGAATAAACGTCTATGGAAGTTACTTCGAAGAGAGAATTGGCAGAGATCAAATCTTGGTATTGTTGCAATGGACTTTCCTGGGGATGTTCTGATACGGCAAATAATTGCGACAAACTTTGAGGATGGCATCATACCATCGTAAAGACCTTATTGGTAAAACAATTGAAGCGAACTGGTTAATAGCAATACAACCAAAAAAAAAGTACGGAATATAATAGTGCACTCCGCTTCTAAATTTCGTTCAAAGTAAATCATGTTTTATTTAGAATATAAACAATATCTCATTATCTTTAGTGTGATATTTCAAAACTTTATAATATCCATATTACACTAGGCGGTGATCTTCTCGCTCGGAATGCGCGTCAAATATCTCATTGACTTTACAGTTAGTCACTCAATTCCCCGAAATGCTACCTTGCATAATCAGTTTTCGATGATAAGGCGAGTAAGATGCGTCACAATGCGCTCTCTCGGTGGAATGGGGGTATTAATAGCATTGTATGAAGATCAAGATGTTTTGTTTCTAGTTTATCACTAGAACAAACAGTGATGCTTCATTATATTATAATCCACGTAAACTTATACATATAAAACTGACAAGATTTTTCAGGGGGGCAATCAAATTTTTTCACATTTCCCTCGCTTACCCAGTCCCTCCTTTAGCCACTGTATATGAACTTTTTTTTAAAAAGATAATGGATGTTAAATAGAGAGTAACATCCATAAAATAAATATTCAGTTTTTAATTTAATGATAACAAATTTAACAAATTATATTGTAAATACAAATAAATACACAATATTTACATAATAATACATAAAATTACACAAATCAGCAATTTATCTCGATCATATATAACAATAACAAGCACAATACACAAAAAAAAGATTTCTTTTTAATAGTAATTAATTCGTTCTCTCGCTGATTCCTACATTCGCCAACTATTTAATATATTTGGTATGATAGCAAAATATCTTGAATTTTGGAAAGACGGGTATCTGTTTTAGTTTTGTTCAATTTTGAAAGATTAAGTTGCCAGAACCATCGCATTCACGATAAACCATAATAAGGGGTCCATTTTATACAGTTCCTTTTCCCAAAATTGCCTAAATTTAAGATTGAGCTGAGATTTGAAGATCTGGATTTATCAATTTGTTCCAATGTCCTCATGCTCATCGTTTTGACTAGGAGTGATAGTATCTAAGTTTAATTGTTTTCTTTCACGTACAGCTTGAGCGTGTCTTTCTTTTTGTTTCAACTTATCTCTCATCTCGCGCAATCTTGTCTGTCGAGAAATCACGGCCTCCTCCATCTTTTTAGTTTGTTGATTTTCTAATTCTTTTTGGCGTTGAACATAGGCTTGGATAGCTCCAGCAGTTTCTGTTTTCTCCATGGATTTTACCTTGACTATTCTTTCTTCTTCCAGTTGCTACATGAACAGAGAACGTGATTAATAAATTACTTTGAATTTGTACAGATCATTAACAGGCTATGAAGGGAGAATTTCAAACATATAGAAAAGCCGCAAAGAACTTTAGACCAACACACTCTAAAAACAAGGACTCGGTGCGATAAAAGTTCCACTGTTTTGATAAATATATTAAAGCTTACCTTTCTTCGACGTTCAGCTTCGAACAGTTTTTGTCTGATTTCTTGCTCTGTGAGTTCTTCTTTTTGCATTTTCTTCCTCTTCATATTTTCTAACCTTGCAGGAGGAATAACCGATTCTGGTCGCTCCTGGATGATTTCAAAGGCAAGACCTTTAGCAGATTGACCCGTCAGCTTCGTAATCAGACCTTCATTTCTCAATGTCTCTATAACTTTTTGTTCTTCTTCTCGTTGTTTTTGTTTTGCACTCAATCTTGTTGGACATTTTACTCCAACTACACTCAGATCTTGATAAAAACAAAATACAGAATTAAATTTCTATTTGTATGAATTGAACAACAGATTGGTGATGAAATAGGTGTTTGATCTAATGAAATAATAAGATATTCTTGTTATTGATAAATTACAAATTATATAGTATTTTAATAAACTAATTATGTTGCTAATGAAATAACTAAAGGCTAAATCTGAATTGATGTCAAAAGACAAGTTTGAATCAAATACATTTTGGTATTTGAAGGAAATGATACTACTCCAACCCAAGTGCTCAAAATTCATGGTCATATTTCCATTGCATCTGTTGTCAGGGTTACTTACCAAGTGTTAGTGGTTCCTGGAAGTTTTTCTCGATTTCATCAACAATGTGTTGATCAGAATCTTCAGTGATGAAATCCAAATGATCATCACCTAGACCTGAATCTGAGCTGTGTTTTGAAACTTTAGATGTTGCTGAAAATCCTCTATCACATTCGTCTGTCTGTGAATCTCCATCCCCCAAACTGTCACATGAGTCAAGAGACTTGCTACTTTTTGCTGAGTTACATTTTATCTGTTTCTTGGGCTGACTAACTTTAACTTTGCTATCACTGTTAACATTTATTTGGCAACAATCCTTAGAAGCTTGAATGACTGGCACAACTTGACTAGATCCAACTTTGGAGTTCAGACAACCCATGTTAAAAGTTTACAAAATGAATTTTTTCCAAGATTGACACACCACGTTATTCCTATAAAATTATTGTTGCATATATAATTTTGTCTTATTTATATATAAATTTAATTTATACCATACGATCAATTTCACAAACTGCCTCCAAACTGTTACCTTTCAATCACAGTTGACTGGACATTGTTTGGTTGGTCCGTTACTAAGATTATATAGATTTTGTAACTAAGCTGTGGATTAATTAATCCATTGGCACGCCATTAGCTAAATCTGACAGTTGCTCATGTTTATAATGGAAATAAAAAAAAACATTAATATTTAATATACTTGATAACATCAATACTATGTATTATATAATGAGGTTTCAACCAGAAGAATTCTTAAAGAAAACTTTCATTCTTATTATATACAAATATTATCATAATATTACTGATGGACCCTATATTTCAAATCAAATAAATTAAATAAAATGGTTATGAAAAGTTTGAGTGTTATAAACATCAGTAATTAGTTAATTTTTAAGACGTAAAAATATATCCTTATTACATGTAATTGGGATCAATTACAATGTGTGTAAAACATCGTACATTGACATAGTATAAGTACTTTTTGCGGGAATTCTTAAGGTATTGCTCAAATTGCGTTCATTGAAAGATCATCAAAATCGAACTTATGACAATAACTAAAAACAATCCATCGAAAAATCGTAAAATCAGAACATCAATATACGTGATCTCTCCAAATAACATTTTAATGAGATGGAAACTGTTATAGTCACTAGTGCGCTCACAAACAGATTGTTTGGACTTTCAGGGACAATAACTCAACAACCTTCCATTTTCTGATAACATTTAGGCCTACAGTGACACAGAGTAATTGCAGCAATGGGCAGTGTAGAAGTATTCAAATATGATTTTCCGGAGCATCAAAATTATTTTTTTACGATCTCTCCCTCGAAAAAAATAAAATAATAACTGCAAAAATTGAATGGTTAAAGGGATACTGCGTCTTAGCATGCACATAAAATTTTAGTTTTCATGAGTGGTCTATATGAGTATATATTCATCAGCGAACCAACCTGGTGTCAAAAAGTAACAGGACCCCTTAAAATCGGGAAAACACGTAAAACGTTGTCAGTTTTGAAAAACGCTTAATCAATTTATTAAGCGTTTTTCAATAACCTAATGCATCTTTATGGATAATTGCTTATTTTTTATATCTATTTATTTTTTACGTTAATATGACAGCAGGTATACATTTACTGGTGAATAGAGTCATATTGGTCAAGTTAAAAATTTTCAAATTTTATGTTTCATCTGAAGACCTATTATTCCCTTTAAAACTAGAAAAATTACCGCTGCAGTAGGCCTTATAGCCCATGCCCGGCAGAAGCGCCAAAGACTCAATTCCATCTAGTGATATAACTAAATTAATATGATGGGGGAAGGTATCTTTAAGTCCATTTGTCATTGTACTCACTCGCAAAAATCAAGGAGTTTGGGAGTGGGGGGGGATTTCTCAGGGAGGTGGTGTGGTACTGAATTTCGGGTCTTGTTTCCGAATTTAGATTTTTTTTTCGTAGATATTGCCGATAGAAAGGGTTTACTTTCACGATTAAAAGTCAACTGTATTACGAATCGAACGCGTACAAGGGGAATTAACTGCTATCTAAATTGTTCATTCGTAGCCTTGGTTAATGAGTAACTTTTTGTAAAAAGTTAAACAACTGGGGGTCTGACATCCAAGATAGATGTTTGTTTATCAGACTTTTATGTAGGTCTACGGTCTATGATAAATAATCATGTGATAAAGTTGACCTCAGTAGACAAGGTAATGACCAAGTTAACCACACGAGATTTAAGAGGTAAGTTTTTCACAAACTTCCAAAGAACGATGCAACATGTATTGTAAATTGATTGTACCTAGTAATATGCCTAATGTAATTGCAATAATAACAATCTGAAGCTAGTAGGGCATAGCAAATTAAGTAATTAAAGGCCTAATCTAAGGTAAGCTGGTCAATAATAGGGATCATGGCATGTCACATTTTAACACAGAATCTGTTGCACTGTATTTGCATAATCCTGATTCACACAAGAATTATGTTTTCAAATCAATTCTGAAGTTGCTAGTCAGTAAAGAAGGTCTTGAATCTGAGCAGTAGGCATACAACCACAGAGATAATGTGGTATGGTAAATAGTTCCTCCTCTGTACAATCTTCAACCTGTTTATTGATATTAGCCTACATTATGTATATTCAGTGTAGTATCGATTTCATATTGGAACCTTTATTCTTAATTATTTGCAACAGTTTTTGATAATATTTCAGTTAATCCATGGTTTAGTGGTTTTTCAAAAAATATTTGTTGGTTGCTGCAGAGCATATTATTTAGTTCAAAATATTTAGTTTCCTTTCAATTTCATAATCTAGGACAGTTTTTGATCTGTTTTGTAAGTTTTAACCACTCCAACAAGATGTTTTAGTTGAAATTTCCAATTAGCAGTGTAGGCCTACTTTGTCAAGATTTCTTATAAAAATTTCAAACAAGTTGAATCGAATCTGAAAGTGCCTTATGGATCTTAACCAGCACAATAATAAGCCATGTAAACCTTGTAAACAAAATCACTTATTCTAGATTTCCCCAAATTCAAGGCAAATGGTATTTTTTGTATTCAATCCTAAGTGGAGGACTATTAAGTTGTATTGTAAAATAAGAAATTAAGATTATGTAAGTAGACCTAATTGACATATTGGTAGTAGATAATTCAAACAAAATCGTTAAGATAAGAATGTTGACCTGAACAAATACCTTATCATATATGATTATTACTTACTGCAAGTTGACTTTAGTATTTAGTTTTATTTTATATATACCAGTAAAATACACAAATATTTAATAGGAGTAATGTCACAGAGCTGTATACAACTGGTAGGAATTCTTCTTTGAGCTTATCTTACCCTAAAAATATGTGTATTAAAGGTTTCATTTTTGCTCTCATTGAAATTGTGATTTTTTTCCTAAAAAATATATTCTGAGGACAGGTTTATATATTAAATGGTTAATGGTGGTTGTGGCTTCTAATGTCTGTCAACATTTGAAAGTCTTGCGGTTATCTTTCCTCTTTGGTACTAACAGATAATCTGTAAAAGATCAATACCAAAATGTTTGAGCAAGGAAAGGTACAAAGGAATTGTTTGTTATCCTTAAAGAAACATTTTTTTATTACCATACCATCTTTGTCCAAATGAAATTTTTTTATTAGAGCAAATCTGTTTGTTTAGTTTGCTTTTAATGCATTTTAGATTATTAATCATTGAACAGTTTTGATGAAACCTGGTACCGGGTATGTAATTGTATGTAGGCCTGTTGATGAATGTCTTTCAATGATGAGAAACTGAGTTAATACCAATAGCCTTGTATTATATTGTGATTTGTAAAGTATATTTTTGTTAAGCTATTTTCTTTATTCCTGTTTTACAGTATGTTGAAAAATCGTTATGACACCAGAAAAACCAATCACAGAATTAATCAATCCCAAATCAAATAACATTGATGTAGCCAAACCTATAGGTATGTTATGTGAAGACTTGCAGTTTAGATTTTAGGGAACTTTTCAAAAACCAGACGCACATGCATATTTTATTGCCTGATTATCGCACATTCTGGAGAGCTTTGTATCTTTTTTTTGTGTGCCTCTTCACAATGAAGACAATTTCATATGAATCAGCAGCTCGAAACATGCTAGATATTATCTGCAGATCAATTATGCTGATGAATCCATATAATCTGGTAAATTAATACCCCTGTTGGGCAACCAATTTTTGTTAACCAATTAGACATGATGTTCCTAATGCTGAATCATATAATCTCTCAAAAACTATCTTTTAATCAGGCATAAAATTATGCTGTTGATTTCAATTTACGATGCCAGGCACAAAAATTGGTTGAAATTAGTATTTTAAGTCTCCGCTGTTAATTTAAATAGCTTAAAAGATTTTCAGTTGTTTTCTGTGTTACGATTTAAGAAATGTCATATTATATTGTAGAAATTGTAGAAATATTAGAAGATTGTGATAGTGAAATATTTAAGGGATGGCAGTCATATCCAGTAAGTATTAAGCTCATTTATTTTCATAATTTCTGGGCGTTTAAAAAATAAGCACATATATTCTTCATGTGTATTTTGCAGAATGTGCTATAAATATATTGTTTATAAACATAAAGAATAGAAATGGAAAAAGCATCATTACTGTTGACAATTTGACTGAGACCTCTTTTTTTCGGGGGACTAATTCGATAGTAAGCAACTTGTTAAAAAAACTGTCTTCATTAAAACAAATAAGAGCATAAAAACATTTGTAAAAATATCTGCTGTTATCAGTTGACTGTATTGTTATATTTTAGAATTTATACAGTGAACGAATACAGAGAAACCTTGATAATATTGTGGACATAACTGTCAATATATTGAAGGTATGAAAACTAAAATCTTTTTTATACATCTTATGCAGCATGTGTCTTTTTAGCATGTAACTTTCTGGTGCTGGTGAACAAAATGGAATCCAAATTTTACTAACTTGAAATTTTGAATATTTGTTTCTCTTCATATTATATGATTTTTATGAAAAGATATTAAACTTATGATGGATGAATCAAATTTGCTCACTGAAACTATCTACTATGTTGCATTTACTTGTAGAATTCATCTAAAAATAGTATAATATTAAGTGGTTGTGGTACATCAGGAAGAATAGCATTCCTTATTGCAGTAAGTATAAATGAGAATTATTAGAAGTCATATTTTTTTAATTATCAGAAAGACGTTGTTATGAAAGGTGAATTGAAGTATAAATTTACTTTTAAGGTTTTACAAAATACACTAATTATATTAAACCTGTCCTTTGAGAAATTTTTACATGAAAATGATAGGGAGGGAGGAATGTGAGGGAGTTGTTGCAGTCAATCTAAGACCAGTACCATATGTGAATTCAGGAATAATTTCACCAATTTGGAATGAAATAAGCGCATTATATTCATTTCTTTTCTGCTTTTTTTTTTTATAGAGAACCTTCAATGAGAAATTGAAGAAGTTAGGACTTACACCATGTTGTGATTATTTGATAGCTGGGGGAGATGTGTAAGTATACACTTAGTTATATTTCCAAAAAGAAAGTATGTTAAAACTCCAGCATAGGCCCCATAATTGCATATCCTTACATTCTTTCAAAGATATCACTCTTTGTTATTGTTATTTCAGAGCCTTGTTTACATCTCAAGAATCAGGAGAAGATGACCCTGTTAATGGTAAAGATGTACTGATAAAGGTAACCACCATATTGCAATATATTTATATTTTCATTCAAAATATAATTTTAATTACTAACTTCAGAATTCAATTCCTGTTAATATTTTCATGCTCCATGCCTCTCCTGTGCCAAAAACGTAAGAGTAGGGAGGGAGCATTATTACCACACAATAAAATGAAACTGGTCCTAAATTGACATTTTGCAGTAAAAGACCTTATTAATACAATACAAGAAATTTATGTGATTATTTTGCCCAATTGTCTTTTTTGTAATTTAACCGTATGATAAAGTTTCCCTTTCAAACCATATGGAGTCAATGTAACTTGTATAAGGAAGTTTGTTTGAGACAAAATATGGTATACTGTTTTTAACATATTTTATTGAAGTTTTCTACAAGTACATTCATTATGATGTAATCTTCCAACTGGAGATAAATCTATGAATAAGTTGGCTTCAATTACAGGCTGGAAAAGGAAAAAAGAAAGTGTTGTTTATTGGTATAACATGTGGATTGTCAGCACCATTTGTGGCTGGACAGTTGGACTACTGTATGCAAAGATTAGACAAGTTTATACCAGTCGTAATAGGTTTTAATCCATCAGCATTAGCCAGGTAGGTAGAAAAGCTCATAAATAAAATAATAGCAGATAACAGCAATAGCTAAATGCTTGTAAATCACTAGACAAATTTCCTCTGATAAACTCATGATTTAGAAATATTTATTTTGGATATTTGATGGTCCATTTTGTTTATCTGATACAAATTTAAGATAAATTCCATTAAATAAAATTCTTTATCTTTCAGAAATATCATCATAGAAAATTGGCATAAAACATTTTTCAATGGTAAGAATTTGAAGTTTTGATATTAAACGTTGAAGATAGTAGAGATATTATATAGGCGGAATATTAATGAAATAATGTTTAGGAAAAAACAAACTTGAAGATATTTATACATATTAGCCCATTATTTCTTTTCTAAATATATATAGGGAGGAAAGGAAATTAATAGGGTGGAGATTTTGAATGGAGAGAATCACTAGGGGTGGAAACATTTACATGTCCTTGTAGACATGGAAATGAGACCTTTTGCATAACATATTGTCATTTGCTTTGTAATGTTTGTGGATCTCTTTTACCATGATTAGAATTGATATATGTTAGCAGTAAAGTGATTATGAGTTTTAAATTATTTTGTTGACAGTAATAGAAGAATTATTAAGTTTAGAAGGCAGTAAAAAAGGTTTTATTATTAATCCTGTGGTTGGGGTATGTATTAAATGTTCATTCTCTTATTATAGACCAATATTCCATTGAGGTACAAGTGTTGAATTATTGTAAAAACTAGATCCTGTAATTGTTGTTCCATAAATCTAAATGCCTTTTAAGGTGCTTTAATAAAATTTGATATTAAAAATAACAGAATACCATGATCATTTTCTGTACATATCACTGAATAAAGGGAGAGAATGTACCAGCTTCAAAATAATACAGTTATTGAAAATCATGTATCCCTTTTTTTTTTACTGATTTCTTACTTTCTGTTGACATTGTGAAAATAATTTTGACGTTTCAATTGATTCTATGAAGGGGAAATCCTTGTAGTATTATTAACTTGTTTTGCTTAAGCTTATATCTTTCAAGATAGTCTGAAATAAAAAATTTAATTAACTCTCATGGATTTGAAATTAGATATACACAAAAATCAGTAGGTAGACTCAAAGGAGCTTGAGTCATTACTGGAGAAAAACCTTTCAAGGAAATACAGACTATATATCAAGTCCTGTGAATCATTTACATGTAATAAAATAAATGGTAAATAATATATTAACATTGTAGCCAGAACCAATAACAGGGTCTAGTAGAATGAAGAGTGGAACTGCTACTAAACTTATACTAGAATCTATATTTATAGCAGCTTTATCCAAAATTTCTGGCAAAAAAGTCATGTAAGTAGAATGTTTCTAGCCTTACCTTATGCTAAATGCAATTTTACACTGAAACTTCATTAACACTGGATCTTATGTTACTGAGAAATGACGTCAAATGTAAAAATACTTTAAAAACAATATCAAGCCTATAATCTATGTTAATTTTCATCTGTTTAGATATTATTTGATCTGTAATCTTTGGTAACAGGATTAAGAAAGTAGAGTGGCTAAATTATGAAATTATTTTTATATTGTTTTAGAGCTCAGCTAATATTAAACTCTTATGAAACAGTATATCATGATTTATACAGTGAGAAAGAAAAAATAGCAAAAGTCATCAATTTGGCTGGTGAAAGGTAGGTCTTTATCTTTCTAATGATAAAATAAACACTTTTTTTTTTTCAAAACAATCTTAGTGGTAGGACATCCTAGTGTTGTGTTAAGGTAGGTTTATTATTGATTAACACAATGAGAGTTTAGTCTTTGTAGTTTTTACCCTAACTAAAAATGAGGTGGACTGATTCGTAGCAGAAATATCTTTGCTCAACTATGATGGGCCATAGATTTAATATATTACATATTTTTTTAAATTTATGTTTTCATTTTATTTTGTCAGAGAACCTAATTTTCACTATTTCTTAATTTTAATTTTAAAAATATTTTATTGTGTTTCTTCTTTATACAAGTACATTCTGTATTTTAGTTTGAAAACTGGTGGGTCTATATATTATATTGGTTATGATAGTTTAGGGATTATGGGAATGATAGATGCGTCTGAATGTAGACCAACATACGGTGCTTGTAGGTACTTGATATATTTCCTAACTCTTATTATATACATGCGGTCTTTTATCTAGAAGGTTTTGACTTACGTAAAGGAGGTTAAATATGTGACTGACAGAATCTAAGAGCAACTGGTTTTTCAAAACCAACAAGGCAATTTGATCAATCACTTAATTGAGTTGAGCTCAGTCCACCAATAACTGAATTATTGCCGTTGTTGTTAGTTGCCACTAGTTACTAACAAATATATATAGTACAGATGTCATTGGAATCTGGACCCATCCAGCTGTTTACAATTGCTAGTTGTTAGTCAATTTCGAGATTTGAATGATTTGGGACACTATAACAGATCCAAGGAGATGCTGTATATTGCTTAAAACCTCTGCTTACCTGAAAAATATTTCATGTTTATGTTGATAGTAGGTTGATACACTCATTTGTGACAGTGCTATACATTATGTGTATTTTTCAGCTTTAGATGATGTCAGAGGTTTCTTGTTAAACGGGTTTAAAAATTTAAGAAATAAAGAAGGTAGTTTAAGTCATGTGGTAAGTTAAACCAGGATTATGATAATTGTTAATCGTTAAGTCTGATGAATTTTGTCTTGTTAATCTAAGATATCAATATATTCACTTTTATTTTGCTGATATGACTGAAGTCCTGAAATCTAAAATATAATCCCCCATTATCAATCAGTCATCCTAACATTAACAGATTTTTCAAAAATGTTCATTTTGACACATAGTTATTTCAATTTCAGGGGAAACATTTTAGAATATCAATAGAGGAGTTTAATTCTGATATTTTACCGTACTTAAAGTCTGAAGATTTAGTAGTGTTATTAGTCAAAGGTATTTTCTTTGTTATTGTTTTAATAGATTGTTGATCACAATTTTATAATATCATCATAACAATGCAAATATGGTTTCTACAGAAGAAAGGATTTCTTGAAAAATTTATTCCTGTTGGACTCTTCAAATGGAAAAAAAAATCTTGCTGAATGAAAAATATGAAGGTCACTTAAAAACCAACTTAACTTGGATTCTGTGTTAATGTGTATTGTATACTAATAGTAAGTGATAATATGAATTGATTTATATTATTTTGAAATATATTTTCAGATAATGAATATCTCCCAGACTCCAATTTGATGTCTACATCATGTAAAAAAGTTTTATTTGTTGTTAATGATAAAAAAGATGGGGTATGTTTAAAAAATAGTCATTGTGTAATTATGTGTTTCTTCTATATGAGTACAAATTAAGTACAAAGGGATACTGTGTCTTAGCATGAACAAAAAATTTAAGTTCTCAAGGATGGTCAATATGAGTATATATTCATCAGTGAACTTACTTAGTGTCATAAAGTAACTGAATTCTAAAATCTTGAAAACTAGCAAAACTGTTCTTGAAAAACGCTTAATCAATTTATTAAGCGTTTTTCAATAATCAAATGCATCTTTATGGATAATTACTTAGTTTTTTAGATGTAAATTTATTTTTATATGTTATTTATGGCAGCAGGTATATTTACTGATGAATAGAGCTCTTATTGGCCAAGTTTAAAATTTTCAAATTTTATGTTCATTCTAGGACCTATTATCACTTTAATGTTGCATTATTGACAGTTACATAAGTGAATTGTTTTCAAGATATTCTGAGGGAAAACATCCTACAAACATGTCTTTTATTTCTCCTTAATCAACTTCTACTTGTACATCAAATTTCTGTAAGTCTAGTAATATTTTGTTATTGATAACCTTTTTTTTTCTAATGGACCAGTCAAGTGAAATGTCAATTTTTTGTGTGTATTTTAGATGTTACCAAGTAACCAAGATGTATTTATACATATTAAAATAAATATCAATTCTAGTGAAATTATACAATTGATATCTAAACCTATATATGAGGAATATAAACAAGTATTTTTAGAATTAGCAACCAAATGGTTTTTAAACTCGGTATCAACAGGTGCTCATATAATGAAAGGAAAAGTCTACCAAAATATAATGATAGATTTGAAGCCAAGGTCAGTTTCAAGTCTTGTTCACAACTGGAAAGAAAAAGATAATTGTCATTGTTATAACTGTGGAAAATATGTACTGCCTTGATTATAGAACAATTTTGCCAAATATTAAAACAGAACCAAAAATATGTTGTTATCTTCTGAAATTAGAAACATTCTTTTTTAAATCACAAAGCATAAAACTCTGAGTAGCAACAATTTTTAAGTTCTGTTTTAGAATTTTTATTCAACTCTACAAATAATGTATTGAGGGCTTTTTATCCGAGTCAGATATTACAGTATAATTACATGTATGGAATTTAGTCTCTTCTGCTGGTATTGCAGTACCAGATATATTTTCTTTATGATCTGTGATACTTTGTAAGGATTGACTTTAATAACTGAAATCTTTCTTATACAAATCCATTTTTTAAATATAATCCTTTCCTTTTACATTTACCTTGATAAATGTTCTCTATTTCAGCAATAACAAATTATTTCACAGAGCAATCCATATATTACAGGTAAATTTTCTTCTTTCAAAACACACGTATAATCTGGTACATGTATATGAAATTGATTATAGACATTAAAATATTTCTTACCTTGAAGAGGAATTTAATGTGCCGCATCTTATCGCCTAGAAGACAGCAATAGAACTAGCTATTCCACTGCCTCAAAATAGACAGTGTTCCAACCAAGCATTATCAGAAAGTATTTATTTTTACACAGTTTGAAGGTTGTGAAATTTATATAAATAAATTTTTCGACTTTTAATAAAAAAATGTTGGTATATGCAAATGATAACGATATATTTATACATTGTTTTGAAGAATTTTAATGGTTTATCTGCTGAAGAATGTATAGAATATTTATTAAGATCTATTTATGAAGCAGATGTTCTTAATGAAGACCAACTAACATCACCTATTGCTAGTCATATACAAGTAGCAGCTACTAAAAATATGGTAAGTATTTGGTAAATATAAATAACAATCAAACAGCAAAACAAAGCCTAAAATCTATATATATTGTGTAATTATGTGGTCAGTGGGGTGGAAAGGGTAAACCAGTTTTGCCCCTGCTTGATATTGCTTCATTCTTAAAAATTTTTATTGTTTAAGGTTATTCCTACAGCTTTAGCAGCCTCTCTGATTAAATGTTCTATTAAAGAAGCCAAAGAGAAAATTGCCCAAGAACCAGTGTTAAGAACAGTTTTTCTCCAAACATTGAAATTAGCTAAGTAAGTGTAAGAGAGTACTTAATATTTTGAACTATATTTTCTGTTCAAATTACATTCTGTACCTCAATGCTCTAGCTATTGTTAATTGAATTTTATAATCTTTTACATTGTTGGTAAGTTTTTAATGAAACTAATGCCTGTTTTTGTTATTGTCTGATTTTAGATAAAACTTGATGATATCTGTTATATTGATGACAAGGATTTAAAAAGTATTTTCTTGCTTATATAGGGATCCAAATTTTAACCATCTGTATTCTTTTTTAGAATTAAAATCTGATTTCTGGCCCCTTATTCTCCTTACGATCATGGATATCCTAGGGTCTTATCTTTTAACTCTAGGACATCCTAGCATTAAAATCGTTCTGAGAATACAGAGCCTGGTTTTGTATTAAAAACAATTAACTTCAATTCTAAATAAATTCAAAATACTGAAATGGAAATTATTGAGACATCTATATAGCTCAATACACAGTGCTCTTGTACAGTATTTAAGTATTCTCTGTTTAAAACTGTATTTCTAAGATATATGGATGCTTTTTTCCATGTTGTCTACATTGAACAATTATTGACCTTCTCTATTGTCTGTAGGCTTTGAAACCAGCTTGTATTGATGATCAACATATCTTGTCTGTGATAGTATTTTCCACTCAACAATAATTATAGTTTTATAAAGAATAATATAAATATATAGTAGCTTATTTTCGTAAACATTGTACCATAGTGCTTTAAATGTCTAGTATTTTGACATATATGCTTGCCAATTCTCTAGGAATAAAGTACATTAAGTGTAACAATTCATTTGCCAGCTTTGTACTTTGTACTTTTAATAAATAAGGCTCATAATAAGGTCTATAAGATTAATAATATGACTTTCTCAGATTGTTCATTTGTTAATTTACTATTCTGTTGAGAAGTTGTTTGTGATGAGAACTAGAGTGATATTCTGACATGTTCATTTTGGAATTACACTTAGATTTAGATGACTTGAATGATGCTTGTGCTCAATTTAATATTTCCAAAGAAAAACAGTTTTGTAATATCAGGTTACAATTTACTGATTATTTCTGTCTTCTGTTAGACAATAGGTTAGTGTGTAAATTACCCAGTTGGGTAGATTAGATATCTGGAATTATATGAGAGATCCTATGGTATATGATATTAGAGATATCAGCTGACCACTTTCAATGAACAGGTTTATGATTTTAAGGGATTGATATGAGTCTTGAATGTTTGGTAATATTCTTCAGAAGTACTGGAAATGTACGAATGTCACATAATTCCTATATATCTTTTGTGTATATCGTTGATCTAAAAAATTGACCAGTCTTCATTTTAATTTCGAAGGCTCAAATTTTGATGGTAAGCTGTGAACACTATTACTAATAAGCTTAGGTAAAAACCAATCACTTTAAATGTTTTTATCACTATTTGAAGGAAACATTTCTCTTTAATTAGAGATTTCTGGTTTAGAAAATTGAGTAGGTGTCGTTATTATATTTCTCTTTCCTATGCAATCTATTTTGTGATAATTATTAATTGTTTGTCACTGAGGTTGATTATAATATTGTTATGCCTTTATTGTATAATGTTTATTTTATAAACTCTTTTATTGCATTATCATTAAGTTTTGACTTCTGTGCCAATGTAATACCATTGCTTCCTAAACATGTTTCTTTTCTAGTGATTTTAAATATCCATTTCTCATTGTGTATTTCGCATGGATGATTTTGTATTATATATATAGTCCCTTTATATCCTTTTCTTTTTTTAATGAAATACAAAAGACAAAGTGAGAATAGAAAAGAGCTTCCTTATGCTTGTATAAGATCCCTTGTGACAAGGTTTGTTTTGGATACCTGTTGGTTGTTTTGATATTGTTTTATAGATAATTTATAGTTGACTTTGCGCTTCCTTTTCCTATCTATCCTAATAACTTTGTATCCTTATATGAGTGTTGGTTTCATCATTTTATATGTGCTTTAATAGTAAATTGTTAAATAAATATTTTTACATAATGTTCATAGTTTAATTTCAACAGTTCTGTTTCTACAAATACCCTTGGACAACTGAAAAAAAAAGGCAAACCCTAAACATTCATTCCAATCAATCAAATGATTTAACATCTGTAGCTTACAGTAATAATATTTGTTTATCTCAGTTTATTCTAATCTGAATAGATCCTGTTCATTTAAGATGTAGAATGTAGTAAAACCAATGGCTCTTTTATCCTATAGTTATCAGATTTATTTAGTCCGAGAACCATTTATCCTAGCAGTAAATCAAACAGATATGTGTTAATCAAGCAAATCAGTTTTGGGGTGTCCATACTTTTTTAACTTTTGTAATAGCATCTGCAATGTTCTCTCTGTTTTTACAATAGAAATAAATGGACTGACACATTTATATTGTACTATTTTCATGTCATCTGCATCCAGTACGACAGTTTGTCATTACGGCACATTCCACTTTAATATATACCCAAAAAAGGCATAAAACATCGTTTAAGAGTGGGATCAGCCATCATCTTAAAAAAACATCTGTCTGCAGAGCCGATGCTCTAATTTATATAAATTTGAAATTGGTGATCAAATCAGATTTAACAGCGTAAAAAATGCCTAATATTTCATCTTTCTGAAAAGAGAAATTGCTACAAAAAATGTAATTTTTTAAATCTACCAGCATCCTGATTTCAATGCACATATATATATTTAGGATTGTTTATTTACAAAATATATTTATCAAAAAGCCGAAAATGACTGAATAGGTTACATATCAATAGAATATTTAACTGTATAAATATATTATAAATCTATATCTGATACAATTTATTATCAAACAAATACAAAAACTTGCATATTTTCATACTAAATACAAAAGTTGATCCTATCTGAAAGTGCATATAAAACCTGAATCCTGCAATGCATTCCCAAATTTATAAGGCACATAACAGATTTTTTTGAGAGATTTGACTTACATGAGCTTGCATTAAGGAGACGGCTTGAAGTCTTTCAATTTGGCTTTAATATGATATAAATGGTGTACCTTGGTAGAAACTGTCTCCTCTTTCCACATGAACTCACTTTATAGTCAAACTCTTCATAAGACATTGCACTGGCAAGATAGTAACCTATACTTACTATTAGCAGAAGATCTTAAAAATTCTTAAATACATTAAACCATTTTCTAGAAATTATGTTTTGAACCATGTGGTACAGACAATTTAAGATAAACAGATAAATAACATGGTTAATAGACATTGCAAGCTAAATTCACAAAACGTGAGTTAGCAATGCATTGAATATGAAACCAACCTATCGAAACTGAATCCTATTTCAACTTTAATTGATCTATATAGATAAAAAATGTATGTCAAATATAAGAATTCTTTGCAATGATTATACATTTGGAACTAATAAGGATAAATGACAAACTAGAAGTTTCCCAGTTAGAAAAAGTCTCAGAAACCACTTTGATAACATTCGAAGTTCGGGTATGATAGAGTAGAACAAAGTTTCCCAGTTGTGTTGTTACAATGTAATATACAATTATAGTATATCTTACTCTAGAGCACAGATCTAAAACTGAATTTCCACCAACAAACTCTATGTGGTAATTATTACCTTCCAAAGTGAAAATACAGCACTTTAATTAAACTAAGTTTCGCACAATACCAAACCTTTCTAGTCACTTAAAGTGATAACAATATACAATCTTATAGTGAGATATATACATACACATAGAATTTATCTACATTACAGCAACAAAAGTTTTACAAAACAAAAGAAAAATATACACAGAAAAACTTAACAAGCACTAGTTAAAACTGTAACATATAAAAAAAAAACACAAGAGGAAAATTGATTTTAAAAATCATTTTGGTCTATAATGATGATGAACAACTTAATTAAAATTAACAAAAAAACAATTTGACTAAAAAACTTTAACACCCCTCTTTTTACTGGGCTGATTGAATTTTTTTTTAACTGGGGTAATCAGCATTTGATAGGAATGAATTGAAAAATATTTAAAGGTTGAAGGTGGGGAATAAGTTTTTGAACAATTTAAGTTGAATGAGCAATTAGATTCAATAGTGGAGGTAGGATGGTAAAACCGTTCAATCAGTCCAGTAAAATGGAGGTGTTAGTCTTAACTAATGGGATAATATCATGTTATCAGAATGTGGGATCTTTCTATCTTTCAGCTTATTCAATATTTCTGTATTTACACACAGAAGTATTATACTGTTCTGTTATATGATGTAGTATCTTAACTCTATTGTGAGATTGAGCTTATCGAGTACATGTATAACAGAATGTCGGGAATCAGATAAATATGAATTTACACTAATCTGTATCTTTATAACTTGGTTCTGCTGATATATAATAATCATCAAAGAAATTGAACAAATATTCAAATGTTGGTCTGTTTTCAGACTTTTTATCCCAACATTTTAATACCATATCAAAAGCAGCTTCAGGACAATCTTTTGGTCTTGGCATTCTATATCCACGTTCAACTTGATCCAATACCTCTCTATTTCCCATTCCTAAAATATTGAAAATGGAAAAATAAAAGGTTATAAATATACATCAAAGAGAAACATGAGGGTTTAGGGTTTATAGCTTAGTAAGAGACTGTGGAAACTTTACATGCTGTTTTTTGCTTGGTTACATCAAATCAATGGTGGTCATGGGTTTTAATCCTGATTGGCAATTGGGTTTCTGGTGACCTTGAATAATTCATTTTCACATTACAATTGACCCAAGAAAAATCAAGAAATTTGTTCAAGGACCAACTGTTAGAAAGGATTCTTAAGAATCTAAGTTGTTATTCTTGGAAAATATGGTTGTATATTTTTACTACGGTACATAACATAATCAAACACTTGACAACAATACATTTCAACCCTCACAAGTTATTTGGAAAATATTTTGGCAATGACTAATAAATCTACCGGTAACTGTATATTTTAATAATTAGATGGTACATACCAGGATATGGAATTTGACCTTTAGTCATTAATTCTATGAATAATATACCATAGGACCATACATCAGATTTGATTGTAAATTTACCATATAGAGCTGCCTCTGGAGCAGTCCACTTTATAGGGAACTTAGCACCTAAAATATTTCAAAAATGCTATTCAATCAAATTGAAACTCTACTCAAGCTATCTACCGGTCCATAAAAGTCAAGTATCGGAATGATTCTTATTCTGAGCTTCAATAAAAAAAATGAAGGCTAACTTTGTTTTAGTATTAATCCTTTCTAAATTCAAATTGATCAAGTAGCTACATGGAAGTAAATCACATATTTCAGGAATCTTTTCAGGTATAATTAAAAAAAAATTCATATTCATATTTCATGTGGAATAGTTTAATAAGAGTTTGTAAACAGTAACTGTAGCCTACCTTGTTTTGGATTATATTCATCATCTTCAATAACCTTGGCCAAACCAAAATCAGCTACCTTCACTTCATTATTATCACCCACTAAAATATTCCTAGCAGCTAAATCTCTGTGTATAAATTTCTTACCCTCAAGATAGGACATTCCACTAGCAATCTAGTAATTATATAAAGACACAATTTGTTATAGAAGGACACAATTTGGTTAAATTACATATACTGAAATCAAATAACTGCAGTTATAGCATTACAAATCTAGCCAGACTAGTCCTTTCCATGGATGTGATGTAAGAGTGACATTTTATTTCAGGTCCTAAACTTGCTGAGATCCTATCTGTATATCACATCTAAGGATTGCGAAAAATTACATTTCATTTCTGGAAATACTGAACACCATTTAATTTTACTTCACGGAAAATCATATATACAGGTTACTTAGGCCAGCGATGTTACTTTTAAGTAAATTATTACTTATTATTTGTCAAAAACATGATTTGCTGTTGAGGAATCTTTTCGTGTACATGCACAGACGACAATTTTCGTGCACTGGGTGCTTTATTCATGTCTACCCTCCACTTAAACCTTGACCTTAATCAGATGGAAAGCAACCAAGTCTAAATCTTCAAGTATGATAACTGTAATTCCTTGACTATAACTGAAAAAACAAACCTGAGCAGCCATATCAATGAGTGTTGGTACATCTAATGGCTTGCTCCCTTCACGTAAATATTCCAATAGTGCACCATTTGACATTAATTCTGTCACAATATAAATAGGTTCTTCTTTAGTACAGACAGCATATAATCTGACTAATTTATCATGGCGACATTCCTTCATGATTTGAGCTTCTGCTAAGAATGCTGCTGGTGACATGGTACCAACTTTTAATGTTTTTATTGCTACATCTGTAGAATTCATATATTTTCCTACAAATCATATCAACATGTTACTATAGTTACTGATCTGTTAGTACAAACATAAGTAAACATACAAACAAGTGGTGATGTAGACCACAGTTCCTATTTCAAAATCATGATTAAAAAAGGGTTTTAATTATAAAAATATAAGCTATTGAAAATAGAAATAAAACCAGATATGTAAAATATCAAATCATAAACCGGTTGACACAGTCTCAGGTCCTGAAGAAGACATGGATTGAATATACAAAAAATTCTAAAGTCAAATGGATTTAAGATGAGAGTCTGGTTTCACCATGTATTTTATGAGTCCAAACCTTTAAAATAAATAATATCCACCTTTCCAGACTTCACCAAATTGACCAGCTCCTAATTGTTTACCAAATGATAAAGTTTCTCTAGGTATTTCCCAATCATCTCTTGTGTTCATTGATAAATCTTCCATCACAGGTTTAGGTTTTGGACATGGATCTTTAAGTGCACTACATAATCCATCAGCTGCCTCTAAAATGTAAAAACAAGCCATCATTTAGTGTAACTTCAACACTGGCATTTTTTTCAATTGAAAGGGGTGCCACATTCCCAAGAATTATAATGGGTCTGTCTTTGACCTCCTCACTTTTTCATTTTACAAAATACTCATTTAGTTCCAGAATATTATCAAACATAAATACTAAATTTAAATATATTCATATCAAACTTAAAAATATAAATACTAACTTTGATAATAATCAATAAGTTCCAGAATATTATCAAACATAAAAACTTAATATAAATATATTCATATCAAACTTAAAAATATAAATACTAACTTTTATAATAATCAATAAGTTCCAGAATATTATCAAATGTCTTTCTGGCTGTGATGTAACAACCTCCATTGTCCAAAGTTCTGACTTTATAATGTTTAGGTTTGACAATCTCACCAGAAGGATCCCCATGATCACGTACAGTTAAAACATGAGCACCTGAAATAATGAAAATTACATATCATATATTATGCTTCATTTGCAAAGTTGATTATTCTGTTAAAAACAACCTACCCCAAGATAATTCTTCAGTCTAGACAATTAGTTTAGAGGTCTAGAGATCAATTGAATTTGAACTCCCCTAAAACAAAAGTACCTGTACTTCAGGACATGCTCAATCTTGTGAAACACTTTATGCCACAGAGACTGTTTGTCAAGTTGCCATCACTTTCAGAGAGTTTGCATAGCTAACTTTGTTTATTCGATACAATATCGAAGTTTAGAGCATTTGCATGTTAAACATGATTAACATAATACAAACCTGGACAAGTTTCACTTTCACGCACTAAAAACGTTCCTGCATCTAAATTAGACACAGATATCTGACGCTCTGCCTCTTTCCGAGATATTTTACCTCTATACCAACTAAAATAAATAATAATCATATCCTATATTATCTTTATCACTTCAGTAGAGATTTTTTTTTCAGAAAATTTCATTGGTTAATATTATTAGTTCTTAATATTATCAAATATCATAGTTCTCAATATTGTACATGATTATGCTTATGTTAAAGTTAGGCCAACTTGAACAATAAAATATTAGGGTACAATTAAACTGATTATAACCTGTTTAAGTTTATTATTTCATACATGTATAAATATTTATCAATCATGACCAAACATAAAGCGTATATATCTTGTAATAATGTAGCTTAAGCATCCACTTGAGTTGAAAGGGTTAATCAGTGTAGAGTTTTTAATAAGGACACGTAGTTAATTAATAACAAGTGTTCAATTTATACAGAGATCAAATTTAATGAAAGATATATAAATCAGTTTCCAAGATTAGATGAATACACCAGAAATCTCGGTAAGGAATCAGAAAAATAGTGGAAACCACAAAAGATGATACACTATAGATTGAGGATGTCTGGTATCACTGATACACATATGCACTCCATGGTTCTTATCAGTAAATGGAAATCAAGGGCATTAATACAATTCGTCAAGACATTGTAGGCCCTACACTTTACAGGGAATATCATTACGTCCATACCTAGTTTCACAAACTCTGATAGCAATATACTTCCTTGTTTTAAACTGTGCCCACTCAAATATGACATTAAATTACTGATTTAAGGAATATGTAGTGACTCCTTATTAATGAGTAAGATAAATACAGGTGTCAAATTACGCTAGAGGAAATATTTATCTCTCTATCCTGGAAGATGAAACTTGCATTCAACTACTATGTACTTACTCTTGTGATTCCAATGTGTTTTCAAGAGCAACATAATTTCTTGGAACATAACCTTCATCTCCAGTTCTTTCATGAACAGCTAACCACCAGTCTTCATCACTATAAAATAATCACAAGTGAAAAATTTATATAGATTGTCAAATGCTAGATCCTTGGCAACAATTCAATCGCTAACGTATGTCGATGGCAAGATCGAAGATTGAGGGCACCCACTCATTTACTAGTTAGGCCACATAGTCATCACTCGGCAAGCCTATACAAAGCTTATTCTCATGGAAAGAATTTCAAATGATACCAGTAATTCAAAGTTTATGGCCAATTCTTTTGTGCAGTGGTCAGAATTGTTTTACTCTTTTTACTCAGTGCCATTGTATGACAATTTTCTAATTTTTGTGGATATGTATTTTTTTTTTGGTAATGATTTGTAATTGAAGATAGATATATTACTTATGATTCACTGACATAGATATATAGTTACATTTAAACTATTCATTATAGTCCATTATGTTTGTTCGAGTTTATCCTGTTGTTTTAGTGATTATTGTATAAAAGGAAGAAATTGTTCTTACTTGTCATTTTTCAGTCTCATTTTATCTCCTTTGCGAAATGTGAGGTCATCTTGGGTTCTTGCATTGTAATCATAAAGAGCAGTTAATACTTTACCTATAAACAACAATAATAGAAATTAAATCACATTTTTCTTTTGTAAATTAGTAGTATATAGATGTAGTTGTCAAGGGATTAAAGGAAACGAAGGACCAATTGGATACACTACCTCTCCCTAATTGCTTGATAAAGATACCTGTACGTGAATTGAAATTTCCCTAAATATTAAAGAGAAGTAGTCTTTCCATAATAGTGGTATTATATTTCTAATGTTCTATTTCTAAATGTCATTTATGGACTATAAGTTAGAATAGGTTACAAAGGGTCTGTGATGCTTATATTTAAGGGTAACTATGCTATCTTTAGGCATCCTTGAGAACACTACAATATAAAACTATTTCTGTCTCAGAAACTAATCTTACAAATGGTGAACATGCCCCTTTTTTTTACATAATAAAATTCGGATACTTCTCAAAAGAAATAAAATGCTAATGATGAAACAATAGTTTAATTATTAATATATATTCATTGAAAACAATAGTTTATTTAATATTCATTGAAAACATTTGCAATTATTTTTTTGATTATTGCTTATTAATCGAAAGGGATATAATGTTACTTCCACAGACTGCATAAGGAGGGCGAGCTTCTCTATTAACTTTCGCATTTTCAATCAATGGAGGGATCAACCAAACCTTATAAAGTTAGAGGAAACATTACGAGGCAAGCCCAAATGTTTATCCTTTTATATAGAAAATTTGTATGTATATATCTCTAAATATTTGAGTTAAAAGGTATTCAATAAGGGCTTGTACAAGGGAAATGGGTAATTTATTTTTTTTTATTTTATTTTTAAATAATGTTAATAATGTATTTGTAAATGTGTATGTACAAAGACTTACAATAAAAAAAAAAAAAAATTCTGTGTAAAGTGTTCTTAAAAATTCTTTGTTCCGAGACAAAAATCTGATAAATATACCAAGTAATTTGAATGAGTAAGACTGTCACTCATTGATAATCAAGTAGAACTACTTCAATTTTCAAATATAACGGCTTGTCAGACGCATGCTGCAATTACTGATTACTGAATTACTACTTAAACTCAGACTTTACCACACTTGCATATAATCATATACACTTTACTTTAATCCTTTGACATCTACATCTGTATACTACTAATTTACAAAGAAATGGTTTGATATCACCAGACATATAATGAAGTTTAGTCGTGGCTCCAAAGAAATGGTTTGATATCACCAGACATATAATGAAGTTTAGTCGTGGCTCCAAAGAAATGGTTTGATATCACCAGACATATAATGAAGTTTAGTCGTGGCTCCAAAGAAATGGTTTGATATCACCAGAATATAATGAAGTTTAGTCGTGGCTCCAAAGAAATGGTTTGATATCACCAGACATATAATGAAGTTTAGTCGTGGCTCCAAAGAAATGGTTTGATATCACCAGACATATAATGAAGTTTAGTCGTGGCTCCAAAGAAATGGTTTGATATCACCAGACATATAATGAAGTTTAGTCGTGGCTCCAAAGAAATGGTTTGATATCACCAGATATATAATGAAGTTTAGTCGTGGCTCCAAAGAAATGGTTTGATATCACCAGACATATAATGAAGTTTAGTCGTGGCTCCAAAGGAATGGTTTGATATCACCAGATATATAATGAAGTTTAGTAGTGGCTCCAAAGGAATGGTTTGATATCACCAGACATATAATGAAGTTTAGTCGTGGCTCCAAAGGAATGGTTTGATATCACCAGACATACAATGAAGTTTAGTCGTGGCTCCAAAGGAATTTGGGAAAAAAGAGGAAAGGGGAATGAGGGAATCATCAAAGGCAATTTATTTTTGTGAATATATTTCATTTCATTTCATTATAAAAAGGTTTCAATATTGCAAGGATACCCTTTCAAATTGAATTTAAGGCCTTTATGAAAATATTTTTGCTAACTGTACTGCCATTACAGCGCTATAAATAATATGGCACCAAAAATTTGATAGAAAATCCCTATTACTGAAGTTCACTTTCTAGCGTTGTTTAACCCTTTGAACCCTGAGTGTAATTTAGATAGAACGTCATATACCCTGAGCTCCAAGCAATATTTCTTAATTTGTATGACGTTAACATTGTATGACGTCACTTGACAACAGCCGGTTTACTGGCTTATAAGGTATATATCATATAAGGATGAGCCGGTATACCGGCTTCTAGGGTTGAAAGGGTTAAGGCATTTCAGCATCTTAATTAATTCTTTCTGTTTATACTAACCTGAAAACGACTGTTGCTTGGATAATTCAACTGGATTTTTGGTATAGCTGTTCTTTTTTCTGTTTATACTGTCTCCATTTTCATGTTTTTTGCCTTCTATGGAATCAAATCCGGATTTGTTTGTTGAGTTAATACAACCCATTTTAAATGTCTACACTATTTATTTTTAGTATCTTATTTTAAGTTATCATTCACATTCACAATTGTCTGAAAAAACAAACAACACAAATAAATAACATATAAAGTATGAGAATATAGGTTAAAGGCTAAAAGATGAAAAGGAAGGACCAATTGGATACACTACCTCTCCCTAATTGCTTGATAAAGATACCTGTATGTGAATTGAAATTTCCCTAAATTTTAAAGAGAAGTAGTATTTCCATAATAGTGGTATTATATTTCTAATGTTCTATTTCTAAATGTCATTTAAAGATTATAAGTTAGAATAGGTTACAAAGGGTCTGTGATGCTTATATTTAAGGGTAACTATGCTATGTTTAGGCATCCTTGAGAACACTACAAGATAAAACTATTTCTGTCTCAGAAACTAATCGCACAAATGGTGAACATGCCCCTTTAAGTGTATTAACAAAATAATATCATGCAAAATGACTGTGAATTTATTTCTTAATTGTATGTAAAGTTTATTCTTTACACTTCTATAAGAAACAATAACATTGTATTGATTATAGAAGTAAAATATACAACTTGACAATAATATCAATTGGTAGTAATATATAATATATATATAGTATGTGTGATAATATTGGTAATTTACAATGCATTATAAACATATACATGTATATTCTATAGCACAGCTTACAATCAGCAAAAGGTCAGTTTAAAATCAGTTATTTCAAAATTAGTCATGAAAAAAATTCAATGATTGTTCAACCCTTTCTGAAACGTGAAATAAATTGATCCATGTTGTATTACCAAATCCTTCCATTACAACATCAACAAAAACATAATTTATAGTCCTTCCCAATTTACATCTTCCCATTCTGTACCTCCCTTTTTTCTTCCAATTCCAATTGTTTTCTTTTCCTTTTTCCCCTTTTACCATAGCTTCTAGATAACTTTCTTATAGATTTAACATTGTGCCTCAGTCAATAATAACTTGTTTTAATTTACACTGGGCCTAATTCAAGATCTCATTAACATACATGATGACACCAAATTTCATTCACATCAGATGAAAACTGTAGTCTCTATCTATAGTGTTCACAAGTAAATTTCTATGTGTTCTAACAACACTTATTGACCACATTATAATGTGGGCAAATAACAATGCTATAATGGATGGTTTATTGTCTGATTAACAAGACTAGTCACTTTTCAAACTCTGAAACATCAAGTGTTATTTCTTTGTGGCCTTAGATGACTAAAGCAGCCAAGTGGAAAGGGATGAGGCAAGCATGGGTGAAATGGGAAGGGGTGAGGCAAGCATGGGTGAAATGGGAAGGGGTGAGGCAAGCATGGTGAAATGGGAAGGGGTGAGTCAAGCATGGGGGGAAAAATGGGAAGGGGTGAGTCAAGCATGGGTGAAATGGGAAGGGGTGAGGCAAGCATGGGTGAATGGGAAGGGGTGAGGCAAGCATGGTGAAATGGGAAGGGGTGAGTCAAGCATGGGTGAAATGGGAAGGGGTGAGGCAAGCATGGTGAAATGGGAAGGGGTGAGGCAAGCATGGTGAAATGGGAAGGGGTGAGTCAAGCATGGGTGACATGGGAAGGGGTGATGTGCAAATGTGGAAGGAGCTAAATAAGACGTCATATTGTAAAGACCCAACGCTCTAGACTGATACAGAACATCATAAAACAATTAAGACACAATGTGTGACAATTTCTCTTCACGTCATATATTTGTCAAGAAATTGAAAATACAAATGGTGATTATGACATGATGTACTGGTGTCAGTTGACACTGTCACTCTACTGACGCTAGTAGGTTAAAAGCTTTGGTTATTACTTGAACTAGACAAACAGGATTAAATTTTATTTATAGATCTTCTACTTTAACACAGTGTTTTACTTACTCTTTGTTGTCTTCGACTCAGCCTATTTCCTTCATTCATTTTCCTTATTCATTCATTAAATCAAAAATATTGTTAAAATATCTAATGACCTTTTGAATCAATGTCATGATTTGTTTTTGTAATAACTCATAGTTTCCTCACATAAAATTGGTAATCAAGTTTCATTTCTTATTTTCAAGAATTTTTGATCAAGAAAAATGACACGAAAAAATAGCTCATAAAATCAAAAGAAGCAGAAGTTATCCTATTCAATCTGTCTATTTAAACATGAAAGTTTATTTGACTGTAATGTTACTTTGTCTTTAATTTTAACTACATCCTGGTTTCATTCAAATTCTTCCATTAACTTCCTATTGCAACTTTTTAAAAATAAATTAACCCTTTTAATACAAGAGATCACAATATGGAATGATGAATGTTTTTATACCTAAAAGGGCTGCATATTGAAGCTGTTACTAAATAAAATTTTAATATCATAGCTTGAAATTATTTATCTTTCATTTTCAATGCAGTAGGGTATGTGACATGATTTTCACTCAGTGTTCAAAGGTTTAAAGTCCATCTACATATAAATCCAGTTTAATAATTTCATTCACTGAGAAATCCGTACAAGACTTCTACATAAAGAAATTATGTCCATTATTCGTCTCAAATGTTAACACCAAAGCTTTAAAACAATCAATTGCATCAATAAAAGATATATGGATATACCATTTCTGTCATTTAAAAATTCAACGTTTCACATGCTTATACAGGCAGCGTTATTAAAAATTGAATCAATTGAATTGAATTCTTAAAGAAGGGTTCCCTTATTTTCATATATATAGGGTATAACATAATTGGACCAGTAATACTTATATCAATAGAAAGTAGCGGTGATCTAATGACACGGAAAAATACCAGATGGTCCCACAAGTCCTTAATCAACAGGATTTCCCTCGGCAGGGTACTGCCAAAGTTATGTAAGTCAAGTCTCAAATGTCGTTCAAATGTTGTAGATCTTTTTTTTGATCATCCAGTCTGTCAATTCGGTACATAACCGGACGCTGTGGTTGGTAAGTATGCATGCATGCGTACTTGCCGCCATTCCCTTTTGAATTCATTTAAATAAGTTTTAACTCACTAATAATAAAATACAAAATCAATTCTTATACACCTTCATTCATATGACGTCATTTGGTCACGTGAACATACATGGAGTCTAAATTTAGCGTTTCAAAGCAGATTAGAGTAACCATAGATAAAGAAAGCAAACATTAATCAATTGCATCTTATTGAAATAAAATGTTAAGATCCAAAAATCAAAGTATTTTGCACATCTGTATTTATGACACTTGAAACTGTCATCTCCTGCTATATATTTATAAAATACCCAGCATCCTGTTTATAGCTATACATACTTCCTCAATGTAGGCAGTGATAATGGTCTAAGTTAGAATTTACAAAATAAGTATACATGATTTAAAGTTTCACAGTTCATCCATGTATTACTAGAAACAATCAAGCCATTTTTATTGAGATTAGGGGTTAGGTTTTGTGGACAAAAGATGATTTTTCAGACAGTATGACTTGAGCAAGAGCAAAGTTTCAGCTCCAAAGCAAAAAATCTAAGTTGCATTTTTTCTATTGTGCTCTTGTTCTAACTTTAAAAAGGAATAGAACAAGTTCTAAAACATAGTCATTAAAATGCAGTATAACATGACATTAAAAAACTACTAAACTATTTCAATATCGAAATCTTCATCTGATAATGATACTCCAGAACACACCAAAATCTAAAACGCTCATCAATTTGCTCCCTGAATCGACAGTGTCATTTAGTAATAATACATGTAGGTCCTAAAATTTTCAGAACCCTGATATTTGAATATCTCAAAGATCATCACTTTTCTATTCAAGAATACTTTAGTCTCAGAAATGGGATATGTTTGTCCAGCCTCTTTATTTCTTAAGACTTCTTCCTGAATTTATAGTTCTTCTGAGGACTATTTTAAATATATTCAATGCACAAATCAAACAGTGAAAATGGCAAACCATGCCTTTAAATGATCATTAAGGATGAATTTAAACCCCTTCTATAGTTAAGTGTTAAAAACTCAGTATTCAACTACTATAGCACCGTTTACATTGTCAGTATTCATCTGGGCTTGGCCCAGGTCAAGTCTGGCCAGGCAGAAATTTCTGTAATGTAAACGGGTAAAGTGGGCTCGGCACCGTTCTAGTTTTAAGTGGGCCTAGACCCTTTACAAGAGGTGGGCTAGGCCCAGTTCGGTTGACTTGAACATACAGTGTAAACGCTCCACTGGCCTCGGCACGCTTTGTTAAGTTAACTGCGCATGTGCGTGTGTAGTTTTCCGCTTCCAACAATAACAACTTTCTTCTGAAGAAGATACTGCCGTAGATAAATTATCCGATTTTGGTTTTGGTAATCGAAATACCGCATCAACTCGTTGGTGTTGTAACTGATGGGGCATCTTTTCCACAAATAACAAAAAGAAAATTATTTTGACTATGGGCAGCGCCATTTTGTTACAGTGATTGTATCTCCAGTGACTGGAGAGTTCGTTTTTGAACATGCCCGGCCCACTTCGACGCTTCAAGTGTAAACCGCATTATCAAGTGGGCGCGACCCAGGTCGAGTCCGGGCACATGCGAAAAGGGGTCGGGCCCAGTAGTAATGTAAACCGGACTAATGAGTATTACCTTGATCTGCAATACTATTGATGTAAGTTCACCATTAAAATCATTTCACTTAAAACACTATTTTATCATCTCCAGTCAAATTATTTGCTATTCCTCATTATCTAAATCTTATTTCATTACTTGGTCAATCAAATCTAATCATTAAATATTCCAAATAAGAACTTCCCCAGTTGTAAATTCTACAAATAATGTATATAATACGAATATATACTTTGAAATAATTGTCACAATATCCAGTCTTGTCTCGTCTTTCAAGTATTAACGAGAATCAAAATGGTATATATTTCATTTCAAACATTACTTGATACAATAAATTCACCTACTAGATATAATAATCACTGAATGCATTTATTCCGACAGCCTATTTAATTGTAAAACACAAAAACTGTGTACATACACTGAGTTCATAGCCAAAATGGACACAGACAACATATTTCAAATCATATTTCTTCCTGGTTAAAATTTTCTGAAACCCTAATTTATATTCAGGCAACATTATATGAAACAAATATTCTGTTCAAAACTTCCTGGTTGAATACTCATCATCCTTGACATGAATAAACTTATACTTCTGCATTGTGTTTAAGGAATAGCCTTTGTGTTCACTCATTTGTAGCGACTAATAATTGTTTTGTCAGACATGCTTAGATTGGTCAATGAACAGAAGTGACTCATGCACATTACTCCAATAGGTTTGTAGAAGTTTAAAATAACCTGTCTGTTACACTCAATGACTTTCATCAATAGCAGAGTGAAAAAACTCTTTATAAGCCTTCTGTCAACATAATGTCAAATCTAACAAGTTTCAATCTATCAAACCTTCTCATATTTACAGATTTATTTTGTATTTGTAACAGGAAATAATTCTTATTCAAGCTTACACACACTTGGTCAACAAACAACATCAAATAATAGATCTCATTCTAATGTTTAATGATTGAGACCTCAACTTCCCAACAATTTCATCATTGTTTATTCAATGCAGTTCATGCATATTTTATTGATAGCTAGCAAAGAATGTATCTCTTGTTCTAGTAATACACAATCAAATGTCTACATTATCTTCATAGTGCTCGCTCTTGTTATCGTCTTATGCCCAGGACTTCTTGTCAACATAAATCATGACTTGCATTCATTAAAGCCATAACTCCCTATATTGGTTAAACTGCTCAGAAATAAAAAGAATAACACCATAAAGTTTCAAGATCAAATTAGTCTGAGAGGAAAACAAAATAAATGTAAGTACAGAAGTCTACAGGAAGTAATCAACCCAAGTTAAAATAAATATTAAGGTAATATAGTTATCACATCTGTTTTAACTGATCTTCTCATTACCAAAACATTCAGTATAAATGGGGTAAAAATACTTTTCACAACTACTTTCTCAATTATATATCTCACTAGCTTCACTATGTACCTGACCAGAACTAACACACATTTCCTTGGATATGTATTTACACTGTTAGCAGCTAAAGAATATTCTTCATAAGAATTTTACTTATTATTACTTTTTTTTTTAATGTACAGGTACCTTGAAAGTTTTATGAGTAAATTTGGCCAATAAGAGTATGTATATAATTACCTGCTGTCATAAACATATTTAATCATTAATAACAATGAATCTGTTAGAACAGGTACAAGAAATTTTTCGGAAATGCTAAGTTTAAAGGTTTTCAATAATTACCTAAACAATGACTTGGTTTAATGCATATATATAAGAATTTCTACTATATATAGCTCAAGAAAGTTCCCTAGTTTTTAAGATTACAGATCATTCAGGGCTTCTCTTGTATAGTTATGACAGCCAATTAATAAATATATACTCTGAGTGGCCATGTTTGACAATTTGAATTTAACTTCATAAAAAATTTGAATTCCTTTAACAAAACCAAGAACCAGAATTTGTAGACATATCCACGTAAACACCAACCATTTAATTTGAGTGACCAACATTTTTACTTCCTTTCTAAAGCTATTTTGCTTGAAACATAGAGTTACTGATTTCATAATATCATTTTTGAATTTTGATATGAGATAAGCATACACGTTATATCTGGAACTCTACCAAATCCCAGTGAAAGATTTATATCTTAAAGTTTCAATTCACACAATATTTAGTTATTGTATTTATAAACACAATATATACATAGGCACTATAGAATATGTCAAGTAGGTCACCAACCAGGAAGATTACAAAATCATAAAAGATAACACCCTTTATTTACTTCTTGGTCATTGAGAGAATGCGATAATTTTAATTTCGTCTTTATTTTTGCCGTTAGACATCAGGCTTTCCTATTATAATTTAGTCTATAATATTTAATGTTATTAATGTGAAGTCCAATGCTTCTAAATTAATTGTAAAGTCTGTTTTTCTATTGAGTCAATTTGCATGAAAAAAATCATGCTAGATTATGAAACTAGAGAGACAACAGATACTATGGTTCCAATTGTATTTTTGCATTAATTGGTCAATTTGATCAAGTTTCAAGAATTACAGAACCATAGTCGTCAAATGGAGAATCAGAATGGTGTTAATGGAAGTTATAAGTGACTGTAAGCTAACCAGATGCTAATACAAAGACTAGAATAATAATTTTCAAATACCTTTGTGACTTACCTTTTGCCTGACAATGCTTCTTTTTGAAAGGATGTAAATTGTTTTAAAACAGAAATCATAGCCAGTCAGTTAATGAATCAAAATGAAATAGCTAAGTTAATGACATATCAAACATTGTTTTAGCCCAGGGATATGAGTTACTGATAAACCACTAATTGACCAAGGACTATCTAGTTAGAGAAAATTAATGTATAGTATTGACCAAATATTTCATATTAATGTGAAAAAAGATTAAAACAATCCCTATTTAGGTATATCATATCATATATAGACTGTAGTATACCATCACAGACAAAACATTACAAGGTAACATCAAATTTTGCAAACATAATGCATAAATTGTGTGGATATATATAACACCATTTATGAATTATGTTTACAAATTCCCAAACAATCACATGGTTGATCTTAATGCATTTTGACTTGTAAATGTATAGTTTCAATTTGTAAACTGAGTCATAACCCAATGGATTACACTCGTTCAACAACATACATTACCAAATGCATTATGTATCTTTTTACAATAATGCTTATCCATGTTCAATTAATACTGCTAAAATAAAACAATCTCATCTCCTATTAGAACAGGTACTACTAATTTTCTTCAGCTCACCCTGCTAAAAATGTTCTGTAGAAGTTATATAGAATTCTATAGAAATCATACTGGATGCCTTTAGAATCTACTGTTCTATAGAATTTTGGATGTGATATCTTAAGAAATTCTATTAGATTCTTTAGTTCTATAGAATTCTGTATGTGTTTTCTAAAGAAAGTTTTACAGACAAACTTCTTTCCATTAATAGTAACAGGTTCCATAACGCTCTTTCTATAGAAGTTCCATAAAGTGTTGAAAACTTGATTTTTAGTGCCTGCTATTTTATCCTTTTGAACAATATACCTTATAGGAGAAAATAGATGGAAATTCCTTCAATTATGTGTATTCAATATCACTTGCATTAAAGTCGGAATTTCTGAGTCACACAGACTATAATTGACATTTTCATTCTGCATCCAAAAAGACAAAAAAAGGCCTTGAATGATATGTACCACAAAGTAATTGTGTCTATTTTCTTGCAGAACCTCACAATATAGTTCTATGGATATAGTATTTTCTTTGAAAATAATTTGCACTGGACAGTTCATAGATTTTATTCTATAGAAAATACTTCTATAAAAAAACTCCTTTCTATAGAATAATTCATTCTATAGAACTTTAATGTTCTGTAGAGAAATGTTCTATAGAAAAAGGTCCTAAATTTCTTTTGGTTTCCTATTGGACTATTTTATAGAAATTCTTAAGCTTTGTTTCTATAGAATAATTTTTGCAGGGTAGGGTAAGTGAAAGAAGCTGATTGGGACCAATTCACTACCACTGAACCAATCATACTGCAGTCCTAAAAATGAAAGTGTTCACAGCTCACAGTCAAAAAAAGAGCCTTCAAATTCATGGGTGTCCAGAATTATCTGCAATCGCAAGCCATAATGACAACTCGCATATTCTTGGGACTTTTCTTGTCATACATAATACAGAATAGAAGGGGAGAAATTTCTAGTTTGAAGTATATTCAAAATGGATTATGTGAATTATATGCCATTCTAGTACTTATGAAGACTACATATATTCAAGAACCAAATCAGCATCTAAAAAGGTAGTAAACCATGGTATTTTTCAGACTAACAATACAAGCACAATCTAAGCACTGATTTTTCCTTATTATCGTTACGCAATTACAGCTGGGTCCACTGGAGTAATGAGGAAATATGACTTATAAAAGGTCATCTTTCACCGGTCATACAAAATAAGAACCCCTCACCAACATTTGTTTGATAGGCCTAGGCTATTACCAATCAAATGATAAAAATCTCAATCTGACTGTGCCATAGCTGGTTCTCAGGTAGTTTCAAATATGAAGCTTAAGTGTGACATATATACTCATAAAAATATCAATTTTACACTCTCTTTAAGGAACTAGGCTGATATGTCTAAGAAACCATTGTTTACCCATTACTTTAATTGTAAACAAAGATAAATAGTGACACTTAAATTGCCTTAACTAACCTATAATATTTATCAACTATGTAACATAGACAGGTAGAAAATATCCAGAAATAGACTTTATTCTCAATCCCTGCAGGCATTATATAAGTCAATAGAGTGGATTTTGATTAAATATAAATTTTTTATATATAATTGCTAATTGGGTCTAATCAACAGAAAACAATCTACAATTAATAAAATATTCAAAGTATCAAAAATCCTAAACTTTTAATTAAAAAAATACTGGTTTACATACATACTTCCATTTGTTTATTTCCCTTCCTCATTTAAATTATATCCTTCTCACACAAACAAGATAGTGATACTACCCAATATACATACATACACAGGCCTATCTCAATCTATATTACATTTTGTTCTACTTAGTGGAAACAATTTCTGTCCACACTGGTCTGTTTCTTGATTTTTACATTTTGATAACGATTTGAACAAGCTAATGCCTACTTACCTCATTTTCCGTCATGGAGACTTTGTCAATTCACATTTTGTAGAGACTTTGTTAATAAGGAAGTAAATCCGTTACGAACTTTCACAGTCCTCTATGTATTGCCCTCTTTGTCAAATCATTAACTATCAAGGGACTTAACTCCGTCATGCTCTAGCTCACTCCCAGTCTTGGATTACTACTTAACTTGAATGACTAAAACAGGTCAATCTCTCAATTGAAGTATTTAATAAATGAGAGTTATCCAATTAAATGACATGATTTATTATAGGCTGGGTCTAATTATGCTAAGTAATCTATCACTCTCATTAGCAACTAAACTTTAATAATGGTCACTGAAAATTTTCTTTTATTTAGACTAAGAACTTTAGATCTAGATCCTCATGGATTAACATATTCAGCCTTGTATTTATATTTGGTGATCAGAGAACGAATTCTTATTTTATGACAAGCAATATTCCCTGAATATGTATGATGTATTGCAAGGATTATTGTATGATCCAAGATTGTCCCAAATAGGAATCCCAGATGTTCCAAATTAAGAGTCTGATTTTGATTTTTTATACTCATTTACCCTATGCAATGTAAAGTAGGAAATCATTAATATAGGACTAAAGGTGCTATGAAAATGTGAAATTTACAAGGATTAGTGCCTGGCATGTCTCTTTCATTTTTATTGGTTTTAAAGGGTTTGTAAGGAAGTTTTCTACATTTTGTATGTGTAGGCTATCAGGGAACATGGATAGTATCAATTTGCAACATTCAGATATCTATGTTCATGCAATTTCTATTCAACTAATTTACTTATATCGTCATAATTGCAATTAGTGATGTCATCAAACACTTATTAGCAGAATTGCAGAAAGCAAAGAGGACTGAAGACTGATTCATATGTTCCAAATATGTCATCAAAAACAAACATGGGCAAAAAATAATTTTATTACAACATAGAATACTTTGTAACATAGCTTGATATAATACGAAGAGATAGCCATTTAAAATAGCTTCCCAAACCATTATAACCTCAAGCACCCATCCATTGTCTCAGACACTTTTTCCACTTTTTATACTAGGACAGTTCCAATAAGCATACATCTATATGAAAAAATTATTACTATGATTCATGACTAAAAGATGAAAGAGACAAGTTTCCTATATTGTTCTTATTTACTATAATTATTTTACTATTCCTGCAGTTAAGCACTACACATATCAATAAATATTTGGAATAAAATATTGCATTTTCAATAATTAGTACAAGTTTCATAAGGCTTATAAGTTACATAATTAAGATAAGATACATGTAATAGAAATATTTTGTAAATAAATTTAACATTATAAAAAAATCTTTACCAGAGATTTTTATAGCTTCTACAATCTGATCCAAAAAGGGGAAGTCTGTCTGCTATTGCTACATACTTGGTTGCACACTATACATCCCTCTATCAGAGACAAATATTGGATCAGTATATGAGCTACCAGAAATGGGGACTTTGTCTAAGCAAAGAAGGTAATATTGTGTTTAAAAGTCACATAATGTTTTTTATTATTCGAAGAAGTAGTCTATAACAATTCTAATATTTTATCCAAATTCATCACTCTATTCATATTTCCCTTCTGTATCCACAATATAATCTTCAAATGTATTAAATAAAGATTCAAATGTTGGTCTTTCTTCAGATTTCTGCCTCCAACATTGTAACATAATATCATAATAGCTGTCTGGACATTTTTGAGGTTGTTTCATTCTTCCTCCTGTTGATATTGTATCAATAGTTTCCTTTCCTGATTTACCTGGAGTATAAAGAAGTGTTATTAATTTGATAACAGATCTAACCTATCTTGGTGGTGAGGATTAGTCTGAAAACTTGTTGAAATTTGATATGGTTCATGAAAGGTCTGTAATCACAACATTACAAATAGAGAAGGACATGTTTGTTGTGCTAGTGATGTTGATAAACCCAGTGCACAAACAGGCACAATATTTTATCAATAATTTATGGTCAAATATTTAACAAGCTTGTATTATAATGAGTATGTAAGGCAATGAAATTGAGAAGAATGTGAGGCTTTTAGAAATCGCAATCTGATGCCTGTTTCTGCCTGTAGATGTTTCCTGAAACAAGTTAAAATCTCAGATATATATAATATTCACACCCAACATAGGAAACAACAGGAGTTAGAATTGCATTAAGGCATAAACTGACTCAATAAAGGGAAATTACTTAAGTAATATGATGGAAATCATCCAGGTCAGTTTAATTAATATTTAATTATTTATATTAAAGCAGGCAACAGAATATAGTTTAAAAAGTGATATAGATATCTTAAATTGATCTCCAAAAGCTGATAAAGCAGATATTTAGACGACTTTAAAGGCCTGTGTCCACATTCCGGTTTTCAGAAGTGTTTTTCACGCTGCCTAATACGCGTTGAGAAACCCCAAAGAGTATTTCAATAGTGATTTGTCCACATAGGCGTAAAAAACGCCACGCTTTGCCGACGCGGCGTCAAACGCCCATAACCTCCGAAGGAGTTTTGAGCGTTTAACGACTGGCGTGATTCAATAGCTGCAAGTGAATAAAATTGCACTCAAAATGTCACATGAGCATATTTAGAAGCAGACTATAATTACGCCCCAAATTACGCCTCCGAGTACACTAATGTGGACATAGTACAACGTAGCATATTATGCAGAGTCATTTAAGGCGTTTTCTGAAAACACGAAATGTGGACACAGGCCTTAAATCTTCTCAAATCTCAAATTCATTATTATAGTAGTATCAATGTTCTCTGTATAATATCTATGTAATCATTGTATAATCAGCAATGAGGGGTTGTTGGCATATAATAACAAATATCTAACCTGGATAAGGAACTTGTCCATATGTAATGAGCTCATATAATAAAACACCAAATGACCAGACATCAGATTTAATACTGAATCTTCTATAAAGAGCCGCCTCTGGAGCTGTCCATTTTATAGGGAATTTTGTATCTGCAATAACAAAATCAGAGCCTTAATGTATGTAACTGGTTGTCACATATAAATATTATTGACCTCCCCACTCAGGCAAGACAGTCTATGCATCAAGGATCTGATAATTGGATTTTTATGTCTTTTACCAATCATGGACATTGTAAAACAAACCGTAGGTAAATCAAGACTAGTATGTGAAGAGAAACCTTTTGCATACACTTATGGTGACAAAGTGAAACTTGTTCAATGTTGGTTCTGTTTCCATAGACCTTTTTGGTTAAGGTGTGATTGTCAAACTTGATGGAAACAATTTTTAAGTATGAGTTTAATAAATACAAGGTCTTACTTTCAGCAGCATCATAATCTTGGTTATCCAATAATTCTCTTGCTAAGCCAAAATCAGCCACTTTGACATTACAGTTTTCATCAACCAAGATATTATCAGCCCGTAAATCACGGTGGATCAAATTTTCTTTTTCTAAATATGCCATACCATCGGCTATCTATATTTGAAAAGAAAACAATGCTTTTGAATGATAAAAAAATTATGGTAAATGTCTTATCTATAAATAGAGTTATCAAACTGTCTTTACCTAACAGCCTTAAATGTAAATGTCTATGATAAATATCCTTTATGCAACATAAAAAAAGTGAAAATAAATGTCTAAAATTGAAGCCTTGAAGACTGAGCAAAAAAATTTGACGTAACTATTAAATTACACAGCAAATTTTTTTCTACAAATTTTATATAAGGCTTGTGTGTTATTGACAAGATTTGCAATATTTTTGAGATGTCACAAAAAATGTTCAAGCACAAATAGGATTAACAGAGAAGGTCACATTAGAACAAACATACCCAAAAATAAAATATACCTGAAATATGATTTGCTGAACATGTTATAGAAAATAAATAGACCATTTACCTGTGCTGCCATTTCAACAAGTTTTAAAAACTCAAGACTTTTTCCTTCAATACTTCGTAAATATTTCAATAAAGACCCTTTAGCCATGAATTCTGTTATAATTAATATAGGTTCTGTCTCTGTACAAACATGAATCAATCCCACCAAATGTCTATGACTAAGTTTGTGCATTATTTGAGCTTCTTTCAAAAATTCTATATCTGTCATCTGTGGTGAGTTTAAAACTTTAATTGCAACATCAACAACTTTTCTTAATTTGCCTGGAAAAAATATAAAAAGAGATTTCTTGTGAAATAACCCACATTTCAGGCTGAGAATTTTCTCATGTATCATATTTTTAATATTATATATTCAAATAATAATTTCCATTCTTTGGTAATTTTAGGACAATCTATAACTCTAGTGGTTTTTCTATAAATATTTAATTTGAAAGCAAATATGTGATTCTGTAACCATTGTAGTCAGATATATTTTTAAGTAGTATAAAGAATTATAGTGGATTGTTATTGAGAATAAATAATCAAATAACTGTACCTTTATAAACCTTTCCGAAGAATCCCTTCCCAAGAACTTCACCAAACACAATAACATCACGACTGATTTCCAACTCGCGGAATGGAACAACAGGCCTAAATTTAGGACATGGTTTTGTCAACCTTGAGCATAATCCTTCACTGCTATCTATAAACATAAGAAAAATGGTCTTACAAATATTCAAATCTCTGCATAGGCCTACCATTCTGAATATAGTTGTTTAGAAGTCAATGGATATAATTGGCTCAAAATCTTCACTGTTAAAACAAATTTCTACAAGTTAACATGATTGTGTTGCTCTTAGCAAGGTAACCACTCGTGTCCTTAATCGAAATTAATAAGAAAATGGTATGGGCTGCCAAACTTTGATTTCCATTTTAAACCATTCATATTAATGTTCCTTATAGAAAATTTCATCATGTTCCTGTAGTCTTGATCACTTAAACATAGTCAATTACAGTGATTTCAAATCATTCCATGAGTCATTCAGTTCACAAATCAACAGGGTGTATATTTGAACATATTATATAAGAACCTTCTCAAGACAAAGTACTATTTCGTTTCAATTTACTTTTATAAAATGTAGTCGCCAAGGTGACCTACCCCGATAAAAGTCAATCAGGTTTTCCAATTTTTTAAAACTACAACGGGAACTAATACAGAATTCACCATTATCCTTTTTTTTAATTTTATAATGTTTAACAGAAACTTCCAGTGTTGTAACATCTTCATCTCTCACAGATAACACAAGTGATCTCTTATCTACAAACAGAAAAAAAGCATTATAAAATCATCATTTTTACAGATATCACAAATGATCTCTTATCCACAAAACATTACAATATCTTCATCTCTTACAGATAACACAAGTGATCTCTTATCTACAAAACATTACAATATCTTCATCTCTTACAGATAACACAAGTGATCTCTTATCTACAAACAGAAAAAAAGCATTATAAAATCATCATTTTTACAGATAAGACAAATGATCTCTTATCCACAAAACATTACAATATCTTCATCTCTTACAGATAACACAAGTGATCTCTTGTCTACAAAACATTACAATATCTTCATCTCTTACAGATAACACAAGTGATCTCTCATCTACAAAACATTACAATATCTACATCTCTTCGAATAACACAAGTGATCTCTTATCTACAAAACATTACAATATCTTCATCTCTTGCAGATAACACAGATCTCTTATCTACAAAACATTACAATATCTTCATCTCTTACAGATAACACAAGTGATCTCTTATCTACAAAACATTACAATATCTTCATCTCTTACAGACAACACAAATGATCTCTTATCTACAAAACATTACAATATCTTCATCTCTTACAGATAACACAAGTGATCTCTTATCTACAAAACATTACAATATCTTCATCTCTTACAGATAACACAAGTGATCTCTTATCTACAAAACATTACAATATCTCTTACAAACATAACAAGACATCTAAATGTTACAATATGTTACAGATAAAACATACATGGTTCCTTACTCTACAAAAAGAAAACGTGAAAACTATTTCACAGAAACAACACAATCTAATTTTATCTGAAGATTCTAGAACTCTACCTGATGATTCTCTCACAAGAAATGTACCCTGAGGATTACCAGCTAATAGCAGCATCTTATTTGATTCATTTCGATCATACTCAAACCACCAACTATAAAGTGAAATAAAAAAATGATTAAAATAATAATGATTACTATCAATTCCATCTCTCATCATTAATTTGATGCAAGATGCAATACAAATTTAGAGATATCTCTCCTCCAGTATAAAATAAGAGGTATTTCTCTCTGATTTAAATCTAAAAGAAGAATTTCAACAAAAATCATATATACGCTTCATGAAAAAATTTGTAATGATCATACAATGATCTAGCTTAGTTTAATATAAACCGAGTTGGGTCCTTGCAATGTATCATCATTCTTAGAATTATTTTTACTGCATCAATGCACACAAATTGAAATTAAATCTTACTCTTGACTTTCTGTTGACTCATCATCTCTAACATAATTACTAGGTATAAATCCTTTCTTTTTACTTCTTACATTTGTAGCAATCCACCATTCTTCTTTTAATCTATTAAAATCAAAGGTTCTGATCAATATCGTTCCTAAATAATATTCAAATGTGAGGAAATTCTTGTTTGATTAAGCTTGAAATTTGACTATTGTGTAGATAAATGCTCAGAAAAAAATAACAATCTAAAAATGAAATGACAGCTTAAGTCCTTGTCTAAACTTGTTAATATTACATCTCACTCAGAAAAATCTTCCTTAAGTGGCTGATTATTATATGGTTCAATTACAGCTATCCGTGTCACTTTTCAATATCAGATGTTACTATTTCTCTACATTCCAGAGGATTAAAACCTACACAAAAGGCCTAAATGAGTATATTTATTTGGATTTCAATTACTCATAACTAAACAAGGAATAATATTACTTACTGGTCCTCACATACCATAAAAACATCCCCTTTCTTAAATGATAAGTCGTCATCCGATATTTTCTGGTAATCATATAGAGCTTTGAACCTTTTAAATCCTACAATGTTGATTAAAAAGATATACTTGAAGGTTGGGGTAAACCCTGGCCAAGAGAACAATTGATATTTGTGTATTCTTGCTAGATGCCATCATAGGAAATATTTTTCATGGAAAATAATAACAATATCTTACCAGGTTCCTCTTTGTTAACTGCTGTACTAGCGAGACACCCCATTACCAAGATTATTTTACATTTTAACCAAATAGTATTAATTGACCATCATATTCATCAATATCTGTTATCAATGATAATATAAATACATCTATTATAACTATTATCAATATATCCAAAATGGTATTTCATTTATAACATTTATGGTAATTAAAACATCCATAGACCATTCTCATATTTAATATCAATACACAATCCATAAATTGGTTACATATTTTGTGAACAACAGTGTCTGTGTAGATCTGTCATCAAAACAAAATATCCATAAATCATATCTGTTATCAATACAATACATTAAGTCATCCTAGTTATCAAGGTGTTCAGCTAAAATGTCCAAATGATATTTTTGGTAGGATACCAATACAAAATTTAATCAATTTCTGAACTTCAAATAAACTATAAGCACCTACATGTAGTTAACAATCTTCATCACAATCTGTACATTTTCAGGAATATAATTGGCCTGGACGCCCTAACCATATGATGGACCATGTCATAAGCCTATAATTTCATGTCAAATGGTTTGCTATCAGTAATATGTTTACTTGATATTATAAAAAATTCAACATTATTTACCTTGAAAGCTTTAGCCTATGCAGATAAACAAGTCCTAGTTTGTACAGGTATTTCACTTCCTCCTTGTATGTTGAATAGACCTAATTTCCCTATTCAGTTCTATAATACTATTATAATAAATAGGGTTTGCTATTTATATAGATATATAATATCTTCTTAGGGATTTACTAGGAAGAAAGTTTTAAATTTCTTAGTATCAAATCAAAATAAGTTTGATAAAATACTTGAAAATATTCTGTTTGTTTTGAATTTCAAATATCATATTGTCAAGATGAAATCAATAAAATTTAGCTCTTAATAACAGTCACAAATAGCATGGCATCACTAATATTTTACTGTGGTCAAGTGTTCAAAGTGAATAAACCAATTTATTTATTTATATAAGCTGATATTTATCATTCAACCAATGTCTCAAATTCATAACTCTTGGAATTGGACCCACACCATTTTAGAGCTTCAAATATGAGGCAAAATTATCAACCAATTTTAATAAGGATCATTGATTGTCAATACTCATTGGAAATTCCAAGTTCATAAAGTTATTACTATTGTAAATACACAGATTATTGGTTGATAAATATAGCTTGCATGGTAAAAACCTACTTCCTTGTATATCAATATATCCTAAACAAAGGTATTGATGTACTACTTATGTAAACATATATCCCAATTCATGATTATTTTCTTTGTCCACCCATAAAATCTGAGAAAAATTTTTCACATTTCACCCCATAACAAATATATAAAACACATTCAAGTAGAAGGATTGACAACATCCAGCAAGGGCTAGAACCATGTATGTAATCACCAGACCGTGATATAATGTCAACATGGTCTTTAATAATATTTAAACCACAAGAGCAGCTTTGTCCAATTTCAATGTATGCCAAGTTTCAATTAAATCAAGCGATTTGTAGCAACTTCGTTATTTGGGGTCAAGGACCAGAACTCTGTAATCATCAGAAAGTGGTAGTTACCTTGCAAGATAACCCCACTTCCCTTACAAATTTTCAGTACACCAAAGGACGATTTGTCAAATTGTACCAATTACGTAACTTTTACAAGATATTATAACATAATTTAAGGCAGATGAAAACTGTTATCACTTTTTAGTAACAGTTGATCACAAAAAGAGAAGAACTGTTTTCAAAAAATTGGCAAATGACATGACATGAAAATAAATGATAAAACCAAATCTCATTTAATTTTGAAGCATCTTTTACTAAAGCAAGGGCAATAACTCGAAAATTGTTTATTGAAAAATCGTCAATTCCAAATTTGGTCAAAATCTCATCAATATACAAAATCATACCAAATATATATATTTTTCTTCAAAGATTTAAGAAAGTTTCATGATCATCATTATTCCTTGTAAATCAAATTTTGACCTCGGCCTGTATTTCATAATTTCAAGTTGTCTCTGTTGCATTTACAAGCTAATTTTGATGCATTTTAACTAAGTCAAGTGCAATAACTCACACACCGATAATCAAGAAATTGTCTATATCGAACTTGTCCCAGAACTCATCAATATTAATGATCACAGCGAATTTTATTCAAATCAGATATAAACGTAGTCTCTAATGCGAATACAAGCCCATTTTGACATGCTTTGACTAAGTCAAGGGCAATTACTCAAACAACATTCATCGCAAAATTGTTAATGTTGAACTCGTGCAAGACCTCACCAACATAAATGATCACACCAAATTTCATTCAAATCAAATGAAAATTGATGTCTTTATTGTTTTATCAAGTTAATTGTGGACAGATGGACAATGGGAGAAGGGACGGACAGTGGTGACAGACATGGGTAATTACAGTAGCAAGGTATAGTATTGTAACAGGACCACTCTATAGATTATAACATAACATCAAAAATTTATCAACATCATATCAACATCCAATACCACAGCTAGATCCATTCATAATACCACTTATTAAACAAATTTTGTTTCTATAAAGAATACATGAGTTTAATAGATGTTTATTGACACTATGTAAGCATATAATAATTCAACATATTTTCTACATCATTGTATATATTTAACAAATATCACAGCTTATTGCAAAAAAAAATTCATAATAAATCTATATCAAAATATTTTTAATGTAATTCAAAGTTAAACAATAGATCTCCTGATTAAGGTAATATTTTTTTCTTTTAAATTGATTTCATGGTAAAATTGTTATATATTTCAATCATGACATTGAAAAAAAAAAAAAAATATAAATGTAATTTAAATTTCAAATGATAGTTATCTTCTTCATCATTTATTTCCTTTTTAAACTTAATTCCAGATACTCTTTTCATTTTTCAAAACCAAATATTTCATAGCAAGACTAAATAAGATGGAGTAACTTTAACGTCAACTAATCTAAATTTGATCTATATTGCAGTATAACTTCATACTCATTCAGGATACTGATTCTCTGTAGATATACAATAAGTGTCTAATATATAAAATAAATGTTCAAATGTTGGTCTATCATCAGGATTGAAGTTCCAACAAGGATTCATGACCTGATCAAAAAATGGTTGTGGACATTGCCTTGGTTTTGTCATTTTACCACCAGCCGTTACTAGTTGTACTACCGACCGACTCATTTCACCTATAAAATAAAGAATGTATTCAAATTGAATAGTAGCCTATAGAGTGAGCACAAGATAATGTGAATGGAGGGTTAATTCAATGAATCAAATGTTGACAGGGCATGCTGCTCTAACAATGAAGGGAACTTGCTGATCTCTAACAATGAAGGGAACTTGCTGATCTCTAACGATGAAGAGATCTAACAATGAAGGGGCATGCTGATCTCTAACAATGAAGGGGCATGCTGATTCCTAGTATTGAAGGGACATGCTGATCTCTAACAATGAAGAGATGCTGATCTCTAGCATTGAAGGGACATGCTGATCCCTAGAATTGAAGAGAAATGCTGATCTCTAACAATAAAGAGACATGCTGATCTCTAACAATCAAGGGACATAATGATGTATCAGATTGAAAGGACTGATCTATAACATTAAAAAGACATGCTGATATCTTAAAATTGAAGCGACATGCTGATCACTAACTTGATGTTGTTATGAAATCTTTTTTTTTACCAAAAACATAACAATTATCAAAACATTGGAGTAATATATTACAATATCTAACCTGGATAAGGAACTTGTCCATATGTAATGAGCTCATATAATAAAACACCAAATGACCAGACATCAGATTTCATACTGAAGTTTCCATCTAGCAATGATTCTGGTGCTGCCCATTTTAATGAAACTTTGTCTTAAAATTAAAATAATTAATAATAAAAAAATTGATTAAAATTTACTTTATGTTATTTCAGCTTTTAAGTTGAGCTCAAAAATTAATTGTTTTTGTTCATTTTTAGATCTAATTTTTTTTTCTCAGATTATTGTAAGAGTACCTGACATAAATAATAATAATAATATAATTTTTATTCCTTTTTGTAAGCATGAAACTGTCTCTTTCAGAAAAATAAAAAAGCAATTGTTGAAAACTCAATTTCACTGTTATTGGAAAATTTCATAGATAAAGTTAGATTTAAATGCTGACTCAGCAGGTATTATGCCACAGAAACGTAAAAATGTTGAATTCAAATAAAGTACAGTATATCCTTTTCACTTTTTAAAAGAGAAAAGAGACCACATTCAATATGCAACCACAACAAAGACCCAAAGCTTGGAAATTTGCCAGTGATCCTTTTTCAGCATGGAATGGTTTGTTAAGTGCTTTTTTTCAAATCTTTCATACGAGAACACATACCGGTACGTTAAAGAAACTGTTCTACCATATCAGTAAACTTTCCAGCCACCCTGTACAGCACTTAATTGTGAAGCAGTCATTACCAAACAAACATGCAATTCCACTGCAACAAAATTCAATGATATACAAATATGTACATAAAGAAAATGTACCTGAAGGGTTCATTTGATTAGTTCCTTCTCTTGCTAATCCAAAGTCAGCAATTTTCACCTCATAATTATCACCAACTAATACATTATCAGCTCTCAAATCCCGATGAATAATTCCTAAAGAATCTAAATGTACCATGCCTTCTGCTATCTAAAGTAAATCATAGAAAACATGAGTAATCAAAATACCAAACAAAGTCTATCTTAATAAGATTCCTCACTACTTTGAGACTATCACTTGTAAATTTCTAAAATACTCTAAGAAGAAAACAAAAGAAATCATCTCAATAAGTTTTGGTAGTGTTTCAATAGATTGATCTTGATCTTGAAAGCTGTAGGCCTAACGAAAAAAAAGGATTTAATTTACCTGTGAGCCCATGTTCAACAAGTCTTGAAATGTCAGGTTTTGAGCCTTTGGACTGCGAAGAAAATTACGCAGGGAACCATTCTTCATAAATTCTGTTACAATCCATATAGATTCTCCAACTTTACATATATTATACAGAGTAACAATACGTCTATGGTTTAATTTATTTAACATATCAGCCTCTTTTAAAAAAGCCTCTGGTGACATTCTATTTGGACGTAAAGTTTTAACCGCTACATCCAAATTCTTGTTCAACTTGCCTGAAAATAGTTAGTAATATTCAATAAGTATCACATACAAAACTAAAACAGAAATCAATAAAATCTGAATTGTTTGCTCAGTATTAAAGAGAACAGAAGGGTTCTTTAATTCTGCGCAGTTTTACAATTATGACAGTTTGTCGTTTGTCTTTTTCCAGATTATCTGTAGAAGAAATACAGTACAGGCTGTTGATGACAAAGCTCGATAAAGGTTATCGTGTCAAATCTTGACAGCTACAGACAGAAAGGTCAAGCGTGGTTAAATTCGATTGGTTAGTTCTTACTTGGATATAGATTATAGGAATATAGAAGTTCTATTCCTGGATTTATCCGAAGGTACAAAATTATATGCAATGTAGAATAAATTATTCTGTTATATAGATATAAATCCCTAAGACAAATCCTTGTTTGTAATCACCATCTTATTTAAAGCAATCAAGCTGCATAACTGACCTTTATAAACATCACCAAAATGCCCAGAGGCAAGTTTTTCCAGATCGGTAATTTTCTCCCTGCTTATTTCTACAGGACCAGATCTGATTGACTCCTTTATTTTGGGACAAAGTGCAACCAATTTGGTGCCTTTACCATCCAAATCATTAACTGAAATAAAAGAATCAAACTCATATACATTCCCTTTTTGGCTTACTTTCAAAGCACTCAAATTTCTCAAAACCTGCTCAAATTTCAAAATGGACATTCCAGGTGCGAAAAGATCCTTTTCCCAACTTAACCTCTTGGCTTTGATCATACCCAAATTACTCTATCATATACAGCTAGGTTGACTGGAATAATGACGAAAGATACTTTTTCAAGGTCACCAGACAATCACATTTCAGATCAGAACGGTGACAACATTCCAATACTATAAGAACTGTGTTTAAGACAGCCCTTAAACTAGACTCAGAAATTAAAAGTTGTTGGCACAAATGAATACTCACTTAACAAAGAATTGTGAGAAGATGGTTATGAAGTTGCGAAAAATTGTTCTCACATAGAGATATGAGTACACAAGAATTGGAAAACAGAGGTTATTAGAGTTCCTCTGTTAGATGTTAGCTAACCTGAATAGTACTGTATTAACTGTGGAATTTCTCGAAACTTCTTTTCAGTGGAGATATATACACATTCATTCCCCTGGATTTTGATCAAATACTTCTTTATACATTTTTCTTTTTGATCATTTTCACTGAGTAGTAACAAAGCATAATTCATTCCATCTAAAAAACAGATAGCAATATTACATATATGATTAATATTAGTAGGCCTATAATGTTATGAAGCAGTCTATAAGCTTCAAAAACAAATCAATTTCATTCATGCTTTAGAAAGTATCATAGTTGTTGGGCACTATTGACCAGCTTTTTTAATATTCAGCCTTAAACTATGAAACTTAACTATTAGAGAATAAATTTGCAACTGATTATCTTGTATCTGGATATTCAAACAACATTTCCTTAATTATTTCTCACATGGAATCTAATTGGTCGTAAAGTAATTTCTGTTTAAGGACTAGGGTCTGAATATGAATGATCATGGTTTATATTTTTAAAATGAATTTTGAGGCCTACTCCTCTTCTCCTGATAGGCATAATGAAGTTAAAAACATTGCTATGCTATGTGAAATATTTTTGTCAGAACAGCAGCTTTAATATATTGTTTTTCACAGCTCAATCAAATAATATCTTTGACCAGCATCAACCATTGGTTCTAAGTCTCTTCTAAAACTGGAATTATTTTACTAAGCAAATCAATAAAAGTGTTTACAGTTCACCACCGACAATTTAGCTTTTAAATCCAGGTGTGTACAGAATTGTCCACATTGGAATGTAAAAGATGTGTATAGAAAAATAAAATAATTTTGAGCAATTGTATTTATTCAAGACCCAAATCACCCCCAGAAAAAGTCAAACCTTGGCCATTATAAGTTTGCCATTTATTAAACATTGATTTATTAGTTTAGTGTTTTAAAAAAAAAAACACTAATATATTACCTGAAGTCGGTCTTATTAGATATGATCCTTTATGATTCATAGGTAACAACAATAGCCTTTGTGCTTCGGATTTGGTAACATCAAAAAACCATCTAAAACACAAAAATATATAACACCATAACAAAACACAAGAACCAAACAAGTCCCTGATAACAATACAGTAGTAATAACACTAAGATCTAAAACATCCCCTGATAACAGTACAGTTGTAATAACACTAAGATCTAAAACATCCCCTGATAACAGTACAGTAGTAATAACACTAAGATCTTAAACATCCCCTGATAACAGTACAGTAGTAATAACACTGTGATCTAAAACATCCCCTGATAACAATAAAGTAGTAATAACACTGTGATCTAAAACATCCCCTGATAACAATACAGTAGTAATAACACTGTGATCTAAAACATCCCCTGATAACAGTACAGTAGTAATAGCACTGTGATCTAACACATCCCCTGATAACAGTACAGTAGTAATAACACTAAGATCTAAAACATCCCCTGATAACAATAAAGTAGTAATAACACTGTGATCTAAAACATCCCCTGATAACAATACAATAGTAATAACACTAAGATCTAAAACATCCCCTGATAACAATAAAGTAGTAATAACACTGTGATCTAAAACATCCCCTGATAACAATACAATAGTAATAACACTGAGATCTAAAACATCCCCTGATAACAGTACAGTAGTAATAATACTAAGATCTAAAACATCCCCTGATAATAATACAGTAGTAATAATACTAAGATCTAAAACATCCCCTGATAACAATACAGTAGTAATAACACTGAGATCTAAAACATCCCCTGATAACAATACAGTAGTAATAACACTAAGATCTAAAACATCCCCTGATAACAATACAGTAGTAATAACACTAAGATCTAAATCACAGATCTATGATTAACTATTACACCAGTACCTGATTATAATACAGTACTATTAAATCAGTCTCTAATCAAAAAACAATATCATGTCTAAAACTTACTCTCTATCTTCTGGTACATCACCATCTTGTATATCATATTCTTCAACATAATTTCTTGGTATATAACCTGTCTCCTTTGAATTTAAATTTCTGGCAACCACCCACCAGGTCTTCTCGAACTCTCTATCATTGAAATGTTATTTAGTTATTTAGTATCAACTGAATACTCTACAATCAAATTTCAAGGTTCAACCTTAATTGTTGGATATATATTCATTACATTGCCTTTTATTAAAACTTAATAACTATTCACTTAAACAGCGAAATATTACCCTTGACAGAAAAAAATTCCTATTTCAAAGATACAAATTCAATTTGTTACACATTATGGATTGTGTTAGGAAACTACTATTTAGATTGACAAAGTGTGTTTGTTCTTTGGTTAAGTTCTTGAGTATTTGTGCATGTTAACACTTTTAAAGTCAGTATTTTCAATCATATGAAGTTTTTCACAATGTGAGAAACTGTGACAAGTTTTGCTTAAATATTTTCAAAGTGGTGGATCAGTGGGATATAATTGCTTTTCTTACTACAGGAAAGAACCCAAGTTTGGAACAAGAGCTGCTGGATCACTGGGTTTAACAACAGGCTCTGAACTTCAGGGTCATTGGCATACATAATATTATAAGAAACTAGTGAGACAAAAACATTATCAATTATAGAATATAACTATATAAATTTCTGTATTTTTATAAATATGAAAAATAAAACTTACTGGTGATCCACTTCAATTATATCTCCAATTTTAAATTTCAAATCTCCATCACATGTACCCCCAAAATCATATAATGCTTTAACATGTTTTTTTAATCGTGCTATAAGCAAACATAATACAGTTAAACAGTTAATGTGTTTAGTTATAATATTTTAAGAAATATCTTAATGTGCAATTCAGGGGAATATACAAGTTTCACTCAATTCTTAATTATATTTTTAGGCTCATTATTATCAAGACATATGCCTCTATGCCTGTGAATTCCTGATTTCTGGGAAGGTTTATCCATGTGACTCATCAACATTAGTTTTAAATTTTAAAATCCTCATCTGTTTGCTGATATGGGAATGGAGGTAAACCCTTGGTAAGCTTTCTAAACAGAAAGAAACATCAGCAAGCTGTATCACTTGACATTGCCTTCATTTCAACTAAACACAAAAAGAATGTAATAAAAGTAATATTTTACCAGGTTGTCTGATAACATTATGCAATTCTTCAGTTTTGGTTTGTGGTAAAGGGTCATTAACTGATCGACCATTTCTGGCATTATGAATAACGTTTTCTTGAATTTCCCTTCAATACGAAAATAACCATCATGTTTCATTTTTTCACTTATTAAATCTTAGAATGAACATAAAAACTCTCAAACTTGGCATATAACAGTATATATTCATCTTTGGACTTACCCAGTGAAATAAACTATGCAACAAAATCAAAAGGTAATGTTAGGAAAACAAATTAATTATGAATTTTGAAACTTACAATTGTATTGTTGTACCATTGTCTTTTTTGATGTAATTTCTTGGAATATAGCCAACATTTTTATCTTGAACATGGACAGCTTCTATCCAATTCCTTCCTTCATTGAACCTGTTCCCGATTCATACAGTAATTAATAATTAAATGAAATAACAAAACAAGTAGGCCCTAAACTGTATAGACTGTGTTATAAACAAACTGTGCAGATGTGTGTTTTGATTTGACAGTTTGAGTATATGGTGGTGTTAAGGCAATTTCCAAAATAGTCCTAATATGGGGATTTAACTCTGAATTAGTAATAACAACATATGAAGGACTCGTTACAACTAGTTTCCCGGAGAAACCTAAATACTAACCTCCTTTCAGTAACAGCTAACAAAGCATCCTTCTTAAAAGTAAGATCATTTTCCCTTTCAGCATCAAAATCATAGAGAGCCTTAAAAATAATCCTATTTGGATATATTGGCCCTGTAGGAGCATCTAGACAAAGGAAAGAAACAAAATTCCTATTAGTCATTTTGTAGATTTTTCTTTTCCGCTTTTATGTTTAAATTACTAGGTTGCTCATTTACGCTAATATGGTTAGCTGAAAATATTTATTATTAAAAATATTACAAAAAAAATATATCTGTACCATTATCTGTTGGTACTGTTGGCAAGGGTCTTTTGTGTGGATTAGGTTTACTTGTTTTCTGACCCATATCTGGCAGAAAAATCTTGGGTTAGTATAGTTTTAGACCTATAAAAAATATATGTAATAACATAAATTTCTATTTTTTTTTTTTTTTGATTTATCAATATTTGTGTAATTATTTACAATATATATATTTCCAATGTCTTACTCAATAATAAATAAAATGAAATATACAAAGTAGATATAATATTTTAATTATAGCAAAATATCAAAATCTGATATAAATCTATAGCTTACCATACACTTATTCAATTTGTTATAACTGTATATCATTCAATGCAAGTCTTGCTTTATATTATACCATTCAATACTTGTCACTTTAAAGGAAAGTTACCTCTTAGCATAGACATAGAATTTACAGTCTAAAACATGGTCAATAAGAATATATAATCTTTAAATGAGAAGTAGATAGAATATTAGATAAATGAGACCACTTTTATGGATATAGGTCTACTACTTCTCTAGAATTTTTAGCAATGTTTCAGTTCACGAACAAGAATCATTAACAAGAAGAAGAATATATATTAATCAGTAAGATTTACCATGAAAAAGAATAGAATCTAAATATATGGCAATATTTTCTTTTAGCGAAATAAGTAATTATTGAAAAAAAGTTTTTAAAAATGTGTTTCAAAATAACTTAAATCTAATGGATCATTACTTAGTTTTAAGGATGTATTGAATTATAGAGGGTCAATGTTGTATATTTGACATCAGGTACATCCACTGATGTATAAAGACTCATCCTGGCCATGTTTAACAATTTTAATTTTTTGGCCACCCTAAGAGATAGCATACCTTTAAAATATATTTTCAATTTCTTTCAACAACAAATAAATTTTAAAGCATAAAAATTCCCTGACCTGTTGTTTCAATCAGTTATAAAGTATGATCTCCATGTCACAATAATAAACATTAGTTGAAAAGGTTAACGCTTGAAAGGTTCTGAATAATGAATATTTAATTTCATTGCCAGAATAGAACAAAAACGATCCCTTTGGAAAAACCAAAGTTATAGAAACTCCAGAAATAAAAATAAAACTTGGAAAAGCTTGATATATTAATAAATCTTTGGTCATTACTAATTATATTATGAACTTACTATAAGTAAATAGAGATAATAGATGCACAAATTCAGTTTGGTTTTGATAACACTATCAATTTAAAAAAAGGAGGTACATTATCTACGACTTTTGTAGACAAGGAAAGAAAATATGTCTTTATATAATATAGATTTGTTGAAACTTTACATATGAGGAAAAAAATTTTTTCTAAAAATATAATTTGAATAAGGGGGGGACTTGGTTACAATTTGAATAAGGGGGAAATTGGTTACAATTTGAATCAGGTTGGACTTGGTTACAATTTGAATAAGGGGGACATTGGTTACAATTTGAATCAGGTTGGACTTGGTTACAATTTGAATAAGGGGGACATTGGTTACAATTTGAATCAGGGGGACATTGGTTACAATTTGAATCAGGGGGAAATTGGTTACAATTTGAATCAGGGGACTTGGTTACAATTTGAATAAGGGGGACATTGGTTACAATTTGAATCAGGGGGGACTTGGTTACAATTTGAATAAGGGGGGAATTGGTTACAATTTGAATAGGGGGACTTGGTTACAATTTGAACAGGGGACTTGGTTACAATTTGAATAAGGGGACTTGGTTACAATTTGAATCAGGGGACATTGGTTACAATTGAATCAAGGGGGACTTGGTTACAATTGAATAAGGGACTTGTTACGATTTGAATCAGGGGGACATTGGTTACAATTTGAATCAGGGGGACATTGGTTACAATTTGAATCAGGGGAGACTTGGTTACAATTTGAATCAGGGGGACATTGGTTACAATTTGAATCAGGGGACATTGGTTATAATTTGAATCAGGGGACATTGGTTACAATTTGAATCAGGGGACTTGGTTACAATTTGAATAAGTGGGACTTGGTGATTGAGGGTGGGGTTATTTGATCATGGAATTTACAAAAAACGTTCAATGAATAAAGGAAGATCAATTTGATGCTTGTAATTTGAACTCATGATTGTACATTTGTAGATGGAGATCTTATTCAATTTGAATAAATCCATTTTCAAAATATTATTTTTCAATTTGTTCACTCCAGAAAAATCACAACCTATTTTTAAGTTGGAATTTTTTTGAATGTGTTATTTAGTTAGAATGGCAATTTAAACCAGAAAATTGATTAATAATAAGAATAATAATTGATTGTGTTGCACAAATCGACGAATTTGTGCATTGTTAATAAAATGGACATTAGGTATTTAAAAACAAGAAATTATAATAAAGGAAGATAATTTGCTTATATAACTCATGTGACATGTAGATGAAGATATTATTCGTCTTAATAAATCTCTATGTTTTCAAAACATATCTTTTCAATTTGCTCACTCCAGAAAAATCACAACCTTATTAATTTGTTGGAAATTTTTTTGATTGTGTTATGAAGGGTGTTAGACATTGCATTGTATTCCAACCAGAAAATATTTGAAGTAATAAGAAAAAGTAATAATTGATTGTAAGTTGTGAATAAAACGACCAAAATTAGATACAATGGTTATCATTTCCTTGACAATAAAAGATTTGGTTAAATGTGAAATAATTGATTTATTTAAATCCTGTATTTCAATTGTTGATTTGATATAGATTTTTAAAATACTTCAAACATTGAACCTGTAGGCAGATATTAATCAACCATAGCAATAAAAATACTTTATTTACATAATAATATATATTTCTATAAATGGAATGATAATAACATTATTCATTCAAAAATAACAATCTTATAAAATAAATAAGCAAAAATTTAGGAATGATATATGCATATATTTGCTTTAGTTGGAAGTTTAAATGTGATTTAAGATACTGACAACACCCACAATAAACCTGTATACAAAATTCAGTAGTACAAATTGGTACACTAAGAATTAAACTGTCTTCATCTTATGATATGGTATAGAAGGAATGCATTGACCTGCAATATCATTTGTTATTTTACCACCATAAAAAGCTTTATTTAGAAGCCTGCTTCTAATTGCATTTCAATGTATCTTTATCAAAAACTATGAAGGTCAGAAATAATTCTATTTTCCAAACAGGAAACAATTGTGCCAAAGATAATTTTTTCTCAGTTTAATTAGCACAAGCTGCCAATGGTTCTGTTATTTTTTTGAAACTATTATACAACATTACAGGGTATTAAATGACCAACCCTTCATTATAAAATTGACTGTTGTATTAAATAAGTCTATAAGAATAAAAGACTGAAAAGATTAATAAATTCCTTCTTTGAATGATATTGATACATTTACAATAATAGTTTAAGTAGCGATATGGTAAGACATAAGAAAATATTTAAAAAATAAAAATCCTTTTGAAGGAAGGTTGATTTGATTTTATGATTATTAAATGAATTAGTTGCATGACATAGATTTATTAAAAAAAAGTTTAGAGAGACTATAGATTAACATCATACAAAGTTACCCTGGAAGAAAAAATTTAATCAGGACAACCATTTATGTTATTTTATATGTTTAAATGTGTATAATAAAATTTGACCAAAGTTAATTATAATAAAAATATAACTACAATATTCACTGCTTAAGTAATAAAAAAGACTTACAAAAAACATAAAATTGAACTTCTCCAGCTTAACCAATAAGTGAAAAATTCATCAACAGACTCATCTGGTGCCATAGCTCTACATCAGAATTCATCTATAATCCCATGAATCAAGAAATCATAGTTTTGAATATAGAGGATTATAGAGGGTTTTTGTTATATAGTTATGTCACTTGGTAGGTCTGAAAATGAATATATACTACATCAAATTAATCATCATGCTTAGATGTAGCATTTCACCATTAAAAGAAATATTCATACCAAAAAGAAATGTAATAGCAAAATCAAAAGGTATTTCAACCAAGGATGCAAAAATCATTATTTATAAGTTAAGAAAAATTAAATGAATACAAGAGATATTGTATAGTTGACTTACAAAAATGTAACAGAGAAATTTTGTAATTTTTCTGATATGGCATTATTTTATCAAAAGAATCATTATTGGATAACTTTGTCTTAGATATATCTATAATAGTATTATGTATAAGCATTATTTACATTCATATAGGTACATTTTTGGAAAATATAGTTGCAGTCACCAAAAATTCATAAATAGTAATTAAAAGAATCTGAAAATTGGTGATTATTTTGTGACATGTATTTCTATAAGAGATAAAGATAATCTTAGACAAGTTTCTATATAAAACATTATAGATACATTTCCTTCAAGATATGTACTTGAGCTTTTAAAGCAATCAGAGGAATGTTTTTGTGGAATAATATATTATGTACAAAAAGAACAAACTTTCAGCTATCTATAACACTTTTCATTATCAAGTCCTATATTTGGTTCTACAACAAATCAATACAGACTGCCTATTCGGTTGTCAATAGCAATATAAATGTATACTTAAGATTGATACAAAAAACTCAAAATACAAGCAAATTATTTAGACCATCAACAAAACATGAATATCAAATACCACAGTCTTCATCTTCAGAAAAGTATTTTAAACAGAATAAATACCATTAGATATGTTTTAAGATAAAGTAACATCTATATATTTTACATTCCATCTGCCAATTATAAAAGGAGATTATCCAATAACTGTTTTTACTTCGACAACTTTGGACGACAATTTCAACAGAAGCTGAGCAAAAAAATTGGGTAAATTTAGGAAAATATAAAAACATATTTTTCAATTATTATATTTATAATTGTTGGCGTTGATTGGTGAGTTCTGTATGGAATCAGATTATGTCTAATTCAAAACTTTTTCTACTTCTTTCTCTGCCATACTGAATTCTGTTCATACTTAATCTAATAAGTTTTCTGTTGATTCCATGAATTAAAAAATGAGCACTGTGCAGAACTTACCAATCAATAGGCCTCATTATAAATTTGGATGATATAGGATTTGTATGAAGCTAGAATATAATGGGATATAAATTAAGTAGATAGGGAAATGACGTACAAAATATATCATCAAAACTTTTGAGCTATAAAATGATAAATATATATAATTATATAGAAACAAAGTCTTTAAAGAACACATAACATATAAATATCTGTATATATATTGAACTTGATATTAAGAAAATGAAATCACAATCAACTTTTTACCAATATAAGTGATAGAAGAGAACGAAAATATAAAGTCGTAATCAAATTGAATACTTTGAAAATAAGATTTTTCTGAATGAAATTAAAGAGGTAGTCGTCTACATTTATAACGCTAAGTAACGTTTCAAATGATAATTTGATTACCCTAGAATCTCTAGAAATCAGGAACTAAATAATAATTCTACCAGAAAAGGCCAACCATAACAGATATACCTTACTTTTAAGAAACAACAGTTTTCACATACAGAAGGCGGTTTTGATTATTAAAATTTGAGCATGCTATTTTATGTTTTGATCTACTCTATGCAAAAATTACAGGCACTTTTATCACTTGAAATGCTTTGGAAGCTTTCAGAAATTTAAATTGCATCTGATTCTTTATAATCTGGCTCTGTAGCAATGAAATAATCATCAAATAAATTGTGTAGTGATTCAAATGTTGGTCTTTCTTCTGGTCGTTTATTCCAACATTTTACCATGATATCATAATAAGCATCAGTACAGCCAACAGGACCATGGGGTTTAGGCATTCTGTATCCCTTTCCCAACCTACTTAATACTTCAGCACCGGACATACCTAGCAATTAGAATGAAATACATATTCAAATCTAATTTCCTCATTGTTTAAGACATAGCTAACAAGGAACTATTCGCCAGGTTTTACAAGAAGAATTTGAATTTTTACAATGAACATAAAATATAAATTCTCAAGAACAATATCTATTCATCGATGAATTTACCTGATGTCAGTTTTATTCAATATATATACTAAGTAATTATCCACAAAACTAAGTAAGAATTAAAAATTTTGATAATTAGAGAGTTTTATGCATTTATTTTATTCCTCAGCAATTCTTATATACTAACTAGGATACTATTTGGTTTGGACAAAGTCTTTACTTACTGGAGTAAAAAAAAATAACCTGTGAACACTTACCTGGGTATGGAACACGACCAAATGTATTCAACTCATATAATAATATACCAAATGACCAGACATCAGATTTAATACTGAACTTTCTATCAAGAGCTGCTTCAGGGGCTGTCCATTTAATGGGGAATTTTGTATCTTAAATAAATAGTTGATTTCAGTCATATTTTAGAACCTCTTATGTTTGGATACCATTTTAGAATGGTTATAGCACAGTTCTTGCTATAAGTGAACATTTCAAAATAAATGCATGTTAATGAGAATATTGCTTATATAGATGCTAGGTTGATGCACTTTGACATAGTAACACACAACTGCTGAATACTTGTTACTGTATAATTTGATTATTGGTTGCCAAAGTAAATATACATAATTAATTTTACCCATGCCTACTTCTATCAGCATACGTCTTACAAACAGACAAATTCATCCATTTCCATCAAAAAGCATGTGGATACTGGTAATTTCAGATTATGAGCACCCAGATAATTTTGGGTCCACTGGTTTCTTACATAATGTAATATGTAGCAAGTAAAAAGTAAAACTTACTTTCAGTTGCTTCATAAATATCTTCTTCATGTAAAATTCTTGCTAAACCAAAATCAGCCACTTTCACTTCGTAATGTTCTCCAACTAAAATATTGGCTGCCCTTAAATCACGATGGACAAAGTTTTGTACTTCTAAATAAGCCATACCTTCAGCAATCTGAAAGGATTATTTCTTAGTTTTATTTCGTAAATTAATACCTAAAAGAATCATATAAAAGTATTTTGTCCAAATTAAACTAGACTGCTCATAAATACTTATAAATAAAATAAACTGCTGGTATTTAAGCCAAGATGTTGATAAATACGCAACACAATGAACAAATGAATTATTCTGAATACACAACATCTTACCTGTGAGGCCATTTCAATCAAAATGGGAAATCGGACATTCTTTCCTTGATCATTGCGTAAATAGTCTAGTAATGAACCATGAGCCATAAATTCTGTTATAATCCACATTGGTTCAGTTGTAGTACAAACAGCCATTAATGCCACCAATTTACGATGGCGTAAATGATGCATTAATTTTGCTTCGGTAAGAAACGCTTCCGCTGACATTGTACCTTTCTTTAACGTCTTAACGGCAACATCAACAACGTTACGTAACTTTCCTATAATGACACGAAACAGATCTTCATATACATGACTGTTATAATTATTATGTTTTTGTTATTAATGCCAAATATCTCAGAGAAAGAATAGCATTTAAATACATACTCAAGGTTTAATTATCTGTTATCAATTACTCTTTGTTTAAATCTTCCACTTCTTAAACAAAATTTATAGTACCGGTATATAAGCATCAATGATTTAGACTTAAATATAAACTAGAAGTAACACCATTATATTCATTCAAAAAACTACTTTAATTAAAGGTTTTATAAAAAAAATGTTTGACAGTAAATAGAAATTATCTTAATAAATGTATATGATTTTTATTTCTACCTTCAATTTGAAAATTGTGAATCAAGAATCTTACGTAAAATTTGTATATATTTACTCCATTTAGTATGTGGTTGCTGTCAATGGCAATAACAAATTCAAACTTAAAATCAAAGGATTTTTATGTCCTACTCTTCTACACCTAATGGAGCAAATGAAGAGTGGCAATGCCATGCAGTGTGATATAATGGTAATTTGTAAGGACAGCATGGTTTTCAATCATCATAAATATGGCCCATCTGAACAACAAGGAGATTTTTACATGTCAGCAATCCAGATCTGCATCAATGACAGGACTTAAACTGGATTGAAAAATTTAAGTTTTAATCTCAACATATACATGCGACAGCCTCGAGGGCTCCCCTTATGGCTTACATACCTTTATAAACTTCCCCAAAACAACCAGCACCTAATTTATCTAATATTTTCACAGCATCTCGATTCACTTCTAATTCTCTAAACTGCACTGTCGGTCTTATTCTAGGACAGGCTTCAGTTAGTTGGCAACATAAACCATCATGATTATCTAAAATAAATGGACCTCTGTATAATGAAGAACCAGATGACTTCAGAGAAAAAATAACTAAGAAAGTTATATAGCAAGAAAACTGTGCAATCAATGTAATGAGCACCATGAATGGACATATTTCTTATTGATATAGGTCCCATTTGGTTGGGATCAACAAATGAAACAAAAGGTTCTAGACAATTCAATTTTAGAAGATGTATACCTTTATAATTTTCTATTAAATCAATCATTGATTTAAAGGTGCGTTTGGGACTGATGAAAAATCCTCCATTATCCATTTTGCGTATTCTATAGTGTTTGACACATGGATCACCAGTATTCTTTTCAATATCTCTCACTGACAACACAAATGTTGATTTATCTGAAATTTATAAACATATAGAAACTAAATATCAAAACTATATATGTGTGAAAATAGAAACTCTAATATTATAATGAGGGAATAAACAATTGACAATTGTAGGAATAAAATAAGTAATTTGATTGAAATAGTTTTATGAAAATCCTATTAGAACCTAACCCCCTAGTTCATCCACAGCTTTGGCTAAATTTTCTATTAAGTAGCTAACTTAAAGCTTAAGAATTTCACCATCTCATCACATTGACTGAAAACCAACTTACGCTTCTCAGTATTAAAGTTTTGCTTGGCTTTCTATACCTTCTTCTTAACGAGGAAATATTTAATATAATCTATCTATAAGAAATACATATCTTACAATTCGGTTATTCTATTTCTGAAGTCAGTTTTACTGATAAAAACACCAACCTGTAGCTTCTCTGACAAGAAATGTGCCTGATGGATTACCAGCCAATAACAACATTTTATCTGATTCTCTTCTGTCAAAATCATACCACCAACTAGAAAATAAGCAGGAAAACTGTGAGATTTCAAGTTGAAGACAAACACAATTTTGAGGAAATCACACCTTTACAGACTTGCTGTCATAAGACATAACGTATTCATAAGCAAATTTTTCTAGATTAGCCATGAAGACTAGCCTTAATGGTTTTGGCTCTGTATCAGTCCAACATCATCAACAAAATACAGTTATTGGGGCAATGAACATCGATCAGTGCTTTTGCTTTCTTAAATGTTGGCTGTTCTTAACAAGTTGCATTCATCAGTTGCCACATATGTGTTTTGCAGAATCCAAACAAGTTCACTTGAATAATTTGATAGAAATACTTACTCTTGACTTTGTGGCGAATCATCATCTTGACAAACATAGTTACTAGGTATATAACCTTTTTGTTTAGTTTTTATATGTGTGGCTACCCACCAATCACCAGTTTGACTAAAACATAAAATATATTTAATAGTCACAGCAGAAAAAATGTTTGTTTGGAATTTAAAACTCACACAATTTGCACACTATTAAAATTTGATGTTTATAAATCATATTTAATAACTTTACCTGGATTCCTCAACTTCTAATCGGTCACCTTTCTTGAATGGTAAATCATCTTCATTCATTCCCTCAAAGTCATACATAGCCCTGAATCTGAGCACATCTACAAAATATATTTCAAGGAGACTTTTTTTAAAAGATGACTCGACCTTATCAAATTAAACATAGCTTTCCAGTAAGATGTCATACATCAGTCATAAAGTGCACCCTAAAACTGAAATATGAAACTAGATGATTCAAAACCAGAGATCATCAGAAATTGAAAAAAAAAAAAAAAGAAATTGAATTGAATTGTAATAAAATTGTCAATAAAAGTAAGCTTTGAAAAAAAATGCCATAAAAATTGATAGAAAACTGTAGCTTTTGCATTACATGTAGCATTTTCTTTTTAAATAACTCAAAACCCTTTCATTGGAAAACCATTAAATTCAAACTCATTAATCTAAATGATCACACCCATATTATACTCAAGAGAAATTTCAAAAAGGGGCGACAATAGAAGAAACAATGTTAGTATTAGAAAATAGGCTAAGTGATCAATTACAAAAGGAAATATCAAGTTCAACTAAATAGTGGTAACAATATTACAGCAATAATGAATATGGTAGCTTTAGACAATGACTTGAATCAAATCATATGCAAAATGGATTTCCTACAACCATATAATTCAAATATTTTTATTTCAAGTTGTATCATATTTCATAAGGTAGCTTGCCAAGCAAGATAACATACGCCCACACATCAGCATTGTTAAATCATTTTTTCCTTGGATTAATAGCATATATATATAAACAAACTCTTCATCAAAGTCATCAAATTTGAACTTGAACGCTGTCTTGTCAATTCCAAAGCTCACACCAAGTTTCATCAAAATTCATTGAAAATTGTAGCTTCTATGGCACCCACAATCAAAATTTGACCTGATTTACTAAGTTAAGGGCAATAACTAAAAACTGTTCATTGAAAAATCATCAAAATTGAACTTGAAATTAAAATCCATTGAAAATTGTAGCTTTTATTGTATCTACAACAAACGTTGACGAACCGACAGACAGGGGCGACGATAATATATGTCGAAATATTCATGTGGGTGTATAAAAATGAAAAAAAGAGCAAAAAGATAAAAAAAAATCAAAGTACAAACCTGCTGGTGGAGGAGGAGGGGGTAAAGGACGAATAGGTGATAAAGCTATATTAACTTCATTAGGAGAAGCTATTGATGAAGATGGGGAAACAGCACCATTTAAGACTCCAGCTGATGGAAGGTTTGGTTTGTGTGGTCTAGGACCAGCTTTACAGCACTCGTTTCCCATCACAAGCTGAAAAAAAGGGATAGAAGGGTGAGAAAAATTACGACATACCTATCTTCACCGGTACTGGCAATGGCGGCGGTGGTGGTTGAAGTCGCATTGCATGGCGTCCATTAGATGTTGGTGATTGGATAATATTGCCATTAAGCTGTACAACAGAGGGGAGGGAACTGAGCTTAGGTTTAGATTTAGAGGGAACCTTTTTACAGCAAACAGCCCCCATTTCTATTCTTTAAGACAACACATCAGCTAAATAATAAATCAATAGCAAGAAAAGAAATGATAATAAAAGTGTTACACTAAAAATGCAGTTATAACAAGCTAATTTTAAAAACTAACAGAATAAATAGTATCACTAGACGAGCAATTATAAGCTAACAAAATAAATAGAATCATAAGTGAGTATGCTAATGACTTGAACCGATTCTGATAATCTGAGCAAATATATTAGAAATACAGAAACACAGACATTTGGATACTGCAAAAATATATTTTTCGTTGAGAGAATTTCAGCTAGGAAATAATAAAATAAGCATATTTAAAAGCAAACAATTAAGCTGCATTTCATTTGCATGTAGTAGTGCTAATTTTGCTAAAAAATATAACACAAACTCTTATATAAAATTAAAATCAAATTAGCCATATCTTGAACAAAATTGAAATGAAAGATAATACAACATTGTTGACACGTAACCTTTCAACAAAGGGGTCATCTCTATTGTCACCAGCCAACAGTTTTAAAACAAATCATGTGCCTGTGTTGAAAGTCAATATAAAAGAGAATTTACAGAGTTCACTATTTGAAAATTTCATACATTTGAATGACCTTTAGATGTGTACATATTTGTCCAGTATGCATAGTATTTTCAAGTATCTATACCAGATCACTAACGATATGATGCATTTTTATCAGGATATAAGCTTATATATCATAAAGCAAGCTTACCAAAGGTGATTGCATCTTTTACATTTAAAAAAAAAACAAAGTTTTTTTATTATTAATAACACCTTTCTAACAAAATTAACACCGTCCTTAATTCATCAACTAATTAGAAATTCAATGAATAGTTCTAAATGTAATTGATTATTAACAAGGATTTCTATCATTACTTCCTTCCCTAATAAAACTAATTCTGATTTAATATTGCAACAAATCCTATTGAAAATTTAAATATGAACCAGTCACTTGAGCAGTTGTTTAAGCCTTAGTAAATAAAACCAATCTATTCACATTCTAAACAAGTGGTTTCACTGGGCTCATAATATATACCTGTATATACAGTGAAACCCCTCTTAACCGGCAGGCTGTAGGACCTGTGAAAAATGCCGGTTTGGAGGGGTTGTCGGTTTACCCGTAGCAGTGCAAATACATAGAAGTTGGATTGGATTAGTGATTACTTATCACATGTTGTATTCATCTTTCATGTGGCCCACAGATTAACGTCAATTAATACGAATTCAGATGCCAGTTTACATAGACCAATTAACTATAGATTAACTACTTTGGGACTTGATCTCGTACCGGATTGCGGTACCAGTATACCAGTATACCAGGGTTATCTTCTATGTATTATATTGTGAGGACTTTTCAAATATACCCGTTTACATAGGAAGTCTGTTTATAGAGGATGCAGTTTGGTGGGGTTTCACTCTATATTACATGTACATGTATCTAGATCCCTCAATATTTTATACCCATAACTATTAAAATTGTTATATTGCAAAAATCAAAATCTTTGACATAAAAAGAACATCATCTTAAACAATGTATAAACGACCAAGGAACTAATTTTTTGAAGAAAAAATAATATTGAAATTAAAGCAAATTATTATCAAGGAAATTGTCATAAGAGGAGTAACTATTCAAGTATTTTTTAGTAATTAAGGGATTACTTTGATTCCAAAAGATCCCTTCCAAAGTGTATCTTTTTTGATCAAATTACATTTTTTACACAATGTTTTAAAGAAGGGTGAATGTTATTGATCAAACCAAAGCGACACTGAAAAGCTTTAATTCTTTATAACTCATATTAAGGGCGCTGTCTGGTCTATTATATAAAAATGCCGTTGAGATATTGAATGAACCAACACTCTTGATATATACAAGTACGCAGACTCTTAAACACTTTTAAGAGAAAAATCGAAAAAATTTCCACCAGAACCTAACTAATTGGAATTTAAGGTCAACAGTCAACACATTCTCTTCCTTATTTTATAAGGATTCAAATTATTTAAATGAGTTGAACAGGGCACATTTTTAAAGCTAACCAGATACATAAATTCTCATGTTTTTGTCCTTGTTGAAATATAAAGTAATACCGCTTATAATCATACCGAACCCGAAAGTAATAAATTAATTAACCAATGTGTTGAGCAACTGTTCAAACAACCCTCAGATTTCATTGTTTTGTATTATTATCAACCAGTTGTTTCCTAAGACGTAATAATCTTGAAATGAATGTGGCGTGGCATATCAAATCATGGCATAAATTTAACATAAATTCACGGAAAACTAAATTTGAGCATGTGATATGAAATAAATTTTCTAAAAGCATGGCTATGGCAGACTACACATTGCTTTATAGACTATAATAGACTGCCTAACAAAAGTCACTCTCTTCACATTCACAAGGGACGTTCCATTTTTATTTTGCTCAAATGAACAACATCAAATACCAAATTCCAAAGAAATGTATCCCTGGAATGATATGAAATTCTTCTGTGTGGTTAAGTTCTTAAAACATAAACTATTAAAAAAGTTTCAATAACTTTTTAGAATTTGATATGCTTTTTTGGGCATGTTCAGAAAACTACAGAGTAGCCTAGATTTAAGCAAATTAAATGCCTATAAATAAATATAATAGTAGAAGAGAAAATGTCTCAGTATTATAAGGCTTCAACTAAAAATAGTATGCATATCATAATACCAGTAGGCAACAAATACTTACAAGTTTTTGTTCAATTATTCAGTCTGATTAAGTAGATATCTAGATGTAAATAATATGTTTTGATAAAAGTTTTTAGGTAAAATTTATGTTTTCGATAATTTTTTCATTATAAAGTGACACTTTGATAAGTCTACATTGTTAAGGTGTCCTAGGCCTAGCCTAATCTCATTGGTGATAAACATAAGAATATTTTGCAATAGGCACCTGTAATCAATTTCAAGGCATTTTAGTAGCCTAGCCAGTGTGAGGTTTTATTTTCCTTTTATATAAGACACCTACATTCTTGTTGAACTTTGAAGGTTTGGGTCTGGCCTACCGACTTAATACATTTAACTTGTTGTTATTTTATTTTGTCATTTCTTGTTTGAGACTGGAAGATTATGATTCTCTTTTTCGCAGTTAATTAATTGAATAAAAGTTGTTTGAAAACGAAAATTTGTATATTTGAACAATAAGACTTATAGATATTAGAATGAACATATTGAATTACCTGTAATTTTGCTAAAATGGAAAAATTAAGGTGTAAAATATACTTTTCTTGACATCGCCGATCAGATCAGGAAGTTCTCTTAACTTTCATCAATTCTCGTATTGTCACAGCCAATAAACGAGATTTTACACTCGAGTGAATCCATTCGGAACGATAAGTGAATGGACTAACGAAAATTATCTTAAGAAAATAATGATTTATTGCTACTTGGTAGTAAACTTTTATTCCGAAAAAAAGTGTTATTGTCTCGATTGAAAGTAAATAATGACTTTTTTCAATGCGTCATAGCTTTAAAAAAAAAAGCATACTATAGCAAAAGTACAATGAGTGTTAAGAATGATTATGAAAATGCACCATAATTAGGCCCAAATGTCACCTCATGAGCTTCAATATTTAGAATGCGTGTACTACACTTAATTTCCAATAATCATTAGGCTTAATGCTTCGTCAGCCCTACTATGGGAATAACTTTTTAGACTAAGGCCTATTCATATATAATTACGTTAGTCCAACCAAGATTCAAGATTTAATTGTAGAGTAGGCTAAGAATGTTTGTCATGAAATGAGGATTATCTTTCTTCAGAACAGTTTAAAGGTATAAAAATAAAGGGTGTTAAGCTGAATTTAAAATGTAGTTCCTGCTTGTAAGATCTGGCTGCTACGATCCTCTCCCGAAAGCAACTTTTGAGGGATTTACAGCTGTTGCACTAAACTTATGGATTGACAACCTGTCGGTCGAAAAATATCAGAAATGTAAAGTTGCAATTTGAACTGAACGTGCACATCCGATTTTATATTAGTTCTATTAAGTCTATTAAACGACAAAAAAAGCTTTCATTTGAAACAAAAATTTATGGGTCTCGGATCACAACTTCCAGAGTTATTTTCTTTTCTATGAGGATTGAGGGCGTCGGCCACGATACGTCCGATACGGTACCGTAGCCACACAGGTAAGAGTGAAGACCAAAACATTGAACCGCAAGTTGCACCGAGGGGGATGAGGACTAAAACTTTGACAGACCGCCGCTCGAAAACCATATAAGATGTAAAATTGAAATTTGCACCGAAGGTTTCCCCGAAATTGCTTTCGGTTGGAATAGAAGCAGGACAAGATTATCTTTCGTTTGCCGCAAAATATATGCATCTAGGATCAAAATTGGCCGATTTATGACCATTTTAGTGTAGGGGTGGGATCTCTTCTCTATTCAGTCTTACAGGCCACAGTTGCGCCGGAAGGCGTGGAGACCAAATATTTGACAGGCTGCTGGTCGAAAAACATTAGAGAAATTTTCACTGAAGGTACCCACTCATCTGAAGTTGCTATGTTCCAAATGTCAGCTCCCTAGTTTCAGACTTTTCCCAAAGTGAGGGGTGCAGACCAAAACTTGATTATCTTTTGCACTGAAGGTACCCATTCTATGTAGTACTGGGTTTTCATATGTTTGGACTTCAAAGGGTAACGTTGGAGATATCAAAACATTTATGTCCGTTTTCCGCACTAGGCTTCAGGATATTGATTTTCAAAAATGGTCTGCCGCAATCAATGATTCCCCCAAATGTGAATTTTATTGTTCCATCAAATCTGAGCTTGCATGCGAGATGTACCTCAACTGCAATTTAACCCATAACCAACTCAGATGTTCAACACATCAACAACTACTTATTGAAAAGGGTCGACGTCAAGGGATCGAAAAAAGCTCCGTGTATGTCCCATTTGTAACCTCAATTCAATAGAAAATGAAATCTTCTTCTTCTTCTTTTCTTCTTCTCTTCTTCTTTTCTATCTATCTATCTATCTATCTATCTACCCATTAGAAGTTGCTATGTAGTTTTCTTTCTATAATGTCAGAACATTGGTAATTTCACATTGACTTTGTATTGTAAAACGTCATTGGGCCTCATCAACTGATTATCTTTCGTTTGCCTTACGCATCTAGGATCAAAACTGGCCGAGTTATGTTCATTTTAGTGTGGGGTGGGGTTTCTTTACAGTCCTATAGGTCACAGTTGCACCGAGATGGATGTAGACCAAAACTTTGACAGGCTGCCGCTCGAATAGTTGAAATTTGCACTGAAGGTACCCAACCATCTAAAAATGGTCACTAAGTTGACTCATGATCTGATCGAATTTGCATAGAGTAAGCAGATTATCATTGTTAAAAGAATCTGGGCTGAAAAAGGTAACGCTTTTGTCCATAGTTATCTAGATATGCACAATATATGACGGCTCGAAGATGGCCAAAACAGAAAAGGTTCACAGTCGTTGTTCGGCATTGTGTCCTCATAATCCTTTTTCAGAACAAGAGATCGCCCGAGAAAGAACTAAAAAATAAATTAACAGTTTTATATACAAACAGATTTACAGACCGTATTTACACTTAATACGGATTATTTTTTCTTCGCCCCCAAACTATAACCGTTTCGCCCCTTCCCATTCTTCCCGTTCCGAATTCGTCACTATTCTGTTTTGCCCCTTTCCCATTTCACCCCTTTTTCATTTTGCCCAACTTTTTCCCAAAGCACAATTCTATCGATCAAAATTCGGATTAAACTTCAAAGTCGGTTTTCGCGAAAGTTTGAAAAAATTGCTAATTCTGGTTTTGGCTAAAATAGACGCAGGGCATAATTATATTTCGTTTGCCGCAAAAATTATGCATCTAGGATCCAAACAGGCCGAGTTATGGCGATTTTAGTGTGGGGTGGGGTCTCTATAGAGTCCTATAGGCCACGGTTGCACTGAGAGGGGTGCGGACCAAAACTTTGAAGGGCTACCGCTTGAAAACCATTAGAGATGTAAAGTTGAAATTTGCACTGAATGTACCCACCCAGCACTTTTAGTTTCAGACTTTTTCCTAAATAGAGTATCAGTTTATGTATGTCACACTAATAAATAAATCTCACACAATCAATTAGCTTATCTATTGTTCTGTGCTTTCATTGAGACTCAATATACCTTAACACTAGACATGAGGACCCACAGAGAGAAGCCTTAGTTATGTCATGTTTGTGAGTCATTTACAACTAATTGTCAGGTTCATGTTTGTTCTTCTATTAAGATATATATCACAGATAAAGCGCCACCTACTGTCTAAATAATTACCAGATCAAAAAGAAATTTTTGATCTCATGATTCTGTGTTTGAAATGATAGCTACTGTAATGTAATGAAGCACAATTCTAATTATCATCAATAATATATTATACCTTGTGGGCAAATACAAATCAAGAAAATAAGAAGCATGAACATTGGCATTCTACTAATCTAGATAAGCCCTTTTTAACAAAGTGATGATTGATGTTAAAACTTTTTATTTTCTAAATTTTAAAATTATTTTACAAGAGAATATACAATCAATCATTCCATGCAAGCAAGGACATTATATTTCATAAAAATCCTTCATAATAGCATCCATACCGTACAGTTTTTTAAATATTTACAACACATTTGATTTATGGTAATTTAATGGTGTATGGATATTGCTCATCACCATGGTGGCTGCATTGGTTGTGGATTTTGTAAATAGGACATAACAACTGCTGATATAGAAAGCCTACAAAAATAGACAATTATATATTAAAATTTTACTGTCACCCAAATATATTGTGGGTGTTTATCATCTACATAATTTTGACAACCAACCGTCACTTGGTTGGGAGTTATATTGACCAACAACATTCACTGAATAATTTGGACCACTCCAAATAACTGAGCAAATTAATTTTAACCACCGACCATTAAGACTTTGGTAGCAGTAGGTTATTGAACTATGTAACCTATATGAATTAGCATAATTGTTAATCCCATTCCATTGAAATCCAGTGAGTTTATGTTCTTGTGGAATGCTGAAGATGATAGAATAAGGATTTTTCACATGATTCCATCATTGCTCAAATTCTCTTCAAAGGTAAGGTGAATACAGGATTATATGGGTATCTCTCCTATTGACATCTAAAGAAACATCATGATAAAAAATGTGATGTATATTAACAACATGATAATATACACAGTACAAAACACATAAAACACTTACATAAAACTACTCAGCATTTGTTTGGTATCTTCAGAAGTTCTTGAATTAGCAAAACTAATGAATGAACAATAGACTGCTACCCATGCACACCATTTTAACTGAAAAGATTTGCAACAATATAATGAAAAGGTGACAGGAACAAAAGTCTCCAAATCAATTTAATCAATCATGAGTAAATTATTGAAGGAATTCTTTGAGTTATCGTTCATAGCTTAAGTGTCCATCAAAATTGACTACCTTAGTCTGGTAAATGGATCCAGGTACTAAAAATATAAAATTCATATGAAATTGGATAAATGAATTTTATATTTTCACTACCTGTATCCATTTACCAGACAAAGGTAGCCAATTTTGATGGACACTTAAGTTTTGAACGATAACTCAAAGAAGTCCTTCAATAATTTAGAGTTCCGGTAAATTACACAATATGCATACCTTCATCATTAATCCACACATACTAAATATCATTCCTAACAGATTCATATAATCGGGTGTAGGGTCATCTGCTGGAGCTCCTTGTGCTGGAGCCTTATACCTAAAATGACAAAATATAAATAAGAATAGATTAGATACATTAGATAGCCTAAATAGTTGTAACAGAGGCGTAAGGCAGGCATTCAAGATATACACCAGGTGAATACTTGAATATATGAATGAAAAATCCTGCAATCAGCTCTGGAATGTTACTTCCTAAGAAGGGTAAGAAATATTCTGATGCCCTTTGCCAGCTTTCATCCTCTTATAGCATAATTATATCATATCAGTATGATGATTATTTTTGTTGAGACTTTAGTTTGTAAGAACTAGAAGAGTGATATGAATGGAATTTAAATGATTAAGAGTTTTAGCCTACCTAGTTATTTTATTAGATCTTCGTGGATCATTAACATTATTCTTCACCTCGGCAGACATATTTACTACAAACAAAGCCTTTTACTGCTTTCCAACTTCCCTTCTTTACTAAGGACAGAACGTTCAGAAATAAGTGAATTCTTTTTTTGCTTGACACGATACAGGAACCAAATGACCGGAAGTTGGGAATCTGTTCGGCTTTCGGTTTAATTTTAGTCGTACAAAATTGTCCGAAATGTTCTGAAAATAAATTGAGAGAGATGCACGCGTTTTGTCTGGTTCGCAAGTCACCAATGACTACAAAAATAACACGGGCAACGAAAACCTTGCATTGAATTGGGGGCAATCGCATTGACTGACCGTCAATAATGAGTTTAATTAATTCTTTTGCTTGGGCATCAATTCCGATTGCCCCAATACTGATTATACACTTTTGATAATAAAATGTTTAACATAAATACATGTAAGCTATTTACTTCTAGATCTAGGAAAAACATCGACAGATCTTTCGACAAATCAGCCGTATGCTTGCAGTTGAGATGTAAATGTCAATGAATTAAACATATTAGAGACATTGCTATATTTCGGGCTATGGTCTAAGATAGTTATGGTCCAGACTGAAAAATCGAACAGACCGTACACGGATAACTCTCCTTTCATTTCCGGTTTCGTCTGCTTTACAAAATGGCCTTGTAATATATTAATAAAGCTTTTATTTATTTCACAATCGGCTATTACTTTCCTTGTCATGGATACTCAAGATTTTATTGACGAAATAGGCAAAGATGACGAAGAAGAGGTAATGTTTCAAAATACCATTACCTGTTTCATCACTCCACTACCCTAATCATACCACTACCCTAATCACTCCACTGAATGTACAGTACTAAAATAATTGAATTTATCAATTTTTCTCATCGACGTAACGTCATAAGTCATAAGAAATGGAATACCTACTCAAAATATATAACTTTCAACTAAACATGTCTTGGGTATATATATAGGCTAATTATAATAGGTATGGACGTTTTATACTGGTATTAGAATTATAGAAATTAAAATACTTCCCTGCTCTTACAAATAAAATTGTTTAGTGAAATGACCCACATTTCAGACTGACAATTCTCTGAACACACATTTACTATCTAATAATTTTAGAATTGGTTTCTCTCAACCACTGAACCCGTCGGTTCTATTTTGAAGTTATCATTTCCACTCATACAGAAATTCAATAACTGTGATTATAAAACACTATCCAAAGGCAGAGTTGTGCTTATGAGCTAATTTGAGTACTGGTAGTTAAATAATACACCATACAGTTATAATAAGTAAGACTTGAAAACGAAGGTGCCAGAAACTGATAAGTTTAGGGTTTATCTAGATAAACTGATTTTTGGTTGAAAGAAATACTGTAAAGAGATGTGGCCATATTTTGATCGTAAATAGTATAGGATGAACTATATAGGAAGTGGCATATTGAAATGTTTATATTATAGTTTATAAGATATATTATAATGTAAATATATATCAATTGCTGTTATTGTAAAGCTAGTACATACACCCCCATATAATGTTATTGTGAATATAGTAATGGGTTGGATGTTTGTGTGTTACAGCATAGGTGTCTGAAGTCTCATAATATAATAGCCTACATCTATTGATTTTGTAGTAATAAACTTAATATGTTTTATGAAATGTTAGTTACCTAATATTATAGCTTGTTATGATTTTTTCTATTTTGATTTTTTTTAGGAATTCGAAGATGCATTTGATAAGATTCATATGTAAGTAAGATAAAATAAATTTATAATTTTAAAAAAGATCCTGTAGTTTGAAGGTTGTGTTCAAAAATGTGAAGGAAAATTAAAATATCCTATCAAGAGTTCAAATCTTCAAAATGCCAATATTTTTAACCTATGTGATAGCTAAGCTTATATCTTTCATGAAAAATTGATGATGAGATTTGAGACCTATAGGAATCAAGGACTATACCCTACCACTGATAAATCAATATAAATATATGATGTATAATATGTTATGTATATTAAAAGTTAAGGTTATTTTTTCAGTTCTAGTGATATGGATCTCCAAACCTCTATTGATGAAACTGGAATAGCACTCAACTTGTTTCTGAATAATAAATTTTCTGATGCAAAAGAAAGAATGGAACCACAGTTAGTTTAATTTAAATTACGTAGAAATTTATTTTATTTTAATTGTTGGTATTTTTATATGATTTGATGTTATTTATTTTAACAGTTTATTTATAACAATTATAACAATTTATTTATAACATGTTTATAATGAATGTTTTTGATTTGTGTTCTCTAGTTCTTTGAAAAGTATGTACCCAGCATTGGGTTATAGTACCATATTGTACCTACAAGCTGTTATGACATTTGACATGGTGAGTTGTCAATTAAGATATATGAAACATGATACAAGTTATATGTATTTATTGTCTATAGTAATATTACACTATAGATTTTGTTCAATGTAACTGTTTCTTTGAATCCAATTTATTAATAAAAATGAAAAGAAGAAGACTGAACTGATTATTCTACTTAACTTATTGTTTGTGAAAATTATGTAATTTCCGTACAATTCTCATATTTCTGAACTATCTTTTTACACATATGCAAACCCAAGTCATAAAACTTATTTGAGCTTTTGAATTTAATCAAAACACAGTTATTAAAAATTGTGAAAAATGAAAACACAATATGTTTTAGTATAGTGACTAGATAGTGTTTTTTTTAGTTAATAGCTCTTGACATGCTTTGATTTTAAACTGATGGTATATATATATGTCATATGTAGTGTTACCTATTTTGTAGAATGATATAGAAACAGCAATACAGATAATAAAAAGATCAGTTGCTGTTTGTAATACCTATAGAAGGAAAACAACAGTAATGGGTTCATTCAGGAAGACTTTGACTAAAGTCAGTTATAATGATCTTACAGAAGGTAATATATCTAATGATTAACATAATCTGGGTGATAGTAGAAAAGCCTCTTAACTTCTGAAAATATATAATCCATTTTACCTTAAAAACACAATGAGAAGCATTTATTTCATAAATATAGGTAGAATTCCAGAAACATGTTTGTGACAGCATAGATCACATTACATGATTTTCTCATTCAAATGAGATGAAGATTTCAAAAATATGAATATCAAAAATAAATTATCTACTTATGGTTCTGAAAGGGTTTTATGAATTGAAACGGATTGTTTTTGCATAAGTTGGGCTGACGAAATTGGACAAAATCAAACATTGTGCATTGTAAGAAAAGCCGATTTAGATTAGAACTCATGTCTGACATTTTTAACGTATTCAAGCAAATGATATCATGACATAAAGAACCGCTGTGCTATAGAACCCAACAAATTAGATTAGAACTCATGTCCGACATTTTTAACGTATTCAAGCAAATGATATCATGACATAAAGAACCGCTGTGCTATAGAACCTATCAAATCAAAAATCAAATGCTCCATAAGCAAACCTGTAATTAATTCTGCCATCTTGGCTTTCCATAATGTTATTAAATATTTCAAGTACAAAATATTTTTAAATAGCTACTGTATTCATATATCATTTTAGATGAAATCCATGCAGAATTATGTTATGCAGAATGTTTATTACTAAGAGCATTACTAACTTTCATACAGGATGAAAACTTAATCAGCTTTGTGAAAGGTGGTTTAAAGATTCGAGAATGTTATAAAATATACAAGTAAGAATTTTATACTCTTTGTTGGTAATTTCATAGTTGTGTTTGTTCATTTACACATGAGTAGAGTTTGATATTCATATAAACAAATGAATACTAAGGCGAATTAAAATACATTTTACATAGAAGATATTGAAATTTGGCTGAATATACTCCATCATGTTCTGAATTCTGTATTGTTGACTGTATCTATATAAAAAGATAATTATTTGTTGTAGAGAATGCAATAAGATTTTAAAGTCTAGAAAATGGACAGATGAACAGCACAGAATACATTTTGAAAGTGGTGTTAAAATGGGGGTTGGTGCCTTTAACTTGGTAAGATATTTTCATATTCTTTCTCTGTTAGCAAAATTATTATATAAATCATTTCTTTAATAACAAAGCACATAATATTTCAAGACAATGTTGTCAACAGATCATATAAAGTGAGAGTTTGAAGTCTTCATAATAAGCAATAGTAAAAAAAATTATGTGATACATATTTATACTTTCTATTTTTAGATGATCTCTCTATTACCTGGTAAAGTCATGAAGCTATTGGAATTTGTTGGCTTTTCTGGAAATAAGGTATGCTACTTACTTCGTTATTGTCATCTTAATGTTTGTGTGTTTCCTGGAGCTCAATTTCAGCTTTCGATGGCGCTAAAAGCTGATGACTAAATATATTATAATAGGAATATGATATTTCAGAATCTTAGAATGTTATGTAGGGATTATTATTAGAATTTCAAAAAGATGTCGGGAATGAGCAGGTTTATGTATATTTACAGGAACTAGGTTTAGCTGAGTTAGAAAATGGAAGCAAAATGTCAACAAGTTTAAGAGGACCATTATGTTCTATTGTACTGGTAGCATACCATACTGTTGTTACATATGTCTTAGGTTTGTTCTTTAATTATAAAACTTTACTCATTGGTAATTCTACATGCTTAAAAATTTTCCATAAAAATAAGGGGAGACTGGCATCCATAACTTTACATGAAAAAGTGTTAATTGGACAAGTTAACAGTAGTTTAAATTCTCAGGTCTCATTTCTTGCTATTTGAGCTATGTTAATGTGTAACTGCTTAATTGTGGTATTGACTATTAATTCTATAGAGATTTAATTTATAATTACAGGTTTGGGTGATGGTGATATAGAATTAGCTTCTGAAGTATTAAAATCATGCCTTGCTAAATATCCTAAGGTAAATTAATTAGTGTTATTAATTAGTCATCTTATTTCTTTATAAATTTTACTTTAACTTGTGTCCAAATATTCAGTGTTTTATTTGGTAGATATAAATACATACATTCTGCTAAATGTTAACTGTTTACTTTATTAAGAGATAGTTTGATGGTGCGATGGTCTTACTTTTATTCAGGCTTGAATAAGTCTATTGACCAATTTTTGTAAATGACTATATTCAGAAACATTGCAACTAAGGAATCTGGAATATCAAAAATACAATCGTTTAAATCAAATTCTTTTTTCACTAAAATATTTGTTTCTTTGATCAAATAATGTAGATCAAGTTTGAGCTAAAGCAATTTTTAAAATTGTGAATTGTAACGCCCATGTTACATTATGATCTGAACTAGAATAAATTGCTGTGGCTAAAGCATAATTGTGCAATTGTTTTCAACCAATTTTCATTGAACTTGGTAAAAGTAACTTCCATGATCTGTCTGTTTTTACAGGGAGCTTTGTTTTTATTTTTCGCTGGTCGAATACAAGAAGTAAAAGGAAATATTGATGAGGTAAAGATTTTATTATGTTTTATTTTTAATTTTTGAATCATTCTAAATCAATGCAGGCATTTGATAAATTGTCTGATATCACAATTAAAGACCTGCCTGTTATAACAATAAAGTCCTATCTGTATCAGGATAAAAGGCCTTTTTTATATCACAATGAAAGACCTATCTGTATCAGGATAAAAGACTTAACTGATGTCGAAATAAAGTCTTAACTAATATCATAATAATAGACCTACCTGATATCAGGATTAAAGCCTCCTAGAAGTGTAAAACGATAATTATCATTCTATATGATACATAATTTGAGCAAATCAGAGATGACAAACCCAGTATTCCAGGGCTTGCATATTGTCTAACAAGTAACTTAGGATCTTTAATAAATATTTTCAGGCTGTCAGTAGATTTGAAGAGTCTATTGATTCTCAGTCAGAATGGAGACAATTTCATCATTTATGTTTCTGGGAATTAATGTGGTGTCATTGGTATGTATTGTTTTTTCTTACAAATCTAAAACAAAACTTGCAACATGGAAGAATAATATTGAAAGATGCATATGCTTTGCAAAGCCTTAAGTTATTACATATTGACTGTTTTATTTGATTATATGTCTTTTGTAATTCTAGTTTCAAATCAGACTGGTTGCTTTATTTGATTATATGTTTATTGTAATTCTAGTTTCAAATCAGATTGGTTGCTAGCTATGAAATATGCTGAGAAATTATGTCATGAAAGTAGATGGAGTAAGGCAACTTATACATATCAGAAAGCTTCCTTCTTACTCATGTGTGATGATCAATCAGAAGATACAAAAGCTCATGTAACATATCTTTATGGGTAGGTTGAGATATTTCTTATTACTTCTCTTATTTTTGGGTGAGATTAGGCTAGTCTCAATGAATGTACTGTAAATGTGTCACAAATCTTCCAGTTGTAATGCATATGTTTGACAGTGAGAGTCTGTTAAGGATAGTGTCCCTTAGTCCTTGATTCTTGTTCATTTGGTCTCAAGGTAAGGTACTGTTATCTGTTATTGTATATGTTAGAATGCACCAAAAAGCTGTTTACTGATACCGCTACAAGATATAAATGAATCAGAATTGGGGATCTTTGTTCATTTTGCAAGGATAATGCTCCTCCCTTTTTAAAAATCCTTTTCAATGACCATCGTTAAGGTTTGCATTGTTTAAGAAAATCCAAATAGTATAAATAGATATCATCATTTAAGACTATATTTTCTGTTTATTTTTGTAGAATGGTTCCAAATTTAAAACAGAAAATTGCTGGAAAATCATTACCTTTTGAGAAATTTGCTGTTGCAAAAACCTTAAGATATACTGAACAGAATGATTATCTTACTCTTCCTGCCTTTGTAAGTATTGATTGATAAAACACAGCCACCTCTTCAGAAAGTAATATAACAATGTAATGGTTTTTGGGGGGTTGATTCTTGAATAACAATGTCATATGTTTTGTTCCTGGAACATGTTGATTCCTTGCAAGCTAAAGAAAGTTCTAATACTAAAAGACATGCAGAATGTTTAGAGAATTGATTTGTTACTACTATTCAGAATTGATATATCTGACAGATAGATTAGCTTTTCATATTGTATTTTATATATGTACTGTTATAGTGATATTAATAAATATGGTACTGAAAATATTGTGATGTGTAGAAATTTCACAATTAACATTTTTTTCGGTTTTGTAATAATATTTTTTCTTCTTAATATTTAATTGTAGGAATTGATATATGTATGGAATGGTTTCAATATTATTGGTCAAAAGATGCATTTAATAGATCCTATATTGATTATTATAGAACAAACCATCAATGAAATTCAAACCAATAAAGGTACTGAATTATTTCTTTAAGACAATAACTGAGGAAGTATATCTTTGTAAGTTTTGTCAATATATTTATGTAAGATATTCATTATAAATATAATACAAGGAGATTTAACATGTTATAATGCTCTAAATATTAAAATAAAGTATTTTTGAATTCAAAAATTGCCAAGATGATTATTCTTTGAAACATCTTTCATATTTGGCAAAATGTAGGGCTACTTGGTCAGCATGTTAATATGTGCAATAATGTATAAATTGTGGCTTGTATTTGTACTAAAAACAGAAATATTTGTGTTATTCCTAAAGAGTTTATGTTCTGTCTTGGCTTCATTTCATTAATCTACTGTGAATATGATATAAAGGCTATAAATAATATTTGATATTACATACAATCTGTTTATTCTGTACTTTCAGATAAATATTTATATTTTTATGATGACTATTCTCTGGCATTGTTGCTAAAAGGTGTTTGTTTGTTTCATAGAAAGCAATATTTCCAGGCTAATCAATGTTTTACTGAAGTTGTTTCATAGTAAGTACATTTTTAAAAATGAAAGTGATCAGGGGGCCAAAACTGGACTAGTTTCTTTTCTGAAGGGATCCAAGTGTTAGAAACACCACTGATAAGACACTTTAGAATGAAAAAATGGAGTACATGTAATTATGTAATTCATATTTTGAATTTTTCAGTGAAAAGAATATTAAACATGATTTCTATCTTGTGCCCTATGCAATAGTTGAGATGGCTAGAATATGTTTAAATCAAGATAACATCACAGACACTAAAGCACTTTTAGAGAAAACCAAGTAAGATTGATTTATAAAGCAGAATATTAGCCTACATTTTATCACTTATTTACCACCAGTATCTTGTAGGCTTTAGCACAGTCAGTTGTAGCATTGAAATCTTTACACAACGTCATTTGAGTATTTTCAACAAATAGGTTCATAGGTTCTTTCCTTCATCAGTTGATTTTCTGGTGACCTTTCATCATTATTCTAATGGACCCAGCTGTAAATGGGTGCAGGGTAATCTCCTGAACCTGAGTTGTTATCCTAGTAACAAACTGTTATTGCTTTCTGTCCTCTACATAGGAAAGTATTTTTAATAGTTGCATTGAAGATTTATTAGATAGATAGGAAGAGCGATTTATATATTTATGTTGGTTTATTAAACTTTCTATCAAAGATATAGATAATCGGATGTCTTTGATAGTAATCAATTAAGAATTCTTGTTAAGATGCTTATCACCAAGTTTTTCTTGCAGGAAAAATTACAAAGGTTATCAGCTTGAATCCAGACTACATTTTAGAATTCATGCTATAAAACTACAGTTACATAGTCGAGACGATACTACTTCTGGTACATCACAACCATGTACTCCTTCAACAGAAAACCCTCCTTCTTTTGATATATCTACATAGAGATAATCCTATAATACCCTTGTGTAGAACAATATATACTTTCATTTTTATCTTTTTTCTTCTTATTAGAAATTTTGAATTTTAATCTAACGTTTGAAGAATTCTATCATTGAGTCAACATAGGGTGTTTTTTTTTGCTAAAATTGACCAATTGTTCTATTTTGACTCAAACCCTTCTATCGAAATGATTTTCCTTAGAACTGAATTAGTACTTGGCCCAGAAAAGATTATAACACTTGTCATTGTTTGAATTTTCCCAAAGTATCAAAGATTAGAGATTAGATCATAATATTTTGACCTCTCAATAATAGATATATACTAAAGAATATTAGTTTAAGAGGTTGAAACACTCTGAAATGGCAGCATTTTATAAATTTCTTGTTGTAAATTTCAATGCCAAAACTTATCTTAGTTATTTTATTAGCTTTTGATAGCAAATAGTCCATGTTATCATATTTTCTGGGCCACCTGATATACTTTATACAAGCTATTAGTATTAACCAATAAGACTGTTGATCATATCCTTTTTTATTGACACTTATTGCATTAATTTGTTCAAAAAAAATTTTTTTTTTCATCTAAAATCATTTAAAATTTGTTGCTAGTCAATTTTTTGAAGTTTTAAGTCTTGACAAATTGGCAAATCATGTAAATTGGATAACTTAACCAACTTATTAAACTTAGTAAAGAAGTATAGACTGTAATCACTTTCAGTTCCTAACATTCTCATGTACACTTTTTACTCATATGATATTGTCTGAAATACCTGCTTGTGTGGTTTGGTAGTGGCAACAGTCACATTGTTTAATTTCATAAGAACTTGATGACTGATAGTGATTCTGGACTTGTTTGACTAAATCAGCTTTATCATATGTTAAAGTGTATTTTAAGACTTCTATATTAAAACAAAAGAAATTGACAGCAGCTGGTGATTTTCAGATACTTTTACTAGAAAATATAATGCAAGTGATATTATAAAAGTGTTTTTATATATCACTATATTTGTTAGTTACCCTAATATATATATTAACAATTTTTCATTTATTCTTTGTATAAGCAAACTTTAATTCTTCCGATTCTTTTAATCAAACTAGTTATATATATATCATATACTCTTTTTTGATCACTTTGATCTTTTTTGTACCTTAATTTTGTCTAGTATTTAGAGAATTGTGTGTTTGTGTATGAATTTATGCATTTAAACATCTCTTCCAATCAAACTAAGTATTCTACTTCTGTTTTTGATGCTTGATCTCATTCATGATCAGGGCTGTTGATTTATCTGTATTTGCCAGTCTTGTCAGATTGGAACTATTTTTGAGTTTAAGACACCTTTTATGCATAACTTTTTGATTTTCCCTGAATTTTTGAAGAAAATTGGTACTGGATTTGATTTTAAGTATGAAAATGTCTATTTTGGAATTTTTGAGATCCACAGTCTGTTTTGAATGATAAGTGTTCCTTTTTTTCTCTTAATAATTGCAAAATACAAAATTTACATACCATTTTATGTGATAATTTTGTAAAACAAAATTTGCAGTTCATAAAAATATTCCTTTGAATCACCGATAAATTGAATATCAGCTAAAGATTGGCTGGTACATGATATTTTAAAAACTTATCATTAAGATAACTCACTAAATTATTCATGTGACGACTAAATTAAAAACAATTTCAGATTGGTCAACACTGCATTGAATAAATATTTAGAAAAAAAAAAAAATCTTACATCGAATCATAATGAATTGTTAGTTAATCATTTGACTATTACAATTAGTATGACATCCATTGTATAACTTTTATGGGTGTGTTCACTTTGGTGAGTTTTACTTCTCAAATATTCCAAGTTGATATTTTCAAGTATAATTTGTGATGTTATTTGTATAAGAATGATGATTGTTGATTTGAAATTGCCAAATATAATTTTAGAAATATATATATAAAATGGTCACATGACCTGGATAATATTTGTGTGTACATAACATGATAGTGATATTCGCTTAAGCAATAAATAATGGACCTCCTGCAGTTATAGTAATATGAATAGATATAGAAAGATGTCAAACAGAAACATACTGTGCTCAGTGGTTCCTATTATTTATTTGTTTGCTAAGAGAATAATACAAAGCATTTTATGGAAAATTTGAATTGATACAAATAGAAGTCATATAATATAAATGGTTTTGTGAAAAAGTATCTGGAATTAGGGAAATGAGCTTGACACTGAAATTTTATCTGCTTTATAAGAATTGTAGATATACAGGAACCATTATTTTTTCTACCTCAAGAAAATAGTCAACGATATTAGAAATCTATGATAAATCCACAGTTCTATACATCTTCATATTTCCAAGCTTGCTTGTAACATGCAATTTAGACTGTGATATGAAACCTTGTCTGATGGTAATGGTATGAGTAAAGAAAATTATTAACATGTTTGTAATGGGCAGTGTTTAAATAATAAATGTGCCTATAAGTATATAGAACCAAATGTTACTGTCCTTTATTTATACCACTATTATCTGAGACCAGGGATGATTCTCCGAAGTGGACACCCAAAAAGGTTGTTGTATTGCTCTTCTTTTGGTTTCAATCCCTTCTGGAGCCATGCTTTGATTGGTTAAAAATAACATTAGTAGAACAAGATTGTGGTAGAAAACTTGTTAGATGACAATGTAGATATTGGAAGAGGGAAAAACAATTGTTATCTAGTTAAATTAATTAAATTGTTTATTAGATTATTTCTTATATATTAATGCTGTTGAATAATTGCACCAATGATATCTTTTGAATTATTTATTAGTTAAACAAAACTTTATTCTGTGATATTTATTGTTGTTAAAAATATTATTTATTTTGTTGAGTTGTAAATAATTATTTATATCATTTCTAGCACATTCTATATTTAATTATGATCAGTAATTAGATTTAGCTATTATATCAAACTTGTTCATTTGTAATATTTGCTCAATGTTTATAGAAAAATATATGGTCATTCAACTAGTTTTGAGCCCACATCATTATGTGTTGATACCAAAAATTTTAGATTAGCTTTAAAATTGACTATTGGATTTATTGCCCTTGTCTCAATTATATCAAAAAGATTGCATTGTTCTTATGCAAAAAGTTTGATTAATTTTTTTGTTTAATTTTTTGTTAGAATACATACTTGTACTTATGATAATATGGCTGTGGTAATCTGTCTATATAATTCTGTATAATTACATTGCATTAACATAAATTGTACCAAATACTAAAAGGTGATAATCGCTTGAAAAAAGGCCTTTATGTAAAATATAATTTGTTGTTTCTTGTTGATGTATTATGCTTGGTGCCTAGAATCATTCTTTCCATATACAAATCTCCACTTTGAAATTAGTAGAGTTGAGTTGACATCATTTAGTTCAGGCTAAGCTTTGATTGATAATACTTCACTTCTGCTGGTCTACTTGTAATATGCCAGGTAGAATGTTTATGCTCTTTAATTAAAAATAGACACTTTGGCAGCTTTGTATATGGGCCAGTAGATATATTTATTTATTAGATAACTTATTCTGTATGATTAAAAATCAATCTTTTTTATCCTTTTTCTTATAAATTGTTCTTTAACTTTTAATTCTAAAAAAATAGTTTTTGAATTCTCTATTTCTTTTTATTCAGATCCTCCATGTCCATCTATGATCTGCTGCTTCTGATCTGATTTCCCCTTGTCACTGATGCAGGTTGGAGGGAATGACATGGAAAAAGGATATAGTTGTCCAGCAACACTATTCAGCCAGACCATATATAACTGCCATATAATTTAATGTAAATAACAAAACTTCAACAAGTCTTAAGTGAGATCCAGCGCAATATCAGAAGATTTCCTCTGAAACTCACTTTGTAAAGGCCTATAAATAATTCTAAATTTCTTGGAAATATGTCCTTGAATATCTCCATAAAAGGACATAAAACGATTGATAAAAGCTTAGTTAAGGTATATTGATGTATGAATCATCTATAATTCTCCAGAAATTAGAAATACACGTGATTCGTGCCCATAATAGCTGTGAATAGTGGGTGCAGTGGATATAATACTAAATATTTTACGAATATTCATGTTAAAACACTTGAGACTGCAGTAAAGAAATAAAAAAAACTATTTCGTATTTTTTTTTCTTTAATCCGTACAACATTCTGATAAAGGATTGACATTGAGTAATGGTGAAATTTTGGTGGTCTGTCAAAATGGCTACGTTTCAATCGACTTCCCTTAGGCTCAGTCATATAATTTCCATGTTCCTAAAGCAATTTTTTGATATACATTTCAAAATGTTGCTTTAGGAAAATGTATCATTTCATGCTTTATCTTACTTTTCGCTTTAAAATCTATCTCTCCTTCAAAATCCTGTTTCCATTAGGTTAATGATCCGGGTTCCAAAGAAAATGTTACTCAAGTTTAAGAATAGGGAAAAACTAATGCTGAATGAAGGTCTGGTGGTACCTCAGTGATTAATATTTAGAATAATATTTTATCAGTCCTTATTCCATTAAATATGATGTTTCTGTCTGCAATATTTTATAATCGCTCATTTGGTAGAAACAAGTTATAATTTTCTAAAAAAGAAAATCTTATTTTTAAGTCTGACACAGAAGGCACATTTTTGTCTACAAAATATTGTTTCCAAGAAACCATTTCGTCTTCATTAGCCCATAAAAGGTGCAGAAGAGTAGGACGTAAAACTCCATTCATTTCACTTCATTTCCAAGAAACCATTACAATAAAATTCAAACGACGTATAGAAATATCTTGTTACTTGTATAGTTAATATTCAAGTCACATACATGTTTTTCAATTCTATTAAAAATAACCTCATGGATATTGAACATTGAGGCTTAGTTTAGACTTGTAAATTACTTCCCTATGATGATATCAACAAAAATATCTCAAAGGTTGAACGAAATATGTGAATAGAAAGAAGTCCATAGCTTGATTTTAAATACATGTATTATAAAAACCCTATGTCGTGTTTGAATCTGTACATTATGGAAGACCGACTAGCCCAATATTAAGACATCTTAATCCTTAGTCCGTAATGCTTAATTCATACTCCTTCATTTGTTAGTAAATTTGAACGTTTTGTTTAACAAAATCAACATTTGTTAATAAAAATCAAACTCGTTCTCTAAATCAATAATTTTTCAAGTAAAATTTGTATTTGTATAATTCTACTTTTTTTTCTACTATTAATGATAAATTAAAATACACATGTCTCTCTTAATATTTCTTTCGTTTAAATATTTCAATTCTTTAAATACCCCTGTCCGTCCTTCCACAATTGCTTGTGAACGCGATATAGACTACCGTTTCATTGGATTTGAATGAAATTTGGTGTGATCATTTATATTGATGAGATCTTGGACCAAAATTGACGATTTTTAGATGAACGGCTTTTGATTTATTGCACTTGACCTGATCAAAACGCTTGAAAATTTGTTTGTGAACGCGATAGAGACTACAGTTTTCATTGGATTTGAATGAAATTTGGTGTGATCATGTATATTGATAAGATCTTGGACAAGTTCGAAATTGGCGATTTTTTGAAGAACGGTTTTTGAGTTATTGCCCTTTACTTAGATCGTAAGGCGTCGAAATAGACTTGTGAACACGATAGGGACAACAGTTTTCATCTGATTTGAATGAAAATGGATGTGAACATTTAAATTGATGAGATCATGGACAAGTTCGACACTGAAGAAATTGGCTTGTGATTGTGATAGGCAATACAGTTTCATCTGGCTTGAATGAAAATTGTAATGATCATTTTTGATTATAAGATCATTAACAAGTTCAGCATTAACGGTTTTTTCGATGAACTATATTTGAGTTATTGTCCTTGACTTAGTCTAAACACATGAAAATTTGCTGGTGAATGCAAGAGAGGCAAGGTCTCATCTGAATTGAATTAAATTCGGTGTGAACATTATATTGATGAAATCTTATGGTTTCTGCCTGTGTTAAAACAGAAAATTTGTATTTCTTTACTGTAATCTCAAGTCAGACCTAGGTAAACCTTAACTTGTTTTAACATGAATATTCATAAAATATTTAGCAATATATCCACTGCACCTACTATTCAAAGCTATTAGGGGCACGAATCACGTGTATTTCTAATTTCTTGAGAATTATAGATGATTCATAAATCAATATACCTTAACTAGGCTTTTATCAATCGTTTTATGTCCTTTTATGGAAATATTCGAGGAGTTATTTCCAAGAAATTTAGATTAAATTATTAGGCCTATATATAAAGTGACTTTCAGAGGAAATATTCTCATACCGTACTGCATCTCACTTCAGACTGGTTGTCATTTCATGAAATACTTTCTAGATCAAACATAAATTTTATTACGCCAACGTTATACCTGAACGTTCTTTTTTCAAACAGGAAGAACATGGACATCTCTAGTGGGATTTATACCTGAAAGCTCCGATTTTAATAAGTACATCATGTGTGTTTGATTAAAGAAATGGCCGCAGCTTCAGTGAGTACCATACCAACGTGTTCTATTTGCCGTGAAAGTTATACATTACCAAAGGTCTTACCATGTGGACACACATTTTGCTTGACTTGCATTGAACAGTGTATAGCTGGACGAATAGGAACATTCCGTTGTCCATTGTGTAAACAAGATGTCAATATTCCAAAAGGTCGTGCTAATTTGTTACCTACCAACTTTACAGTGGAGGAAATTATGGTCTTCCTAAACAACCAAGGTCAAAAATCACCATTATCATTTCAACCGAACCAAGAAGGAGACCAACCTAAATCAGTATGTCCCAAACATATAGAAAATGAGGTGAATGATTACTGTAATGATTGTAATTTAGGATTGTGTTCAAAGTGTATATTTATCGGAAATCACAAGCATCACGACACACTGGAATTAGGATCTGACGTAACACGAATTAAAGCCATAGAGGAACTTCAAAGTTCTAAAAAAATCATCCAAAACAGAATCAAAAACTTGGTGGACAATCGCTCTGCATTACGGAAATCAATTGAACAACTGGAATTTTTGTGTGAAGAATCCTGTACTAAAGTCACTGAAAAAAAAGAGCAAATTTTTTCAGATGTAGGCAAAAGTTGTGAACAGATTATAAAAAACATAAGGGATAATTTGGAAGAAAATAGGGGCAAAGTAAAAGATCGAGAAAAGGAAATAACAAGTGATATAAAGGAATTAGAAAGTGAAATGGAATCCAATATTTCACCTTCAACTAAAACAACATTAGATGTTTTACAAACATTACATAATTTGAAAGAAATAGAAAAACAAGGTGAAAATAGGAAGGATTATAATATAGGTGTACAGTATTTACAGTGGGAGGGAAAAGATTTTAGTTTAAATATAGATCAGTTAGGGTCGCTTATTTCTCAGAAATCATTTAATTTTCCAGGTTCGTATCAGTTTTTGTTTAATCTTAGCGATATGGGAAATGATCGCTCAACTTTTCCTGTATCTACCATTTTTAGAAATAACAACCTGGTATTCAGGTGCAATGTAGCGGGAAATGGTGGTGTTCTATATACTGGTATTTTTTTGAGTGCATCTGACAATCCTAGACTGCATTATTGTATTATAGATTGTAAAATCAGTTTGGTGAATTTTGAAGATGACAAAAAAACTAAAACTAGAATGTTTAGTGAATACATATTTAACAAGAGTAGATATATCGATTGGAAATGTATCACATTGTCTAAACTCCTTGATAAAAACAATGGCTATTTGAATTCTCACGGCCAGTTTGTGATCCAGTGTGACATAACAAAGATCACAGAAATATCATGTGAATAGAGTTTCGGTAAAATTACACGGTTAGTAAGTTTCTAAGTGAATATATGAGCATATGAATTATGTGAAATTTGACTGAAAGCTAGCGTTAGGCTCTAAGTTAGGATACTGTACTATATTTGTAAATAACTATGTTCTAAATAAAAATAAAAAATCTATTTTATACAACTTTAATATATTTCTATTTACCTTTTGAGAGTTTTTACTAATATAAATATCTGTCACAAAATGTTGTATAGTCAATTCAAATGACTGTGATTATGCTTTCTTCCAATTATACAAGTCCAAATACTATATATTCAGTTATCTTTGTATTGTTGCAACTTCTAGAAATTTGGTTTAACTAGTAAAAAAACAAACAAATAGATTTGATATCATGAATAGTCACACCTAGTCACACGATTAACCACAAGAAGAAGACCAATAAAGCTTACAAAACCCCACTCGAGACTATAGAAATCAGAAAGAGCCCTTTCTCCATCAGAGTAATGAACTCATGGTACGTCCAACCTGAACCAAGCATACACGGTCGGCGATCCTATTTGCTTAAAAAGGGGATATATCTTGGGGTACTGGTGGAAAAATGTTGGGGGGGGGGGACCATCATAGATGTATTTTGGGTCAGTTTGAATTGAATTGAAATTGACTCTCATGTCCTACTCTTATACGCCTTATGGGCTAATGCGGAGAGGCAACACCATGCAGGGTGCTATGAGGGAAATTTTGTCAGCATAGCTGCGTAAGTCCTTTTGCGTTTTCCAGCTGTTGAGGGATCTTCTACATCCACAGCTTGTAGCACACGCGGCCTCGGTGTATTTTCCCATCCGAACGACTAGACGATTTTCTATATTAGTCCCTCCGACCTTCATGGGTAAGTCTGAGAACAAGAGAACTGTTTTTCGAACATTAAAACAATTAAAATGAATTATATACGTATGGGATGGGTTAATGCCCTTACACTTCAGTCTTATCCCCGTGGAACGTCCCGACCTTGTATCAAAGGGCCTCACAAGGTCAGATAGTATATCCTGGTACAAGTATATGGCTGTACAAACATTAATAAGGCCCTCCTAGCAGGTTATTATCTGGGCTAATAAGATCCTCTGAGCTTAGGTGTAGTACGAAAACTATTTTCAAGTGTATATTAATTTGGAAGATTCAAATTCAATTAGCATCAAAGGTCAAAATGATATTCTAGTCTGACATGGATAAAGTATAGCATTACTTTCTTTTAACAATTTGTGCGTTATACATATATAACGTTGCGTTTCAATTGTAAAACTCTTCACTGGTCATCTTGATACAAAATACTGAACCTACACTAATCACTTTAAAAAAAAAATGATTTTAGAAACTTAAAGTTAAATACTAAATTATTAATGGAGTAAGGGCTACCTCACTGACGGATGAGGTAGAATTGATTGATTAATGTGTAAATTTTTTTTTTTTCTGAGTGGTGGGTTCGTATCATTCAAAGCAACATTTGGGGTTTGGGTCCAGGATAATCTGCACTTGAAAACAATCTTCTTAATTTCAGTCATGGTTGTATTATATGATATAGGATTGAGATTTCGTCATTCTTTACTAGCTGACCAGTTTTTGTGGCCAACTAAAGGGAGGTAAATCCAAGTTTAGGAATCAATAGTAATATTCAGACCAACTGTAATTAATACCTACTAAAAAGATAGATAATACAATTGAAGATATGAGGATCTGAATGCAACATTCCCACCCTTTGTATTTGACCTGAGTGGCCACTAGCACTACTTCACTTTTGCACCTCTTGATGATTAAGATATTTTCTCCACTAAGAATCAGTTGTAAAAAACAGTTTAGGTTTTCACTCTTTTGGTTAGCCAATCAGTTTTTCCAATGGCTCAACCATTGTTATATTTTACCAACCGTTTCACATTTAACTGATAAGGTCATCAAAAGTTGAGGTAATGTAGACAAACATTTAGCGATAAGTTTTAGTTTATTGACAACGTGGAGTTATGACATTAGTGCTAAATTGCCTATCAACATTAAAACAATTGTTGGTTGAAATAAAACAATGTCTGGGTTATGTCTAAGTATGAATTTCATATATAACTTGATGCAAGTAAAAGACCTCTTACAGAGCAATTATGATCACATGTTCGAATTTTGATTTTCATAACTCACAATACACAAACACTGATGGTACCATTATTACATAATATATGATTTGATGGTCAGGATAAAACAAACACTGTTATTTAGATTTTTTATTAAAAAAGAAAGCCCTCATATAAAATAACAAGACAATATAAATAACAATGATTAATAAATAATAAATCTGTTATTGTTATTCTGATGAAAAAGATCAGAATCATTGCTTGACCTTTACCATGGATTTCATAGCAATTTTAATGTTCTTTATAAGACATATAGAAGTAGGATTACTACATTAAGAACAAGGAATATATGGATGTACTACCTCTGAATTTATTGTATACTACGTTTCGGAACACATACAGGTAACGTTATCAAGTAAAAAAAAAAAAAAAAATTTACTTGATAACGTTACCTGTATGTGTTCCGAAACGTAGTATATAATAAATTCAGAGGTAGTACATCCATATATTCCTTGTTCTTAATTTTAATGTTGTTTTTTGCTACAATACAACATCTTCTCTCAAAATGAGTGATATTCAACAGATCACTATTTTCAATACATCAGACAGAATTATTTATTATATAAATGCAGTCCGTTGTAAATTCGTATTAATTAACTCAGATCTTTTGAAGATTTGATGATATGTTATAATAGAAAAGAAGCTGCTGCAACAACCACATTGTAATGAAAAACCACAAAATAAAATCTTTAAAAAATATTTCCCACTATGAAAACAATAGTAAATCATACTATATTTTCAACACCAACATATTTAGGTCTGATACCCTTGTTACCTATTGTTCGTAATAACTGAGAGAAGTACTGATTCCATGCCTGTTGATTTTTACTGTACAGATTTAAGTAAATACCCAGCAACACTATACAGCCAGACCATATATAACTGTAATATAATGTAATGTACATATTAAGATGTCATGTAAGATCAAACTAGGCAAAATGGGCAATCTAAATTTATATAAAATGGCATACAGTGTCATAAAGTTTATATCGCATTCATTTTGTAGTTTGGATTGTTAGTACTTGTTTTATTATATACCTATTTAAAATTTAATTTCAAAAGTCAAAGCATGCAAAATTACAGGAACAAAGGAACAAAAGGCCAGTTTACAGAAAGAGCAAGTATTATATGATTAATGACCTTATCCAGTCATAAAAACAAAGACTCAAGAGAAAATACTCATTCCAGCATACAGACAATTAGATTTAACACCTTGTCAATAACTATATCAAAATTAAAATGAAATATAGAAGATGTTTTAGAAACAAAAGAAATTTACTTACTTGATAGTAAACGGTTTGGCGAAGAAAACAAAAGATAAGATGATAGTGATAGCTTTACGACATGTTGTTACTGAAAAAAATATAAGTAGCATTCAGTGAGTCCGCTTCATTAGCATATTGCAATGACAACTTTAATTCTTAACGAGAGTTTGGCTAAGGTCTATGAATTGGGTTAGAAACGTAAGACATAGAACATAAAATTTAATTCTATTTTTTAGAAATCAAATTTTTTAAATCTTTAGGAAAAGAGTTAAAAAAAGGTTGTTTGTTCAAATTGCTTCACTTTAGAAAAAAACAAAAAACCATCACATTCCTTCAAAACAATCCTAAGAATACATTAAGAATAATGTAAATATACCTGTGACAGCTGTAAGTGCACCAAAACTTTTAACTAAAGTCAAAACAATATTAACTCCTAAATATCCAGTGATAGAAAATATCACAGCATAACCATATGTCTCTAATGGATACTACAATAATACAATATTTTCATTGGGCTGTATAGAAATGGAGAATTAGAGTCATCAAAATAAACATATTCAATAATAAATTAAATTTTTAAATGTATAATTATACGAATGTATTATCAATCAGTTCAGTTCACCATGAAAAAGCCATTTTGCATACCAGAGCTAAACTTTTCTTTATAAATAATTGAGGACTTTCTGCTCAAATTGAAAATCGCTACAAATATATATCAAGAAAACACTTCATGAACATTACCTGCTGACAGAACTGAAATGCTGGAAGAAATTGACCAGAGACCAACAGAAAACCCAATATATAGAAAAATCCTATACCATAAGAATATAATACCTAAAGAAAAAAAAGAAAAAAAGGATTTATTTGGGAACAAACTATAAGGTCATTTTATTATTTGTTCAAAATAATTTTATATTCACAAATCATTTTGTTTTAAAGTGTACAAACCTAATTGTCAAATTCAACAACACTTATGTTTTATGTTCATGTTAATTGTATTTCAAGCAGATGAAGCTCAGTTGCCTGAAAACAGTGTGAATCAACATATTTAGGGTTCTGTTTTATTATTTCAAAGGCAAATAACCCTATATGAGTTTGCAAACTGACACTCCCAGTCCATACTGCAGTTAATAACAAAGTGTACTAAAAACATACTACTTCACAGTTGCTTGCACCATGTTGTTTTAAATTCTTCTCTTGAACATTTCCTATAACTCCATCAGCACATACTGCTAATGATATTAAAACTATACCAAATAAGTTAAATTCAGGATAAACTGTACTATCAGCTAATGTGAATAATATCAATCCTAAACTCATACATATACATGCTGAAAAATCTATAATGTTATATTTCTTTCCTGAAATATAAGAAAGTATAATATATTCAGATTTTTTTCATTAAACTCACAAATAATTTACATTAAATTTATGACTATTTTCATACTGAATGCAAAAAAACAAAAGATCTTGAGATTTATCAGTTTTGTACATTGTACATCTCCATGTATATCTTTGTATATTTGCAGTAGGTGTAAGTATCATAAACCTTAACAAAGCGATATCATTCAATTCCATGGTATATTTAATATACATACCTTGTATAAGTATTCCACCAATTAAAACAGGTATCAATTTACAACATTTAAATATAACTTGGGTAGCATAGTTTAAATATCCAACTGATGTATTAGAAAGTCCCATGGTGCTAACTGTTAAAAAAGCTAGAAAAAGATAGGTTTTTATAGGAATTCTGAAATAAAAATTCACAGAAACATGTATTACAGTAGTTTAATATTTTGAGCTCAGTTGGTTCACATAATAATAAAGGTATACGGTAGGACTGAAATTTTGATATAAAAAATTTACAATTAGAGTTTTATAGTATATGAACTTTTCATATTCTTTATATGCTGTTCTTTTCAAATCATTTAGTCCATGAGTATATTGGCGTCTTTTTTAGTTGACATTGGCAGTCTTTACACCACTAAGTAGTTATAAGTTTACATTTGAATTTCAAAGAATAAATAGCATACTTACTTTCTTGTTTTGTCCTCCTTCAATTGCAATTCAACAAGCCCAAAGAAAACATAATATAAAAATTGTATCAAAGTTAAATACATTCCATATGGTCGGAAACCATCAAGACGAAATATCAACTCCTGAAATAAAAGTCAAATGATCTAAATCAAATAGCTTCTAAAGAAACTGGATAATCAAGATACTCACCAACACCCCAGAATTCAATTTAACAACCATGTATCAAATTAATCTAAGAGTCACATATTCATTTTGCATGGATCACATATATGATGTATGCATCATGTATCAAGCCTACTTAAGTAATAACTTGAAATTTTCAAAATTCATAAACTATGAGAGATATCCATCAAAAATTGAAAAAAAAGTTACCTGCATATAACCATATATCAAGTAGAAAAAAAATGTTGCTGCAGTTAAGAGAATAAATTGTACACTTCTAGAACTGTGAGTCAAATCAAAACACATCAAATGAACATTTGGTTTATGAATATCATCATTGTTGAGTGGTAACACTGATATTGAAACACTGGAACAATTTTTCTGTCTTAATTTATTATTCACTGTATTAAATCGTGACATTTTGATTGGAACACACTTAGCAGTATCAGTTTTTTTTTTTTATTCCATTTCCAACCTTGAATATTCCATAAGGTGTAATTATGAAAATATGAACACAATCACCTACAAAGAAATCAAATGCATTTTTGAATTTAGAAATGGAGGTTTGGAGCCCCAAAAATTGCTCATTACCATAAGTTGAGTTTGAAATTATTGGTCATACATTGCCAATACAGAGTGAAAGCAAACCGTATCAAATCAGACTTTTCTAGTCGTTTATTCAATTAGGAGTATCAAACAGTGTTATTGGCAAAATGAGATTCAACATGATATAATAAGATTGCCAGTGGCAGTAGGACAAGTCTTCAACACTTTGAAAAATAATTAAAATTAGAAGGAATAGTCGGAATCGTCTGAAACTCGCTGTGAACATTCAGGACACATATAAGTATCCCTCTGCCAAGTTTCAAATCGATAGCTTTTCGGGAAGTTGGGGGGTGCGTAAGTAAAAGAGTGCCGACAAGTTACCTACCTGTGAGCCTGTAGGTAGCCTATGTTGTTGGCTTTACCATGTACAACTAAATAATCTAATTTACACACGCTTGTCTCGCTTTTGACACACTTCCCTTAAAGCAATTGTTACTTTAAAGCAAGACCCACCTCTGCAATCAATACAATTACTTGAACATTTAAACCATTCGAACATTGACAACTTGACTATCCAGATTTTGCAAGAACTATGCCAAATCACATTTCCGGTGTGAACTACGTCACCAAAACGTGTGTAGATTTTCCAAGATGTCAGCTTCCATTAAAATCGATTTCGATACTCTTAGAATAAAATTTACGGTAAGTTTTATAAATGCTGATTGGAAATAAGTATCATGACATTTGAATTATTGAATTTTATCTCAAATTATTGTATAAAGATTCTTCTCTATGTCATCCAGATGCTGCTCGGTCTTTTGACTTTGTTTTGTTTTGTATATGACTTTCTTCAGTGAAAGTATTACTAATAACATAGTCACAGAGTAAAAATAATTACTCTGTGCTAATAAAAAGCTAACTAAGGCCACTAAAAAAGGACGGTTTAGTTTAATAAAAGATCTAAACACCGGTAATTAATAAATTCACCATCATGGTTGCTCTGTTGCACTTGTAATTGAAAATAGTCATGTGCCCTGTCAGCAAGAAATGAAATATGTTAGGCCTAGTAGTAGCCTTTTTTTACCCTATTAGCTGTGAATATTTAATGTCTATTTTTAATCAGTGGGTTATGATGATGTCTTAGGCATAGGATAGGCCTAGTAGGTCTTAGAATACACTCGGCTTATATGTGTGTTTAATATTGACTATTGGTTATATAAGTATGCATCCCATATTTTATCAATATTCAATAAAACTATATTTGGAATTTTAAAAAAAACTTAGCAATCCGGTATTTTTGAGAAAAGCGTGTCTGGGTAATCAATGCTTCAACAGGAAAAAAAACACCCCATCCATGTGTAAGTGTACTATGGCACTCATTTTTTGGTGTATACAAACAAATATTCCCAGAGATTAACAGCCAATTCATTGAAAATTGTGTCAATGTTGGAGTCAATACATGGGAAAATCCGATAAATCCCCAAAATAAAGTAGTTATCATAAAACGCTTGAGCCATCCATCAAGCGATTTTCAAATCGTGTAAATATAAAGAGAAGTAACTCTAACATGTGGGTTTTCACGCGTTTCACTGTTGAATTGCACAATGATGTTTTAGCGTTGATTTACCAGACGCTTTTATTCTCAAACTGAATGGAATCGTCGCTGGCTCACTTTTTTTTAAAATTCCGAATATATTTTTATTGTGGCTTTTTAAAATTTGGTAATGTGTGGGATGCATACTTATTTAACTAATAGTCAATATTAAACACAAATATAAGCCGTAGGATGAGTGTATTCTAACGCCTATTATCCCTTTAACGTCTTTTTTTTCAGAAATTAGTGGAAAAGTCTATTGAGGCAAATGATATTTCAGGATGCATCTCCAGAATACAAGAAGAAAACATTGGGTAAAATATTTATTTTGTAACTGAATTATAAATAAATGATGATTTAGCCTCATATGAACAAATTATTTCTAGATTAACAACAAATTAACAACTAGATTTTCCAAGGATAACAACTTGGGTTCACAAGTCCACTGTGATATTTTCTGTTGAATTTAAATTTCAGAGAAACAGAAAAGAAGTTGGCTATGGATCAATCACTTAGAGATGCTATCAAGAAATGCGTCGTAAGTAATTAAGTTCAAAATCAATTTTCAGTTTAAATTTTATTGTGAACTGAAACCATACCATAGCCTTATGCTATAAAGAGATAGAGAGTAGGATTTTCATCTACATTTCTTTTAATTCTGTTTTTACATATGAAGCTATTTATTATTTCAGGAAAAGAATAATAATGGCGAGATATTTAAACTAGTTATATCATGTGCTATTGAAGGAGCTTTGAAAGGTAAAATTATAGGTATTTTTCAATGGCTGGGCTAGAATTTATAAGGAAATCAGTGTCCAGTCAATAATTGCTCAGGAACTTAAATATATTTGGTATTCAATAATCTATCAGAAAAGCTATCAAAAGCTCTATAGAAAGTGGCTGGCAATGTAGGCGACACTATGGAAATCCCAGAATTATATATGGAAAATATTTGTTAAAATCAACACTTCTATTGAAAAATCCATTGGAATGGAATAATATTTTTGTTAAACAATTAAATTTGATATCGATCATGGAGGGAAAGTGGACCACCTGCTGAAAATAACATTGAGAAACATCTTTATCTGCATTTTGATTTGAGTTATTGTTGTCTTTGTTAAGTTTTTGAACTGTTTAACTGGAATCACTTGTGTTTTTTTGTAGATATTTGTACAACTACAGTACCATTTCAAATGTTAGCTGATATGTTTGATATGCTTACTCTAGAAAAATCAGAACAAGTATTTAGTATTGTTGAAGAAAATGTTAATGTTTGGAAATCAGTAAGTAAGCTTATTGATTGTATTATAAATTTTTCTTGGTAATTTCTAATGTCAGTGGGAAATATAAGCTTGGCTATTTCATTTAAAGATTGATCATTCATTTTTTAGAAGATGTTATGGTTAAAATGACATCAAGACATAAAATTGGGTTGGCTTTTCATTGAAATTTCAGTCGTATACATATTTCTTCATGAAGGAAAATTTATGACTTTCAGTAGTAATTTTGAGTTGACAATTTATTTCATACAAAATTGATTGAAAATGTGATTCTGTTATCCATCTGTTCAAATAATACAATATCAGGCCAATAAAATTCTGAAATTTTATTTTGTAGGCTGGATTTTATGATGCTGGTAAAAATTTCTTATTAAGAATGTGTAATGGTAAGCATTTTTTTGTCATTAATTGGAATCGTCTGACTTTTGATTGATTTTTGATAGTAAGACAGACTACTCTGAGAGTTAGTAGTAAACTTGACCCTTCTTCTTCAGATTTAATCCGCCGATTATCTAAGTCTCAGAATACAGTATTTTGTGGAAGAATTCAGTTATTTCTGTCACGTCTGTTTCCTCTATCAGAAAGATCTGGTAAGTTTATTTAAGTTAAATATTGAAGGAATAACTAGCACATTCAAAGACATAGGTATATGACTTCATTTGTTTCAGTGATTTCTTAAGTAAAAAAAATAATCCTTCCTTAATATTGTTGTAAATAAATCAAATTTCAAGCTTTATTGATTATAATGATGTTGCTGATGCTTTCTTCCCTTTTTTCACTTTCAGCTTTAAATCTTATGAGTCAGTTTAATTTAGATAATGTTACTATTTTTAATACTCATGGTGATGAAAGTAAATTCAAATCTGTAAGTTCATTTATATTTGAGCAAATATCATATCTATGTGTATATCTAAACTTAAAACCATACTAGTCTGTACCACCAGATACATTAGTGAAACGATACATCAGTGAAACGACACATCAGTGAAATGATATAATACTATATAAAATGCTTATGATACACATTATGGAAACAGATTTCTCAACTGATTTTCACTATTTTAATGCAGGTTAAAGGAGCTTTCATGAATATCAAGTCTAGTAATTTTGTGTGAACCATTATCAAAGCACCACATACTACAGGCTTCAACATTTTCAAAAGATGGCTAATGCTGAGTGTGTGCACTAGATGAAATTGACTTCATTCATTAAACCAATTAGGTGCAGAAGAGTAGGCTGTCACTTCATTTTATTAGGCAATGAAATTTAGATTCAGATGTTTGATGTGTTAATTGATATTTTTATAACATGAAACTTTGGTAATTAACACATTTTATACAAATTTCAGCATTCAAATGATACTTCACAAGACTTTATGGAAATAGAAGAAGGTGAAATGGCTGATTTTCCTTCAAGGTGATTATTATTTAAATGTAGTGAGATCTCAATTGTTGGAGACTTGAACGACATTTAGAAGTAAATCACAACCACAAGACAATATTATGGAATAAGCACATCTTTAAAAAAAGTTACAAAACATATCACATTTTACACTTTTCTGATACAATGGTTTTCTATTCTTACTAACTACATGTGATATTATCCTGTTGTTCTATCAGGGTTTTATATCTCATAAAACACCCTTGCGGTTTATAAGTAAGATACCAGGAGACTTTTTTCAACTGTAGAGCATGTGTGGTTAACTCCAGTCATTGGTTTGTGCAGTTTGTTTTGAGTGATGTGTTTTTCAAATATTATTTGATAGTTATTATTCAAAATTCATCTACTTTACGGGTAATGTCTTTCAATAATAAAGGATAAGTGAAATTTACATAATCCACTGTTACTTCATTTTTCATATAATTTGATCAAATTATTTTTCAGTTCATTTCCTATAGATTACAACTTATACAAACGGTTTTGGTCCTTGCAAGATTATTTTCGTAAACCCATCCAATGTTATGATAAATCAGCTTGGAGGATGTTTGTATCAGTAAGTTAACAATGAATATATGTTCTTGTTAGTGTATCTTAGACCTCCTCTCTACTGGCCACAACATCATGTCACATTATCTCATCAGTGAAGCAGCCTTTACCATGAGGTTAAGTTAATGATGCATGATGTTTTATTTCATTTACACAGTGTTCAAAGGTTTGAAGTCTGAAGGATTTCTATTTGTCTGTAAAAAAATACAATTTTAGGTTTTTAGACATTGCTAAAATTATTGGTTGGAAATATTTATATAGGATGTTAATTGAAATAGTAAATCTCCATTGAATATTATTGTAAACTATATTGTTATCTATAAATTGACTGTAAATTGTAACTTCCAATAATAATATAACTTCTTCTTTTACAGCATGCAGATGAAGTTTTAAAGGCATTTGATAGTTGCAAATTAGATGATTTAAAATCTCAACGTAAAAAACTTGATCATTCCAAACAAATGGATACCCAAACATTTTTTGCAAAGTATCTCACTAGTGAGAAGGTAAGTGATTGTATTTGAGAAAAATTCTTTTATTTTGTATGAAAATGATCATTTTGTGGTAATTATGGCTGTAACATTTAGAATGCTCGACTTTTATATCTGAAATAAGAGAAAACACCTCATTTATTTGCACAACACAGGCAGTTGATAGGAAATACTTTTCGGCGATCATTTTAATACAAGAATGGAAGATTTATCTAGAAGTAATAGATCTAGAAAATAAAGAGTTTTTAATCTTTGTATTTGATTTCAGTTATTAGATCTACAGTTATCAGACAGTAATTTTAGAAGATATGTTTTAGTGCAGTTTCTTATTGTATTTCAATATCTGAATGCACAAGTTAAATTTAAAAGGTAAAGCTATCAGTCAATAATGTTACATATCCAAAATCAATATTCAACAGTGGTAGTATTACAGAATATTATCCATAATCTAATAATACACTGTATTTATATTAAATCATTTGGGGTATACAATAAATTTATATAGTCAATAATGTCCAAAATCAATATTCAACAGTGGTTGTATTACAGAAAATTAACCAAATCTGATAATGAACTGTGTTTATATTAAATCATTTGGGGTATACAATAAATTTATATAGTCAATAATGTCCAAAATCAATATTCAACAGTGGTTGTATTACAGAAAATTAACCAAATCTGATAATAAACTGTGTTAATATCAAATCATTTGGGACATACAATAAATTTATATAGTATTGAATATATAAGGGCAATAAATGCTTGTGAATATTCAGATGTATCTGACTGCTGATATTGTATAATTGTATAATCACTTCATTCTATCACATTCACCAGTTAGAGAATGAGTGTTGTATTTTGATATTCTAGTGCCAGTCAAACATTAACAGATGATCAAACCGCCTGGATTAAAACTGCTACAGAGAAAGTAACCGCTTTAATTAAAGAAACACCACCAGATGGTGACAAGTTTGCTGAATCAGTAGATGTAAGTTCCTGTTAGATTATTATTCTAACTCCAGGCAATTGATATTATCATCAATATGAGTAGTTTATATCGAATATCTGAGAGAAAGCTCAATTTGTTTTAAAAATGACTTTAGACTATAATATGCACATTGATTTTCAAACAATGCATTTTTTTTCATTCGCACACATTATAATGTTACATAGATTACATGTAATATTTTTTGAAGCCTGCTATTTTATGATTATTTCTTGAAGTTTCATTTTGTAGAGTAGAATGTCAGATATTTAAGAATGGAATTTCTGCACATATTTGAAAATTGAAGCATCTCATTCAATTTCTATTCTAGCATATACTACAGCGTGAAGAAAATTGGAATAATTGGAAAAATGAAGGTTGTATTAGTTATGTCAGAGAAAAATTAAGTCAAGATAAAGAACCTACTGAGAAAACTAGAATTAGGTAAGATGACAGCATTATATCTTATCTACACTAGTGTCCAAAAGAAACGATACCACTTGTTTGCAAAAAAAGTAAAGAAAAACTAAAAAATGCAGAACTTTAGGATTGGTGTAATACTTTTAAAAAATCTTTTATCAACATCTGTGCAGAAATTCATTTCAATTAAATGTGTACAATCAATATGACAAGCCTTTAAAGATGGGTGGGGTCTGTCAGCTGTTTTGTACAGTTTATATGCACGTACAACTTGAGAGGGAATGTCACTTTCTTGAAATTTGTTTTTTTCCCAGAAGTGATGGATTCTTCCCAGTATTTTTGATCAATTATGAGGTGTTTGGGATGTGCAATACATGTTAGCAGGTTTTCATATTTAAAAATTCATTTTGTGAAAATATTGGTATCGTTTCTTTTGGACACTAGTTTATGTACAATTTCAGGATATTAATGGACAATACATTTTGTCTGATATTGATCTTGACTTCTATGTGAATTTTGGATAGGTTTGAATTTGAAATTTTTTAGATCCTGTCTTGAGATAAGGCCATTGAAAATGAGGAATAATTAGCCCAATAAGTGTCAATCATGTTATCACTTCAATGTTTTAGATCTAAGTTGACAGTCATTGTAATTGTATTTCTGTATGTAAGATATACAATATGATGTGATATTTGTATGTATCTACAACTTTTCTTAGTTGTATCAAATTTTATAGATTGAAAAAATTGAAAATGTGTTCTGTATTTGTACCGAATTATTTGCTGTTATTTTTAGAGCGAAACGTAAAAGAGTAGGAGATGATTTGATGGGGAGTAGTGGTAAAATTAATATGGGAAGTCCAGAATTAACTAGACTATGGAATATTAATGCCAATAATATGGAAGCCTGTAAAGCTGACTCAAGGTAAATGATAGATTGATCTTTGCTTAACAGATATTCTATTATGAATACTGACAATACATAGGATTATACTGAATACAATGGTTCCTATTAAAAGTGCTCTCAGATAAAAAAAAACAGAACACCTGATAATTTTATTGAAACATTCAAATATTCTGGACAAAGTCTTTGATATGTGTCTGAAATTTCAGTTATCATATCGTTTTGCATAAAAGAAATGTTCTTAGATTTCTGAAAGATCTTATACAGACAGGAGCTTAAGTTCAGTAAATTTCAATGAACTATTTATGAGTTGATAGAAGTTGGACCATTTTTGATCACCCTATGATTTATCTTAGTCCCAAACTTTGTATTTAGTAGATTTCAAAAGTTAAATCATATCTTCTTCAGAATATTTCTACCAAATATTAATGAATATTTTGCTGAGGCTATAGACCAAGCAGATCCTGATGCTATGATAGAAGATGAATATATGTAAGTTGAGAGAGATTTTCTGGTGTATAAGAATTACAAAGATCAATGGGTGTATTTAGAATTTTTCTTTGAGTTTAATATCCAGTTCATGTTCTAGCTTGAAGTATCCCATTTAATATCTTTGAAATTATCTTTCAGTACTAAATTGCCTTTTACCTATATCACCATTTACTCTGAAAAAATTGAGAATTACTTTTGATTCACTATATCTGGCTACAGTAATAAGAAATGATTACCCTATTGGATAGGGTATTTTATCTTTTTGTGAAATAGCAAACTTATTTTTTTGACTGAATTGTACCATTTTCTTCTTTCAGTTTGGTGAACAAACCTTACTTTCAATGGAGATCACTACGTTTATTGGCTAGAAGGTCACCTCATTTCTTTACTCAACTTAATCCTCCCTTTATACCATTAAATAAATATCTGGAGATCATGGTGAATAAAATAGCACAAGACATGCCTGTAAGTTTTACTAACCATATTGTGTGGATCAGTCTTACTGGTTACTAGGAATAATGATGATAATGATTATATAGTAATAATTTCAGTTTTTTATTGATAGAGATATTGAAAAAATAAGAGGAATGGTTTCAGTCTTTTCATGATAATAAAAGATAATAACATGAATATGTTAAGTTTTTTAATGATAAAGATGATGAAATTATAACATGACAGTCATTAAATGATATAGATAATGAATTTATAACATGAATATGTTCAGTCTTCTAATGATGATAATGAAGTAATAATGTTAATCTTTCAATGATAAAGATAATAATTTGTTAACTGGATTAGTTAAGTTTTGAAAATAATAATGATTATGAAACTGAAAAGATAATTTGCTTAATTGATTTTTTCGAAAGATATGACCTATTAAATTCCAGTATGCATAATGAATGAATAAATTAATTAATTTCAGTCTTCTTCCAATAATGATGATGATGATAATGAAATGCATGGAAATGGAGTAGAAGATGAAAAACATGAATTGGAGGAAGAGGAACCAGAAGAAAGGCAACCTAAACGTAAAAAGATGACCGAGGAATCCATACAAGGTAAGCTGTAGTAATATTTTGTCTAATAACTTCCTTTTGACCATTATTTATTATAGCCTAGTGAGCACTATTTCCCCACTATCACAGATCTGAGGGGCTGGTGTAGAAAAAGCATAGGCTATTGGTGCTGTAAAGTTTCTTTATCTGGTACAGGATGATGTTTTTAGGTCCAATTAGTAGAAGTGCAGTGATAAAAAGACAGCATGATATCACCAATGATACAGATTATAAATGCTTTCAATGTAGTTTCGATTTCAGTAAAAGAAGAACCATTGGGTGACATCTTAACAAAAGAGCATATTATGAAGGTAGCAGAATTAATAGGTAATGATTGGAAGATATTAGGCAATGAATTAAAACTTGATGAAGATGACATGGTTTATTTTGAATCTACTGGAAGTTCTGCTGCCAGTAATATGTTAACTGTTTGGAAGGTATGTTAGCTTGCTTGTGAATAATAACATTATTTATTACAATATTAGCAGTTGTAAAGTCAGTATTCAGAGAATCACTAAGATATATTGGATCTTGTTCTTAAGTGTTGACAATATCATTTCAATTTTTCTGTTTCTTCTTGTTTTTAAGTGTTTACAATATCATTTCAATTTTTCTGTTTCTTCTTGTTTTTAAGTGTTTACAATATCATTTCAATTTTTCTGTTTCCTCTTGTTTTTAAGTGTTTACAATATATTTCAATTTTTCTGTTTCCTCTTGTTCTTAAGTGTTGACAATATCATTTCAATTTTTCTGTTTCCTCTTGTTCTTAAGTGTTTACAATATTATTTTTAATTTCTGTTTCCTTGTTCTTAAGTGAAGATATTAACCGTGTATTACATTCTGTTTTTTTTCAAGGTTTAATATTATTGTATTTTTCTGTTTTCTTGTTTTAGGTTATTCAGATATTATTTAATTTTCGATTTCTTTTCTTTAATTAAAATATTTCAATTTATAAGCTCTTTCTAAAAGTGTTAAATTAATTTTAATTATTTATATTAACTATAAAAAGGAGATTTGACTTCATACAATCTATTGCAAGGTTTAATATCTGACTCATTATTATACATAATATTTAATTGGTGAATTAATGTTATATTTATTTTGTGGTCATGTGCTTGATCGCCGGAACATAGATCTGTCCATCTGATACACATGTACTTGTGTATTTTTAGTATTTTAGAGGAATTGTATATTGAGAAAAATTTTTTTGGTTTTTTTTTATATTGAGATATTATGTATTTTATATTGAGAAATTTTTTTATTGGTATTTGTTTTATATTGAGATATTATGTATTTTGGATTTTTTTCTTTTTATCTTATTTATAAGACTATTTCTGAAAAAGCTGTTATTTTGAAAACAAGTTATGAATATATAGAGCTTTTCAGTTAATAGTGTGTTTTGTTATTTTCAGGAAAATGAAAGGAGTGATGCACCAAAAGAGATATTAAAGGCTGCTTTACTGAACATTAACCAACAAATTATAGTTCAATCTGTATTTGGTTAAATGGTGTTGAATCTTTAGTTTTTGTATCATTGTAAAATATCATGAATCATTTCAAATAATAAAAAGATTATCAATATTATGTTCCTGTGTATTTGTTGTCTAGTATATCACATGCCACTTTTCTAACAAAATGTATCTCATTGCACACTCTATGGTGATGCACGTTTTCATTAGACCAATAAAAAGACTGAAAAAAAAATTTAATCTTTATTTATGTTGATTAGTTTATTTTGATTTCGCATCCATGAAGTATAAACATAAATTGGACAGATTCTGTAGAATAGTTGTATAAAAATAAGTTTGATTATACAGAATCTTTTATAAATTTATATGGATTATCAGTAAACATAACACTACAATCGAATCAGATAAAATAATGACATTTCATATTAAACCAAAACAACAATCTTTATTCATCTGGAATAGTTTATTTTGATTTTGCATCAAAAAAGCATAATTACGAATTGGACGGATTCTAGTGAATATTTGTCTAATAACAATTTCGAAACAGAGTTAAATCGATATACAGTCAACATAACACTGCAAACAAATCACTTAATATTATGACATTTCATATCAAAACATAACACAAATCTTTATTCATTTGGAATAGTTTATTTTATTTTGCATCAATAAAGCATAATTACGAATTGGACGGATTCTAGTGAATATTTGTATAATAACAATTTTGAAACAGAGTTAAATGGATATACAGTCAACATAACACTGCAAATAAACCACTTAATATTATGACATTTCATATTAAAACATAACACAAATCTTCATTCATTTGGAATATTTTATTTTGATTTTGCATCAATTAAGCATAATTACGAATTGGACGGATTCTAGTGAATATTTGTATAATAACAATTTCGAAACAGAGTTAAATGGATATACAGTCAACAAAACACTGCAAACAAATCACTTACATAGTTATTTTGATTTCGCATTATTGAAGTATAATAAATAACATAAATTGGACGGATTCTATGTTGTATAAAAATAACTTTGATTAAACATTATCTTAATTAAATATATAAACAGTCAACACTGCAAACAAATCAGATAAAATTCTGATTGAAAGACAAAAGCAAACTAAGTTTATCACATACAGAGGCATTAAGCTATTGGAATGTTGTACAATGTGTATACTGCTGTCCTTGAGTATCTGGTGATCTCATGCTTCTATTCAAACATCGACAATTTTTATCACTTTGACAAATGTGGTACTATATATCTATATATAGACTAGTACTGAGTGAAAGACTATCATCTGAAAATCCAAGCAGCGACATTCATTCGAATCTATTGGAACATTGTTATGGACAAATTTAAGTGTTATTCTTTCATTTCTTTATCAACTGGAACACTGTTATTCTGTCCTTTTGAGTCATTTACATATTTCTTAAAAGATAAATTATTATGTATGATTGCTTAATGTACATCTTTATAGCACAAATCAGATAACTAGATTAGTAATAGCCTACATATTTTAAATGAAGTAGGCCTACAAATCAGTTGAAAATTTACGTTTATAAAACCTTTTCTTTTCGTATAGGTTACAATTTGTATCAAGGAGCGTTATGTTGAAATACTGTGTTTGTATTCAAAGTTTTATGATATATTAAACACGAGTGAAGGATTTAAATCTTGATCTTCATTGTCTAATTTTTATACGCCCACATGAATATATAATATCAGATTTTTATGAAAAGGGCAATGACTCAAAAACAGTTCATTGAAAAATCGTCAAATTCAAACATCAAACTTTAATCAATTCCAATGCTCAGACAAAGTTTCATCAAATTTCATTGAAGATTGAAGTTTCTGAACGATTTTTTAGTTATTGTCATTGACTTTGTAAAATCACTTCAAAATTTTTATTGTGGGTGCAGTAGAAGCTGATTACAAGTACAATTAAACAAACGACTCCAAACTTACCATTAATTGGGCACTCATAAAATATGGTTTCTCATAGGAACCATCGTTCATATCACAATCTTCTATAAAACATATAAATAAAGCATCTATTGCCATCTGAAACAAATATAAAATGCCTTTATATCCTGATTGTATTTCGTATCAATCGAATAAGAAATGAACCTCTGTGATCTTTATTTATTTATCATCCGAATCTCAACGTTAATAAATTCTGAGACTTACTTCATACAATGAAAGGAAACTGGAGGCGATTATATATGAAATAATGCAGGCCAATGTTATTGGTAACCATAGATAATTAAGTTCTTTATTCTGGAATGACAATAAGACGATAGAAAACTTTTTTTAAAAATGATTCAGCTATAAGGTAACTTATAAACAGTTTGTCAAGGATTCAGTCACATTGAATCAGTTGTGATCCTTGAATGAATTCGATGTTCATATAAGATTAAGCAAGGTGTCAATAGACCTGTCCTGGCAAACAAATAAATATCGAACTGAATTGCATTGCCACACAACCCTATTCTTATCATATGCCTTTGATGTACTCGTTTTTGAGAATAAAAAGTGTTATACCTTAAATACTTCTAAACCAATGACAGCTACAACAGCAACTGTAGCAAGTTTACCAATGAACAACAGAAAACTAGCAACGCCGTTGACAGCTGCTACACGTAAAACATTTCTTATTATCACTGACATGGCAGATTTAGCAGCCTTACAAAATCCATAACCATGTATCGCTGAAAATAAGGTTATTGTATCATTACTACAGGCCATCAAGTACATTGAATTTTTATAACCTTGAACGAGCCTATCGTCTTATTATGGCTGTATTGAATAATCATCATGAAAATTATTTCCTGATTATCTGGCACGACAGAGATATCAAAAATCATTCTGAAGCATCCTTTAAATTTTAATGTATACGTATACATGGGTCCTTGATTCTTTTGGTGATAGAGCGGTACAGTGTAGTAGTAGTAACTAAATTAGTTATAAACGTAAAGTGGAGCGAAAAGTTTCAACCAAGTCTCAATATATAATATAATTACCTATTTCAATGTAAGCATTTGCATTTAAAAATTTCAAGAACTTTTCAAACAACCAAAGACAGCAGCCAAGAATCTTCAAAAGAACTTGAGCAACTATGTTTTTTGCTCCTCGCAACCTGGAAAACATATATGTTTAGCCGTCGTCATTTCCGTCAGAGTTCAATTTAATTCAATTTCAGTTTCGGCTAATCGATTCAAAATTTTGAATTCTATTTAAGAAACCGTTAGAAGCAATGTTCTGATTGCAGACTCCAGATCGACAGGGGCAATAACTTAAAAATATATTCACACTACCAGATTTAACTTTGGCCAAAAGAAATACTGGGTTGATTAGAGGAAAACAGACAGGGGTGAAGAAGAGATGGGCGTTAACGGGAATGGAGTCGGAGCAGTATAAGAAAGATGGGAATTGGAAGATAATTATAGAAAACGGGAAATGTAGGCTGGATTCGATTAAAAGGAAAAGTAGAAAGAAATTGGAAACAAGTAGTTCAACGAAAGGCTGGGGAAAAATAGAGGGCAAGGTACTTAAAGTGCGAGAAGAAGATCCTGAAGCAAAGAAGAAAACAAAAAACAATAACAGAAGTAGAGAAGAACGAATGAAGAGAAGAGGATAGAAGAATATGGGAAGAGAAGAAAAGGAAATGAAGAGGAGAAGACATCATAATTAGCAGGATTCAGTTCTTAAAAAGTAACTAGCATTACATTATTATTAGATGACGCGCTAAGTGGAATTAAAGGGAAATTCAAAAGCAGTCCTGATACTTAGTCAAAGGTTATAGGGCCATTCTTGTTGAATTCCAGTGAAATTCTTCGAATTACAATGTTTCAAATGGCTTTCTTCTTGTCACCCAATAGACACTTATACACGCTTAAACCACAACATGTGTTGGCTTAAGTAGCCCACAATTTTTTTTTGTCTTTACTCAAACCTAAATGAATGCCATTGATCACCTCTAACGAAAGGCTCATGAAAGTCGTATATTGACGACTGCAAAATCGAAATAGCTACTATCAGTTGCATTCTATAAAAAAGATGTAAATTCAATTTCTCGACATAAGAGCTACCTCTCTATTGTACTCCAAAAGATATTATGAGATGGTTTGATTTGCCAGTCCACTAAAGGCCTGAATCTTACCTTGCATCAATAAAAGCTACAATGATTCTTATTAATTGCACTATTGCAATTAGTAGTGATCCAAAAGCAATTGATCCCAGATGATATCTAAAATAGAGATTATAGATTAAGTATTATAATTAAGTATGGCATTTGGGAGCTTTATCATATTCCATTCTACCTATGACGACAATTAACAGAAACTGAGAAGCAGCAACTGTTGAGTTTCCTTGCCATACATAATGAGCATTCTGCTCAGTTATCCTGCATCACTATTCCTCATGCGTTGACAAACATATATCAGGACACGCTAAATGTAATATTTACTTTTTGACAAATGAAAGAATAATACATTATGTTAAAATCATGTTATCATCATTCATTTACCTTATCATAGTTCTGTATGATTTCAGGATTGGTGATTTTACGTCATCTTTATTTCTGATTAAAAAAAATTGTAAAATGTTACATATACATTATCTCATTTCTGAACTTTTGGAATTATTTTAACTCAGTCACTCGCAAAGACACACGTAAGACAATCCACGTTGGAATTGCAGCAGTAAGAAGCTTATGCACAAAATATAACTAAATCAAAGAGCGGGGTGAGCCCCTGAACCTATGAATTTCTTTCATGCCCCACTCAATAGCCTACTGAAAGTTCTCCATAGCCTTCACCATTCTTTTACTCAATTTTTTAGGCTATATTTTTTCAATGATTACAAGAGACAATTAAATGTTTATTATTGCAATCGTAACGCACCTGACGCACCTGAACCATCAGCCCGCCACTGAGAGAGGACAACAAGTAAACACAGGACAATTTTCTAATTCGATATTATACTGACCTTAGAAAATACCATCGAACTACAGCTCCAGATATCAACATTCTCTCACATCCCAATATAAATTCCATCATCCACAGAAACCCCAAGACATAATAAGCTAGCAAATACTACGGAAACAAAAAATGCTCATTTAATTTAACCGGTTGCTATAAATTACTTATAATGTTCAACTCGATGGCAAAAGTGAACCTGAGGTGCTTGTAGATTGAAGAAAGATACTTATTCTTTTATATTTATTCAACTTACGTTCATTTTGGGATCCTCAATTTTGGTCACGTGTCCGTTGTTTTCATTAATAGCTGTTTCTTCTGAATAAAGATAAAATATATCTTTATCTTTTTGAAAGTAACATTGACAATCAAATGATTAAATATGGAAGTTGGATTAGGGCACTAAATATTCTCTTCTTTATCATTGTCTATGCAGTTTTCTTTATATATCGACATAATATTTTGGAGGTTTCAATAATCAAGTCGATCTCATTACGAATATATAGAACATCACTTACTGGAAGTTAAAAGATATAAGAACAAATAAACTAAGCCAGCAGCAACTCCACTTCGAACTATGAATGTCTGAAATAAACAAGCTTCACGATTAAAGGGATATGAAAAAGGCCTATACAGGTATCAAGCCATTTGACGATCTCGGGACTTGTTTTCTCCACACAAACTTGAACATATTGACGTCACTTTATTTCAAATCACTTCCAAGCTCATTGATTTAAGCGATATCATTATCAGGTGTAGCTAGAAATTCGTTTTTCACCATATATGAAAATGGATATAGCCAAAGAGATTGTTACAAATGGTCTTCTCCTAATACCATTGAAAATAACTATTGGCATTTTGATGTCTACTATGTCAGTGTCTTAAACATTTACTGTTATCTGATTAATTAAAAACAAAAGGGTTAATTCGAAAAGTATACTTACTATAAATGGTTGTACATGTAAAACAGGCATTTTTCTTATCGCTTTTCCAGATTCTTTAAATAACTGAACAGCCTGATAATAAAGCAATGTATTGTGAAATATTTCATCATTTTGTAATACATGTAAATGAATACAAAAATCAGTCACAATCGTGAAGGATCTGTATCATTGTTATTTTTACTTTATTTACTTATTATACCGTAAAAGATTTTTATATTGTACTTACTAAAGCTATTTGCTTCCGCATGAACAATAAAATCAACAGTAACAATACCTGTAATGAAAGAAAAATCATTTTCATGCATGTAGTATAAAGAACTTTGGGAATTCAATCGATCAAATTATGTCATGAAATCGTGGCAAAAAAATATATTAACAGGTTCCAATAATCATTAGGCATTGTCCAAATTTCATGTTAAATCTTATTCCATTTCTAAAATTTGATGTCAATTGTTGATTTATAACTCGCAATTGTAATTATGTATGCAGGTTCAAGAATATAAGATTCATTGACAGTTTTCTCACATTCAAGAAATTCAAGAATAACGAAGGTGAATGTGAACTTCCATAGACAACAGTGGTGGTATTTTTGGAATAGCTTTAAAAAAATTATGAAGAAGTTAAAAATATGAGAATAATAAATTGTTCAGTTAAACTAAATCCAGGAAACATGGTGTAAATATTAGGAATCACACTGACGATATTAAATTTGATTTGCTTTTGTTTAATAGAAAAATTTCAATAATAAATATTTTCTCTGTTGTAATAGTACTTGAAAAAAAAACTTTTATTAAAAACGGAGACAACGATAGAAATAATAAATTTGTTTTTGTTTAAACTAAATAGGTAACATGGTGAAAATTAGGAATCACACTTTACGAAAAATTAAAAACACGATTGGATTTTGAAGGAAAAATTTCAAACAAGAAAAAATATTTTCTCTGTTTCCAATTTTTGAGCTTGTTTACCCACTGATGTTAGAACTTTTACGACAGCACCCCTGACAAGGAGAAACCCGATGAAATCAAAGCCATTTGATATTAGGCTTTTGGTTAAAGAAATTGTTTTACCTGAAAGTAAAATTTAAAAGGGAATAAAATTATCTATTTATAAATAATACCAGTAAATAACAACGGGGAAAATCTTTGTTTGGAAAATTTTGATGAGGAACGAGAAAAGACTATTCGATATAAGGTATTGGGCCTTATTTATTGTATTGGATCAAACAATTATACCCTTTTATCAGGGAAAAAGATGTACATTACTAAAAGGGGAAAACCGAGATTAAATAAAGGCCTTTATATAAGGCACCCGAGATTTATAGTAATTACATAAAGGCAACAAAGGAAATACAAAGGGTTTTTTTTTATTCAAAAATATAACTGTTGATATTAAGCCAGGTTTAACCTTTTTATTGGACAAACTTGTTTTTAAAAAATTATAATTTTAGTCCTACTTTCTCATTTGATTGATTCTTAGTCAAAAAATTAACTCACCAACAGAAAGCTATACCACCAATTGATCCTAATATCATAAGAATATAAACAGTCCAAACTGCAATACCAGCCGTATAGGTTAGTAATTGGATTATAATAAATGAAATAACTGGAATAGAATGAAAGCTTTGTATAAATAAGGTCATGCATTATCACATGCAAACGGCTTGACTATAGTAGGTCATTCCAATTCGATTAAACAAATCTGCATCTAAATAAAGTCAATGTAGGTTACATACCTAAGGAAGCTGAAGAAATGTATAAAATCTCCTTCCAATATGTTTTTAGATCCACATAACTTTTCTGAAATTTTGTATATTTTATGTATTACAATTACCATGCCTTTCACTACTTTTCTCAAAATAAAGCAACTGGGCAGTTATCAATAATGGCATACAAAATAAATCCGATTGGCTCTATCGTAGATTACCATCTTAATTTTCAGGAAGAACGAACATTCCTGACTCACTAGTGGCAGCCGCTTCTCATGGTACCGAGAATTCATTATTGATCCATAAGCAAATTCTATTTGGTAAAATTGGAGTGTTTTATAATACCTATGACGAATAATTGTGAAGAAATCCCGTAAGATATGTTGGGTTAAATGGGTTGGGTTAAACTAATTAATTTTACCCTCCACAATAAAGCTCAGCTGAATAATGTTTTTGAAATTGGCCTCAACAACTCAATTGAATTATTGGTTGGCAGATGAGCCACTCCCCACCTATCTAGCCATTACTGGTATTCTTACCTCGGTAAAATCTGCATCAAAGAGGTTAAATACACTGTTTATTACGTCACCAAACCTATCCAATAGTGATGTTAAACTTTTTGGTATACATCTATAAAATATAACTGTGCTGAAATTGATAAGAAAAGTCATATTAACAGCATTGGCTATGTATGATATGTTCTTACTCCTTAGCTTGTATCCACAAAAGACAGTTAATGTTCTCCTACATTATCATGTTCAGACGCCAACAACATTGTACACTGTTTTGTTCTACGTGTTTATTTTGACAAATGTTATCATGTAAATTGACAAAACCACGTATGATAAGCAGAATGAGAAGTTCTATCATGACGATGGGAAATCATTCTGAATAGAGAATAAATGAAAAACAAATTACGTTTCTTCGATTGGTAAAGATGGACAGGTATCTGTTGAGTTTGGATCTGCAGAGTAATATTGACTTATAGGAACGTCATATTGGCATAACAAACTGTTGGTTCCATTGGCAAATTTCTGCATTTCTTCAACACTTGATAAAGTTTCATTGGGACATTTCGATATACAAATAGCTTTAGATGTAGAATCAAGATAATGCCCAGAAGCAACATCTTTTAAGATATCTTTATCAAAATAAAATATATAGCTGAAATGAAAGAGAAGTGATGATGGAATATAACAATCATTTTTATAACTATAACTTTTTACAACTTCATTATAACCTTGTATAACATAAAGATAACTTCAATTATGTATAACTTAATTATAACTTTTTGTAACTTCACTATATTTTTTAAGTAAGCTAACTATATTTTCATAGATTTATGGTAGTAAATTTTGATGTATTTCTACGTAGAGGATAAGTCTTGTATATTTTCCAGGAAGCTATCAACATTATACCATGCAGTCAGATTTTATAACTGTCCTTACGAACGTTACAGACAACTCTACAGTTCTTTAGTGAAATCACTCCACAGTTAGTCAAGTTTAGGTTACAATAACTTACGGCTTTGCAGTCATATCTAGACCAGATAGATTGGATCCTTTAATAGCTTTATTCTGTTGGGAACAAATGTTACCCCAACTATCAGTTCCATAAAGTAGGCTGTTCGGATTACCATTCGTTATTCCTATGTACGAAACGTATCCCTGTAATAGTGAAATATTCGTGGTATCTGGGAATTTTGATTTGTAAATCTATGTGAACCTTGCTTAACGTCAGGCGAATTCTTCAAAATTTTAAATGAGCCACAAGATTTAAAAGTTGCAATCTCAAGGAAGAAACACAAATTTTTATTATTTTTTAATTTCCAACTTTCTGATAATTGTAGAAATCCTGTAAATTGTCGCTATTAAGTTTGACATCATTTTAGCCAGATATAATATAGGACCTAACTTTAAAGATGCTTACCATTCCAGCCATATAGCCAATCATGAGAACAATGAAAAGAACATCTCTAACTGATCGTTTTTCAGTTGGACCGCTTAAAGGGTCCGAGTTCGTCTGCAAAGATTCATTATATACCGTATCAAAAAGGCAATCTGATTGAAATGCATATCTACATGTTTCTTTCACATGTCATCCATGATCTTAGGGGATTCTGCTTTAAATTGTGTTCTGTTGAAATCTTAACAAATAGCATCGACGTTTTCTATTCAATTTAGTGTTGTCACTATTCAATCAATATTCCACAATTCATTACATAAAGGAATCATTTATTAAACAGAGCAAATTAAATGACTGAATATGAAATAACTTAGAACAGGTGAAGCGTAACAATTTTCTTAGATTATAACAAAAATAAATCATCTACTATCTAGTATCCAATTTCTATCGGATGGTCATTTGAGGTGGCTCAGGTGTCTAATACTTAAGTTCATTCATCATGAAAGTAAAGGCATTTTGAAAAACAACCTCTTAAATATGTATTACGTTGATAGAGACTTACCTCCTTTGGATGGACTTGCATATTCCAAGGGATTTAAGTTGACCAGACAAATATTACCATTCATACAATTACAATGTTCACTTCTCGTAGCGGTGTGGCGCCTGAAAAATGATAGTTTCTCAAGAAACTGTTGGCTTATGCCACAACTATATTGTACCGTGCTTGGTAGCTTTTGATTGTTTCATATAATTTGATGAATAAGGTAAAACATTAAAACACTCCCTTACACCAAACAGGAAGACGGTTTAAATAAATATGATAGGCCTACTATAATTTATGAAGCACATATAGGTCTAGCAGGGTTATTATATTAAATTACATCAATCCATAGTCCGGGAATAAAAAATTTTTGTGGTCTATCTATGCTAGTTTTTTTCCAATGACATAAATAATTAATACAGTTTGAGGAAGAGACTATTCGTGCATGTTTCGGGCTAATCAATAAAGAAACTTAATACGAATAATTTTATTGACTAGTTTGCTGATCTACTAGAATAATAAAGGGCTTACTAGTTTATCTACATTATACTTGTCAAGCGGAACTCTACTATCATGTTATCATATAAGACAATAGATGTACCTTATATGAAGTATATTATATAATAATAGAAGACAAACTGTAGCTAAGCAGATCCATCTACCATCGGAATAATAATCAATGCAATGTTTTGTCGGTATATAGTTCATGCCATATAGCTAACAAATGATCCGGAGACACAACAAGGCAGTATTTAGTAATCTGTGAATAACAATTATATCTTTTGTAATCCACTTACTGTACATTTAGGTAACTTCTAGGTAGCATTAAAAACTCTACAACAAATTTATCTTACCATTAAGAATTTCGTCTTAGACTCTTCAACCTTTTTCAAAATCGGAACTACATCTGTATGCTGTTCACAGATTGGATTTCGGCATCTACAAATCTTGAATAAATCCTTCAAAGCTTACCAGAAAGACTTCATCACCTCAAAATCCGAAACTGGATATTCATTTTCTTTAACCTAACTATGTAAAATAACTGATTTCATCTATTAAAAATTTATTTGAGCTTGATGTAGAGTATAAAGACATTAAGAGAAACAAAGTAGCACGTTTTATTATTGATCCATTGTGTTACCTAGAAACAATGGGTGAACAGGTTAAATGTCCCTTATCAGATGGTAATATAAGATTGTACACACACGCAATATATTAAAAAATCAATAATACAGGTGTAGTTTTAAATTATAATCTACCTTCAGAAATACAGGGGTATATATGGTTTGCAGGTCACAGTTCAGTATAACTGGTGTCGGTGTGACATGGTTTTGGTGAAAAACGCGTGAAATTAACGTCCAATTAAAAGGGAAAATATTTTCAGACCATCTAGAATTGAGAAGATAGGTGGTCAAAATAGAAAACATATGCCAACAGAAAAATATCATAAATTCCGATTACAGTTGGTTACAATTAAAATTTTCGGTAGCTTCGGTGACCTCTGCATTGTATGATCAATCGAGACGCTTTGGTTATTATTGCATTTATGCTGTACTGAAGATTACAGAAAACTACGTGTTGACATGTTTTATAAGAGTTATTTACCTTTAACTGCTAATTTTTCAGCTAGGCACATACCAACATAGAAAAGTTCCTTCCTATATGTCATTGACATTGATTTCAATGGGCTGTACGCCGCACAGCTTCTAACTGTTTTTGGAAAAAATTCTCTTACTTATTACTGAATGGAATGTTCTGTCCGCAATGTGAGTTGGTTTTCATGGGCAAATAAAGTTCACTGAAGTAATATATCTGCCATTATATTCCTTTCTCTGAGCTACCGTTTTAAATCAAGTCTATGCCGATGTAAAACATTTGTTAATCATTTTTTGGTTTATAAGAAACATTTGACGAGTCGATGTTACTTGTAACTTATCTGTTATAACTTCCTATAACTTAAAAACCCCAGTGCTTCCAAGGCCAGATTCGGTATTTCAACGACATGAATATTTCTTGTTTCGTTTTTCAGAACAATAGCCTACTTTAAACTTTAGGGCTGAATATAGAACAGAGACATATCATCTATTAGATGGAAAGATAGTTGAACTAATTCAATTGAATGAATTTTATTGGTCTCATATTGAAAATAATACTTTAACCAAATATTGGTCGATCAAGTTCAAAGGTTGAATTGACCGGTGGTCAAACAAGAATATTGAAAACAGTTACAGTCAATACTGGGTTGTGACTAATTGACAATGGATTAAACTCACTTCAATAACAGCTTTATATCAGCTGTGTTGTCAAACACGATTAGACCTTCTTATTTCCAATACATCCAACGAAAGACATAATAATTGTCCGTACAAGAGTAGCAGCCAGAAACAACATAGTCAAAATTTTCGACAATATATGAAGAATTTGACGTTGCGTTTGACCCTGGAATAAGCAAAAAGAAAAAAAAGGCACATATAAATTTATTCATACATATAACACTGAGCAAAAGATGCCTTTGTTGCATTACACCGTTTTTGAGTGTCTTCCAGTTGACTGATATAGAAAACTATGTAGTCGTTGGTAATCGTGGTAATGTAGTAGGAACTGGATTAACCCGATGGTTTGGTACTATGGATCTGGTAGTTAAGTAATCACAAGATTACAAGATTAAAGATTTTGTAAGTGTTTTTGCAATCGACGTATATTAATTATAATATAAATGTTCATGATTTAGTATGTCTAGATGGGGAATAGATATGGTAGATACAAAGCAAGCCTAAAGACCAGACTAGTCAACGTCTACTTGCATTCAAAGCAAACTGCAATAAAGGCTTAAGTTTGAGTACCGCGGTCTTGGGATCACTTCAACTAGTAAAAGCGGAAATTGTTCTACTCAACCGACGGCAAGATCTCCTTTATTTCATTGGCCAAATCTGGCTGGTGAATGGATCGGAAATGATATTCACCGTATATTGAATCTAGCTGGCTTTTCGTATTGATTTGGAAGTAAATAGTTTGTTTAAGAACTAAGTATTCTCGAGTTCATTCTGTTAAGAAAGTCCAAAGAGAAATCGCCAACCTAAAATTTAACTCTTATACACAAAACATGCATATTGTTTTTCATTGTTTAATGTTTGCTAGATCTTTCGGTTCCAGTGTTCGATGTTTTGCGATATTACTAATACATGTAGTTTTTAATAGGTTGCAGAATACCTTGGAAGATTTTTTTTATCAAATTCTTTGTCTGTCGCAACACAAAAAAATGCCTAAAGTTAAGGCCATGTTTGTTCCAAAACGAAAAAAAAATTATTTAAAAAATAAGATGATTTATAATATTTACATGAAATTAGTCAATGGTAAATAATTATATATGATATTTCAATCAGATTAACTGAAGAACCTTGGGACTATAGCCTTAATAAAACAATGATATTGACTAGTTTCCTCTTTAATTAATGATAGGATCATGACCATTGACGTTTGTCTTAGTTACAGTAATACTGGAATTGATTCCGTCTTGAGATTATTCTTTCATTGTTCATTGCCTTATTTACCATTGTCTGTCGTATATTGAACAGTAAACCAAAACCGTGTCGTTTAATTCTAGTCTCTTTCATAAAGAATTTTATATATTTCTAAGATCCCGAGATACAGACAAAGCGTAAAGAAAGGTACTTTGTTATACACATTTTTATGTAACTTTGCTTATTTATTTTGGGGAGTTTTTTTTTACTTGGTGATTGACTGTACAGTTCTTCAACTGAGAGATGCCCCGTGTAATCAAGTGAGGTTAGAGGTAATCTGAAGATGTATGCAATTTAAATTTGCGGATTCTACGACACTGCTTAAAATGGCGGCGAAGATCCACAGACACCGAATTTAAAATCACATTTACAAAAATCTTCAAAATAACTTTTTGATTAAAGGATATTTGTTGCTTTGCAGGTCAAAGTATATGAAAAATTTTGTCACTTGAAGTATTTCAAAAATTGTTAAATTGTTAAATCATTCATCAAACGCCAGACGTCTTCATTCAAAATACCCCATTAATTATCAGATGGACTTAAAGGGTTTAAAAGCATGATGATACATTCACACCACCGTACATCCTACACGATCTCAAGACATTTGTTACCTCTAATTGATTCTTTGTCTGATTCGGAAATCCACTTCTTCATGTGTCGAGTACAGATTATAATCTTAAGTAGAGTGACCATAGAAATCCATCATTGTAAAATGTAAACTCTCATAGTATAATATTGTGGTAATTAATTTTCCATTAAAGATATAAACCACTACCAATAATTCATAAGGAATATACCTGGAAATTTGTTCTATAATAATATATATGTTCCATTCTCATAGAAATAACATTCGTAATCAAAACAGTTTTTGAAAAACTGGATTAACAACTCGATACAATAATATACTACTGTTTAAGCTTTGTTAATACGAATTCATGTGGATTGTTTATCGGTCCAAACAGAAATTGCAGAAAGTTGCATCATCCAGAGAAAATTAAATGATTCTGTTAAAATTCGTTTAACCAGACGAATCTATACAAAACTATTGACTGTTCCATTATGTCTGATGAGTTAATCGTTCATTTGAGTTGACCTGTCTGATGAATGAATTTAAATTGACCTTTATGCTGATGACCTTTCTGATGAATGGATTTGAGTTAACCTTTCTTACTTATTTGATTTGATGAATGGAACAGAGTGGATTTTTCTTTATGGTTAGCTCTGAGTTTAGGATTCTAAATAAATCTAAACAAATACATGCTAAGTAAACCTATTTGGAATTGAGTTTTGAGCGGACAGAAGTAGGATTTAATTCGAGCTCACTCCTGTTATGAACGTATTTGGAATGTGTAAACGGATTCGCATATTGCCGTTTGGTTACCTTTTATTGTAACTGTTTACACTAATGTCACTTAAGATTGCCATTTAATCTTTTCAAATGACTTCTGCCTATTCATGTTAATTTCAGATGGTTGAGTGTTATTGTGTAGTTTATTAAAAAAAACGGGAGAAAGTGTTTTCAGTATGTGACGGTTTCAGTATTAGATTAGAAAAGGTGTCCAGAAATAACACAATAAACCATTAGAATAGAGACGATGTGGGAGCTGATCGTGGCGTTTAATGGTAGAGGGTGTGAAAAACTCTTTTAACACATAACATATTGACTGGTGATTCACATATAATGTTAGAAATCACTTTATTAAGACAAATCATGATGACAGGTCCAAATTGGTGTAAATTCACCGTCGTATAAAAGATAGATAGAGAGAAATATGAAACATATTGATTGAATATAAAAGATTCTATTGCCGATTCTCTTGAGTATATCTTCTATCGGTCGTCTAATAGAGCCTAGATTACAGAGGAAATGGATCATTGGCTAACTTTAAGCTTTCAGTCAATTAAATTAACGGTCGCAGTGGGTTGGATTTTCTTCTCTCACTATATGATTACCTTCAACGTTAAGTGCTATTTACAGCTAAATTGACACGAAATTTTCATACCGTTTGTCTAACAAGGCTTTATATCAATAACAAGTCATGAATATGCATAACCGAGATTTGTGTGGAAGGAAAATGTCAATTCATTTATAGCTAATATATGAGATAATTAATAAAAACTGATTTGTGACAAGTATAATAACCATTATGTAATGACTTTAAAACACGCGAAGCGTTTGAAGCTGTGGTTTCTTTACAAAGGCCATATGAATTTGACTTTTTGAGGCAGACTGTGGTTCCTCTGATCGTCATCAGCAACGTTTGAAGTTCTTTTATTTTAAGACTATGCGAGGAAAATATATTGTTTCGGGGTTCAAAATAAACCCGAAAGGTGTATTTGCGTGGAGTGTTTATAATGAGCTTTCGGTTGGAAACTGTTTCTTGACGTACATGAAAACAGTTCTTATTCTGCAAGCTCTATCCTGAGTGTCCAATATTTGCAAATATGCGTTTCTGCTTAAATCGGTCTATTGCTGCAAGTCATTGACCATAATTAAATATGTAGATTGACTTTGATGAGATCTAATACTCATCCGAAAATAGCTTTTAATATATCATCCTTCAATTCGAAATTAGTCAATCATATATTAAAGTTACAATATAGATGACAGATCTTGTTGATATCAGACATACTCCAGATGACGGAAAGACTTGACGATGAATAGGAGAGGAAAGTTAATGAAGTAAAGGTATTGTCATTTCCAGCTATTTGTATATCATGACTTTTATCGTATCAATAGATTTCAAGTCAAAAGAGCAGACAGAGTGATTAATGACTTAACACGTATTTTTCCTCTATCGTGTACTTCCATATTTATTTTTATTATATAAGGCCCATTTGAGTAATGTTTCAGCTTAGTAATTACCGTTGCCTTAATTTTATAAAGTTAAATCTTCCACGAAACTAGGTTTTATAGCTATTGAACAGCCCAATTGTTAAGACGCTTTTTCTGAAATGTTTGCTCCAGTACAAGTCACAAGAAAAAATGATTACACGTGTTATCTCTCTCCATTGTCAAATAGCATATTGCATAGCTATTGAACTTGCATTGAGTAGCTGCAAGCTGAAACCTGGAGGTGTTTGTATCATTGTAATTTTGAAAATAAAAACACATTTTAAGGCTGTACTAATATGATTTCTGGGATAGGAAGGCTAGGTTCTCTAAAATATATCGGCAAGGGCTTACAAACTTGCTACAACGAAAATGTGAATTGTAGTCCGAATGATTAGTTTTAAACCTATTTATAACCCAAGCCGTTGCCCAGTTGATCCAGACAATTGTGACTTTTTGTGATATTTGATACAAATATTGATTTTCACAAAACTGGGATGATTAGTACATGATTTTAGCTTATAAATTGAAAAATGAATGGATCTACCTCTCACAAATTTGGAAGCAGACAAATAATTCGCATGCAAAGTAGTCCCTAAAATATGGATTTCCAAATCAATAAAAAAATTCACAAATTCGACGATATTTTTTAAGTTAGACACGAGTAATTCCGAACAAACCGCGACTAAAACGTCTAGATTGTGCCGCATGATTAAACCAATCATCACCAATCAGTGTCACTCGTATCGAAATATAACTCAGTAGATAAATACTAAATGTCGATTGGATAGTGAGATATTTAACCAATGGAAGTTAAGAAATGAAACTCCGGTTGTGGTTTAGAGATATACTCAGTAAATTATAAGAGGATTCAAAAATTTCTTTCTTGAGATGAACATACTAAATTTGGTCAACATACTAAATTTGATAGATCGAAATAATAAATTTGTCCGAGTAGGCAAGAGAATTTGATCTCACTTATACAAGATTTCACTTACCTGATCCACCTATATAATACTATCTATAACACAAAACACACTCTTACGTAACTAAGTACATGCGTGTATTGGACAAGAAGCTATAATAAAACTTGTCAATATTAGACCGATATAGATACAGTTAGATTGACATTCACGAGTTGTCTTGATACCGGTATTAATTGCACCTGAGAAGGTAAGTTACAGATCTTGAAATCCCGGGTTTGTGAAATAGGTTACTTGTCTATACGGTTATAAGAACTCATTTTGCTAAGATATCTATACTTATATACATGTATAGACATTTTTGCGCCCTACTCTGTTTATTATTTACATGTTATTGAGAAGAGCAACATAAAATCTAGTTTACATAAAATGTATCGACAAAGCTACCAGACGATGAAATTGTTAACAATAAAGTGCTTTAAAAAAAGCATACAACATATTTTTAATCAAACTAATACTTTAGATGTTTAAATTTATTTATTACACTCAACAATGTATTCAGCCATCAATAACATGACGTCACGTCTATAAATAACATTATCACATACATAACACATTATCATACATTACAGAACATTATCTTATATAAATTATTATCATTTTATGATTCACAATATACATACAGTTTATAAACACAGTGATGGTTGTATATCAGAAAATATTAACAATGTTCCTATACGTTATTCAGCGAATGGCTCCTTGTTGCATACCTTGCTGAAATGTACTTATGCTGCATTGCCTTTTCCGGAAACGGAAGTATTAGAGAATATTTTTGTTCATCAAATCGAATTTTAGACGTTAAATGATCCACTGTGTTTTTGAAGATTGATTCTTTTCCAATTCGAAAACATTACAAATTAGTCGTTAAGATAATTTTGTTTACTTTCCGTATTTCATTAATTTAGTAGGTGTGAAATGCGCCCATTCTTTTCTTTTCATAAAGAGGATAGTTTAAGTACTAAAACGAGAAAATCTTGCAATGCAGTGTATGGTGTATGATGGTGGCTTATTTAGGACACATCGTTTGAGATGGTCAGATCGAGCGGTCTAAAGTCATGTATGAATAAATGGATACAGAAAGCCTCCCTTTCTCTGTCAAAAATAGATAGATGACCTTTCAAAATCGGGGCGTTATTTTTATTTTTTCATTTACAGCTTTAAGCCCAATGGACCACCATAAAAACGGATATATATATATATGTTTGAGTACGAAGCAGATCACATTGAGCAATATATATACATCTAATATTATTTATTTGTATTATGTCATGATGTACTGAGGTTTTATTGAAAGGTTTTACATCGTTGCAAATGGTCTCAATCAATCTGGCTGACCAAGTGTTCCATTTATTGAAATAGACGATGAAACATGATGGCAGCCAAACTCCCGTACAAAACTTCCATTTGGTGCAACGAAGATTGAACAGTGGAATTTCATCTCTGACCAATATCAAAGATGTAAGACTTTCACAGAAAACCTTAAAATCTATTATATATTTACAGAATGCGCAATAATAAAATTATGATAACAAATTTGTACAATGAAATTTTAAAATATTCAAACACAAAAACCTTCAAACAAACGAGATCGTTGCCTGGTGGAATATATTACATTTAAAGTTTTTGAATAACTATTCTTTTCATAAGAAGTCTAATAACTTTATATTTGGCTTCACATAATTACGTGAAAATCTTTGGCAACAAGTCCATTTGGTATTGTAGGTCTCTCTTAAACAAATGATAGAACTTGAATTTTGTTCATAAAGAAGAAACGAAGATATCCTATACCATCCAGGTAACGACATACTGCTAGATGCTGCATAATAGTTTCTTTAGACTCCTTTTCGTGAGATATAATCCATAATCTATATTTCTTTTATGACAGTTGTTTTGCATAACGGCCTCATTCAGGTTTATTTTTTTTGTTAATTTAAGATTTTTTTAAACGCCCTATCGATTGTTGAAGGGCTAAAAAGCAGACAACTTTTTGTCACAAATGATGGTTTATAAAATGATAACATAAAATGAAGCCTTTGGATTTTAACTTTGGTCCATTATTTTACATTTTTACATTATAAAGACAGGACATGACATATGCTACGAAATCATCACGAATTCCTTTTATATCTTCCCCTACAGTTGTGTCTTATTTACAAAATTCGTCGTTCTTTTTTTTATAGTCGAGTTAATGTACCTTTGTACATCCTGTTCCGATTCAAAACATACGCTCGTAAACATGACCAGTTCAATTTATTTTTAGGTAGAATGAAAACAAATTGAAATAGACTAATTCCGTCAATTGATATACTACCATAAAATAATATTGATAACTCATATTCAAGTTTTGAATAGGTCTGGAATGTTCAAAAATACCTTTGCTCAACTATTATTCAAAATGGCACCGCAAAGAATTTACCCTGGATTAAGAAATATGGAAGATTTGGCATCAAGCACATACGGGATCAACCATTATGGAGTTCAAGCCAACTTTCAGGAAACCAAATGGAAACTCTTCTGAACATCGGATCATATCACAACTTTCTATTTACAAAAATCACTGCCATACCTCACTAAATAATGCCATGGCTCATATGGTATAGTAATGATAAGATACTGTTAATATCAGCAGACTTATTATTAAGTTTGGATTGATCTGGAACGACGAATAACCACTGCCGGGACTTGCTATTGTTCTTGAGGGAGTTTTATCTGAAAGAAAAAGGACACGTTGATATGTTTTTATACATGTATTTCATACTGTGACTCACGGAGTATTGTAAAATTAGACCGAATTTTAAATATGTTGCAAATACACCCTTTATTTTTTAATGAGTTTCTTGGTAAAGGTTTGGAGGAAATGTGCTTGAAGAGTCCTGATTTGTCTTGGATTTCTCCTCTCAACTTAGTGTGCAAAAAACCGTAAAATATTTTACCAGGATAAACTCCTCCAACTGGACGTTGTCTTTCTTTTGTGGGCTGGACATGACCAGGGGTTGGTTTCATTCTACTCTTCTCCCACCCACCACTCTCCATCCATCCTGCCCCATTATTATTATTGTTATAATTATTCTGTCTAGAAATACCACCCTCAGACTTCCATCCACCCTCTATCTCAACATCAACTTCATACTGCTGTCCATAACCTAGTGTAGTTGTTGATGGTGTGGTTGGTTCTGGTTCAATCTCTGAAAAATATATGGATTGCAAATTTTAACCGGGTTTCGGGGACATCTGTTGGATCAGTAATTCAAGAGAAGCTTGACCAGACTAGACTTCATCATCGAATAAGACATTCAAAATGGAATTTTCAAAAATCCTGTTGAAAAATTCAGTAACAACAGATATCGAACTAGAACTAGGACTAAAGCGTACGAAAGTTGCAATTAAGGCAGCCGATAAATAGAGAAAGAAACCCATTTTGAATGCCTATCATTACATAATACAACACTACATTTTGCAATCCTTACTAATGGTTTTAGGAAAACTTTGGTTCCTAGATAGCAACAGTGAACGTTTTTCAAATTCACTCACGGAGAACTTTAAGAGCAGGAAGGCAATTGCACAGTTGGAATTGACAAATACAATATGACGTAGACGTGTTTGCGCTCTCATTTGAAATGTATCTCAAGTGAACAGAGATTGAGCTACACCCTCTCTACAATCCTAATATCGATTTACCGATGGGAAATAACAGCAAAATAACATACCATATAATATCATATCTTCTGAGTCACGACCTAATGGATTACTGCCTTCACAAGTATACGCACCGAAATCATTATCATCTAAATCCATTATACGTAAACTTAACGTCACCATTCTATTTTCTTGATCTTCATAGGCCTCTATTGAATATTTATCGCCTTTCTGACTAATTTTCTGTCCATTTCGTTTCCATACAGTAATGCTTTGTGGGTGAGCATAAATAGTACACTCTAAAATAGTTTCTTTTCCCGGTCTTTGGCCGATTCGTTTATTTGTCAATATTACCTCCGGAGCATCTGAAAGGAATCAATAGGCATACAAGAAATTGTTAGAATGAGACTGGTTAGTGTTTATTTTGTATTACAATCTTCTAGTTGGTTAGCTTTAATAACATGACGGTTATCTTTGATATCTCTTCATCTTGTTTGTGTCTTTATTATTCCTGATATTTTAGGCCCTGTCAATGATGCTTAGTTACACTTAGATTTAACGCCTTCTTTGTGTGACAACAAAATCTAATATGCCCTCCAGATGAAATTATATTGGCTTGAATCTTAATGAATTTCTGGTGGCGTTTGGAGAATCAAGTTGTTTTATCGCTAACATGGATTGTGACATTTAACTAGGCGGATAAAAGACCAGATTACCAATAAACTGGGCACCGTTTCTTTACAAACATCAGTTTATTAAATCAATTCCTACTAAAATATCATAAAAATCCATATTTTTGTCCGGAAACTAGTAATCTATATCGAAAATCATTTTTAATAATGAATTATGAAACTTAAAGTCTAGTGACGTATGTAATTATGTCCACACCAAATAGAAGTTGGAAATTTCATATTGTTCAAGTTTATGCTAGATCTAATCCAAAACGGGAGGTTGCCGAACATCGCATTTCACCTTCTTTAAAATTGATAAGTTTGGAAAGTTTGTTAATGACCCAAATAACTAAAGTTAATTTTTCTTGGCTCCCTCACTCTTATTTTTTTTATTATTTCACATACCAAAGAATTGCTTATTGCCCCCATGAAAAATTAGTCGACCCTCTTTATGGCAGTTAGACGAATAGATCCTCTGGAACATCAAAGTCCTAGAGATTGAGATTTGAGAATTTTTGGACAATTATTATAGATAGATAGATTAAATATAGATAGGTTTGCGATTTGATGTGGAAAATATTCTTACATTGAACTTCCACTCTAATAGCTTTACTAACTGCTGGTGATACACCATTATCAACAAAACAGTCATAGATATCATCACAGAATCTTGATACATTATGTATTAATAAAACACCTCCTTCCAAACCAATCTCTAAAAGACAAAAAGATCCTTTAACTACATGTTTAAAATACCTATTTGCCAATATCCGCTTTCCAAGTCCAGAGATGTAACGAACTTCCTATGGCAGTTTTAAATAACATTGATATAACCTGTCATGGAGATAATATCCCACATCTATCTTCGCAATTATAAGTTCAAAAGTCAACACGAATCTTAAACCTTCATTTGGTTTACTTACGTTCACGATGGTTTTTGCCCTGTCGATAATTCCGCTTATACCACGTTACATTAGGTGCTGGAATACCTGTTACATTACAAATCAGTTCTGCCGTTTCACCCTCTTCTTTTACAACTAAATCTGATGAATATCGGCTAATAATCATCGGAGGTACTGAAAAGTAATTGTTAGAAAATCAACTTTCTCCTGAATCAAAATATATTTCTTAAACATTAGAAACACGGAGTCATAACTCAAAGCGTTATAGATGAAATGTGGTTAAAATACTGTTTTTCTTTAAGACAGAGTGTAGAGCAGTACGTTAGATCTTTGATCGTCGCGGGTTAAAAAAACGTTTAATATTTGTTATCCTAAATTCTTAAAATAAATATGGTTGCTTTTTCTTAATTACAAATCAAGATTTCACTGAATTGCCATAACCAAACAATGAAACATAAACAAACACTATAATACGTGTATCATTTAGAATTACAAGTCAGCTGTCAATATTGTTCACAGCCTTTTGAGATTTGACAACTTACCTAATACAGATAGGGTTACTAGTTTAGCTTGTATAGGGTCTGTATTTATTTCACATTTATATGTACCACTATCATTATGTCGAACATCTCGAATATGGAGATTCCATTCTTTGATATATGGTCTTTCTACACTTATTCTGTGGTCATCTAACATCCGTCTATCAGCATGACTTATTAATGTCTTTCTGGGATTGGACCAAATCACCTATAGACATAATAAAATTACAGTTATAGAAGACTGCATGCAATATTAACATCTATTGTCATCACCGTCAGACGTTTTATAGGTAGACAATCGTAGTATAGCAACGCATTTTAATACCATTATTAGTCAATAAACAATAGTTTAAAAGTTGACAAAACCCTTAATATTGCACGTTGCATTTATTATAGTCATGAATAATACAAGTATGAAAAGACCAGACACTAATTAAACCCAATTTATAGATCACAGTCGTAAGGTTGAATAGTAAAAACATTGATAATTTGACCTTTTTTTTAATTCTTTAACCTAATGAAGTTCCCAAAAGAAGCATTGTTTTTTACTGACATAACCGGGAACAGTGCACTGGCCTTTGTAAGCCTGGGGTCACAATTAACGTGTTTATGTCCCCTTGTAAAAAGTTTCTACAGTTTTTGCAACTAATTTTATTACTAAATCCTTATTTGCGAAAGTCTTTTTTTTTAATCTCTTATATAGTTCAATACTAGATGATTACTTTTATATTCCAAATCTTAACTGTTATCAAGCTTTCCGCCCATGGAACCCATCTGCAGTAAATTGAAAGAAGAGGAACTTCTTCCATGGACAACCATGACATTAATTGTATAGTTGTTGACTGATGCTGTCAATTTAGTCATCTAGAAACAGACTTAGGTCTATTTATTTACATTGCCAAACTTGACAGAGTCATGTCAAGCATAAAGAACAAGACTAACTAGATTTTAAATATAGTAGCTAGTATATTCCGAATTTCATTAGATGTATATATATCCAAACCTGTACAGCATAATATATTGCTTCTCAACTCGGAAAGTGTTCAGAAAAACACGTCTAAAATTGATTAAAAGGAGTCGTGTAAGAGAGAGCAGGTGGTACTAGTTTTTTTTATAACTACTAAAATTCTACCGGAAAATTGATTGTTACAAATAGACTCATTATTTTGTTTTTACAATTTCCTACAATTTTAGTTTCCTTTTTTCTTCTTTACATCACTCGATCATTCACTTGAGGGTGGGAGAGATGAAACTTGAATACAAAGGACTCATTTCGAATTTGAAGTTTTATTTTTCTTTGTATTTAAGAGTACGTATATAAAATACAATATTTTAAACAGTCACCTATCTGTTTCGTAACTTAACGTTCAAAACTAAGCTTTTGCCAAAGCTGATGATATTATACTAGTCTTCTAGTGACATCATAAAAGACTTTCATTGGGAGCACCGATATCTGAATGAAATCCGAAACGGCCCAAATCAATGCTGCCAGTGTTCTCACTGTATACATATAAAGAAAACTTTTTACAATCATTTCAACCACTGAGCATTTCATTCTGTTTAATTCTATTATAAAGCAACAAAACAGGTGTGATGTTCATATCCCACCTAGTATGGTATATATATTTTAAATGTTATTATATAGAAATTCATCAATCTGATAGAAATTGGTTAGTTCAAATTGACTTTTAGCCAAACGGAAGTTTTCAGATATTGACATTTGGGACTCCAGAGATTCCAAGATGGCGTCTAATTTAACTTACTGTATGATCTCCAAGGAATTCCACTGTACATGGTAATATAGCTTTATTTCCCGCCGTTACAGTCACGTGTTCTGGTGTCTGGTTAAACTTTGGTTTTAATTCTCCCAGTGCTGAAAATATAAATGAATTAATTGATAAGAATAAGGAATAATGTGTTTATATTTTAATTTTAAAAGGGAAGTAACCCAGTTAGTTATATGATAAGTTAAAGTCTAGTAAAGATAAATGTTGGATTGAACAGATTTATAACTGGTGTTATCATCAATGTTACATAATTTATAATGACAAATTTTTGACTTTTCTGTTCTAAATTCATTTGCTTTGATACAGTGGGTTTTTTTAAAAAAAAGAAAAAATATATACGATCTAGAGTTTTGATATGGTTAATAACGATTTTTATTTCAGCAAATTGAGCCATAGTATACAAACATGGTACCTCAAAATACACTGACATACAGTGACCAACGCATGGAAATTATTGATTTTTTTTTATTAAAAAAATGGAGTAAGATATATAGGGGTTAGTGAAAAATAATTGGAATTAAGATCGAAAAGAATGGATTTTAAATGATAGATATATATCAATGCCTATCTAACATTCATCATTCATCTTTCACTGTTATTTGGTAACATTTGACATTATCAGATTTTCTATCTAAGCTCAGATAGGTTCAATCACGAATGTTTCATTGTTCATGTGTCAGAAACGCTTTATCACCTTTTCCCATCAAAATACCAGAAAATGAAGAAAGAAAGATATCAGCATGCATATATGAGGCAATCTGTATTGAACAGGATTCTTACTGGTTGATAAGATCGTCTGAAGTAATGACTGTAGACAAAATTGTATTCACAATAACTATATCTCTATTACTATTTATTAACAATTTATTTTCTGATTTATGAAAATATGACGACTTTTTCGAGAAGAGTGATGCTATCAAAGGTCCATGCAAATATGTTATCTCGCAAAAAAAAACCTTATGATTTTTTGGTTGCTTGTGTAACATATCTCATAATGTAACGGCTTTATGTTGACAATGTAATCTATCTGTTATAAAAGCTAGGTTTTTTATACAAATTTCTGTTGCAAAGACTCGGCAACTTCTTATCTCATGTGTAACAGATAGGTTTACAATGTAGTGGAAATGGTCACGTGATATTTGTTGTAATGACTAGGCCTAAATGTAACAAAATTTTTTTTATTGTATATAATACACATATGTAATAACCACGGTTTTTTTGGCGGAACCACACATTAGTTGTAATGGCTGATGGGTTGATTGTGATGTATCCCAACTATTGTAGCACCTAGGTTTATAGTAATTACTTTGACGAAATGGTACAAATTGTGTAGCTTATCTATATGTTGTATAAATTACATGTATTGTAACAATTCGGTTTCTTATGAAACCTATCTATCTGTTGTATTATCTATTGTAAAAATTTGGTTTATTGTGTAACCTATCCATCTGTTTTAAGAACAAGGAATATATGGATGTACTACCTCTGAATTTATTACATACTACGTTTCAGAAAACATACAGGTAACGTTATCAAGTTATCCTTGTTCTTAATGTAGTAATCCTTATCTTATAAAGAATATATCCATCTCTGTATAACATATTGTCACAGTTTTGTTTCTTGTGTCTGTCTGTTGTATTATCTTTTGTAACAGTTTGGTTTATTGTGTTGCCAATCTTTCTTTTTTTTTTTGGTTTACGTAATCTGTAACAGTTTGGTATCTTTTTTTATCTTTTTTTTATTGTCTTATCTATCTATCTTTTATATAATCTACTGTAACAGTTTGGTTTATTGTGTAACTTCTTTCTTTTTTGTATTATTTATTGTAACAATGTGGTTTATTGCCTCACCTCCTGTATTCTAGTAAAGGGTATTTTTCATTTAAATCGTGATTGATGCTCACATTTGGCACTGTTGTTTCAAGTGTGTTTTTCACAACTTTTGACAAGATTAATGACATGAATTCTTTCATTTTAATTATTGATTAATTGATTAAGCAAACTAATTAAAGCGAGAAGCAGGAAATCTGTTCTTGTTCTATCAGTGTGAAGTTTCTACAATGTCCAGTCGATAACGAATCCAACTAAATATTCGTTAATCACGGTGGTCATTTAGTGGTCAGTTATACTGCCAGTAACTATCAAGTAAAGTTGGCTTTAATTTGTCTGGTTTCTGACTCAGTTTTATTGGTCAATCTTTATCAAACAATGAATCAAGTCAGCATTAATTGCCGACCATTTAATCACCCTCCTTCTATCCTTCACTTCAAAATAATGAAGCCCCAATCACAACCTAGTCATTATTGAAACAGTGACTAGAATGAAGTCAAACTACCCTTCATCCACTCTTGGCTACTTTACAGCCGTTTTTGTATACCTTTACTTCATTGCTTCTATTCTCTGCAGTCCAAATTTAAAGGAAATCTACCCGATTAAGAGCCACTCATCCAAGACCTTAAGTACCCTCATCTACTTGAGTTATTCAAATTCGATTCAATTTATTTTCCATTTGAAATCTCTTAATCAAAGAAATACAATGATTTAACACATATAGTTGCAATGGAGTGGAGTTAAAATTAGATTTATTTAGAATAAGAAACAATCGAAATCTCCAAAATCAACGACCATTGTTCTTACAGGTCGAACTTATGCTCGGTTAGAATTTAAGTTCTCTGTTGAGACTCACTTGAAATATGTATGATGATCAATTTACAAACCCTTTCCCAACCGTTCATGAAAAGTTGATATATCGCCAAATAATTGAATGCAATTCTTCAGTTTAGTTTATCACTGGGCTGTAAACACACTAATTCTGCAATGCTGTAACGAGTAAGTTTTTCTTGGACGCCAACAAGATTCACTCCATTTTTTAGACCAATGATCTTTCCAATACCCATATGGGCAAATAGAATGGACAAATTAATACGCTTTCAAAATAACATGTTAATAATAACGTCGTATTTGAGCGAATATGAGGTATAACTTTCCTTATTACCCAATTTGATGCAGACTATTCAATGCTTGGGTTGTCCATTCAACCGTTATTGTAGAATCTCTGGCATTAAAAATTTCCAGATATTTTACAGTATTTGTAATTTATGATGGTATCATAAAAATGGGTTTATAATTCTCATAATCCATCTATATTTTCTCACCAGTCTCCAAACTTAATCAACTAAATAATGAAAGCTATAATACTAGCGAGTAATTAAATGCAAGAACTTAAAACCAAACCGCTTAGGTGGAATTCGGATGAATTATATTTAAAGGAATAAAGCCTGGAGTAGTGCTGGCACGATATATCGTTGGATCGATGTATCGCGAAACAACATACCACGATACACGTATCGTATCGCGAGGTCGTGTATCGATACTAACGATACATGGCATTCCATAAAAAGGGGGTATTCTTTTCAAGGACTTATCACTGTTTTCAAATAACTTATTTGAAATTTAATTTAGTAGACAGACAAGCTAAATTATTTATTTGTTAACAGTTTGTTAGTGAAATCACTATTAATAGCATTTTGTTACCTACAAAAATATATAAGTGTTAAAATTATGAAACATTGAAACTTTGGAGAAAAACCAACAACGCGATACGTATCGTATCTTGACCCTTGTGTCGAGATACGTATCGTTTCGTGGCATGATTGGTAATACCCAACACTAGTCTGAAGATTTCACTGTTATAATACGATTAAAAAGTAGACAGAAATGCTTCCCTGCGTATATATCTCGAAGACGAAATGCTAGTTTGATGATGTATGTCTTGTCCATGTCAATTAGTTGAGCTCGGTTCAGTGACAGTATTAACTCATATTCAGTTTGTTGTTGTGGAAAAAAAGACCCTGTCGTGGAATGGCACGCAGTTGTACTCTATGTACATTTGTCCGATCCTCTCTATGTAGGCTTTTGCCTTCACCTGATTCTGTAAGAGATATTTCTGTCGTATCAACACCTATTGTTTAATAATGTTGTCAGGATGTAATTTTGAATCATGTGAATATAGACCACTTAATTACTAGATCGAACGCCTTTAATAAATCTGACACTATCGGAAGTAAGTTTAATCAAAACTTTTTCTCCGATACTAAACACCTTCCAATCTCCACAAGACTAGTGATATACTTAAATATGGATTTCATCAAGCCACTAAGATCAGCAAAAATCAGAGTCTAACACTATACGTAATTAAAACCTCGCACCACAGTCTCATCACTGATCCGGGTGCAGATTCGTGCTGTATTCCACTTCTTAGCTCTTGATTACTGTGACAGCCCACAATTAGCGAGTCTTACGTTTCATTAAACTTGAAACATTGAGTAAAGTAGGTTTGATTCTAACCGTGCAACATTTATAGATTTATTCCGCCTTCATTTTTAATCAGTTGTAATTTTTTATTTTCTTCATTGTTTTATGTTGATAGAATCACAATATCTCTCAAGTTAAAGATGGGTCTCCATTTTATACATAACGTTTTGCATCATTCAACATCTGAAATGGCCTTGTTAACAAAACTTATCAATTTGCTCACAACACATGTTCCGAATTCCGACTTATCAACTGAACAACTGACACGGTAATAGGGGTAAATATGTGGAATCGAAACTATTTTGCAAGGTCAAAATATATCCACTAAACAGCAGCAGGGTATTATCAACAATTTCTACTCCTAGGAATACTTATAGTTCAGTTTATTTTCAAGACACTATATAAGGTGAAAGATATTCAGTGACTGAATGTTCATCTTGTAATATAATATGCAATTAGTTGATAAACTTAACTCTTAGATCTTAAAATTTGAAACTTATATTGCACCTAATAAAGCACGTCTAACAAGTAGTTGGTGTAACGAATTTGTTCCAGTCGGGTGGAATTCGATTTTAATTCGTTTATGTCGAAACGGCAGTTGGATATGTCTGAATGGTTGTTGTAAGAGCCAATTTTTAGTCGGCTGTTGGTCGGCTGCTATTCGGTTGTTGATCGTAAGCGTTGTCGGAAGTGTCGGAAGAGGAGCACTTTTGGCCCGATTTTGCTTCCGACGCATCCGACACAGCCGACTTCTATCCTTACGAAGTTTCCAAAAGTTCGTCTATGTGAAACCGGGGTATTAACAAAACTTATCAATATGCTCGCAACACATGTTCCGAATTCCGACTTATCAACTGAACAACTGACACGGTAATAGGGGTAAATATGTGGAATCGAAACTATTTTGCAAGGTCAAAATATATCCACTAAACAGCAGCGGCGTATTATAAACAATTTCTACTCCTAGGAATACTTAAAGTGAATATAATGGACACTCCAGCCCAGTTTATTTTCAAGACATTATATAAGGTGAAATATAATTAAAGTGACTGAATGTTCATAGTTGTAATATAATATGCAATTAGTTGATAATTTTTTTTAAACCATCCAAACACATGGTCACATGTATCAACAACTCAGAATCTAAATAACAATGTAGGAACTTGTTATTCAACCTTTTATTAACTCTTAGATCTAAAAATTTGAAAACTTCTATTGCACCTAAAAAAGCACATTCATAACAAAAATGTAGTGTACCAGTAGGTGTACAAAAAAGTTACCCTTCAGAGAATAGTACATCTATTAACCTATATCTTCATACTTTAAGACATAAAAACAGCAGAAAAATGCAGACTATTTAGAAAGAAGAGTAATAATTAGGATTTCCGGCTTTTGTGTAATGAAAACTGTGTGTAATTGATTAATCGAACCAAGGGCAATAACATCTATTTAGAGGTGGCTTTATTGATGTTTTTAACTTGACTATTAAATTTTGTCTCGTTAAACAAGAAAACCATATAATAAATTAACTAAATGAGACAAATCAACAGTTAAATGATCAGCCATGTGAAATATTTGTGAGATAAATATGGTAGCTGTCAATTGTCCACCAGATTCTAAGACAGTAGTGAATATAGTGAATGTAGGTAATTGGACATTATCTACATTTCTCAATATTGCTTAACAAATTAAAAGTCATAAAAAGACAAGCTGGATAATAGACGATTAAGAGGAAAGCTCAAGGCAGAAATTTAGTCGCTCGTCAAACGACGTTGAATATTGAAAGGGTCGGTGCTAGGCTGTCAGTTATATGAAGCTATTTCAATACTGATAGAAGGTTGGAAGTGACCCCGAGGGTCATTGATTTTATGATTGAAAGATGAAATCATTTAGCACGCTATGTTTCTAACTATCATTGATAATGTACTAATTTTTCTCTTGACTCTACAAACCATAAAACTACCACTGTAAATTTTATTATGCTGAAGGCTTTTAAATACAAAATAATTAAAACGATGATTGTCCGATTGATTGTTTGATTTTTGAAATAAATATATCGCCGTCAATGGCTGAAATAACATTTCCAACAGTTGAAACACATTCCACGATCAACCACTACTACACTCCAGTTTTTAGACACAGGTCGAGTGATACTTTCGATTTCAACCCATTTTTCCCTTTCGAGTGATGGAATGTCGCTACTGCCACAGTCTATGCTTTAAAAACACACACTCATTGGAAATTGGCTGTCGAAAAAGTAGAAATCTTCTTCCATTTTCATTTACTCAAACACCCAGTACTGTGCATCTGAAGTATTGCAGTTGTAATGGATGTGTAACTAAAGAGGTATGGCAGGTTCAGGCGAGGTTAATAGACGAAATATATTTAATAAGGTAATTAATCATTTTTATTGAATAAATTATTCGTGTAAAGTGTATAAGCGCGTGGTTTGGTACCTGATATAAACTAGTTCTAAAGTTATATCATTTCACCCCTAACCCTCAGATATTGCTATATCTTGTATTACATTGATTAATATTGGTGAAGAAAGCTGAGCAATTTCTACATTTCCAATAATGTACTTAATTTCGATCTGACTCCATAGCACAAAGTAGATGGTATTGAATGGTAGTGAATAAGATCAAAACGATTTTTAACGCTCTTTCTTGGCTTGGCCTACTGAAACACGTAAAGACTTTTATCGTGAAAGAACTTGAATAATAAATATTGTGGCTACCAGAGAACCATGTCGCAAATCGTCGTGAATAATATAATCTATCCAACTTCAAGCTTACTCTGATTTCTTTCTCTTAAACAAATGAAATGACATGTTGGATGTGTACACAATTCGGCTACATCCGTCACATATTTTATTTTGACACGAAACTAACATTATTGAATTACATTCATCGTCTTTGCCAAATAAAAATCGTTCCCATGTTTTTCACTAAAAATTAAAATATGAAATAAATTTGTGAAATGTGTAAAATTATAACAGAAACAAGAATTTTAAATCGAAATGTAAAGTAAACATAATAAAATTTGTCAAAAACATAGCTGTAGTCAATTGGGTTCGTTTCACATGAAACTCTCGGAGAAAAGAAAAATCTTTTTACTTCAAATATCTTAAAATACTTTATTGTGGCTGTTCAATAGCCTTGGCTATAATGCCCTTCCTGATTTAATATGATTTAAGTAACAATTATGTAGAATAGTTGGTGCTCCCTTATAAATATAGTCTGGAACCCAGGTTCTCAATTTTGTTTTGCCAATCACCACTAAGCGAATTTCCAATCGAGCCATTCACCCCTCGAGACTTGAGTACATAATAATATATTATACGTGACGTAATATAATATTATGTGAGAAGAGACCATTTATCTTTACACATAATAAATTCTGAACAAAACCACAACTCCGGAAATGCAAATGCTGAAATTCTGCACTCTGCACAGTGAGGTCACTTGAGAAAGAATAGATAATTGATTAAATGCGACCTGAAATTTGCCATCTTTATCCCGAACATACTACCTCTCTATAGAGAAGTCACTGTACAAGCACTATCATTTTTGAAACCTTTACTCGAGCGTGTCCATTACCCCCTGGACCCGGGCCATTCCCCCCCTTGGGGAGAACCGTGGGTCTAGAACATCGTTACTGAGAACATTTCAGGCTTTTGATTAATTGCAACTGGTTTGGTTGTGCGTGATACTAACATGTTAGGCAGTACTTCGGTCATTCAAAACTATCAGCAACTCCAGTAAAGCTGAATCTGAATATGTTTTAATATGGCGTCAGTGCAGAACTTACACCGTGAATCGTTGTTTCTACTTAAAGTATTACCTCTGTTACCACTATTAAAAAGGCCAACAAGCGTTAAATGTCACTACCGAATCACATGCACGAATATTGGCGTTTACACCCAATCACAGCAATCGTGAGAGTGACTAAATCTAATTCGAGTATTTTATAGAGTAAATTAGGAATTATTGAAAGTATTGTGTAATATTAAACGACAAGAGATAAGAAGAAATAATGTTTTATTAAGAAGAAAAAGATTGATATTAAAGTATTAGAAATTGGAGTAATCTAACATTTATAAGTCTATCATATTGAATCAGAGTATTGAGTGATGACTGACGTTTTCTACACTCACACTAATTTCTTTTATTCGCCTTTTCATGCGTCTCATCTTCGCCTTTTCGCACCACTGCTTCCCTTTCACCGAGAACTATCGTGTGCTACAAGAATATTGATAAAAGGCAGCCAGGAAAAGAGAGAAGTTCCAATGGTTTTCGGATCATTGCATATAGTTACATTTAACATTACATCTTGTGTATATTGATTAAGTTTATGAGGTAGATTTCCTTCTTAGTTTTCCTGCTAATTGAATCAGTGGTGAATTGAGGAGACTTTTAAAATGCGTTCACTGTCTACAGTGATTGTAATAATACTGGTATAAATCAGATTAGTCATACAACATATGATATTCTAATCTCTTTCTTCCTACCAATAAATTATCGTACACCATCATATTACATCGTATTTCTTTATATCTGGCGACTTTGTGCGTTTTTATTCTCAGGTCATAAGGGACATTTGAATTCGTTTTTGAAATTCCGTTATCGTCCAATTATGCTCCAGTATATACCAATCGCTCCGTTACAACCGCCAAAGTCTTAAAATTGAGAAAAAAAAAATATATCAACTGATCGCGGAAAAGGATTTACTATTTTATTCAATCAGGCCGATTGTTTCGAAAATGTTAGCATGGTCTTGAACGTTTTAGATTTAGCCTCAATGAAAAACAATAGTAATGTATGTCTTTAAGTTCGTTTTCGATGCATAAGAACAATCTGAACAAGCAGCTACTAAAATGACTTGATCAATGTGCTCAAATGATAAATTTCTTATGCCAAACCATTCCTGGTTTCTAAATATTTATAACCCTTCAGTTTTATCAGAAACAAATGAAAGTCAAGACAGAGAGAAGTATTTTATTTTTTCTATTCATTTATCTTATCTTGTAGTTTATTGTCAGTTAGAACTAAGGTCGCATTTATAATCTAGATTACATTATAATATTACTTTTAGTTTATTATTAACTTGATAACCTCGACTTAACTTTCACATCAACAGGGGCACGACGACATGGGTACAGTTCCAACAGATTGCAAATTCAGAAGAGTTGATTTTACATTGACAGTATGGAGATGTACGAATAAGATTGGTAAATGAAATCTGGAAAAAGCTAAAGAAAATGTCCATATCTCAAACCACTGAAATATTCATATAATGTCGTAGTACTTGCTTATAGCAATACGGAAAACTAAAAATGAATATATGATATCAACATCTGATTCAAAAACACTGAACCTTTTGTGCAGTCTACGAGGTTGTCAGAATCTCTCTTTTTACATTTAAATATCAAAAAGTTGTAACAATAATCAATGGAACACCCTTTATTGCTAATTGTTATCCTCCTGTGTTAAGTAATTTTGTATATGGACTTTTTCAGGAACGTGAATACGAATAGAATCCTGTTAAATACAGATGTTTTAGTCATTATAATTCCACAGTAAATTATACTGATAATAATAAATAAATAAATATATTTGTGTGTAACTATATAAATAATTCTGCTTCTTTCTTGCTGGTCTATTATCATACCATTACTTTATTATAATTCCATAGATATACTGTGTCGTTATAATTAATAAGGATAGTCTTTAGACAGTTACTATTTTTATCTATTCTTACCTTTCATTCATTCTGTCTTTCCTTACTAATGACAAAATTATCACTTGAAACTTTTGCAAGATCTTGATTGAGATTTAAGTCCCTTTAAAAAAGGGATATGATCACTTCAAGAACACCTAATGCCATTTTTGCTCGTGTTCTTTTTCAGCTTGCATACAACTGCTGCTTGTATTGTTCACATTTTGTTCATTTACATCAACAGCAACAATTACATTTAATCAACAGTTATTTTTTATTAATAATTACATTTTAAAAACAATTACATTTGAGTTACAATAAGATTTAAGAAACAATTATATTTTAATATTACATGTAACAGGTACATTTAAGTAGTCACAAATACATTTTGGTTGTCACAATTACATTTTAGTAGAAACAATTACATTATTTTAGCAATTATTTGTGGGTTTCATTTATGTGTTAGTAACAATTTCATTTTGAGTTACAATTACATTTAAGTAACAATTACACGTTAGTAACAGTTACATGTTAGTAACAGTTACATGTTAGTAGTTATTACTAATATGTAAAATGAAAAAATAAACAGCTAAATGATAAATTTTTAGCGTTTGTATATAATCAATCATATTGAATATAAAATATTTTCTATGACATGTATCGGCCTATACAAACATTCCTCATACCAACAGCTAATTAGTCAGTCTGGAAAAACAGTCTTAGTTAATTTTCAAAATTCCTCTTCTAACAGATTAATTTTCACGCTGTATTAAGTTTGATGTTTGAAACAATTTGACTATAAAACCTAATTTCCGCTGCATGTCGTTTATGAAGATGTATCATATTTATGACGGATTAGTTATATCTTGTTTAATTTTATCGCCAAATGGTGGACGTCTTCCATAAAATTTTAATACCGTTCTTTTTTATTCTTTGCTTAATTCTGAGCATGTATTCTTTAATAAAGGCTACTTTTCATCGTTTAAAGTGATATAGTCGTTGGATTTACAAATTAATAAACATCAATGATAGTTATCCTGTTTAACATGAACAGTAAATTGGCCAAGTCAGACCAAGTAACCTTTTTAACAATGATTCTTTAAGAATGTATTTTCATCTTATCCGGAACACAATCTTCCTGGAGATTTTTCATTTTGGTGTTCCTCCCGAAGATTTTTCATTTTGGTGTTCCTTTCCGAAGATTTTTCATTTTGGTGTTCCTCCCAGAGATTTCATTTAATGTAAGGTATATTTGCCTTGAAACCACTCTTAATTCTTTAACTTCATATTTGAGTTCCATCACTTTCAAGATGGCTGCCACAGCAACAACACATGCGTAGACGCTCTATTCAATTGGCAGATCTTGAGTACCATAATTATCATCAAATGAAGTACAGACAGCATACTTTCCTTTATAAAAGTGAAAAATAATGTTGTAAGATACGTGTTGTTAACTTCTGTAGATTTGTTACAGTCATTAGTAAAAACATGTAAATAAATAAAGATCCAAACATTTGTCAATAAACAAAGTACAAAATGATATATTGAGAAAATAAACACTAACTACCATCAAAACAGAGTACATTATAGATTATTTCTTTAGCTAAATGAGCGTGACTAAAACTCATCAATGACACAGCTTAATTACCATACGTCATCTAAACTACAACTAGTGGCAATAAATGGTGTATAAATGACAACTTATACAAGTCAACACAATCTGCAAGAGAACTAAGGAACCGTTTTCTGCGAATATGAACTAAGCTTTTTCCATTTTTTAGAAAGTGATCATTCACAATATTCTCATACATTTTGAGCTGTGAACCGTCTTGGTCCTGCTCACTTATTTCTCATATACAGATTAAGGTTAACTTTTATCTCTTAGAATGAGACGCTATTATAGTCAACTGTTTGAAGCGCCACCAAAGATTTCGCTTCCTTAAACTAAAATAAGACGAACAGAAACTTACATCAAGAAGTCGTCTCAAGTCAATGAAAATCTCATCAATTTCTAGATTCAGTCCTGAACGATGACATAAGACCAGTTTGTGGTAATACATAATTTGACTGTCTATAGACTTCAATTTATTTCTAATATCTTTCTTCTATTGCTACAGATTGATTACTTAAAAACACATTCTGTTGAAAGAGACAAAGTTCAATAAATACCAATAGTGTTAAACATAACATCTTTAGTCGATAGTCATCGTATCAAACAAAATGAGATTTCAATCAAATCCCACTTGCTCTCTTCAATATGGTGAATCTGAAGAAGTTTGAATGGTGAATGACAGTTGAAACTATCAAATTAATGATACCATGGAACGAAGAGTCATTTGATTAAAGGCAGATTTAGTCAGAGTCGTTTGCAAAACTGCTTCAACCAGATGTAACACTCGTGAGAGTTAGAGAGATCCCGAACATAGACAGCTTCACTACAATTTTCACCAAAGTTCAATGGTTCATAAAGGGATACATTAGAACAAACAACCAAAAATATTCTCATTTATTTGCGTACTATCTTTTTCTGGCATATCGTACACTGTTTTCAATCAACAAAGCTAAAAGTATTAAAACGAACATTCTTAAGAAGATCAATTTTACCAAACTCTCTGATTGGCTTTTAGAATCTGGTTCGAAATCTCAGTTTTAGGTAACACTACACTACCTGATAAGAAAACAACAATTTATGTGTTTGGTTGTGTTTGAAACTATAATAAGTTCAGTTGAAACTAATTAGAGATAGTTAAGATTGAAGAGAAGTAATATATTACTGAACATATCTCATACCTTTATTTGGTGCTGCGTATCTAACCAAAGATCAAGGGTTAGATCCAAAAACGAGCCATTCAAAGCAATACTTCCGACTAAAATTACATTTAAAATTTGGCTAAAAAGAGTAATATTCATCGGTGTACTTTTAATTGGCCAAATTAGAGTATTGAAATTTGACACTCAATCTGAGAGGAAATATTTCTTTAATAACCACTAACCCAGGAACAATTACAGTTGGAACGTTATCGGCGACGAATTAATTGCAATGAAACAATGTCCTTTCTTTATTCAATCTTCATAATATGTTTACAGCGTCGTAAAGTATTGACGCTCAATACTACATGTATATCTTAAAACCTGCTAGTATACCAGCTAATTTACTGGACCAAATCCAATCAAAACACATGTTTCAAGGTAACAAATCACCAGTTAAAATGAAAGAAATAAACAGTGTATATTAGTTGCTTGTTGTTTTCTTTCATTCGAAATCTGCTGCTCATTTTTCATTGTGAGAAGTTATTTGTAGACTCACTATACTCATGAAAGGTGGTGGCTGTAACACAGTTAATGTTAATAGTAAATTTTTACAGTACTTTTACATTTGATTAATTTCTTTATTCAATCAGTGATTATCCACAATTAATGTCTTATTCTTATGTAACAAAATACAAACAATAATTATTTATATTGTCCTTGACAATACATAAAACTCGTAAGAAAGGCTTCCTATTTTTCTAAAGGTTTTGGTGACTAGTCATTTTCTTAGCAGCCACCTTATTTCATTTCTATCATAATAATGTCATTTTTGACAATTTATTGGGATTGATCCAGAGAAAATCAAGACTCACATACACTGTGGGATTTGAACTATTCGGGAGTAGAAACACTTACTGTGCTGGTAATGGTATTTTACAGTTAAATAAACTGTTTTGTTAAATATTTACAAGTTCAATAAACATGTCAGTAATTTGGTATTTGAATGTAAGTTTATCTGGCGTTCTTTAAAATCTCTGGTATTTATAATGTTTCATAACACATCTATCACTGCATACTTCTGTAGATATATCTATGTCTTTAAAACATATAACAGTTCTAAAATTCTGACCGTTTCTTATCACCTGTACTGTTCTAAAAGTCTTCTCCGATCAATGTTTTGTTGTAAATGTCTAGCCATATTATCTAATCACTTCAAAAATCTAGCATGGATGGATCATTGTGTTCTAAATGTCTAGCCCTATCACTTATTCTCTGATTTGAAAGCCTTCTAATCACTGTTCATAATATCTAGCCCTAGGTAACGTATTCAGTCAATAGCCACATAAGGTAACTCATAATATCTAGCCTTATCAGGTAACTTATTCAGCCAATGGCCACATAAGGTAACTCATAATGTTTAGCTTTATCAGGTTACTTATAATGTTTAGTCTTATCAGGTTACTTATAATGTTTAGTCTTATCAGGTAACATATAATGTTTAGTCTTATCAGGTTACTTATAATGTTTAGTCTTATCAGGTTACTTATAATGTTTAGTCTTATCAGGTTACTTATAATGTTTAGTCTTATCAGGTAACTTATAATGTTTAGTCTTATCAGGTTACTTATAATGTTTAGTCTTATCAGGTAACATATAATTTTTTTTATTAGGGAACTTATCTGATCACTATTATATTCTAAATTGTTTAGTTTTATCTGATCACTTATGTTCTAACTGTCTAACCTTATAAATGATGTTCTATAAGTCAAGTCATCATTTAGTATATTCTATAAGACTTGATTAGTCACGTCATCAAATGCTTACTTTTAATGGAATTGCTGTAACCAGAGGCAACCTGTTCAAAATAAGAACGGTCCAAATTGATCCTATCAGTGTTCCCTGTACACATACAAAATTCAGAAAACCTCTTTATTCTTTTAATGTTCTAAATATTAGCATGATGTGAAAGAGGTTTAATATTATATAATGCTCAATTTCGTTTTTAGTATGCCTAATATATCATGCCCGTCCAAAACTTCCAACCAGGCAGTATATTTACCCATAATATACAAGATAGAAAATTTTAGAGGGAAACAGAACAATGAACTAGGAAAATAAGGGTAGAAATATTGATAAAATATCTATTTTTATACAGTGATAAAATCAGGATGTTGATAGATGGTATATAATCTATGTTTATACAATTATACATTAATGTGATCTCGTCATCGTTGATTTATTTATCCTACATCGACTTGCACACATCTCGAATCAACGATGATAACTGAGTGTAGACCACTTGATACTATTAAATTGAAATATTTACCAATTAACCATGCTGATCTGACTAGAAGATTATTTAACGATCACAAGGTTTTCTAGTAAATGGTAAAAGACGTTAGTTTTTGACCTGTCTATACAGTGATAAGCCTTACTAGTATGAGATATTGTACATTAAACAGTATAATGACGGGTGATAACTGACCATCTAATAAATCATGAATACAAAGTAAATATGAAGATGATGGTAATGGGGTGTTATGTTTATTATCATGATTATTTATCATATTTATGTCAATGTATGTTTGTTTATATTGTTGATCATTTTTAAACAGATATCAAACTTGATGTTTCTGTGTTCAAACAAGATAAACTAAGTCTGCTTACAGAAAGGATGGTCTTGTCACATTTGCATGATATATATCTACGGATTCAGCACTAAAGTTCAAAAGATATAAACAAAACAGAATTAATTTATCTTTAATCAATCGAACGAACGAAGATTTGTTTCAAATTAAGATCTTTTAGAAATAAAACATATTTATTTACCAACCTATGCATATTTGGATTAAAAAATTGAATCCTAAGGCGCATTAGAAACCGGTTAAGTATTTGAAGTCATTATATTTTAGGCTATTGCGCGGGGCAGCCTTGTGGACTGAATTGGATATAGGGTTAGTTCTCATAAATATGTAATCTGTCTGGGATTGAATACAACATTTTTTTAATATAGACCATTACATCTTAATATTTTATAGTCAAAGTTTACAGAAAGTCCTTAATAAAGTTGGAAAATGGAAGCAAGCCAATAAGATTTTGCCAATCAATATCTGTTCCACATCTTCATTTTAAATACAGAGAATTATTAATGATCATTACCCTTTCTATTAATTAACGCATTTCACCGTTTACTATGTTAAGTGCTGACAAGCGTCGCTTGATCTCCTTTAATGGTTTCTAGCCCAGCTGTGAGATGCCAAGGTTATCAGTAGAGGCCACCAGTCTAACCGCCCTGAATTACGAGGAATGGATATGGAAACTAATTGAAGCGATAAACATCATAAAGATGATTAAGAAATCAACAAAGTGTAGAAATTGGGCCAATTGGTCAATTCTTCATTCGTCAGTAAGACTTAACTCTCATCGACTCTCTTCCCTATAAGGGAAACAATAACTTTAAGGAACACATATTAGCTGGATATTGAAGTGGCTCAAACAATGGGTCTTAAATTTTTTAGGGTAAAATAACCGATAGCCCTTCATTTTTCTATGTGAGTATTTATTTCTATATTGGTGTAAATTATACAGAATAACTTAATTTTGTGAGCAGTATAGTGTAAATCGTTTCGTATCCTCTTTGATAACATTTAATTTTGTCATCACCGAAAACTAAAAAAATAGTGCAAATTTGTCCATTCTACCAAACAGCTCTATATGAATGATCCAAAATCATGTTGATATACTTCCTCTGCTCCTATACACAATGCCAAATTATTTTGTATTACCGTGGATTTTTCTCAAATTATAGCATGTAAGACAATGTAAGAAAACATATATTTGGACGATATATGATGTATGCATATGGGTCACAAGACCTACACAAGAAACATGTGGACGGGAAAAATGTGTGGTATTCGTTTTTCAATTGCATTGATTCCAGTCCATTTGTCAGAGATTTGACAACAAAAACTACTCTTGATAATGGCTTTCCTTTCACTATTATGTGATGTTAAAAAACAAAGAAGAGATTCCAGCCCACTAAATCGAGAAGGAAAACATTAAATCTTTTACTGTTATTAAACTACTTGACGAAGTACACCGGTAAAGTAAATAAATGTTGTAATTTAGGACTTATTACATATTCATTGAATTGTACCAGCAGAACATGCATACAATTGACAAGTTTACTTCGTTAAACTGTAACGCGTTTTGTCACGCATCTCCTTAGACTGCTAAATAAATAGTTCGTTTAGTAACTTGGAACAGATGTATGAACATTTGCACTGAATACTAATATTTCTGAAAACTTACCAACCAACTGACGTTTTTGCTAATTGCCTTATTTGCACTGTCTTTGGAACTTCTTGACATCTTATAGTTTAATTTTTGGAACAAAACCTTTTACCACTCAATATGTAATTTTTGGCACGAAACATTACCACCCATATTTAATACCCCGTTACATCTCTATCCAAATCTATGTCCATTTGTAGTTTTGGCATCATATTAATACGTTTGACTACTTGATATGAAGTTTATTGTTCGGTATTACTCTGAACATCGCTAAAGTCATACCATTATGTTCATTTGAGGTTATGTGACCACACATGTATATGAGACGCATTACTTGTGTTTGTCCAATAGTCTGTTCTTCTGGATTTGAAATCTTTATTAAGTACATATTTAAGTATGAAATTCTCATGGTATGATAAACCAAATGTTTATCAACGTATTCGGAGTTTAACAGACTGGACAGTAAAACAACAAACAGAGGAATGTTAAAAGTGTAGTAGGTGTACAACAAACCGATTACACTGTTTATCATTATTTTAAATCGCTCTGAACTCACGATCTTTCTATATACCCACACCACCTTATCATCACAGTATTTACAGGTTTTTTTCGAGAAGACCTTGCTGTGTACTGAGATTTTCAGATCTTGATCTATATCTTGGGTGTCTATATTAGTTCTAGTGAAAATCACCAGAAAAAATCTCTAGGGACGATGACTATTGACCGGTTAGATTCCTGGATGGTTAAATACATACTTATCTTGATACACACTTTTTAATTAGAAACTCCAAAATTCCAATAAATTGCAATTATTTCAAAATCATAATATGGGGGCTCATAATAGGATCTTACATTATTAATCGGTGGATATTGAAAAATCACTATTGCATATTGAAAAGTATAATATACGAACCTTCTGAAATTTGCCATTACTTCACCAATTCATTTATAAAGGAAAAAAGATAGAAAAATCTTGCTCACTTGCAAGATGAATTGTAAGATTAAGTCACCTTTGATGTAGAATAGTACGCATAATTGACAACTAGTAGTCTATAATCAAAATAATAAAGCAGATTTCTATTGGTATAACAAGCTCAAGTAGTCCATAGTGTGTTGTATTAAGACCAATATTCCCCTTCCTGATAAAGTGATAAGCCCTGGGCGTTTGATTTGCTATGGTTGTTATTCACTTGATCTGTCTTCTATTACCAATGTTTCAAGTTTGAACACAGATTCTGTGAGATGGAACACTCACTGTATACCATTGATAACATATTTAACCAACTAGATTTGTGAAGTGTTCAAGTTAACATGGGAAGAAAGGTGCGCTGAGAATGTAGTTGATATCAGTGAACATTGTACACAAGTTGTCTTAAAGTAGAGGAACTTCGGTGTTTCGGTTATACCACCTATAGATTCTCAATACTTGTATGATAGAATTTTAGGGTTATAAATGAATTCAGTAAATAAAGTTCATATAGGACTCATGACTTTATTTAGAAACTTCTTCCCTTTCAATATTGAGAATTGTTAAAGCATATAGATACTTCAGCTTGTAAATAGTTCTAGCCCCTGTTTCCACAAGATTTCAGTCTAAAAATAGCTGCCCTTCAAATGATATTCGTATTGTGTCATTAATTAATGCACTTTAGATGAGGTTGCAAGAACCATCCGCTGTCTATTTTAATTGGTACTTGAACCTTGTCCACAAATGCTTCCGATTATCACAAAAGATCTCGAAGAGAATTCCCAGGAGCAATAGCACTAAATGTTAGTAGTGTACAGAGATCAGATTATTAGAATGGTACCAACAGTGCCTGAAGGAATGTGTATAGTCATCAGCTGTATTAGTAGTAAGCATGTTACCAATGACCACATGGTACTAGTGTATTATTATTATAATGAGACTAATTGAGGGGCTTTAGTCACTAGAATTACAGACAATTATATCTTTTATTTCTAAGAGTCTTTAATCTCATCTCTTTAATTCTCATAAGTTACCTGATTATCGTGCAATGGTGCTATTATTATGTTAACTGTTCAACAGTTCCATGTGTAACGAGGGAATCACTTCGTGGAGGATAACAAGAAATGGGAGTGGTAAATAAAATTTGGAAAGTCCAAAGCTGGTCACGTTTTCATCTTTATGTGACATTAGATCTGACAGTAATAACAATCTCTGAACATTCGAATATGATGGAAAAGCAGAACTTAAAGAAAAGAAATCATCTCAACCAAAACATCCAATCACCATTCCTGTTCACATCATTAAGGTTAACTTTCTTTGGACATCAGACTCCTCTCAAATTAGAACTGAGATACCTATGACTCGGCGGTTGATATAGAAAGGGCCTCATATTATTTAGTCTCGAAATGAGCTGTTAGAGCAGTCGGTGGCTGTCGGGGGATTATAGTCAGCACTACTGATAATATCATGGTAAAGTCTTCCATTGCCACCGTTTGTTAAGCCTATCTGGATGTAATCTCTGTTCTATAATAACAGTAAATACAATTTGTAGCTGAGTACATGTTCGTATATTTGACACAAGTTGGAAGGCTGCTGATTTTCTAAGCATTGGCATTATACATCTCTTTGTCCTGTATTAACAGTTCTTTTGATATAGATTTTGACTTCTAACGAGAGATGAACTAACTGGAAATGATATCTTGATTTGTCTACTATTTAATGGCCTTATGGTTCAACAAATAATGTCTAAGACCACGAAATAATCATTTAAATTCGTAATATCCAATATATTGACATTTATCTGTGTTGTGAAAAAAGACAATAATTTGCGTGATGGCTGAAAAAATCATTAGATTTTGATAATTGGGGAGTTGTATGTGTGTATGGTGAAGCCCGGTGTGACGGATTGCGTGTTAAAACTATAATTATAGTTAATACAAAAATTACCACCATCAAAGTGGTAGAAGATTGATATAAAACTGTTGTTTAGTAGCTTATACAACAATTGTTAACATCCATTTTATCATCCTTATTATATTAAAGTTATGTTACTCTTATATTTCAGGCAGGGGGAAGTGGTGGGAGATCTGTATTCATATAGATTGCAAGATATATTCTCAAAACATGCATCAAATTTTACCATGTTCCAGTCAGACGTCTGTAGCTTTTTGCAATAATCTACTAAATCTAACAGTTGCACTAATGGCGTATTATAAGGCTCAGCAGTTGAGCTTTCATTAAACAGATAACTATTGCTGGGACCATAAATATCTACGAATCGGTTCAAATTTTTTACTATTATGAAGTATTTCTGTCAAGGTCATTTTCACGCCCCCAAACCTAATATGTCCATAGCTTTAAAGAAATGGTCAGATTGGTTAAGTTGAACTGAAAATAATTATATTACTAACAAAACATACGTGTTCACTAGAATCCACTTGTGTCCAATTCTATTAAAAAAAAACAACAATTTATCATTTTCCTATCAGAATTGTTGAAAGAAGAAATAGAAAAAATATGATTTATGTTTCGATATTGATTTCAGTTCCTAATTGTTTTTCCTATTTTGTCTCAGATTTATATTCCTTTAGTTTGTCGGGACAGTGAAAGTCCCAAAATGGCTGGCATATTTTTACTCCATGTTCTGTTTTCAGTAGATCGTTGAAGCTGGAGATACGCCTCCACAATCGAATTAACTAAGATCTGGGTTTTTTTTCATATACAACGCCAATATTTGAACCCATATTAAAAAAAAATCAGGCGAAACTACATAGAAAACTGAACATATCTTGCATAACTCACAACAGACTAATAACGCACGATCATACGATTCCTTAGACACCATCAAATCTTGTGACCAGTTAATGTTAATCTAAGATTTCAATTGCCTTTATAGTGCAAAACTTAGGGGTTTGTCTTACTTAAAATATAACATAATTAATAGAACAATGCAGAGAGAAAAAACGAAATAGGAAAATAACTTGTCATAAATCAAAGACGTGTCTACCAAATCGACATGTGTTGGCATCATGTATAAAAGACTAAGATCTCTATTTAAAAGTCTGGTATTATGGCATCATTAAAGGCTCAGGTAGAATAACATTTATTGTATTAAGGTAGCTGTGGAGATAACAAGGAGATTATGTACCATGTCAAACAATGAAATATGAGCGTTATTACATTCCTAATACGTATAAACAAATATAGTTTAATACATCAAAACGAATGTAGTTTATATCTTTGAATTGCTAAAACCTTTTTCATTGTTGGGAATGAAAATCATGTTTCTTTTTCTTTTTTTAATCAAATTCCCAATCTGTTTGAGCAGAGATTGGTTTCTTTAAAATATCATATTATAGCTTGTGATTCTCAAATATCTAATTGGTATATACTTAAGTGCTATTTAGAAAATAATTCTCACGTGACTGTATAATCATATAACCTAGTCTGAAGTGGGATATTATAAACAAATTAATAGAGTATAAATAGATCCCCGGGGGCAGGGGACGTGTCAGATTGTACTCTAGGGAGTCGTAGTGGCAGATAGAGGCCCGGATTCTCACCTTGGGGCTAATTGTGTAAGAAATTAACCCACAACTGTATGAACTGTTAGTATTATACAGTCTTACGCCATAGTGTATTACTAACTGACTAAACAATTAGTGGACCAGTGACCAGTGTATTGTAACAAATCCTACCAATAATATTATTATGACCAATCGGGTTCATTTCGTTTCCAACATCAACATGGAAATTGGTATATGTGAAATGAGAATAAGGCATACGCGCAAAGTACCGATGCAAGATATAAGAATTTCAATTGCTAAGAAGCTTTGTAATGTTTAGCTGGTTTTAAGAACATAAAGAAACACTGCGAAATATTTCCGTCTAACGGTTTTTCATACTGACGTCAAGATTGCAACTGCAAATATTTGGTGTGTATAAATCGCATGATATACAACCCTAACCTGTCAATTTTTTAACCCATAATTTCTTTTGATAAAACCCTAGGAAATGTTTGAAACTTTATGGCTGTCGATCTCTTTGATAAATTTCATAATTCACCAAGAAAAAATCGGGATGAAAAGTTGAAGATAATATCGACTGTAAATGCCAGATGTTGGATTTTTTACCTTTTTATTTGTGTGTTGAGATTCCAGGTAGAAAGGCCATCATACTTTCACAAAATACCTCTTTCACATTGTGTATTTATTTATAATTTATGTCACTCACTAAGATGTTTAGATTCTATCAACTGCATGAGAAATAGAATGTTGATTACATTACCATTTGACTTTCAATCACACTCTAGACTAGATGCCAATTTAAAGGAATAGAATCTTGCAATCACATTGTGAAACTCGCATTCATCGCATCAATCCAAGTCAAATATCAGTATTACAAATCGTCTAAAAGTTATAGACATCCAATTTCATTCCAGGTGAAATGAATGACAAAGCTATCATTGTGTCTGATGAGTGCATTGTTTCTTCATTATCACTTGAACGCTATGTTTACAGAAGTTAGCTTGTCAAACCCTGACCGATCAAGTAGGCTGACATGGAGCCATATCTTATTCAGATTAATGTATCAACTAAAACCTCTACCTGTATCTTATTGATAGATCTGTTAGGTATAATCCGACTTACGTATTAAAGCATAAGATCAAATCTGTTATCATAAACGACAGAACAGAATAACTATTGTTAACATTTTGTTTTTTAGATTATTATTAACCAGATCAATATTTCAATTGATGATTTGATAAAAATGACAGATTAATTAAACAAAGTTTTGATATGAATTACCAGACAATCGTCCTTTACGTATATCTGTTTCAAATAATTCTAATTAAAGATTTATATTCCATTCCACAATATTGACAATTCATTTAACTTTTCCCTTAATGATAAATCATTAAACATTTGCTTTTTGTATTGATCTAAACACTTGTCATAATCTATGCACTTTGATTGATTTTTGCACCAGGATGTACTAGATCAAATTCGCACGGTACATTGTCTGTCAAATGATGATAAGTATTTTTGTTAAAACATTTGCAAAAAGCATGACCTTGCTCTCCTGATCAAACGTTCTAAACAGACCTTGCCCAATGCTTCGCTAAATAGTATTATTCAACTCGTTTGATAAATACTCTTTTCAATTAGCATCTCGTGTACCTTCAATTGTAATAGATCTTAGTAATTTAAGCAATTTCAACAAGGCAATTTTCTAGACAGAATTAACAACCACTTTCACTCGAAAACTTTGAAATATTCTTTAATTCTTTAAGAGTTTTGATCAAGTGCCAATAAGGAAAGAGCTATTTGAGTTAATTATCCTTTGTTAGAAATGATTTTGAATGGTAACAGACGCTTCAACAATAAACCCATTGATATCAAAATAACGCATGGGTAGTAGCTTCCAGTTCAATTGTCAGGTCTTCCGTGCCCGAGGGGTCGTGAATATCAAGGGATGGAGTATTTCAAACTGTTTCAGTATCTACTATGGATAATACCCGCGGCAAATTCCCGGAAGGCTCCTGAGTGATCTTTTCCTTATCAACATCAATTCCCATAGTCTGGGTTTGCTTTTAAAACACATACCTTGAGGACAATGAGAACAGGATGAAGTTGAACATAACCCCAAAAATTATTTCAATCGGTGAATTGTACATACATATTGTTGACCGTCAACAAGGTCCGGGATGGAACCTATGAGCTAGATGCAGTTTATGCAGCAATTAGCAATTCCTTGCCTGCAGAAACCATGTGGCCTTTTCCTAAAGATTATGAGTTAACCTTAACGTCTTTGGAGACCTCGCGATTCAAAAGTACACTGAAAATAGCATCGTGGTCTCGGATATAAGATTAATATCCAGAGAACTTTCCAGAACTACATCTACCAGTTGATTATTGATAGCCTGAAGCACCATCTCTCAAGTAGATACAAAGTTTGCTACATGTGTTGTTGATAGTGAGAAGCAGGTTGGGTTAGTCGTCACAACATCTTAAGGTCATAGTAAACATGTTTTAACATGTGTGGATCGTCAAAGTCTATGTTCAATGATAATATGTGCTTTTATATAGTATATCTTGAAACGCTACTAATACATCTCTTATGGAAGGTTGTGTGCATTGAGTTAGGATACGAAGCAGTTACTAAAAGTTCATCTTTTTACCATGCCTGAATTTGTACCTTACAGAGTGGCCCTTCGATGGAAAATTGGAAAATGAAGAAAAAAACTTTTTGTGGAAAAGCATTATGTGTATACAGCCATTGCATTGTGAACAGAAAATTTCAATTTAAGAAAAGTTAAAACCTGACAACGTCCACTCTGATTCACATTATAGATCAATTTTCATAGCACCCAGTTCTAGCTTCCCTACATGGTAATACATGTACAATGCATTCATTTGAAATTAATCAATCGTATGAAATCTGAGACAGAAAACTACCGTCTTGAAAACCAGACATCATTTCAACTTTCAGAAAAGATTTAAGTCTCTTTTGTCCAGATATTGATGCTTTTGAAAATTAAGAGAATCAATTATTTCATTGTCACGCATGTTGCTCACGCAAACCGCCCTTGACGATCGACTGGGTACAATAATTTAATCACCAGAACATTCTCATTTCATTGCATAATTTATTCTATCATTCTATTTCAATATTAAACAACGTTACAGTGTTTCTGTAGACACAGATCTCTTTCTATTTAAAAGAGGTGATTAAAATTAAAATCGTAACTGAAGCCAACAATGTTATGGTCCAAACATATATAGTAAATCGATGAAGCCTGTATATAATGCGTAGAGGCAACCAAGAAACTCATCGGACAATTTTGGTATCATCGCCAACATTATAATACGAAATCGCACGAAAGATTACTTAAGTCTGCATTGATCATTATAGGTGCTACCTATAATTGTCTCTGGACATTTACTATGAAAACAATCAAGATAAGTCAGTAATTTTATAATATGATAATTTATTGTTGGTTATAGTGTTAGACCAAATACTTGAAGAATGTTTGAGACCTTGGAAGCTTTTGGCCGCTTTAAATTCCTTTTCAGTCCAAACCAAAACTATTACATCAAAAGTAGCATCTATCAGATTCCTTTGGTAGCGAACTTCTCAGCTATAAGCCAACCAACCTATACCTAAGCTAATCAACATCTGAATCGGCTCAGGCCAGTTAATGTTTTTAAGAAAATTAAAGAGGGGATGATGGGCATAAATCCATCTGAAATTTATTGTGTCTACCAAAATAATTCCACCTGTGATCAAATCAAAGTTAAGACTGGACACTACCCATAACAAATAACAAGATGTCAAAATACTGGCATGATAGAAAGTAACTGGAAGAAATCAAGATAAGACATTAAGGAATCTTTAGTTATCAGGAAAAATGAAGAACATGTCTTAGAAAATACGGTAGTAAGATTTCTGGTTGTTTTATAATAATAATTCAAATGTCACTCGTGTATCAAATGATCGACGTAATATCCCCTTCTGTGATTTAAAGCTACGATGTATTCATACCGTTCCCAACACATTCAATGTCTGTCTTGGTGTGTTTTTGGCTTGAAATAAAGAATTTATTTTTTGTAAATATCAAATTTTGGCGTCTTAACTCCCGAAAGAATGTTCATTCATTGCCATACAAACTCGCCAAGTATGAGAAAATATAAAAAGTAGGAACTTCTTTTGATTTTTATGTGCTAAAATCATGACCTTTGTACCGTGTTTCCTGCCAAATATTAATTTGACCGAATCAGCTCAAAATTGAACGTGGCGACCTAGACTCTGGTTTGATTTGCGAAAAGTGATTCTCTATTGAAGAAATTACGTTGTATTTAGATGGTTTACGACTAAGATTTTGTCGATTTGGTCTATGGAACTCAGGAGAATATCGTGGCTTTAAAATCCCCTGGCACTAACTGTTCTGTTATTATAAACAGATTCGGGTATTTATTTTATGTGTGTGATTTATTGAAAGCAATAGACTACAGGTCATGTTATTCGGGTGAATAAAGGGTGTCAATATTACCAAGCCAAATGCTATAACAAATCAGGAGATTAGTAACATTATCAATGCAATATGCTGTAATCAGGTCTGGATTATCCAGACGCCCAATCGTACAACTTTTCATTGAAGACAGACTTGCTAATCTTGTCTAAGTAAGACATTTTCTATGGCACAAATGAATTAAAGATTGAGAAAGTGATGTAAATATTTTATTTAATTTAACACATAAGCCACAGGTCATGATAATCTATTGAGATTAACTACGCAACAACATGTGTAAGTAATACATAGGAAGAGTTTTTGGAAAATGATATTATATTTTTTTTTATTAAATATAAAGCAAAACCTGAAATTTAAGGATTCTCAAATTCCCAAAAAATAAATTGACTCTCGGTGACCAAAAATAGCCAGAATATACTTGTAAGCCGAAAATGAATCAGCATGGATATAGCAATCGCCTCTAGATCTTTAACTAAACCGGTCGAACATGCCAGGGCAGGACAAGGTTAATCCCCGTTACAGTCATTTTTCCATCCACGCTAAGTTTATCTTTTCAGATTTTTTAGTTAAAGCTAATAAAGATTCTCATGACGTAATATTATCAACAAATAGTGATATGTTCATTTAAGATATTTATCATCAAAGCACGTTTGTCTGCACAATATTGGGTGAGGCCGAGAGGTATATCAATGTACGCTTGATTGTAGAGATTTAATCAAAGAGATTGTGGTAATTAATACAGATCGTATCTTCGGTGGTTTCATTAGTGCATGTAGCCATTCCGATACCTGTAATGGGGGTTAAAACCACGTTTAAAACAGATTGACATCTAATTACAGTATGCTGAGTGGCAGACTAGTATAGGGTATGGCTAGTTTCCGAATTTTTAGTAGTGTCCAGAAGGTAGCAATGTGACGGAGTAGATTGTCTTTAATTCTGTCTCTTTGTATAACTCTCCATAGAAATAATAGTAAATGTTTTAAAGCATATGGGGTTTCAAGGTTTCTAGAGGCTGATCCGACATTGTCCCCACCTCCTCGTTCTTACCATTGAGTATAGTGAAAGAATCGTCCATCAGCCTCTCTCCTATTCGGTATATCAACATGACCCCCTTACCCGATGATTCATAGAAAGAATAAAACTATATCAAAGAGCTGTACCTAAAATGTTCCTAAGGATATTGATTTTGCTGGACATAATATCAGACAGTCCGATAAACCGGCCGGCCTTAAAACAATATCAGACGTACATTTTAAGAGACTGCTAACATGTACAACAAACACTCACTAAATATTAACATGACCAAGACTGCATTAACATGAGATGAGCCATGCAGATTATGTCAGAGCAATGTCAACAACCGAGGCACGAAAGATTTTCCGTCGCGCACGTAAAACAAATTACCACAAACCTGGGCAATGCTTTGATAATCGATTGAGATTGAGAAATAAATGATTGTGCTTTTGGTGGAGAGTTTAGTAGAAAGAGTATTGCTTGTGTCAACACGAATATAAACTCTTTTCTACATGAGTAGTATCTAATTGATCAACTTCTTCTCTTTCATTCGGTCAAATTGATGGACAGTAATTTAGTTACAAGTCGTCTAAACTTCACTTCTCTGTAGTAATCTCTTCAACTTACACCAGATTTCTATATATCACAACTCAACCGCTTCATCATGCATAAGAATTTCCTATATCACATCTCAACCGCTATATTTCCTTTTATTACAACTCAACCGTCTTTTATATCTCTTATATTTCTTTATATCACAACTGAATCCTTTCCTTAACTAGCAATAGATTTCTACATAATTATGAGAACCAAACCCCTCTTCTACTAGTTATATATATTTCCCTCATCACAACCCCAATATTTCTTCATCTGGCAAAAGATTTCTATATATCACAACTCAACCCTATCTTCTACTAGCAACAGATTTCTTTATATCACAACTCAACCCTCTCTTCTACTAGCAACAGATTTCTTTATATCACAACTCAACCAACTCCTCTTCTAGCAACAGATTTCTATATTTCACAACTCAAACCACTCTTTTCCTAGCAATTTAAATTGCATGGCATCACAACTCCGCTGTTTCTGTATCTAGCACCTACATCTTTGTCTATACAAAACAACTCAACTAAGTCTACAACTTACACCAAATTTTTAAAATTCACAACTCAACCGATTCTACAACTTACACCAAATACATTTAAATCACTACTCAGCTAATTCTACAACTTACACTAAGTTTATGATCACTACTCAACCAATTCTACAACTTACACCAAATACATATAAATCAATACTCGGCTAATTCTACAACTTACACCGAATACATATAAATCACTACTCAGCAATTCTACAACTTACTTAATCACAACTAATCACTACTCAGCTAATTCTACAACTTACACCAATTTATATCACACTCAACCAATTCTACAACTTACACCAATACATATAAATCATACTCAGCTAATTCTACAACTTACACAAATCTATAATCACTACCCAGCCAATTCTACAACTTACACAAAGTTTATGATCACTACTCAACCAATTCTACAACTTACACCAAATTTTTAAAAATCACTACTCAACCAATTCTACAACTTACACCAATCATATAAACCACTACTCAGCTAATTCTACAACTTACACAAATTTATGATCACTACTCAACCAATTCTACAACTTACACCAAATTTTTAAAAATCACTACTCAACCAAATTTTACAACTACACACAACTACACAATTTTAAATCACTACTCAACCAATTCTACAACTTACACCAAATACATATAAATCACTACTCAGCTAATTCTACAACTTACACCAAATTTATGATCACTACTCAACCAATTCTACAACTTACACCAAATTTATATTATATAACACTATATAAAATAACTCAACATTTTCTAAATCATAAATTTTATATAATAACTCAACCGTCCCTTCAACTAGCATCAGATTTCTATATATCATAACTCAACCATCTCTACAACTAGCATCAGATGTCCATATAGGATAATTTTAACAACTGCCACCAGTTTCACATTTTTTTAAAGAAATCTGAGCTACAAATAAGTATAATAATATACTGACAATATAAGCATGAACATCCCCCCCGCCCCAACATATTATTTTGAATACCGTTAAATCTATTGGTCTTATAATACAAAGGACATGTTGCCCTAAGTTGTGAAATAATAAGAGATAGACAACTAATATCGCTGTTGTTCGTTTGTTTGTTTCGCCCTTTAGGTTTGTGTGTTAGAGCCTCAAGACAGAGAGTATGAACAATCTGCCAGTAGGATCAGCCAGCTAACTTCTTTGTTTTAAACACTAATCTACTGTTTACACACCTTCTATTGAGGAATTCCACTTGGTCTTAAATCAATTTACACTAATTTTGAAAGCCACGGGTTAGGAGTTAGAACAGTAACCTTTCCCAATACAAAACTTTCAGTTTATCGACATCGTGTTACAATTTTAAAAACCTTTTGGTCAACTGAGATTTTTCAATGGAATGTGATTTTTTATTGAAGTTGATAACAACTACCTTCGTATGACGTGATGTATTTTGCATGATCGTGAATCCCTAAAAAGACATTGGAATCCAAATTCCAAAAACGAATGAATATTCAGTTATGTTGCAACAATCTTGAATAAAAAAGATTTCAACTGATGAGACTTGCACATTAAATAAATCCCTTGATAATTGGAAATGGAAACAGCTATTGGAAAGTACTGTTCAGTTTTCTTCATTGTGTTTTCGTAATCTTAATCTGAATCTGGTAAACCAGTAGAATTCAGTCCACATTCATTTCAACTGTTCATATTCTCTCTCTTTGGACTCTCTTTGGTCCAGTTATTTGGAAATAATTTCTTGATGTTTAAGAACCCGCCTATTAAAAAAGGGAATAAGATGGTTACAGCAAAGCAATAATAATGATCGGAATTCAGACTATCTCTGTTATTTTGATTGTCCGATTCAAACCGGATATTGATAAACACTCTGGTTGCAGACGATGAACACTACAGTTTCATTGGTTACATAAATACGAAAACCAATCGTTTGTTAGATTCACTCAACCTGAGTTTAATTCAAGCTGATTGGTGCTAATTAATCTAATTAACTAGCATACTCATACCCTCATAGTCATTTTTTTTCCAGAAATACTTGTATCTAACTTGACAAAAATCAACAATTTTTCAATATTTTTTGCCGAGAACAATGCTGATTTCTCGTTGAGCCTATTCTCTATGTATTTGAATCCTGCCCTTACAGTAGTATCACAAAAATATATCTGACAAAGTCAAAATCGAATAAAATGTATTGCATCATGTCTGTTCTGTATGCAAGACGTTTTTCGCGTACATTATGTTAAAAGTTACGAACGTTGATACGTATACGTAGTTGGCTTGGGTTGTGAGCATCAGCTTATTTTGAACACGTTATATATAATTATGATAGTCCGAATTCATTGTTAATATTCTAAACCTGTATGCAGTCGATTCTATTTCTAATACTAAGAACCAGCTAGAAGTAAACACATCCTTAAATACCTGCACCATGCATAAGATTCGGAATTTTAACTAATTCAATTTATTAAAGCACAATCTATAGATTCATTTAGATGAACAGAACTTTACACAAACTATTAGAAATAAAAAGGCATATTATTTCTATCGTTTGCAAAAATATGAACGGGAATCCACTAACATCAATCAAAACTCTTGTTTCCTCTCAATTTGTCAGAATCGTGATAAATCTACTTAAAATGGTCAAATGATATTCACCAGAATTGTCAGAATTATTCTGAATATTTACTAACAAATTAGTACATTCCTTTGATGAGAAGAAAAACGTAAAGACCAGAAATTATCTTGCTGTAAGGAATGATATATCATGTGGACGATATAAGTATTTAGTTTAGAACTTAACATGACGGTATTCAATTTCAAGAAAATTTATACCCTTAAACTCCCCGCTGTCAAAACATACCATCTCTGGTAAAAAACTACGCTTTGTTTATACACCGGTAAGAATTTATCATTTAGTGACGACCTACATTATAGATATATTTCATAGGATTTTTATCATTTTCGTGGTATTGAAGACTTTTTGTAGCTGTCCAGAATTAGTCAGAAGATCGGGAGAAAACAATAAAAAGATATTGAAACCCTATGATGATATCAGCATAAGATATACTAACAAAATCTACGGTCACTCTACGGTTAAAAGGTACCAGATCAAGGGACAATTAACATCTGAAAACTCGAATGTCACATATTTTATGCTCAAAACAATATGTAGGAGAGATTAAGAATAACCCAAGCACCCATTTTAATGCTCATAGATCAGATATCAAATTAAACAAGACAAGTCAGCTTCTAAATATTTCAATCTTGACGACCATTCACTTGACGATCTCACCCTTACCCCAATTGAGCGCATAGAAATCGACTTGCCCCGGAAAATGAAACTACCAAATTCCGTCAGGTAAGCTCATTGGATTGAGACATTAAATACAGCAAGACCTATAGGACTCAATATTCACCACTATAAAGGTATAAAAACTTAAATGTTAATCCTTTTCATAAAAAGAATTAAAGCAATTTGTAGGTACTATACTATAGATCATATTTTTCTAATTTCAGATCAGAATAGAAGAAAATATCCAGCAGATCCAATTCTCCTTACTGTAATCAATTTCTTTTTACACTTTAGATATTTAACTGCAGGCCCATCACCATTCTTATAAATCCTTTATTTTAAATATTTTATTTTAAAGTGGGAATTCTAAGAAAAAGAACTTTGTGTATATATTTTGTTGATATTCCTTTCAAATGATCGTTATGAGTCGGTTCCACCAGATTATTATGTTTTTTATTTCTATTTACTAACTAACAGCACTTCGAAATACATAGTTCTAACTCAATGACCTAGGCCAGTGTTATTTGTTAAAATACTATTCTCATGTCACATTAACACTGGAAATAATATTTTTTATTAGGGTGATTTCCCATTGTAGGTGCTAACTTAAGATAAGATACTATTAAACAACCCTGATACTTATATAATATGGTATCAAATGGGGACATTTTAAAATATATATGAATAGAAAGTTGTAACACCACTGTTTGTTTCTCACACTCACATCCCTAAGAATTGTTTGATGTATTTTGAAGTTTTTAAATTCTTTGTTCGAGATGCTCACACATGGTGAAGAAGACCTTATTCACCTTTATAATATTTAGAATATTACACCACGTGATAACCCATTAGCTGGCGTGTCATTAAAATAACAGTACCAGTTGGTTTGATGGCGGTGTATCTCTGTAGAAAAATAAACAGTAAAAAATATATCCTACTGAAAGTCTGGATAGTCAAATTGTCTTTAATTATAAATATATTACCATTTTTAAAATAACATTTTGTCACGACAAACTTAAACCATATGCCACTTCCGGTAAACAGAATAACAGGAACAAAGCAATGATAGAAATTTTATCTAGTATTTTATAAGTTGTCTCCTTGCTAAATCAGATTGTCAACTTATTCCATAAACATACCAAATGCATGTATAGTTATGTAGTCTTCAAAATTTATTCACTAACGTCTGAAATCGTCCCGTGTAGATATGAGGTTATATGTTACAAAGTATATTCATTCGTCACTTCAGTTTGGGTTGAAAACCACTTTAAAGGTGATAGTTAAATTAGTTTTAAACAATTTGTAGTTATTCCGAAAAATGAGAACCCGAAGACTGGTCGATGCTTATTTTGTTCTTTGTTCATAATGATCTTACGTATAAATTCCAACCCGCATCTCCAATCATTCAATAAAACAGCATTATGATAGTAGTAATGTTTTATTAAATGTTCAAATTGTTGGACTTGCCACTGTCAACTTGAGAATATTGAAGGACAATTGACTGTCACTTGATAAGTCACTTCATATAATAACTAGAACAGATTACCCGTACTTGCTGATTTGAGATCTTTCTTTTCTATCTCAATTCTTCACAGTATTATTTTTTTCTCTCACATATGTGCATCGTTTTTTGCAACATTGTTCAGCTGAGCCACATTATGAGATATGAGTTATAGAAAATTGCATAAATTGCAACATCCTTTTGGGTAGGTAAAGACTTTCGTTTCGAAATGATGATTAACATAAAATCATAATAGTGAAACACATTATTTGAAATGTTAGAGGTCAGAGAAATGAGCTAAAAATGGGAGGGATTCAGTGAATTGTGTTGTATGTTTGGGGCTGTTTGTTCCTTGATTTTTTAAACCAATCACTACTCACTAATCTTTATTCACAATTACCTTCTTACCCCTTTTTTGTTGTGCAAAATCAAACATTTTGAAACTATAAAATACATTTCAGAAGGCCATTGACGAAAGGTTATATTGTTCATAGGATACTTTTGATTTATAGAATATTAATGACGGTGTCGTACAAATTCGGTCATTTTAAGAAGGAATCTGGAAGATAGGCAAGCAAACGTCACATGACATAACATTACCTGTAACGTTTTGATACCGCCATGTACTAAGTTGGTTAATTATGTAAAGCGAGACGGTAATGATGTAATTTATACAAGTTGTAACATAACTATATAAAAAAATAATGTATTTAGAATGTAATGGGGGTCGACAGGCTAATAGTAATTTATAGTAAATATCTAACATGCGTGCACTGGAATCTGCATAAATTAACAGCAGAAAAGATGGTTACATATCGTTACACAAAGTTTTCGAGTGCATTCTATTTGTAACTGGATGTCTTCGGGTCTATAGAAATGTAAGAATCAGTGATTTTACATTTGAAATATACACATTTTCCTTGAAGAAATTTCATATTTACAAATGATAACTTTACAAGTAATTGAGATTTTCATCAACCACAGGACAATCTCAGACTCTCAGTAGAATATTGAACTTGATATTTCAATTTATACAAATGTGATTGACAAAATTCGATCCTGTAAACAATGTAGGCCGAAAGTAGAGTTTGCCGTATATAAACGCTTCTTATACATTATCATTAGAATCTGGCGAACATTTGAGAAACTGTATCAACCTAATAAATATATTTTTTATATTTATATCATACACGTGTTAACATGCTAATATACATGGATTATCAACAGACTTGTTATATTAAAAACTGAATATTTATTAGGTTATAACATCTTTAATTAATTATGCTAATTTATTCAATAAATTTTGTTAATATCTTTATCCCTTTTTGAACGGGCTGTTTACTTTTCGAAAAATAACTTGATTTATGATTTCTAACGTTTTAATTGAAAGAATGTAAAACAATTGTCAAATTCAAAGAAAAACGATCTAAACCCATGACAGGGTGCCAATTGAAAATTGAATGCGGATACCAATGCAGGTATGAACCTAGCTTTTCAAAAACAATTCACATCCGATTTTTTTGCCAACTAAGGAATTCAAAGAAAATATTTCTTTAATTTCATTTCCTTCATATCTGAATGATTAATCTTGATTCAAATCCTCAAGTTATTGTCCTTTTATGATGTGAAGTTGCACTTCCTGACACAATAGTACGATAGTATCTTTTAATTATGAGGTTATCTATACAACAATAATTATACATCTTGGTTCACGCCTTCAATCATTTTTATTATAAGACTCTGTCTGACAGATAATTTCAGTTTAGTTTTACAGAATCCGTTGTCAAATTTTCAAGAATCACATGTAAATTTTCTCTGCCTCGAAGAGTCATGCCGGTTAAACATTTTGAACTAAATGGTCTGTTATTGTTAGTCCATTTGCAATACTGACTCAGGCTTAAAATATAGAATTAGTCTTGTTATCTTATTGTTATGAACTATTGCAAGGTATGATTAGTGAAATTTAATTAAGTTCAACTTGCGGCTTGACGTGCTGTATTATTTTTATATTGATGTTAATAGCGTCTAATTAACATACTTTGTACTGTACAAATTTTAAAGTTTTAGCCAAGAGTCAACATGTTAATTGTTATCAATTGAATTAGAAAGATGTCTAGATTCAAATCTTTTTGTTAAATCAACCTATCTAGTATAATAACCTACTTCTACGTAGGTCTTAATCTTATAAAATAATCATATATACTTTCAACACCATTTCCCCAAACAAAGGGTTTTTTAAAACATATTTTTAATATATTTATTTATTTATTTCAGTAATTGGCGTTATATCCAGCATAACAGCTTAAACAGTCGAAATAAGCTTCGTATTATCTCTAATAATTAAACTACTTTATCCCTTCGTATCAGACCAAAAATAAGATTTCAAATACCCTATATATGGAGTATTAAACTAAGTTTTCCTCTCAAAAAAAACAGTTATGACTGCAATATTAAATAATTTATTATTATGCCTCGGTTTTAATTACTTCATGTAATTTTAATGTTTGGATTTGTCATGATTCACGCTTATTAAAAAAAGATTAAATATTTAATTTCAATCCTGATTACCGAGTAGGAGATTTTTTTTCCATTAAAACTAAATGAAATCGTGAAATTCAAGATTTTTCTCAATATGATAATTATTGCAATTATCCAGTCATTAATGGTTTTATGGTTGTTCATTCTAATGACTTAAAATAATAAAGTTAATGAAATAATGAAATATTAAACTAAGCTGATAACGGTCACTTATTGAAATAGAAATAATTAAAGTTCAGTTATAATTGATAGAGACATTATTATTATTGGATAATGACACATGTTACATGTCCCACGTTTGTCATAATGTACGGTCACAGAATTGGTTATTACTGAGGTCAGATATGCTGACATCTGGTTTGATTTATGCAGGTCGGTGACAGTGGGAGTTCAATGGTGATGTCATGAGGTGATGTCAGTAAGGGTGATGTCAGTAACTCAACCAGCTGCCGGTAATAATCTAATCTAAACTCTATTTTAATTGCTCTACATTTAAATACACTGTCTAGAGTGGGTCATTGAAATTCTCAACATCCCTCAGAAATTAAATTACGCGACTTCATTAAGAAAAAAGCAATAATGTTGGAAGTCGCGCACTGGCGAATATTACGTCATGTCTTAAGAATTAATATTTCAAGCTAAACAAACCAATTCATTTAACATTTGTATTATTTCCCTCATTTCCCAACACCTTGATTAAGATATGGAGTGGTGTTATGCTGTTATAAGATTATAGATTGTAATAAATAAGGCGTTTACTTATTTAATATGGCCCTGTAACGCATAATTTGCATTATCCTCGATATCCAAGACTTACTGAAACATTAAACAAGTATATTTATTCATTAATATAAATGTTATTACTACATGTACCTGTACAAACATGGCATCTGATTTGTATTGTCTACAATATTGTATTGTATTACAATAAATCTATTGTATTTATGATGTGGCCTATGCGCTAAAACTTGGTATAGTTTCTATTATACCATCTGTATTACAATAAAATTGTGGTATGTCCAATTGTAATGGTATATCAGAATGGTATAACGTAGTAAATGTGCCATCTGTATTACAATAAAACCGTAGAATGTCCAGTTAAAATGGTATATCAGAATGGTATAACGTAGTAAATGTGCCATCTGTATTACAATAAAACCGTAGAATGTCCAGTTAAAATGGTATATCAGAATGGTAAAACGTAGTCAATATACCATCTGTATTACAATAAAATTATGGTATGCCCAGTATGTAATGGTATATCAGAATGGTAAATCGTAGTAATTGTACCATCTGTATTACAATAAAACTGTGGTTTGTCCAGTTGTAATGGTTAAACGTGGCAGACCTATTTTACTACCGTTATACCATCTGCGTTGCAATACGACGGTAGTATATCTAGTTGGTATGATATATCAGATGGACAAAACGTGGTATATGATCTGTACAATACCATATGTATTACAATAAGAATAGGGTAAACCTCTTGTGTAATAATAATTATTATTGTATAGTATAACTTAACACCTAACACCTAAACTAAGTCACCTAATAACTTATCCATTACCAATTCATTGAAGGAATTTTATCGGATTCTGTACAATATGCCAATTAGCGACCAACAAGTATGTCTCCAACAGGATGATACACCCCTATAGTTCAATTAATCTTTTGTCAGTTGGTGAGGTGTAAGACTATGTATCTTGAACTGTATGGAGGTGTGCACCTTTATCTTCAACTTCTATAAGTGCATGTAACGAAATTTGAGTGTCGGTATGAAAGTACTACAACACAGCTAAAGAGAATTCGACAACACTTTGAACTTTAACACTCAACAATAACATCAACTCATTATAAAAACATACCAAAATAATGCTGCTGCTTTTGTGCCATTTATAAAGTTCCTTACCATGTTTTAACATAAGGCCGTAAAAAGACAAATCACAGAGGTCTAAATACGTTGATTCTGTATTTCCTTTTTCATATCACAATTGTCAATGATTGTACATTGTTTAGTTAGGTCAAAAACTGAAACAACAGTAAGAAACTTTAGAAACTTAAAAACTTCAACTAGAAGTATTTTACTGCAAGTAGTGAGTTGATACCCATTGTCTCAGATCTTGATTCGAGTTTTCTAAAAATCGACCGAAATAAATATTTTGATTTCTACAGGATAAGTCTAACTAGATTTGTTTACTTTAGAATAACTGTGTGACTTGATGTAATTCCAAAGACTTTAATTGCAATGGTAGATGCAAATACACCTCAAGCTCAGCAGAAGAAAATGATGCTATATGCCAAATTTTCCCTAAATGCATATTCGTCAGCCCATTTGGGTGCAGGATCAACAATGTTTCCATTTTCCATTTTGTTGACACCAACAAAACATCGTTAAAAAAATGTCCGACTGGGAAAAAATAAATCAACAGCCCTGCTTCCTCCACCTGTATTCAACAGCCACCTGTATTAAGCACCACATCCGGCCACTTCCCTTCACTGGTTGCTTAATACAGGTTTGACTGTACATGTAATCGACTATCTGTGAGTAGGAATTATTGATAATGTCCAAGGAAGTGGTGGGTACCAACTGGGGTTAGGGCATGTCAATAACGTGTCAAATAAATCAGATAAGATAGGTTTCAAGTGTAAACTAGAATGTAAATAAATTCTTTCTTCCCGGGATATATGTTAATAAACATTATCTTTAGATATTTTTCTGACCATTTTGTAAAATACTCTAATCTTAACTATAGTAAGAGATGAATGGAGTTGGGCTGTAATCGGTGGAATAAATATTTTTATATATATAATATACAACTTGGGATGCACGTTATTGATTGAATTTGTTCATAATATTTTTCGTAAAGCTGCTATCTTGTTAGATAGTTGAAATTTGAAATTTTTTTTATGGAATTGTGAAGATGCAAATTAACCTAAGTGTACGTAATTTTGAGTTTTTACAAATCTGTAGAGATATAACATTAAGATAATTGAAGTAGTACTTAGAATGTTTGTTATTTTGTAGATATGAGTAATTAGTTATTTTTCGAAGCAGTGTTTTTTAGTAAGAAGTTTAGTATAAAATTAGAAACTGTGTTGTAAAGGTTGGGTTGTTTCTCTCTATAATGAACTATAATAATTGATATTATTCTATTATTAAGACGGTGTATTAATGTATTTATGTCATTATAAACAGTGTATTAGGGTATTATTGCATTAAAGCGTTTCACTTGATAAGTAATTATATCATATAATTATGTAAATCAACCTCTTCATCTTAGAGGGACTGATAAAAGTTTTCCTGAATTCGCATGATTCCCATTTTCAATCCAATTAAACATAGGGATTTATGACGTCACTACTACGATTGCTGTAATGCTAAGAGCCTTCGTGATAATTAATATAACAGTTTGCTTTAATGGAATATCAAGAACCTTAACTGAAATTTGGAATGGTGAAAATCGATATGTAGATGTGTCCCAAATACACAAAAGATTAAAAAACTAGTCTTTACAACCCTTTCAAGTGTTAGGTATAATGAGAATTTAAAGCATAGAAAGCAGGGGCCTTGGTCAGTATTCACCGTTAAGATATCCTCATCTAGACAACAATAAATAAAAAGGGGTATCCCTCATTTTGAAAGTAATGTTTAAAAGTTGAATTTTATCTTTGGAATCAGCCCAACAAATCGAAAAAGCAACTTATTTATATTTAATAAATATGGCTAGAACCGGGAAGTTAATGTTAAATGTCGTAGTTTGAAAATAATTTTTTATACTAAAATAAGCATGCCTAATGAAAGCATTTAAATTTGTACCGATGCGCCGGTAACACTGACACCTTTGAGTATTTGTAACTATAGTTCATTTACAAATGTCACTAATCTTCACAAAATGCCTGAGAAAGTACAGGTATGTCTGAGACAACTCTTGAAGAATATATTACCTTAAACGGACAACAAATAATTCCAGATCAAATGATGCATTTTGATCAAGATACTATTTTATTTTCGATGCTACCTGCTGAGAAACATTTAAAAACGTATTAAAAATTATAAAAACTCACCTAGGTGTAAAAATATAAATAAAATCACTGCTAAATCACACATTTTCACTTTCTTCTGATGTCTATGACTATCATTACATCAAAAACACTGTTTAATCCAGGTAAAGTTGAGAGTCAACAGGATACTAAGCTACCAACATGTAAGATGTTTAACTTTTCTATTTAGTATGTGAAACAGTACAATGCTAGTATTTTACTTATTACTGGTTTGTATTGAAACTAAACAAAGAGTAATAGTATCTTTTAGTTACTTTTCAAACAAAGTGAAAACGTTCTCACCGACGATTCTCAGATGGTGAATTTGTATCACAGAAGTTAACAGATTTCCATTAAAACTATCCAATTGTAATGTTATAAAATTACTAACAATACGTTCTCGTAATTGTTTCTATTCTCTAGAAAGTTTAAATAACAACACAGTCAACAGAAAGTTTGTTTGTGTTTCTGTTAACACTAGAAAACAACGAACATTGAACACAGTCAAAACATGGAAAACAGCAAACAATTCATGAATTCTCTATAATCTCTGCACTTTCAACTAGGGGTGAAAAATAGTGATGATATTATTCAGACAATGTAATGAACTTTATGTCTCACGCAAGTCCAAAATTCATCTTCCGTTATCACGTCTACAAATTGCGTCTGATTTTTTAAAAATTTCCAGACTTCATCCATGGACAGCGGAAATTATATTTGAAGGGTTGAGTAATAAAACTTATTAAAGTCGCTATTTTTTCCTCTGTCACTGCCCAATTTAAAACTTTTATCGTGATATCACAGATTTTTTTACGTCTGTTCAAGTTATGACATCCGACATATACGAATCTTGGTCTGGGTTCTGGAATATCTCGTACCTTATCAAAATGTCATCAAAGTTTATTTTTAAGTTTCTCGCCTTCACACAATTCCATAAAAATAACTTCTCAAACTTTACTAGTTAAATCCTTCATTCCCGAAAAAGTTTTACAGATAACTGGAAAAAGTCGTCTGCTATGGAATGTCGTCTGTTGAAAAGTTGTCAATCAGTAAAACTAACAGACTGTCTACACATGTAAACTACATCCTTTACCCATCGGTGAGTAAATTAAATATAAACATGTGCTACTCTAGGCTCCATACGGGGTAAACTGCGTGAAATAGAAAGGAAACTGACAGTATCAATTTCTAGCTGTACAATCCCTCTAGAGTCATTCCTCTTCTACATATTGATTAAAGGGTGGAGTTATCCCTGAACATTGTCTCTACTACCAGACTACCTCTCCGCTCTATAATGAATGACGGGGGTAAAACTATCCGATATGATCCGATTCTTATAATCTCTTAGGATTTCATTGGCAAATTAATTAGAACTATATAGACTTCATGTTACATTTCATATTACAGCGAAAATTTTACCAATTATTTCTTAACATGGACTTGAAGGAAATATAGTATTATGCTTACTATATATAATCTTAAACGTAAAATTGTGTATTACAATATTTTTTGCTTTGTTTTGATTTCATAAGATTTCATATTATGCCTGTAACAGTTCAACACATGTTTAAAGAAAAGATCATTGTTGAATAGATTTAAAAAAAAAAAATTTATTTGAATAAGATTTCTATTCTTTAACAAAAAGGAAATCATGATCCCAAAATCTTTGACTTCTAAAGTTCAAGAACCAAAAATGTGTGGTTTTGTAGCCCCATCAGTCAGTTCAGGTCAGTTCTGAATAGTTCTGAAAAAAGCGACAGTACCCTACGCGTAAGTACTAACCATCCGAACGGAAACACAAAAACCGACTCAAAAGAACATACATGTATTGACAAGATATTGGTAGCCGCTGATGAACTTTTCACATGAATAATGTTATGATAAAAAGTGATGTTAGGTGTCTAGAAGAGTAAGCCCACCTGGTGTCACATCCGCCATTGTTCAAAACCCATATATTTTAAATAGTATTTATATCATTGTCCATAAATCTTCGTAAAAAGTCGACAATGCAAACACAAAATGGCGCCAATTACAAAAAGTTTTCATGAGATATATATGATTTGAGAGTTTGAAATATTTCTCTGTGTTTAAGTCTTATCAACAGATAGATCTTTCAGGAATACAATAAAGTATAAACCGTTACGTAAAGTAAATGATTTATCTTGAACAAGTAAAGATCCTATTTTAAGAAACGTTTACGACTGTATTTCGAAATATATCGCACGTAGATAAATTAGTAAACAGTAATTTAGTGTTGCTTCAATTGTTTCCAAAGAAGATAATAGTTAAAAGCACTTGGCATGATGGGTCATATTATAAAAGTGTTGTTGTTGTTAAGAAATTGTTGTGAACTTGGTATGGTTGGGATTATTTGGTTTGTTGATGTTTGTCTGTTTGTTGAAGAGACCCTAAAATCAGATGAATTGAGACAAACATTTGAAAAAGTTGAAATCAGTTTAAATCGGATGAATTGAATAAAAAGCCGAAACTATTCAACTGAAATCAGATAAACTAAGAGAAGAATTAAAGTCAGATCAAATGACAGAAGCCTTTGTTTGCAATTAACTGAGAGAAGAGTTGAAATCAGATGAACTGAGAGAAGAGTTGAAATAAGATGAACTGAGAGAAGAGTTGAAATAAAAAGAAACGAGAGAAGAGTTGAAATAAAATGAACTGAGAGAAGAGTTGAAATAAAATGAACTGAGAGAACAGTTGAAATAAAATGAACTGAGAGAACAGTTGAAATAAAATGAACTGAGAGAACAGTTGAAATAAAATGAACTGAGAGAACAGTTGAAATCAGATGATCTGAGAGAAGAATTAATATAAGATAAACTGAGAGAAAAATTGAAATCAGTCAAAGGGCAGAAAGAGAAATGCAGGAAGATTCCGAAAAAAAATGACGGGAACTTAAAATTACTTGGTTGAACAGTTTTTAAGTAAACTGAAATGAGGGGAACAGTAAATTAAGATTGAAACAATGTTGAAGAAAATTCAATACAAGATTTACACTGTACAATAAAAAAACACTACTGTAGGAGAATAATAATATTGATAATATAAACACTGATATTTCAATAAATAATATATGAATGTTGAAAGAGACAGTTCAGCTTCTAATGTTCTACGTGTTCACTGTAAAAGCATGATACACGGCAATAAAATTGGAAAAAAACCATTAAAGGCCATAAGCATTTTGTGGTTTCAAAGTTTAGTTGCATCACACGCTAACCATTGATTAAGAATAACAGTATTTCTTAATTATAGCTTTCAATTGACATATGGTTTTCTCTAGATCACGATGTCGTGTGATAGGACATTATATAAGATATACAACTAAATTATACCTCTCTATCAATTGTTCATTTAATATTCATGCTCTTAACACCAGAAAGAAATTGATCACTCAAACACGAAATTGACAATTGTCAAAAATCTTTCGAAATCCATTTTTATTGTTGTTAGACTTGTGCATTATTAATTTATCTGGTTGAAAGTAAAAGCTTTCGAGGTATATGAAGATAAAGATAGGACAGAATGGCTCGATTATTTTTATCACTGATTCAATAAACAGTCGCATTGTTTCTGCTGATTTCATTTCAATAAGATTTAATGTGGACTGAAAAGAGACATATAGATGTACATGTAAAACCTGTGAACCATTAAATCATGCCATCTCACGAAATAAAAACAAGATCATTCTGGGAACTGCAGCTTTTTAATACAAGAAAAATAGATTGTTCGTAGACTAGAATACAATTTAAAATTGTGAAACAATGCAGCTCTTTATCGGTAAATCAGTCAAAAGAAATTCATAACAATTGAATTGTCTTGTCTCTGGATTTTTTAAAACACAAAACAAACTTGTGAGGTATTTTATATCATTTTCTCACTATGCTTGTATACCTGTGAACTAAAAACTCGTCCTATGGCTCCTTAAATTGGAAAAGAGGTGGTATAAGTCTTCAACTTACCAGCAGATTATTCAAACCTCTGTATTTGCTTGAGCAGTTTTCAAATCCAAAATAATTAGTACTTTATGATCATGCAAAAATCCCAAGGGGAGGAAAAGGATTTCTAACAATGGCATGGGCAAATTTCGCATTCATCATTTGCATATAATATTTTAGGCATGAATCCTCCTGACACGAAATTTCAATAATTTACATTATCATCATCGGGTGAAATACGAAACATTACCTGTTGATGACAAAATGTAACTTAGTGAAAATGTTCAATAAAAAATCAGAAATAGTATACCATATAATTGTGTTCCGTTATTTTATCTTTTATCTGTCTGTGCAATCTGTGCATCTTTATTTCTAGATAATTATGTGGGTCACTAGAAGTTTTGAGGAATGGATAACCTCCGGGGCTATACCAAGTTTCGTCATTACTTGATTTGCATGTATACAGCTCTGTTTTAAACAGATATAGAGGTTTAAACACGTACACTGAGAACAAATCCGTCGTATAGATATACATGTAGTATCATTCGTTGTCAGCTGTGTTTGTGGGTAGTGAAAGCTTAAGAAGTTTGTCCAAAGAATGCTTAAATTTGATTTATACCAGAGATTATAAAAGAGCAGGAAATGAAGATGGTGAAAATTGTTTAAGTCAATTAGTCAGGAACTGTCAATATTTCTATAGTATCTCGTGTATAGACACATACTCTATCTTTCAATTTACTCTAATTAAAAATACATGATGTTTGATTAAATCTTTTCTACATTAAGTGAAACTTTCTACGTTATGTTGACCTTAAACTTAATTGATTTTCTATCAATATTACTTTGTGTTTTGTTTTAAATAATAAGGTTTTATTTACTGTTTATAAGGTTTTATTTGTTTTCTAATTATTTTGGGATTGGCAATCTTAATGTTCTGTTCTCAGTTTTTTTTGTATTCACTCCCAGCAAGTCATAAAATTATTTTAGTTCATCTCGTCTTCGTTCATCTACCCTTAGTTCATCTAATTCTAATTCCTCGTTTCAACTGGCTTCGAAAGTGCTGATTGCTTTCTTGCCTCTTCTGAATGGAGTACATCGGATTTCAAATATTGTTCCTGTTTTTCTGATTTACTTTTCTCCCGGTTCTTCTGATTTCAACGTTTCTATCGGTTCATCAGATGTTTCCATAAGGTCTGGGCTGATTTCAACTGTTCTATCAGTTTCCCTACAGATGTGAATTATTTCCTTCATTTCATCTGATTTAAACAGTTCTCTTGGTTCGTCTATTTCAACTCTTCTCTCAGTTCATCAATTCCAATATTTTCCCCAATTTATCTTATTTTAATTTTTCTCTCAGTTCATCTTATTTTAATTCTTTGCTCAGTTCATCTTATTTTGATTCTTCTCTCAGTTCATCTTTTTTAATTCTTCTCTCAGTTCATCTTATTTTTTGATTTTTTTCTCTCTAGTTTATCTTATTTTAATTCTTCTCTCAGTTCATCTTATTTTATTCTTCTCTCAGTTAATTCTATCTTTAATTTTTTTTTATTTTTCTTAGTTCATCTTATTTCAATCCTTCTCTTAGTTCATCTTTTTTTAATTCTTCTCTCAGTTCATCTTACTTTAATTCTTCTCTCATTTTCTTTTTTTATTCTTCTCTAGTTCATCTTATTTTATTCTTCTCTCAGTTCATCTTATTTTCATTCTTCTCTCAGTTCATCTTTTTTCAATTCTTCTCTCAGTTCATCTTACTTTAATTCTTCTCTCAGTTCATCTTATTTCAAGTCTTCTCTCAGTTCATCTTATTTTAATTCTTCTCTCAGTTCATCTTATTTAATTCTTCTCTCAGTTCATCTTATTTTAATTCTTCTCTCAGTTCATCTTTTTTAATTCTCTCGTTCATCTTATTTTATTCTTTCTCAGTTCATCTTATTTTAATTCTTCTCTCAGTTCATCGTTTTTCAATTATTCTCTCGGTTCATCTTACTTTAATTCTTCTCTCAATTCATCTTATTTTGATTCTTCTCTTAGTTCACCTTATTTCATTTAAATGCTTCTCACAGTTTAACTTCAAAAAATGCCTGTGCTTTCAATTCTGTGTTTCTGATTATAATTTCTCACAGTTATCTGTTTTGTGGTTTTTGAGCCCATTGAAAATAAAATATGAATAAGGATTAAGAGTTGACATGGGACTGAATTTATTTGGCGAGTTTAAAATCCATGGATTATTGATTTTTTGAAAATAGTAGACTGAATATTATTAAATCCTGCTCATCAAATATCATAAAAATCTGGCAATGATATTTTACCATGAAATGTCTGGGACTAATGTGATAGATAATCAATCTATATTTATCAAACTAATTAAGAGAACATCGGATACTATAGCTGTAAAAATTCAAACAGAATAAAGAATAAAGAGGCTATCGTGTTTAAGTACAATACATCGGTTTACGATGTAACGTAATATGGTTTTTAGCAAAATGTTATATTGTAAGTGTTTTTTTTTTTTTATACATGTACTTGTACCGTGTGTCGGGAAATTTACAGGCACAAGCTATACATTTGATCTTAAAATTGCTTATTTCATTGAAATTTTGTACCTTTTTGAGAGTTTAACATTAGTAAAGCGTTCAATGCATAGTTAGTAATGTGTCATATAGGCTAACGTCAATACCATTTTGAATTCATCCAAGTAGAATATTCGACACAACTCGTTTTGAAAATATCTGTAATTTCACTCCGTCTTCATTAGCCCTTCATCCGGTGCAAGAGAGTAGGCCTACGTCGTAAAACTCTAAAACTCTATAACTCATTTTATTTGTAATTTGTCCATGGCATTACTTACTTAACCATTCCAAATATCTGGATAAATTTTAACATAGAAATGAATTGATAGAAGCAAAAATTTCAACATTTAACGCGGAAAGAAAACAATTAAAGATGTACTTTGATATCAATTGGCACTGGGCTTATCTAGGATTTATAAAGTTGATTGTATCATTTGAATGTGGAAGAGTATAGTTTGTACAGTTCAAGATGATACTGTGATGTTGATGTCTTCTTTCACTACAATGGTAAAATACAGAAAGTGCAACCAGCTGGGCCAATTGATTGTTTCTTTCTTATTTGATCCGAGTTTAGTCCAAACTTCATTTACGTTGTTAATTTTCAAATAACAAACATCACGCCTACTATAATTAACAGCGCGTGACCTAAAATGTGTATTTTAACCAAAATATTGTCAGTAATTTGACAGCTGGAACTGTGAAGGCCAGCCTCAGCAAACATGAAAGAGCACGTGCATTGCAGAAATCTGAAATCATTATGCATGTGATCAACAGTGAATTAGGTGGGAAATTAAATTTGTTGATTACTGTTATTTTACAGTAGAATATTTTATATTTCGTGCGTGATTCATGATACACTTTAGTCGTTTATAAGTCGAAAAACAAAGGGAGATAATTGTATTAAGAAGTGTGCTAATCAAGACGATTTTGGTATTTATTACTAGTAATTGTAAAGGCTATATGTACATTAACTTTCAAGGAAATATTATAACCAATATGAGACTCAATATTAGTCATTTCATTTCTTGTGGTTTACAGTTTATATAATGTACATCGATTGCCATTTTTTTGGGGGTCAAAAACCTCATATAAAGTGACATTTCCGTAAAGCTTATTCTGCGTATTGTTGGCCTTAATTTCACGATAAGCCTAAAATTATAATGATTTCCTTATTACTGTTTTTAAAAAATTTCACGTGTTATATTATGAATGTTTTTTTAAATATAGTCTAATAAATGACCCTCACTATTTCCAAAGAATAATACCAAGAATATATAAGTTCACTGCTATAATTCCATGAAGAAATACTCACATCCTTCATTGTTACTTCCTGTAACAGTAGCTTTAAAAGCATAGATGCATTAGTTACATGACACGTAGGCCCTACGCAGAAACGGAAGGTGGGAATCATAGGGCGGTCAACACAGCTTGATAATTACTACTGATTATTAATAAATACTTAAACTGTTATCAGCTTCAAGAACTCTATTGTCTTCTTCGTCTAAAACTGGGACATGTTCGGGAATTATTATTAAAGTGAAAATACCAGGGAAATGTTCCATCACACACAATAGGTAGAGAGTCATTTGCCTGTTTAGGGCTAGTACACAGTCATATATACATGCTGTAATAGTAATCGATTCCTCACTGAACAATGACCATACAATTCAAAAAAAGAAACCATTTTAAATTCTACCATCTTTTTACTGGTTTGGAAACAAATTCTCGACCAATAAAATTCGGTAAAGACAAATCAAAATACTGAATTACAGTGGACCTTGCATTTCCACCAAATCGAAAACATTACTATTGCCGCTTACAATATCATATGAACTTAATAAAAGTCCTATAGTCGAATTGTAGGAACTATAGAATCCTGACTGAAATTTACACAGCTGTGAATGGAAGCAATAGTGTCCCCGATACTTTTTAAAAGTTTTTCAATCCCTTTAAAATCGTTAACCTTTTTAAATGATTAATATGTTTCGTAATCTAAAGACCTTAGCGATAGTGACATCATAAACCTCTTAGAAATAAGACCCACTGAAGTCATGCTAAGATTGGTGTAAATCGGTGCAATAGGCAATCCCGATATGCATTGAAAGTTTAGGATACCTCGTACACAATTTAAGATGATTTGTTTCGTAAATCTGACTAAAGCAACGTAACTACAGAATCGTGAAGAAATGATTTACATTCTTCACTTCTTCGCATCATATTTGTAACAGTTCTTTTTAAACGATCAGACTCAATTGTTTTGCTAAGGTTTGATGGACCACATCTTATTTTTCCAGTTTCCACATTGACTGAATTTAAAACGGAAGCATCACGTAATGATCAATCATTTCACAGGAAGAAAAACATGACCAGATTTTAATTGAAAAATCCTATTTCTCTATTTGGAGAATTAGAACTCGACATGTGCTAGTTAGACAAGTAATTAATGTTAATGAAAAAGGTTGAAAAATACTGTAAAAAAATGAAAGACGCGATGGTGACATGGAACTGTTCAATTCCCAGAGTTTTCATCCAATTAAAACTAGTCGCTAAAATATCTATTTTCTTTCTCACCAAATACGCTTGTCGAATTAACAATGGAAGAAGTGTCAATATATTGATAAGGCGTCGGAGAGTAAGAGTTAGCGAAGAGGGAAAGAAAAAGACGTAGATTTAGTGAACAACATCTAGCAATTTAAAATATTGATCTTTGATGGCCATACTAGATTAATAGAAGATGTTCAATCTCATTCTACCCTCTTCAATAAGACGACCCAATCAGTGAAGTAGGGGGAAAGATTAAAGCTGAAATTTAACAATAAGATTTAATGGTTGTTGTAGAAGCTACCAAATATAACATTTATTTAACTTTATTTACCCTATCTCTCTATAATTGTATTCATGTCTGATGGCCATAATTTGACTATTCCTATCGGTTGGTGAATTAACAAGACAATTTTGTCAGCAGACATACGTCACTTCAAATCTTTAATTCATTCTACTCCAATTCTTAATACCGCGGTACTGGTGATGACGAATATTTGCTTAGAAAACCCAGTGGGTATCAACTATCTTCGGGTAGCATGAGTATAAAATGTTGGACCTTTTAATTTTTCATATTATCGATTGTATTTTCCCCATGGAGTGAACTTTAGCCCATGTAAAATAAAAAGCATATTATTATGTCTGCAGTGCTATCAAAATGAAGCAGAAGGGGTCTGTAGGGATTCAAAATACACAAGTAAAAGAAATCTTTTAAAGTTTGGTCGAAATTTGTAATGTGAGCCAATATGCTTCAATATTCCATTGCGCTGCGCACGATCTTGTACTTCTAGTGAATGACTAGTGCATGTGTGATGATAGTTTATAAGTTCGTATACCCAGTTGATAAAATTCAAGCAACTAGACTAGCAGGCATTTCTCTATTAATGGCACCCAAGAATACTTTGTTCTTTGGTAACAAGTTGGTATCATACACTTGGAGTAGTCTGTGTATCCACGGTTGAGTTTTTGAGTTGTCAATCACTATACAGATTGGTTTTCAAGAGCATCAAGTTAAAAAAAAGCAAAATAAACACTCTAGGCCTATACTTTGATCTAGGTCTCCTAGCATGATTCATTTCTCAATAACAACACGCAGATCTTTTCAAGCACAAGGATTCGGGTAACTTATAATCCATCTTTCTTGATTGATATTTCCGTTTTCACGGCCTTAAATAACCTTTCCTCAAATCTTTTGGGATGTAATTACGTCTATATGTTTAATGAGCATGCGCGGTCAATAAGGTGAACCCAGGTGACGGACGTGGCACGTGGAATCTCAAGACGGCCATTTTGTCTGTGAATACTTATTCATAGTCAGGAAATTAAGAGCACTTTAAATGAAGATGATGAGAGATAGATTTTGGCCCTTTCCTCTATCGGGGTTAATTTCGGTGTTTAGGGAATCAATGGCAGGGTTTAACAACTCAATCACTTGATTGCCACCTGCAGACTTGCTTTCAATTCATTGGCTTATTTCAATGACTACTGGCAGATAGTCATATAAAGTACAGGCTGCTGATCGAACGTTATCAAGATATTTTGGTGTTAGGTCCAAATTTATTGACTGACTCACTTCTGTATCAGACTGAAGTTTCTTATTTTTCTAGGCTGATATTGCTTCTTTTACTATGATTTTACACTTTTAAACCACTGCATGTAATAAGCTGTTGGTAAGATATATAAAAGTTGGGTAAGTCTACCCAATAAGAAGAAATAAAATGGCATGGGTAAACTGGGTATCCCGAAATTGCACTTTAATGTTGACCGATATCAGTCACAGTTCTCTGAGAAACCAAAACGTTAAATCACTATACCAATTCGGTAACCATCAGGTCGTGCAGGCGAAACCAAAGTGTTGTGATCTTCTACAATACAAAGATTTATTACCACAGACCACCTTTCATCCGCTCTAAAATCAAAATCCTGAGGATGATTTGATTGGCTACCAAACTATGCTAAAAAATATATAAAGACATTTTCCGATGATGATGTTCACTATACAAAACTGGGAAATGGAAATGGAAGTTACCTCTGATAATATCATCAGAAATAAGTTTTACGTTCTACTCTTCTATGCACCTTATGGGCTATAAAGACGGGTGATAATCATCAGAAGCTAGAATATGATGACTAGGGATGTGAATAATATGGAATATTTCACTCTGAATTGAAATGTCTGTCAAATGTAAATTGATACGAGGTTATTGAGATCAAACCTCACTTAATAATATCGACATATTTAATTGCTCACATATCTGTCTTTCAACTTAATGAATAATATGCTCCATTCTCTGATTACTGAATTCTAGATCGGGAAAACAAATACTGAAAAATAGGTTCAGTTTAAGAAAGATTATGTTAAGATTTCAAATTGAAACAAGATGGGTTTTTCAATAAACCAATTTATGGAAATTTTTTATTTAGTCAATGAAATACAAGCGGAAGTGGATAGACCAACTCAACATTAGACTAAATACAATCTAGAGGGAGTCGCGGTGGCTCAGTGAGTTAAATGCTTGCTCGCCCGACATAGTTCAAGATGAATTTTCGAATTTCAAAACCCGGTTTTCCCTTGTCAGTAATGCAGGTCGATGGGGCTGACATGGAAAAAGCGCCTAGTCGTTCGGATGGAACAATTATCCAAGGTCCCGTGTGCCACAGGCTGTGCAGATCTCCAGATAGTGGGAAATCGCAAAAAGGGAGGCTAATGCCGCTGTCTTGGCAAACATCTCCCTCATTGGATCCTGCATGGTGTTGCCCGTCTTTATTAGCCCAATAGGATCAGAAAAGCAGGACGCAAAACTCCGTTCAGTTTATTTCATATACTAGTATAGGATTTAGAATTCACAACTGGGTTGTTTATCAAGAAAATAAAAACTGAAATAGAAATGTGACAAAATCCAAGCTTCCATAAACTGAAATTGAATGAACTGTTTAATAATTCACAAGTACAATTATTGTTGACGTACGCCACGTTCACGGAAATGCTTTAACTTGCTAAATAAACAAGCCATAAAAAGCTTTTATTTTGTTTTATTATTTGACACACAGATAGTTGACAGAAATTACAATGCTAATTCAATTATATTCTCTTGATTTAGACATGGCGGATTTCTTCCTAACTTACTAACATACGCCAACGTGAAATATAAATTTTATTTACTGTATCCTGGGAAATGGAGAGGTTGTATTAAATACAAAGAGGACAAGATAGGTCAGCCGAGTGCATCTAGGTATCTTGCATCACATGCAAGCGAATCAAACATAATTTTAAAAATCTTCTAAGGGGTAAAGATCTTTCAAACCTGACAAGATTCTTATTGTCAAAAATACAAATGTCATCCATTTATATGTCAAAAACTGTCTAATTTAGTTATACAATTCCTAATTTAAGCTATAAAATTTCTTAATTTTAATTACCCCTAATTTTTCGTCATTGGGTGCTGGACAGTCTGTATTTAGATATATAACTGTTTTGATTACACCGCTTCCTTAAAGTTGATTATCTTGTATACCTTTTCATAGATCACAAAGGATCTTCGCGGTGAAACAAATGCTTTAGCCGAATAAACCTGGCCGTTTTGTACATCAACGAGATTCTGGTAAATCAATCCAAGTTTCAGATATTCCCTGGAGGTGTCCCCCTAAACACCCCATTCCCTAACATAAAAGCGTCAGAAGTGCAATTAACGAGACGCATGCGGCATCTCGAATGATACTAAATGAAAAGGCCCATTTTCACCCCTACAATTTATACGACCCCGTCAGCTTGAAATTGGTAGTTAATAAATGGTCTTCTATCGTTGAATGTTGCAAACGTAAAGTTGTAATGCTTAAATATATATGAAGGGAGGTAACTCATATTGTGGGCTAATATCTGAATTCAAGCAAACAAACAGCCAAAATTTAATTTTTAATTAGTACATGTATATAGCCCAGCAAAGTGTGGAACAAATTTGACATGGAAAGAAAAGAATATTTTTATCAAGATATGGAGAAGTAGTTTGAAAAGTTCGACGAGCTATAATATGTCCAGCCTGTTGTGGGTTTAGAAAATATATTAAGTTATTGGCCTTCCTTATATAGTAGGGTCGTAGAGTCCGATCTGATGAAATGTGGAGTATACATCAAATTCATTTGAGTTGAATAAATATAAAATTGTATTTTGAGGCAGTCATAAACGTTGACTGCACAACGTAACTGCAAAGCACTAAAATAAGTTGGGCGGTATGACACCTGGGCCATTTCGTATTGTCCACAGTGGCAATGTGGCAATTTGTGCACCGGAAGTTCTTCAAAACAATATGGCGGGTAAATAAAATAAAAACATCGTTTTGTTTTGTTTTCATGAGATTGTAACAGTCAGTTATATTTAATAAGTTGGGTTCAGACCTAAATCTAAGTATCAATAGAAACAGATTGTCAATGATACTCTTGCATTTGAAAATATGATTTGTTAATGATCTAGATCCACTTATTTAAACTGTTTACATTCACTTTAAGAATAATAGAATATACAGGTATAATTATGAAGACCTAGCATACATTATTTATAAACTCATGAAAATAATAGGCCTACCCACCTACACTCCCCCTTGATTGGTCTATTCATGTGAAACCTGACAGAGACTAGGTACTTACATTTACAAATATTAATTGTAGTTTAATTGGATTTCTTTTCTACATTAATATTAAAAGGCATAGATTTCGACAATTTGAAATCAGTAGGCCTATTCAGGACATAGCCTATGTAGGCCTCAGTACCTCTGGGCCAAGTTTCACATCAATAGCACAATTGGAACTAGGCCGTGGCAAAACAGCACCAGTGCTTTAAGGGTAGACTTATAGTAGATTTTTGGTTTAAATAAAAAAAAGTAAAGTAAAACATTTCTTAATTTTTCATGTGAAGTTATGTAGATTAAAGTTATACAGGAGATGTGCAAATACCTGAGGTCTCATCTTGGGAGTAATTTTAATTGCATAGTCTTTGACATTTAACCCCTGCAAATTCTTGTACTACGAAGATATTGGGATATGTTTACATTTTTCTTGTCATTTAGAATTTTTGTATTTATAGCTATTAAGAAATATAATAGCAAGTATGAAAAAGTAGTGTTCCTAATAAGCTAAAATCTGCATCCAAGATGGAGGATAATAACAAGATTGATGAATCTGGTGATCTTAAAATACAAACGATAGATAGAGATCAGATAAAAGATCTGATGGAAGAAGAGGAAGAAGCTGATGATGAAGAAGATATAGCTTGTTCACCTGATGCTAGCTATAGTTCAGTTAATGAATCGTGTGAATCAAGTTTTGAATTGGATAAAGTCAGTAAAAAAGCCAAGTCTAATACCAGATCTAGAGTTAAAAGGTTTCTATACTCTATAATGTTATTTTTTATAATATTGTATAACACTGGCTGGTAGAGCTGCAAATATGGAACATGGTCTAGTGGTATATATCAAATGTATTAAAATAATTGCTTAGCATAGTAAAATAAATAAGAAAGACAGAGTCCTTACTACTCTCATTGGTTGGGTCCTGAACCTTGTAATACATTGCTCCATTTTAGGAAATGATTATTTGTAATAATTTGCTATTTAAATTAGAGATGTAGAGGTAAGCAATGGAGATGATGATGAAGATGATGATGATGATAGTGATTCAGATGTTCTTCACATACATTCTGATGAATCAGAGGAAGAAATGGTTTGTGATGATGATAAGGCAGTAGGTGATGGTGATAGTTTAGAAGAAAAACTAACGGAAGATGCCACAAAGAATCACCTGACAGCTAATAATGTTAAAAATATCTTGCGTGTTAGTCATCTCTTAGTGTTGATATTTTTTAGATACCCTTGGACAACTATGCTACCATTCAATGTTAATTATTATAAAAAGTGTATATGCCAGGATTTATATCTATAATTACATATTTTGATACATATGTCAATATTTGTCAGAAAATTAACAATTGTAATTTGAGAAAACTGCAGAACAGAAAAAAAGATGGATCAACAAAGAAACTCATTTCTAATTAAAATGATCATCTTATGCTGCCAACAGACATTACAAAACTTTGCTTGGGATTTTCTTTTCACTATTAAACTATTAAACTGTTGACTTAAAAAAAGTAAGCAACAGTCAAGGTCAACAGTAAAGATAGCTTATGGTTATTTAGTTAGATTTTAATTATGTAATATTCTTACTTTATATTCTAGCATGTCATAACTAATAAAGAAGTGGTAGATATGGTTAAAAATACAATAGCAACTGAAGGTGTAGAGGACACAACAGAGCAAGCGAAAACCCTTGTTGAAGCTACATATGAACCTAAAATGACTAGGTCCAAAATGAAAGAAGTGATGGAAAAGGGAAAGGTAGTCTACTATAGTTCTTGCAATATTTTATTTAGTGTGCTTCTCTATTAACACACCTAATTGTCATTGGTATTTGGTAAGCCAGAGCAATAAGTAATTTTATATAAAATACTACAAAAAATTATGCAATACATTATAATGCCTATTATCAATATATTGAAATATATGGCAAATTGTAGATTTATGATATAGAATGGCACTAGTTGTCCAACCTATACTTGATGATAGGAATATTATTTACAGATCTGAACTGCATATATAACAGTTCATGTTATGTGACTTGAATAACTATGTTATGTGACTTGAACAGTTTATTTTCCTCTAAAGCTAACATGTTTCTGTTATATTCACACTGTCTTCTCCTATGTATTTGTTTGTTTGTCATATTGTAGATTCCTCAAGTATGGCCCCTGTCACCATTGAAGACTGGTAGTAAAAATAAACCAAGTTTTTTAGAGTTAGAATTTACAGATGATGAAGATGATGAATATAATCCAGATAGAGATGTCAGTATATAGTTCATGATATGTTTTAAGTTTTACATGTCCACATTGTGACTTTTGTCATCTTACTATGCTTCAGTCAATCCATAATTGACTTGTGAATGCAAAAGACCCACAGTTTGTGTGTAAAGGATTATATTGTGAATTTAACCTAGTTGTGATGCTGAAGCTTGAATGCTAACAACAAGAAATCTTATGGTTCAAAATTTGTTTGAAATTTTATCGCACAGGTCAGAGGGGTCTTTCTTCATTAGTAGTTGTAGAGTACAATATTACTTTTGTCGAAAAGGGTCTATATTTTAGGGGTCTTATAGATAGTATTTTATTGTACAAATTTAACTAAAAGATGCTTCATGGATATTAAGATATTTCCATACTCTCACTAAATGTAAAGTGATATAAAAAAACTTCATCTATTTTGCAGCCAGTACAAGAGAGTGATGATGAATCTACTAGTTTTCTATCATCACAAGCTAGTGATTTTGGTTCTCCTTGTCCTCTAACACCAACTACACCAGCTAACCACCCTAGACCTTCTACTTCCAAAAAACCGGTAATATATCTTTATTTCTCTTTTACAAAGTGACTCAATTAAAAATGCTATTGCATCAGGGTTTAAGTCTCTTTCCTCACAAATTGTTTAATTTAGGAAGTGACAAAAGATTAGGGTAATTTTGCTATCCTTATACAGTGTCCTTTATTGTACAATCTTTGCCATATTCTGTTTTGATCATCAGAAGTGGAAGAGAAGGAGGTTAAAGAAGATTTCATGTTATGATATGTTTCAGTTATTTGTCAGTCCTGTTGTACCTGTGAAAAAATCAGTAAAAACAGATTTAGCAAAAGCCTTTGATAATGTTGCTGAAACAGATGAAGAGTTTCTTCAAAGAGAGGTAAGTAAATTCTGTTGCTCTGTGTTATTTCAACTGATTAGCTTGTGTTTCAAATGTGGTGATATTCAACAGTTCTTTCCCTTTCTATATTATTATAGTACTATAGTTACTATAAGTAGCCGATTTTATGAACTTTTTCATGATGAAAAAGAGGTTTGAAATAAGATGATTTGCACCAAAGAGCCATAAAGTTTTTGTAGGTAGTTTTGCATGATATAAATTCTGTTACTTAAGCTCTTCATTTCTGTAATTGATTTTCAAATCTTGATCCTCTAACTGATATATTTCTAATATGATTCTGTTAACAGATTAAAAGTGCTTATGATACAGTAGCAAGAAGAACCAGATCTAAATTACCTTTAACATCAACATCTTTAATAGAATTAGAATCTACATTGATTGATGTAGCTCCTGATATTACAGAAGATATGTATGATACTAATCTGGGACAAGATGAGGAATGGCAGGAATTTCTCAGTTCATTATATACTGCTACTAAAATAGATGGTATGTTACCAATTTCTACCGATACTTTTTTTGCACTATGCTGAAGTCAAATTTCTCTCTGGATTTGTGGATTGCTAGATCTTGCTCAAACAAAATTATACCAATCAGAAATTAACATTCCGAAATTTTTGTTTAATATATTGAAGTAGTAGAAATTAAAGATCTCACCAGAACAAGCATTGCATTTTTAGATAATGGTAGTTATTTTTCGACATTTTTTTTCCTTGGTCCGTTTTACATGAATAGTTTGTTTTTGTGACTGGTTGATTAACAATATTCATATTTCTACTACCCTTCTTGTACAAAGGATTATATTTAAATACCCCACATGCTATTGAAATCAACATTTAATTCTTAGAAAGTTAAAATCCTTTGTTCAAATCATCTATTCTTTCATAATTTATATCATTCATTTATTTATATGTCCAAGATAATAGATTTATTTGAATTATCATTGTAGTAGCACCACAGGAATCACAAGAAGCAGGTGATGATGAAACTAATGATCCAGAATATGATTATCTAGGAGAAGCTGAACATGAAGAGAAGGATGAAGAAGATTATAAATATTGTAGACCCTATAAGATACCAAGTATGTATAAGTAGTTTATTAGAATATGTGAAAATCAGTAAAGCATCGAAGTACCTAAAGATAAGAAAGTGCCCATGGAATTAGATGCTGGTACTTGTCTATATATTCTTCATGACTTTCAGATGGTTGGATATCAAAAGCAGCAGTCCCATTATCTGTCAGGCTCAATATAAGCAATGCTGTTGAGTATTCTCACCTTATATTATGGTATCTGTGTAAACAATATGTAGATTATTTATCCAGAAAGGATGTGTGTTAGTAACATGGTAAAAAATTATGTGTAAAAATATTTCCACTTCAACTCCTTGGTTTAGATGGAATGTTGCAATAATATGGTCTTGTTCATATAATTTACGTTTTTTTTATTTAGAAAAAGAAATGTTTGATCTATTAGATCAACTAACAGAGTTTATGGCATCAGATCAAGAAGACGAAGAGGGAAAGAGATATGCCAGGTAACATTTTGGACTGTTTTTTTTTTGTGCTTGTGCTTTCCGCGAAAAATCACAAATTTTTTATTTGCATTTACCCTGCTTTAAATAGGTATGAATACTCAAGGAGTGACAATTGAGGTTTGGAGAAAGATGAAAAGAGAAAAAAATCCTCATCCTCAAGAACCAAAATTTTTCCCAAGTAAAACTTTTTTGTTCTTCATTATAGGGGAGATTCTACAGAATCAGATGAAAATAAAAAGAAGAAAAATAAATCATACAAACCATCAACAGAAGGTTTACAGTTTACTTCCAGTCAGTTCTTAATTTTACAAGATCAGATAAGAAGGGTAGGTACAATGCTACTTTCATTGGTGCCATAAGGCATAAGCACACAGGCAAGTTCCAAAAGGGAGCACAACATGGATGATAATTTTCTCATAAGCGTAGTCAACTGGAGTAAAATATTAAACAGGAAATATTTCATAGGTTGTATTAAATTAATTCTGATGAATTTTATTTTAGCATATTCAATTAACAACTCAGTTTTATTTTCTGTGTTTGGGATGTGAAGATTATAAACATATGACTAAAGTATGTGTCAAACATTTGGTAAGTATTATTCTATCTTTTTATGTGGGTTTAATGTTTTCATTATGTTCATCAGTTATGATGCTTTCCTCCTTAGTGTCAGCTTAGTACATGTTGGACAATTGGGCTTGATTGATACCCTAGCCAAGTATTGTACAGCTCTTAATCAGCCCTGGTGGCAGGGCTGTTCCCAAGTATTGGTTGTACAATGGGACATTATTATACTTGAGCTAACAGGATGCTTGATTTAATAAACTTGAATTTGGTATTTCAGAATGAATTTGATATGTTTAGAAAGGCATCAATGATGGGTGAAAACTCTTGCTATAATGTATGTAATCTAACAGATTCTCTGGAGTTAGTACAACAAGATAGATGTTGGAATATTGATAAAGAGTTAGAAGATATACAATCCATGTCATTTGATGAGACTGTCAGTAACATCTCAGATTCTGATGATGGTTTTAGTAATATAGATAGTACATTTAAAAGACAGCAAGCTAAAAGTGGTAAGTCTGTGACTAGTGGTGCCTTAAGTTTCTTCCTTGCTTATATTCCAAACATTTTTCATATAGCTAGTGTTGTGAATATTATCCATATGGTGTTAACTTTTAGGCATGAGTTCCAAATTTGCAAGGAAGTCATAAACACCATTTTCACAACAGCTATCGAATGCAACATAAGTTTCGTTTCATTGAGTAGTTTTCTTTTTTGAGCGAATATAAAGCATTTTTTTTGTTCATTCCACAAACATATGCACTCAAGTAAGATTCATTTCATTTTCTTTTAAACTAAAGAGTTGTATGTTGATGAACATTTCAGAAGCCATATTAGAGTCTCAGAAGGATATATTCTGGAATAATCATGTGTTTTTTTATCCTGAACTGCTACCTAAACGTAGATTGATGACTCTTAAAGAGGCCAAAGATTCTCGTGTATTTTTTACTCCAGGGGAAGACAAGTAAGTACTGATCATAAATGTGTTTTTGATATCGCTGACATGTTTTGCAATCATGTTAAGTTGGCAGTAGATATAAACTAACACTCAAGAATTATATAATATCTCTAGTTGATATAAGAGTTGTTCGTTCTTGTTCTTTTTCAAAACACTATCCATTTTTAGCCTTTTGCCATGAAATGAGTCGTAATTTTTGATGGAACTTGTGAAATTGATATTCACGATGCAGGTTGGAGTGAATTACAAGGAAAAAGCGTCGAATCGTTTGGAAGGGACAATAAACTGTTAATTTTGTATTGTAGAATGATAGCATTAGCTATGGATCAGTTTGGAACTACACCTAAACATTATAACTTAATACATAAATATTTAATGCCAGCTAAAACTGTTAAACAGATATCATTTAGAATCAAAAATCTTGCTTCAAAAAGATCTCAAGACAATCCTGTCAAGGTGAGTGTAAACATTATTTTACATCTTGTATGGTTGAGAGATTGGTGGTCTTTATTTCATCAAATGTGTTTTATCTTTATGAATCACTTCCTTTAGATGGAGAAAATAATTGAAATACCAAAAAACACAAAAGGCTATCGATCTATTGGGGCACGTACTGGGTGATTGAAATGAGAGACTTTATGATCTTTCTTGATACAGCAGATTTGTAATTAGGCTAATTAATTGAGTTAATTAGGGACTTTTACACAAACTTTTTTTCCCCAATCATTAGATCTCAATTTCGATTTATATAAGTATTAGCGGTCGAATTATTATATACATATATATAAACGAAAACAAACCATCTTTAAGTCCTGACCTTATCTTGTATAGGCTTATGTTTATGTTAACTATTAGTTAACATGAAACTGAAAGCTCATATACTGGATAAGCTCTAGGACATTATCGGCCTTCTTAATTTCAGTTTTTCACATCTCACTTCTAAATTCTATTAAAATTTTAGAAGTTTTTAGAGGTTTAGAAGTTGGAATTACGACATCAATTTGAAGATTTTTTGTGAAGTGGGTAGAACTGTTGCTCTCCAACTATGTCATTATTTTTTGATGCAAATGCTTCATCCAAATTCAAAAATATCTCTCAATTTGATTGAAATATTTATTGTAGTTATATAAGAAAAAGAAGATGTTACCAGAAAATGCCACATTATTTCATATATTCTCTATAGATAGTATGATACCACCAAAACAACAGAATACAGATTTATTACCAAAATGGTGCAAGGTAAAACAATCATATCAGATAACTTGCTTGTAGGTTATATCATGCATGCAATTAAAAAATTTTCTCAACAAGATCTTTGAGAGAATTTTAACAGTGTTAAAGTCCTTGATTTACTGAAAATATATTGGATAAGTGGGCATATATTGCCGGTCCATGCCTTATCAGAAATATGTACCACTTGACACAGGTTAAGACAATACTTTTCATTTTCAGAAATATAAAGATAGTTTAGAAAAAAAAGGGAAAGTTCAAGAAGAATGTAATAAGGTAAGACTGAATTAAAATCAAATGGATGAAACAACAGTGTCACAAGATGAGAATGAATTTTTTTTAAAAGGATAATGTACAAAATTACTGAAAGTTTTAAACATTGAATAAGGTGACATCAGGTGTCCTATACTATGTTAATTAATTGGTTTTATTTACAGGTTGAAAAAGTGGAAGAAATAAAATTAACAAAAAAGAAAAATACAAGGTAAATTATACATTTGCTCTGTAAGAGAGCGTTGTTAGCCATTCTTGCATGAAAGAGAATAATTTTCGCTTATCTGCCCCAAAATCGTGCAATTGATTTGTGAAAGTATGCTTTTTCTCATTTCTGATTTTGATAATTTTTTAAGGTTTCCAAAGTTGGCAATAAGCTTGCACTTTCTCTCCCGCCAAATTACAGTAGGGACAGTACCTTATGATCTATAACCTTTTCGTAAATATCCAGATATTATCATTCTTTTCATCATTATATTGTATGTCACTTCAGGTCCTTCAAAACATCAACAAAGTCAAAGAAAACGCCTAGAAAGTCTCCATATAGGACCCCGGTGCCTGTTTCACCTAAAGAATCAAAGAGTCAAACAATGCCTACAGCTTTGATAACTTCAGCAGGATTGTTTGTTCCAATACGTTATGCTTCTCCTTCAAAACTACCACCAGATCTGCAGAGTGTTATCATTGATGGTTCACCATACCAATTACCAACAACTGGACCTAAAGCAACACCAGAGAAATCAGATTCTCATGCTGCTGGTAGTTCAAATTACTTCAATACACCAACTCCAGACTCTACTAGTCAACCCTCACCGTGTCCTGGTACAGATCACCTTTCCAATACACCTATAGAACTTCCTGATTCTACTAACAGTCAGCCTCCACAAGTATCTGTGGATCAACAGTCTAGTCAATCTATAGTTACATCTGCATCTGTTGAACTGGCAACTGAAAAAACATCACTAGCTACTGGGCCTGTGGCTCCAGACTCTACAGGCTATACTAATATTTTTAGTGGAGATGAGACAAGTGGTATAGAAGAACATGGTATGAGGTCATGTCCAATGGATGAGACTGAAGAACAACAAACCGAAGACGAGTCTTATAATACACTAAATAACCCCAGTTTGAGTAATCAGCAGCAAGACAAGGACAAGGTATGTCTGCAAAGTGAATTGGAAGATTCATCCAAAGATACAGTGAAGCAATCTAAACATGTAGGCTTTATAGATCTTCACAGTCAAGCTTCACCTATAACAGATGAAACAGTTCAAGTGTTGGACGAGGCAAAACATTTTTCAGATGAGGTACCAAGTGTCCAATTTCAGCCATCAAACACTGCAGCGTCAGCAAGAAGTGACAATCCAAAAGACAATGATTTGTCAAGAGAAAGCACAGAGAACAAAGAAGAGGGATGTATACCAGATAAACCTGTATCTAAAACCATCGTGGCTGTATCACAGAACAATCTTTCAGGGATCTTAGTAACCACTCCTGTTCCCAGTCCAGTTAATATGGAGGTCTTTTCAACAGCTTCCAATGATATGGATACCATTTTTCAGAAAGAAACAGTGGACACAGTGACTCCAACAAAAGATGACAAAACAGATGTTCCAGTTGCAGACACATCTGGTTCTTTCTTGTCAACACCATCAAGTCTAGCTTCATCAGTAAATTCCTCCACAAACAGCACTCCTAAAACTGCTGTAGAAATAGTTGCTACTCTTGCTCCATTTTATAATAGCTATTTGGTAGATCCTCTAGTAACACAGCAGAGTCAGTTAGAAACAACACCTAAAAAATATCGTGAACTTGTACCCAAATCTGACTTGCCTCAACCTGCTAATAAACAGTTATTTTTAAGTCCAAAGAAAAGAGTCAGTCCAAAAGTAACAAGGTTGAAAAGAGGAGTGAGAGCTATTTTACCTAAAGGATATGTGCATGATGTCAAAATATCTCCCACCAAACGAGCTGCTAATCAGATCAAACGTAAAGCTGCTAAAATCTACCATAAAGGAATGAGTCCAAATAAATTGTTACTACCAAAACCTCCATCATTTACAGACTCTTTACATTATCCTAATACCAGATATCAAAAACAATTAAATCTAAACAACAGTGCTGTAAAATCTAGTCGTACAACTAAACGTAGACTATCTGAAACTGAGAAAATGGAGGAAAGTGATGAACATCAGAGTGAAGTTGAAGATGCATCTGCTAGTCAAGACGAAAGTCAACCAGAAGATGATTTAGAAGATGTAACAATTGATGATAATTTAGAAGAGCTTATGGCTGCAAGTACTACCATAAGGTAAACATGATCCATGAAATGTACCTTATCACTAAGTATCGGTATGCAGAATGGTACCAAAATAATCAAATGTGGCGCTATGTGGTTGGTAGTTTGAAAACCTTATAATGAGCATCACAGTGTCATCTTGTGTTCCAAATTGGTTGGCATCACATTTTCGACATAATATTTAAATCTTCAGACCCATCTCACATCCCATCAGATATTTAATAATATTCCAGTAAGACTATTCTTGTTTGTTATAGATTTGATCCAAGGAAATCATCTCATCAGATCCATGATAATAGAACTAAAGCTCAGAGAAGACGTGAAATGAATATAGCATTATTAGCTCCAGACATCCTAGAATCTGACCCCAAGGTATATACAATTCTTCATTTATGTTAATCATGCTCCTATGTACTCTTTTGCCCTGTTATTCAATATTCTGAGATGTGGTGGTAGGGTATCTTGAAAAGCAAAAATTTAAAGAGACCTACCCCGGAAGCAAAATCCTTAGAAAATCTATTTCAGTAATCAAACTATTGTTAAATGGTTTAACTAATACCAAATAATTATAGTTTTTGTTTATATTCAGAGAGATGATAGGGATACAGCATTCGCCCAGGCTTATATGCATCAAGTTAAAGAAACATTATCAGAAGATATGGAAACATATGAACAATTTTTATTATTAATGTGTGAATTTGGTAAAGGAACACAATCACCAATAAATGTAAGTATTCACAGAATGGAATTCTCATGTGCAATATAAAAAAATTCATTTATTATTTATCCTCTATTATTAGTTTTTGACATCATTATTGTTATTTATCTGATATCTTTATGATGGCAATTTGTCACGACCTCCATGATGGTTAAAGCCATGCTTGTTATTTACCATTGCCATGATGGTTATTTATCATAGTCATGACGGTTATTTATCATAGCCATGCTTGATATTTACCATTGCCATGACGGTTATTTATCATTGCCATGATTGTTGTTTACATTAATAAACATTATGTAATGATGATAAATAAGTATAGTCAATTGTGATAAAACCATTTCATCATGCTTCATGATTATTTTGCAAAAAAAAGACTTTGTATGATGGCTGCACATTCAGTTATAATATAAACTTGAATAAAGAATTTCTTCAATAGCACTCAGCTTTCAACTGAATTATATACACATAATTAAGTTTAAGTTTTCCTAAAGTACTGTTTCCATTTCCACAAAACAGTTTCCTCCTTTAGAAGCAAATATTTCATGAAGAAATATTCTTTTCTCACTTATTATAAGTCAGTAGTTTCTAAAACAATTGATCCACAATAGATGTCAATGTCTGTATTGAAGGTACTTATATCTGTATTGAGGGTGCTCAAAGAACTGTTTCTTCTGATGTTCTCTAGTCCATAGTTCACAGGTAGCTTAGGTTGTTTATTACATCTCACACATATCATTATAATACGTTTTAATTCCTCTCGAAATTTACTTCCACTTAAACAATATAGTATGAAATTTAGAGAATGATTAGCGTACATTAAGATATCGGTTATGGCAGAGGCTAAACTGTAATTGGCCAGCAAATCATAATTTATGCCGTTATCTTCTTCGTAAACCATATCAAATATGTACGGTCGTATGATTACCAGTATAGTTTTTGGTGAAGAGGTCAATAGAAAACTAATGGAAACTACCAGTAGCATCAGAGTCAGTTTAGTGTTGCTGTAATTTTTATACACAAACCATGATGTTGGTGTACCATTTCTAGAGGTCATTGGTTGTAGAGATGAGCGTCTCTTTACTGCTTTATGATGATCATAGATGATTAAACCATTGAAAATTACTAATATTACAAATGGTAGGAAACAATAGACCGTAGCATCTAACCATGGCCAAACCATCTCTAAAAATTCTTTCTTGTGTTCCTTTATGGCTTGACAGATTCCATCTTCATTGATAGTGACGGTAAATAAATAGTGCATGGTAAATCCTATTAATAAGAAACACAATAACAGCATGACTTTCTGTGTTCGTCTAATGGTTGAATACCTGTGTACCATCAATGGATAGTGAATCACTATATATCTATCAATCGTCATGGCAACCAAAATCCAAGCAGCCATTGAAAAACTCCAATAACACATAAATGAAATAATTTTACATATCTCTGCCGATGTGTTTATCAAGTCATATCCCATGATGTAAGATAACCAGGTTCTGAGACAAGCACAGAATAAAACAGAGGTATCTGCCACAGCCAGTGCTGCCATGTAGTAACATGTTGATGATTTGATCATTGATGTCCTTGTCATGACCAAAACACTTAAAAAGTTTCCAATGGTACCAAGTATAAAGAGTATAGGATTAGTATAAATACCAATATTCTGTGCCATTTGATATTGACTATAAGAAGATAGTTCTGCTAAGATATCAATATATCCAGGTGTGGTACTATTCCAAACTTCTGTAACATTATATCCTGGAGTTGATTTCGAAGTATCATCCCAGTGGTTGTCAGATGTGTCATTTAATTCCTGATATTCTATATTTGGTAATAAAGGTTGGATGCCGTTGAGTCCTGAAATTCTTTTCATACTTGGTAATATCATTGTGAGTCCTCATTTGTTGAAATTAAAGAGAAATTGGTAATCAACACATTACATAGAGTTTCAACTCCATTATGATCATTTTCCACTATGATGTTGCATAAATGTATTGCTGAGAATTTAGCATCTGTTTTGGATTTTGAAGATCATGTCATAATATGATTTAGAATAGATATTTTTAATTTTTAGTACTCTTTTAAAACTTGAAGTGTGAAAGCCAAAGATTTATGACTGGATGATGTAAGTTCTTGATATCTGTGACTAGTGTTATCATCATGTGATTTGACCAAGGACCAATAAACTTTTCTCCTCAAATCTCTGTATTTGACCCAGTTAATTTTCACCCTGATATTTAATGCCATTTTATTTGATAATTTGCATAAAAAATCAACCTTTTTATGACATCACTCAACTTGTACTATAATTTGCAGTAGAGAATAACTAAAGTTTTCAGATCGATGCTTTAACTTCTTTCAGATTTTTTGTATGTCTCATTATTGAATTTACCATGCATTTTTCCAGTCTACCTTAATATTTTGTTACCTTTATGAGATAATGAATCTGTGTAGCAAAATAATCAGAAAGTGTTTGTGACTGTGAGCCTTATAATAGGTCATCTTCAGAATATCCAGCTCTAATACTCTGCTTAGCAGTATTCTTCTAATTTGTTTATGGAATATAATTTAAACATAAGTGAACAATTCAGATACGATTTAATAGCTAAAACTCATAATCTAATCAAACGTCTTTGATACAAGAAAAGTGTCTAATGATGTCAAGGGATGAGACAAAGTTAGTAAGAGCTATCTATTGTCAAGATGATGAGAAGTAGGTTAAGTCTGTAAGGTAGAAATAGGGACTGGAATGATGGTTCAATAGATTATCTCTATTAAACCAATACATGTACTATTACTCATCTCGTGTCACTTTCTGAATTTAAGGTCAAGTAGAAATAAAATGGAGTTTTATGGCTGAATGAAATACAATCTAACAGCTGGTTGATCATATGTTATTTCACACTAAATCAATGAGTTGTCAACCTCCCTTTCTTGTAGGGCTCAGCATGCGATTATAACAAGCATCAAACATAGAAATCATGAGAAAACATAAAGCAAATATATGTTTGATTTGTGGAAATCTGATATTATCAAATCAATATAATAACAATATGATAGTTTTAGATACAGAGCATGGCCATTAACATAACTAACTTTACATTTATGTAAATTTCCATCATTCCAATTTCCTGTGTGTTGGTGGTTCTAGAGAAAGTTATACCAGACTATGATGTCTTTTACTTATAGCATAAGATAGTTCCAGGCTAAATGCTATGTTATGTTATAATACATTCTATGTTATGGTATAAGACATGCTATGTTATGCTATAAGACATGCTATGTTATGATATAATACATGCTATGGTACATGCAACATGATACTATGTTATACAACATGATTCTGTGCAACATGACTTGAACAAAATTATATTTTTATTTTCAGTTATATAAAAGTTTGTGTGACCTATTAAAGAGTTATCCTGAATTAATTGAAGATTTTGCTGGATTTTTACGGCCAGAAGAAGCTGTAGAATGTGATTGTTTTAGTATTAATCAGGAATACCAGCGTGCTAATGAATTTCTTAGAAAATTAGAGGTACATTTTCATATTATTTTACATTTATTGTAACTTTTTAATCAGCTGTCAGCTGTCAGTATTTTTTAAAGGTGAAAGGGACATATTTGCGTGATTGTTATATTCTGTCACAAAACTCTGTAGTCCTGCAGTACTTTTAAGAATTAAAATCTGCTGCATTATAAATATCAAGACTTACAAGCTCATTTCTAAGAAGCATTTAGTTTACCACTGATATTTGAATTGTATTTTATTGAAATGTATGATGGTATTTGATAAATGAGTTAAACATTATTTCTAGATAAATTTTGAGAAACAACCAACACAGTTTCAGAGAATTTTAAGATGTTTTGATAAATGGCAGAAGAATGTGAATAAAACTGGTGATTTATTAAAAACACAGATTAGATCATTATTAAGAAGTTCTCCTATATTGTTACAAGAGTTTGATTTGTTTTTCCCTGATGAAAAAATACCTGATTGGTAAGAAATTTTTATCATCCTTTTCAATGTATAGCCAAATGTATCATCCGTAATTTTCTATATTACATTATGCCCAGTTATAATTAATTTTGCACTTTTAAACTTTGTGTATGGTAAAGTTATATACTGAGGGCTGTTTTGAGGCTTAAGAAACGTTGAAGATGTTGTCCTTATTTGTATATCACAGTCTTACCTTGTGCATTACAATAGAGTAGAAAATTTATATATTTAATTGTAATATGTGATGTATTTTGTTACATAGGCAGCTTTATTACATAGAGTACTTATGATGGGTCAAATCATAGCAGAGCTAGTTCAAACTGCTTAATTAACAATTAGTACTTTACGTTTTTAATCAGATCTTTTAAAACAAATTCAGTTTGATCAAGTGAGTACATCAGAGTAAAAATCATTTCATGTAACATTTATAGTGTTTTTAAAATGAAAATTATGCATACTGCCCCTTAACACAAAAGATCAAAATTTGTTTCAAAGTGCAGTTTTCAGTATTCATGTATTGCATTATATTTTTAGCCATGCAGAAGATTTTGAAGAAGTTAATCTATCTGATAATAGTGATAATGAAGATGATGGGTTTGAAGAAATAGACATACCAGCAGAATATGATACATATCGTACTAAAAGATGTCCTTGTGATTGTCATAAAGATCCTAATGATACTAAATTACAAGCTAGACTAAAACATTGTTATGATTGTTGTTTGAAGGTAGGCCATCTTTGAATTTCTTAAGAACAAAGAACCCCAGTGTTAGACTGAGCAAATGTCACAAAACATATTCACTTTATGTATTGTATATTTGTTGTATTATGCTCAGATATTTTCACACTAGTGCAATAAGTGTTGCTTTGCTAAGCATGATTGATTTTGAGGGTGTTTCTTTCAGAATGTGGATGGTGGGTTATATTTTCAAACTAGTAAAAATAAACTACAGCCAGTCAAAGTTGTCTTCCATAAAGTACCAGCCGAATATTTATCTGATGACTCTCCACCAATAAATGTAGAGTCACCAACATCTCCTACTGACAGACCAGGTGATAAATTATCAATAGAGGATAAAGAAAATGAGATGTCTCCACCATTGTCATCTGTTACACAGAATACAGGAGAATCTCCTCTCAAACACTGTTCATTAAAGAAAGCTAAGAAAATGAAGGTAGGTTTAGGTTTCAGAACTTAATTTTAGAAAAACTTGCCACATTGCACACCAGATTGCATCACCATATTCACCAGTACAAAAAATGTGTTACGATATACCATTTCTTGGCATAAAAATCACTATACAAATGTAATATTTGTAATAATTAATAATTTTCTGCTTTCATTTCATTAGTATAAACATTTCAGCAACAATCAAGGGTATTCTCTATTAGTCTTTATGGTGTCTGGGGACCGTTTTCTGCTATAAATAATTCTGTAATTTCTATTTTAGTTGAAGACAGACAAAAATAAACCAGGAGAAAAGAGATTTTTATCATTAAATGAAATAACATCACCAGTAAAATGTAGTACTAGTGATAGTAATTTAGCTGGTAGTATGGATACAGATACTATTAATGTTACCAATACTATACCGTCAACTACACTAGCTACTATACCTGTACCAACTTTCACTACCGAGGACAGTAATATCAGTTTATCAACCTTACTAGATCCTAATAAAACTGTGAATATAAATCAAGATAAACCGTGGGCAAATATTAACGAAAATTCATCGTCAGATCTCTTGGCTAAAGTTGTTAAAAGAACAATAGGCAATATAGTTACAAAACCATATTCTATTAACGAAAATTCCACTGCAGATCTACTAGCGGCAGCTTTAAAAGAAGCAGAAATTCAAAGAGGTGATGTGTCCATGGATTCTAATTTTTTTCGAATGATGAACAGTCCAACTAAATCACAAACTGCAACAAGTGTTAGTGGTTCCCAACTTTCATTTCGTGGAGCTTTAAACCCTATGTATTCAGATTTACTGACTTCTAATGTTAATACTCAAATACAAACATATAGTCAAACTGTGACCACTGCTAGCTTAGAAACGCAGACCAATGTAAATCCTGTGCCAATCAACTCTTCAGAGTTATCTCCCTTGACTGGAATATCAACTCATACCTTACAATCATCTCCTTGTGCTATGAACACGTCTGTGAGTCATGTGAATTTTCCAACTGTGATGTCTGAGACAATCATTACCAATCAGACCCTAAGTAAAAGTGACAGTGTGCTGGAAGATGTAGATAGTGTTCAGAAAGAGAAGTCTGTATCTGATGATGTTACTTGGAGTAGGTAAGTAACCTGACCATTGTCGAAGTTTCTAAATTTTACTATGCATGTACTTTCAAGCATTTCGACTTTAAGGGTTAGCCTTCTTTATCATACTTCCCGTGACTGGTTAGTTAATAAGGGTTAATAATACCATCTCAAATACATCTCAGGATACAATGGGGTTAAGCCAATATTTGAGAACAAAAATCATATTTTAATACTGTGAAATCTTTATTAATTTGATTATTCTCAATTACTAAATTAATTCTAGCAACATATCACTATATCCACAATAATGAACACTTTTTTACCCAAAATAGGGCAAGCCAAACTGAGGGTGCATATATTTTTTATTGCAGTGACATCGTGCATGTATATTATTACAGTGACATCGTGCATGTATATTATTACAGTGACATGGTGCATGTATATTATTACAGTGACTTCTATACGACTTTTATATTTTGTAGAGAAATGGATCGTATCATATTAGAAACATGTCAGAATGATGGGGCTAAACCAGAAACATACCAGAAAATTTCACAAAAACTAGTCACAAAATCACCTGCAGAGGTAAATATTATTTCATTTCATGTTCCGTATACTTTTCACAATATGAATCTAGATCTCTTGGACAAAGGCTTTGTAATTATTTGAAACATGGGAGTGTGGCCTGCCCAGTTTAGTGCAGGGAATAACACTGAGACTACTTATATCAAAACTATGTTACCAAGTTTACGTATAGCTGAACATTATACATGTAGCTGGACATTTTAAATCAGTCTCTAAGATTCAATTACCATCAAAATTATTCCAATTCAGGCAACTAAAAAAGGCAAACCCAAACACAAATTGTTAGAATAATTTCTTAGCAAGCCCCTGCTTACCAATGTATAGTTCAAATTTATGTTAAACATATACATGTAAACAGGGTAAGTGAAGACACTGAACTGTGGCAATATTTATATCAATGGTTATATTTCAGATAACAGAAAGATTTAAAGTATTAATGGAGTTATTAACAGATTCTCATGAGGATGAAGATTCAGAAGAAGAAATGACAGAATAATAACCAAGATTTCCTCTAGTTTTAGAGGATCCACAAGCATATATATAATGCTTGTCTCTGTGAGATTAATGAAGTATTAATTAAAATTTTGATTGTTATTCAAATATTGGCTAATAGACTCGAACCTTTGGGTACACTAGTCCTATTTAAACAGTTGTGCAGGGTCCATCAAGCAAATAAAAAATGTTTTAAAGAAAGAATTATTGTCTTAATGGGCTATAAAAGTTGTCATTTTGATCTAGCTCATGATAAAAAATGTTATCTAAAGATTTGAAGTACCTTATTAATATGTATATTTTGCAAGTGAATCATATTTTGACTTTTACTATAGTAGTGTATGTTATTGACTTTTGTACACCTTGTTACAGTTATTTCTATATAATATGTCTTTTCTATATAAGACCGAGTCCCTAGAAAAGACAAGTCATCAGTTAATTTTTCAAACATGGATAATTCTTGAATCACATAGGTGTAATAGCGGAAATTTTGACTGGATGCTGTGAACACTGTATCTAATTAGCTTCACTAAATTCCTGTTTCTAAAACTATGGAATGATTGGTAAAACTGATGTAGAGCCTTTGCCATTAATGAGAGCCAGCTTACTTAAAATTCAAAATGTCACATGACACTCTCTTTGGTGTTTGACCAATCATATTACTTGAGCATTAAAATAAGCTAAAGTTGATAAAGTTGTCTAGAATAAAGGTTAGTTTTAAAATGAATTTCAGTACTTACTTCCAGATTACAATTTTTGTCAAACTGTTTGTTTCAGTAAAATTGTATGTATGTCTTTTCCAATTATTTTAAATGGACAATTTACTAGTATGTTCACATGTACATGTGGACGGGACAGCCCCATGAAAAATAAAAATGTAAATTACTTTAAAGAGGTAAGACACTCCTAGTTTGTTTACTTTAACCACCACTTCACCATCAGCTTAAAATATTAGTAATAAATGATCCTGTGCATTATGTCTTTGATTTCTTACTATTAGGTAATAATTTTTTACTCCATTGGGTATGAAAATTTATTCAATCAGAGCTTATTTAGTCTAGTTATTCATAATGTTTCTCTCCAGATTCACGTTTTTCAGCAATTTTGGGGTATGGAATGTTAAATAGACAGTAGGTAGTGTGCACGGTCACGTTCATTGACCTCAATCTCGTCACCAGACCATCTAGTTTACACTAGTCTTGTTAGAGACAATTATTATTTATGTGAATTTTAACAAACTCGGAGTGTCCTACCTTTTACTCTTATTATACATATCAGTCGACCGGCAAAAATCTCAAATGTTGTTTGTAAAAACGACTTTTTCTTCAAGTGAAAACAATTGAAATAAATGTTTATAAAGGAAATGAAACAAAATTTATATTTTTCATGGGGGTTCAATAGGCACCTATTATAGACTATCCTGTCCACATGTACCTGTGGTGCTGTGTTATTAATATCCTGTCCATGTATATTGAAATAACTAAGTTAAATTATATTGTTATAAAGAAATTATTGGTATTGTTGTTTGAATAATGAATGTTGTGAACATTATCACTTATAAAGTGAATGTGACAATTAAAACTAATGTTAATATAATTGGTTTTGCTAATGCTTAAAGGAGATTTTTTCCGAAGATTCCCATTTGCTGCATTGGCCCTGTGAGCCATTCTAAAGGTCATTCTGGAGATATTGTACTGATAAGCTCAATAGACAAGCACATGTAGTCAGAAATGGATGTAGTATTATGTGAGAAGTATCTTTAAAGTAGAAAATTAACTACTGGTAAAGAGAATCATTAAAATTATTGTTTTTAAAGTTGGTGTGATAAACATTGCCGAAGCACGGTATTGTCAGATGGGATCCAGATGAGTAGCCTATAAAAACACAGAAATCATAGAAAATATTCTTTGAATGATGTAGACCCAAGGTTAAGACATCACATCTTTGTCAAATTTTTAATCACCAAATCCCAGAATCTAGTTGCCATCCAATGCTTTCCAATTAATATTCATGTGAGGCTCAAGTCAGTACTATCCAGTCTTGGAATATACACCAAGGATCTTAATATGTAGCATCTAATACTTTATATATCATCGGGCATCTTAAAAGTCGAGCAAACGTTCGAGCTATAAACCATGTCATGTGTAGGGCTTGGTGGAATAGAAATTGTCAATTAACACGATGTTTAGATAATCAATACTGACCCTTTCAAAGCTTTTTGTAAGCTTTAAGGATCATAATGTTGAAAAACACTTTATAAGCACTTTCCTTTTTGTGCCATTTTTTGCCTTAAGTTGTCTTCCCTTGAAAATAGTATGTACCCTATTTATCAAAAATTATGCGACTAAAACGTAATCAAGTTCCGTATGTTTTTGAACTATTATTAAGTCCGGGGTCGTGGACTATTCGTATAGCACAGAGGACAACATCAGATATTCCCATAATTAATTTCATAATTCTATTATATTTTTAAGCGTCACGAAAAGTGGGCCTACATTGGTATCTATAAACAGTACAAAATAATACCATTTCATCTCAGACTTCACAATAAGTGATCTTTTTACAAAGTATTTCCGCGCGCCACTTGGGCTTTGGCAATGCGCCACAAGTCTTTCGAAGGCAATTGAAAGATAATTTTCTGAAGTACCACTTAGGTAAAAGATAGTAAGCAAGAAGCACCACTTATCAGTTCATTTTGTTTTTTATATTCTCTCAAGACATACGCCCTAGCGCCACTTTGGCTGTGACAATGCGCCACAAGTGGCCCGTGCGCCGCCTGTTGAGAAAGCATGGTCTTGGGTATTCTAAAGGTTGCAACTTGATGAGCCCCAACCCCAAAACTGAGGTTTTACTAAAATGGGTTTTTAATTAGCACTTTCCAAACGAAATCAGTACGATTTGATCAAGTAGAAAAACAAATTAGATTACTAAATAACCTAATTATATCTAAACGTTTCTTATAGTACAACTTTTGTATTTGCTCTTTTAAACAAAACATTTTACCACAAAGCTATTGGTTTTCTTTTTTTTTTCTTTTTGACACAAACAAGTTCAAAGCCTTTTTACAACGTCTTTTTAATTTGAATGGTTACGTTATAACTCACCACTAGATGGCTCTCCTTTAAAAGGTCAATGTCATTTAGCTCCGTGTTGATTTGTTGGTCTGTGACGTTATTCGTTCTCTCTGGTCTACATAACTTGTACAAAATTAAAAGGCAGCCGAGTGATGTTTACATTAAGTGAAATGGATTAGTTGAAATTATAGAATTAGGCTGTTATCATCTAAATCTATAAGGATAAAGTAAGTATTTAAACTGACGAAACACACCCGCACCCGTTAACTTTGTGTCCCGCTGCGCTGTCAAAAATCCTGTATCTGAAAACGCATCTTTGATAATGTTGCCACCAATGACCAACCCTAATAATAGAAAATTCGGTTTCAGTGATAATACCACACTTTAAGCTTTAGCAAAGGCCTATGGCTAGATCAAGGATTTGTCCATTCTGATTTATTATACACTGATAGTGATGAATAAGCTTAAAAGATAAAACTTTTTTTTTTATTATTATGATTATGTAGGCTTACAGTAAAATACAGTAACAGTAGATCTAATTAGCCTAATTGTAGCATCTAATAAATTTGAAACTAGCTTAATTCAAATTTCAAGACAAAGTATGAATCACGGGCAACTGATAATGTACTTTGTTGTAAGTATTGATCAGCCTGAAAACTAAAAATGAGAGTTCCGATTGTTCTTGTTTTAAATGTGTTAGCCTATTTATCAAACATTTTACACACACTATGAACAATAATGGGTTGAAGGAAAATGATATAGATCTATGAGATCTGTGCTTCTATTTAAGTTAAATATTTTTTAATTGTCTTACTCTGAACTTTCTTAATGTACCATATCATATACTGGTATGCTAAATCAGGTCCTGTTTTATTTAGAAATTTATTTCAACTAGGCCTACAGTTAGAAATAAAAATTATTTAATTTCTCCTTCTTATGTATAGTAGTAAAAGTCCTTATAACTTTCAAATTGTTAAAAATCAGAAATTCCAAGACAACATTTATTTTAGTTTATACAGCTTCCAGTACAGGGAATTTGTATATCAAATTATTTTGTTTCATAATTTGAAATATATTGAATTATATAGCTAAAAATAAAAGTGGAATTGTGCACCAAATTACACAACGGTGTATATTTTGAAATACTGTATTATAATAAGGTTAAGCTTATGGTGAAATTTTATTTAAGATCACCATTTATAGAGTGGAAATTTTTAATCATCCAAACTGTAAAACTTTAATGATCATATATGTTTATAATTTTTTTTGGTAAATTTTGTAAGGTTAATTACTTGCATAAGATGATATCAGATGGACATGCTTAATCAAAACTATTGTAAATTAAAGGTTATTTTATATTACAATTGTTATTGTAGTTACTGAAACTGGTTATTAAAGAAGATAAATTCAATCCTGACTTTTGGCTGGTGTGAACATCCCTATGCATTGTATGAGTAATCATAATGGTCTGCAAGTCATGTATCAATTAATATGGATAGTATTCTTACTAATTGTGACCAGTCAAGCCAACTATATCAATCAGTTTGCTGTACATGTTAAAGGAGGTAGAGCTGGATTAAATAGAGTGTTAAGATCAACTGGCTTGATAAATAAGGGACAGGTATGTAGGTTTACTATATTGTTTTTAAAGATAATGATCCTCAAAATACTTCAATTCTGAGCTCATTTCCCATTTTAGAAGGAAAATCAGACATTTGGTTCGTCTACATATTAATAATATTCACAACATGATTATTCTCCAGATGATCACATACTACATTTTGTCAATTTTAATATGAATAATGATTTGTAAAATTTGACTGTCATAATTTGTGTCACTACATTTTGATTGAAGTGTAGATTACCAGTAAACACTAAATTGCCATAAACCTTATAAAGACAGTCTGGCATAAACCAAAGGATACTGAATTCAAATAAATATAATTTTTGTTCAATTTTTCATATACCATTTTTCAAATCATTTTCTTTTATTGACATATCTTGTAGACTATTTTGAATTGAAGGATTGATTCATGGCTTTTTCAGACATTTTACTCGACTCGGTTTATTTATCAATTATTAAATACAGTTTGGTAGTGTGATGTCACATATAATTTGCCTCAAATATTATATTTTGTCCCTTTGATAAATGTACAAAAAAATCCTGCACACTAAGTAATAAATTTGTTTGGTGTGTACTAGCAATTGATAGAGCATTTAATTCTTTATTGCAATAAGATAATGCAATAATGCTGTACTGAGGTAAAAGACAGTTAAGGATTTTTATTATTTTACGACAGAATTTTGGCAGATTAAGGCACATTCTGTGTTTTAAATAGATTTAGGGCTGCCTTTATACTAAACCTGAAACTGGCGTCAGCCTGTGTTATGTAACGGATGTGAAAACGGTACAAAGAACAATATTTGTAGAATTGTTAAGGGATTAGATGGTAATGCTTATTGATTTTCACCTGAAATATTCAGAAAAAAAAATCTGAAATTTAAGTCACTAGCTAATAGACCTTTGACTATAAAATATAACTTGAATGGTATCAGTTGATTAATTAAATGATGTAGGTTTCTAATTAATATGCTGATGTAAATTGATCTGCGGCTGAACTGTAAAATAATTTTTATTTATGCGTTATATAATTTAATACAAGTAATTCCCAGTATAACCTTTTATTTGATTAACCATCTCTCTTTTTATTATAGATTGGCAGTTTAGAAGATCATTATTTCCTTGAAATCCCCAATAGACAACGTCGTTCTGCTACACACAGTCAAGAACATCATGCCTTATTATCCAGTCATCAAGACGTAAGTTTCTTAACATTATGTTTACATTATTATGTTCTACAAATTGAGTTGAACTTTAAACAACAATGGTTCTATCTAAATCCTGTTTCCCAAAAGTCAATTTTGAGTTTTCCATTATTATCATTCAAGGTAGTAATCAGCGGTTTATGAACTTATGATTTTCCAAATATTTGCTGATATATCTCTTCATTTAGTGACTATGAAATCTATTCTTAAAAATATACCTTGTAAAACAGCCTACACTGTCACTCATGCTTTCTGAATCAGAAAATCATTGAATATGAAAGTGCAACAGAAAAATCCAATTAAGTTGTTTGGAAGTTATCTTGTTTACTAATCAAGCACAATGTTCTCTAATTTCCAGGTTCACTGGTTTGAACAACAAGTTCATAAACCTCGGTATAAACGTGATTTAATCCAACCTAATCCTAGTGTTGATAATTTTAATGATCCCTTGTATGGTGCTCAGTGGTATTTGGTAAGTTACTTTGTTCTCAAAGTTACACTTTTATAAATATTCATTTTTGATAGGATTATAATAGCTTGAACATTGATTGTAAAAATACCCTTAAAGTCGGTTCACAGGCTCACAGGCTCACAGGTCCACCCTTAGGTATATTGAATTGATGGTCTAGTGGAGGTTAAAAAGATTTGAAAATTGTGCTTGGAACTATTTTGTAATTGCTATAAGGGATTCAAGGTCAATGTATATTTTCAGACTTTACAGTTTTGATGCCATAGAAAAATGACAATTTTGTCATTATACATTAGGTGCTGTTACACATTAGCTTATTTGGTTGTAGAAAAAATATATAAATCAATGTCATTTGAATATTGTTTCATCAACTAAATGTTCAATTTCTATGTAATTGAAGATTAATTCTATAAGATGATTTAGATATATTGTCCTTAAAAACATTTATTTAGGTTGGTCCAATAGATAAAAATAATGTGCCAGTCATTTTTCTCAGCTATGGGGCTGGTTTTATTTTGTGTGAAAAATTTTAATTATTCATGTGATATTTCTGTCTGCAACTGTCCACAGGATTCCTTACGTTGTTTTTTTTTTACTGAAATTTATCTGCCAGGAATTTAGCTGTTTTTCTGTTGTCTATAACATAAGAAGAGTTAAACATTAAACACCCACAGATATCTGAATATCAATTTTTATCACGTTTTGTCCTGAAAATTTAATCTTAGATATTTAATATACTGCTCTCTTACAGATTAGTCTTGTATCAAACAACTTAAAATACCCCTGAGAGGAAGCATGTTAGGGTGGTAATAATTAAAATTTCATAAACTATGATCGTGGTCAAATGTTGCTAAAGAAATAATATGAGTTGCTTCCAAAGTGTTAGAAAGCCAGTTACACCATAGAATTAGGTGGCAAAAACTATGTCAAAACCCACAGAAAAACTACTGAATAGGGTCGCTTCAGAAATATTTTTCCAGGGTTTATATAAGACCATGTCAAAACCCAATTTGGAATATTATGGTGTCTTGTTTCAGAAGAAAAGTAATGGTTAACATAAGACCATGTCAAAACCCAATTGACAATTTGACCCATTGATACTATGGTTGGCACAGGCTTTAATCATCAACGGAGCCAGCAAAATATAACAAATAACTAATAAAAATATGTTAGCCATGTGAACTCTATAAAATTGAAAATAAAAAAGAATATAATTAGGATGGCTTCCATTTATTGATTGATATTCTTAGATCTATTTTTTATTCCTTGAAGGAACAAGAAATTGATAGGTCAATATTGACTATAATTTTTCTGTGATATGATAACACTGATAATGGCAACATTAAGATAAGATAAATATCAGAACTTGAAGACACCCAAAAAACAACTAAATATGATTCACACTGGTACAAATTGACTGTTGTGATATTAGATTTACAATTGGAATATTGAAAATTTTGAATTATTTAGAACTCACAGGATTTGATGGTTATCAGTACTGAGTTTATGGTTGGCCATGTCAAGATTGAAATCCTTTGCCTGCTCACAAGTCTGTTTACAGTAACTAATACAGTGAATAATGTCAAATGAACTGAACTGGTCAACTATCTCAACACTATTGTTATATAAGGACTGAATTTGAAGTTATACAATACACTGTGCTATATAAAACAAAGAAATAACTGTCATAACCAGGATCTTATTTACCAGCTGGTTCTTGATCAAACCTCTTATCATTCATCTTTCCCAGATTATCTGTATCCATTTACAGCTGAGTTGCCTGGAATAATGAGAAAAAGATCATTTATTCAAGGTTACTGAGCTTTCCAAATGATCAAAATTAGAACTCACGACCACCATTTACATGTATTTGACATAACTACGCAAATGGCATTGTGTAGAGTTTCCATAATGCTATAGAACATCTCCTTATTATTGTCAAGTGTTGCAAAATCCTTTCTGGAGTTGTTGGTTTTCATCAATATAATACTGACAGTGCATGATATTGAGTTGTTATATGAGTATATTGTGAAATAGAGTATGAAATATAAATGGTGTCAAGACATTTATTTTATTCATATAAATGATAGATGTTTGACAGGTATTGCTTGTATGTCATTGTGTTAGTGCACAATATAGCACAAAAAACACATAATTACCTGAATACAGTTATGACAAATGGTTTATTTTGAAACATTCAACTTTTATTTGTCAAATTATTTCTCTGAAAATGACTTTTTATGGAGAAAGGTTGATAAAAGGTGAATTTTGTCACCTCCCAATGATGTATAGAAATAGACAATGTTTACTATGGTAAAACTGAACAAGACAAACAATACAGTGTATTTTAATTATATAACCTCAGTACAACAGTTGGTGGTTGTACAATCTAAATACATTTACATGATACAAGCATTGTCATAATATATATTAATGATGGGCATTACAGAGGGTCTTTGATATCAATTCTTGGTGTTAAGGTGATATGAGAATAAATTCCAATGGTGTGCTAGTAATGCTTATGGCATCAGAGTAAGTTTCAAAATCAAGATATTGGATAGTTCTGTATCTTAATGATCACAAATCTGTATTTTATTGTTGACTCTGTAAATATTTCTCAAACTTGCTTGTTAATTGAATAGCACAACTACAAGTTTAAAATGGAAACTTAATGCCATTACAGGTTCTAGTTTTTCAGTTTACTGATGTTTTGATACAAAATACTTAATTTTTGTGACATTATGGCATTTCATGAGCATTTATTAGAAGAATTTATCATATTGATATTGATTGTGAAATGATGGGACAAAAAATAGCCAAAGATTGGCTGAAAACATGTAAGAATTTATCTTGATTTGATGTGTGTAGGAGTACCTTGATGATGGCCCACCTACAACACCACTCATTTCTCTTATCTATCTTCTATCAAAATAATACTTCCTTATGAAACGAACTACTGTTCAATCGTAGCATTCAATTATCTGATATATAAACTATGTGTTATATACATGGTTAAAGATATCAAAATAGACTCCAGTGGTGCTTGAGACAGCTTGCAGATAAATTAAGACCTATAATGAGAGTAATAGACAGAAATATTTCAATGCAATCTTGGGAAATATTCTATATAAATATGTTGAAAAATGTGAGCTTGAAGAATTTTGATTGACAGATTCTGCATTTAACAGTACTGATTAGATTAAACCTTAGCAATGGGTACAAATAATTGTCTATAATTAATATATTTGGTTGAAATAAAGAGTTAAGAGATAACTATTGTTGGTGGATATATAGGCAAATTTGTTCAATTTTTCTTTTAATTTCACAATACCATACAACTTTCCATTTAACTTATAATGTGTAAGGAAAAAATCTATTTAAAGTTGCAGCAAAATATATGATGAATTAAGTGAAACCCCATGTGTTAATTTCCTTTAAGGCTAAAAAAATAAAAGTGAAACACACAGTACATACAATATATGTTTTTTTAGATTTTCCTTCCTTGCTTGATTTTTGCTTGAAAATGACTCAGTGACAGATTCTCATTGACATTAGAACATATTTTGTGTATTTTTAGTTATTTGGAATATTATCACAACCCAAATTAATCCCCAAAAATGGTGAGACTGTCACTGAAACATGTATTTTCATTAGTAAAGTAATTTGCATAGAAATAAAAGTGAATAGAAAAATTTCATCCTAAAAACAGTGGACAGAAAATTTGATATGTTTCATTTTACATTGCATAAAGTCCTATTTAACTATTTGAGTAATAGAATGGTTTATATACTTATTAGCTGTAGACTACCCAGTTACTATTCAATTATAAAATATATGTTGCTATTTATTTCCCTCTAGATTCTAGTCTTTTGTTTTCTGAAACTGCCTGAATAATATATTAATATATTAATGGGTTTATTCCTGGCTTTGACAGTTATCAGAGAGTATAGATAAAATAATTTGATTAGCAGCTAGGTTTATGTATATTATTAAACTGAAATATTATATTGCCTTTTTAGAATTAATCAAATATGGTTATATATTCCCCACAAGTCTATGAAAGATATTGATTTTTGTTAGAGAAATATTATATTTTAACACTTTAAAAGTAAAGACCATTACTGATATAAGAAGACATTACATAGTTGGTTTACAGAAAATATTGGATATTGTTTAAGACTTTAATTAGGAAAGATTAGAGGACTTTTTTGTCAACTGGAAATTCCAGACTATGTATTTTGTCTTTTATTTAAGTGAAACAGTAGTTGAAACTAAAACTGATTTAAAAATATAGACTTTGTTTATGATTTATGAGTATAGATTTTGTAAATCTATAATATTTATAACAAGTTTTTGAGAACAGATGTTCTATTTATTGTTATCGGAATTTATTGATCTATCCATTTTCATGCTTAAGATTACATGAAAGATCTGATTATATAACTGGGTGTGTTTAAACAACAAGGCAATCCATAGTAAATTCTATTATATATATGGATGAAAGAGCAGAAAGCGTTAGTTGTGTCAATACAAATTTAATATCCATTTTATTAAAACCTTGACCTGTCAGTTTTATAAATACATAATTCACTGACATATTCCCTGTAGACAAGATTAACAAACTAATACTCCCTCAATTCTCATTGATTTTGACTAAATCACATATTACATATTAAACGGCCATTCTGTTTTTTTCATAAGTCAAAAAAATATTTTGGCTCATATTTATAAAAACTGTATATATACCAAAATCAAGAGAAATGTGTCCCTCGGCTTATCAGAAAGTTTTAACTAAACAATCCTGCTGTTCTTTTTTTAAGGTAGTTTAAGAGGTGTTAAAAAAAATTACTGTATGGATTTAAGTAAAGATAACATTTAATTGAACAGAAATATGTCTTTAAGTAGCCCAAACAAACCTTGTTGAAACTGCCTACTCACCAATTAGTATATTCCGCTTAGATTTAACAAATTTAGTTGGATACATAGATGTAAAGAGAAATACTTCCAATTATAATCTACATTGTTAATAATGAAAGTTTTGCATAGTGCCACTTTAAAAGGTTTAGAAAAATTATGATAATAATTTTTATAACGATGGTTTAAAAAAAACTATGATAATAATTTATATAACAATGGTTCCAAAAAACTATGATAATAACAATGGTTTCAAAAAAACTATGATAATAATTTTTATAACAATGGTTTCAAAAAAACTATGATCATATTTTATATAACGATGGTATAAAAAAAACTATGATAATAATTTATATAACAATGATTTTCAAAAAAACTATGATAATAATTTATAACAATGGTTTCAAAAAACTATGATATAATTTATAACAATGGTTTCAAAAAACTATGATTTTTAAAAACAATGGTTTCAAAAAAACTATGATAATAATTTATATAACAATGGTTTCAAAAAAACTATGATAATAATTTATATAACAATGGTTTAAAAAAACTATGATTATAATTTATATAACAATGGTTTCAAAAAAACTATGATAATAATTTATATAACAATGGTTTCAAAAAAACTATGATAATAATTTATATAACAATGGTTTCAAAAAAACTATGATTATAATTTATATAACAATGGTTTCAAAAAAACTATGATAATAATTTATATAACAATCATTTCAAATTAACTATTTATATAACAATGGTTTCAAATATGAAAATAATTTATAACAATGGTTTCAAAATGCAAAATATTATGTTATATGATATTGAAACATTGATAAAAAGGCATCAAGTTACCATACTTTTTTGGGCTTTTGACATATTGTGAATTGAACTAATTTTATTTTATGATATTTATTATTCATATATTCTGTTATGATGTCATAATTATTTCAACTTAATTGTTTCTATACGGGTAATCTCCTTGACTGTGATATTGAAATGTTTGTTTTTTTTCGTTTTTTTTTTACAATTAAAATTTGATGTTGATGTTTAGAGTATCAAATAACTCATTGAATGTATGTGTGAGTGAACTGTTATAGCCATAGTTTCTACACTTAATGATCCCTTTGATTTATTATATATATATGCCCATTTATTTTAACTCATGAATGACATATTTCATAAATAAATCCTTCCCACAAATATTGTTGAAATGTGAAAATTCAGGTTAAATAATACAATTTTATGATTTTATTAAACTGTATATATAGGTTTGGTATCTTGATATTTTTGTACAAAGTCTTGGCTGTTATATATGCATCTTCTACTGTCCAATACCTTGACATCATCAAGCACTGTTTTTGTATCTCAGAAGTTTGTTGATGCAGTGTTGTGATTAGATATATATATACCATTACTTCAGCCAATCAAACACCTCAATTACACTTGTAGCCAAATTATCTATAAGCTTATATGTCAGAGGCTCTGATTGGCTTTATCATTACTATCATATCCAATCAAACCTTTGCCTTTTAAACTACTGTGATACAGAAAAAGTAGGCCTACATATGGGCAATATATTAGACGCAGGTTGTAATAGTGTGGTATTTTGAACATGAACTATTTGAAAGTTTGTTTCCTCTCCTTTCTATTTAAAAATTTTAGAGGAGATAAGTGAATAAGAAATTTAGATCCTATTTATTGTGAACAGGATACAAGATAGACCCAATATTTGAACAGGACATACTGCTGTATTTACTTCTAAGAAAGTACATGGTATTGTTTTAAAACATGTCCTCAAGGTATCCTAGCTGGTGTCCTGCAATTTCCATTAAAATATTATGAAATAGTCAATGTGTCTTAAGCCACCTTTTTTAAAATTAAAATTTCTTGTTGGGGGGGGGGGGGGGTGTCATTTTTCATAATATTTTATTATTTACTTTGATATACAGATTTTATATATGTGATTTTCTATTTCTCCTGGTAAAAATTTTGTCAACTAAATATAGGAATCTATGAATTTAATTCCAGTGAATATATTTCTGCAAAATTTATTGACCATGAAATTGAATGGTTTTATTGTATTATTATTGTTAAATCAGGGTTTAAAGTAGACTGAAAAATTTGATTTAACATAAAATAAAGTAACAGCTCATCAATTTGAATTTTACATCAAATGCTTTTCATAAGAAATCGAGGATTGGCCAAAAGTTGCTTTCTAGATTTTGCCATAAATTCCCTGAAAAGTGTACAATTTTAATTTAGCCATAGATTGTGATATACTTGATAATTTTGGCTTATCTTAAGAAATATTGAAGAACAAAAGGAGACATTTTGATTCGTAATTCCCGATGTTATGCGGCTCAAATCTAATCATGGTACATAAGCTTAATGTTTCTAAAATGTTACTTTACATAAAGTAGATTAACTGGTTTCATTAAGTTTCTTGTGGAACACGAATTTCTTCCCTACAATAACAAATTAAATACTGGTACATTAAGAAGGTAGACAGTTTCAATTGAACCCTTAGGCAAACTTTAGAATTAATTTTCAGTGTAAAAGGTTAGAAGTCAATATCTTTATAAGCCTACATAGAGAAACACATACAAGCAATGACCTGTTGACCCATCAAATGAAATTGATTTTATTGAAATTTCATGCTTAAATTATCTATTTAAAGAAATTTAAAAGAAAGTTTCTGACTGAATAGAAATATAGGAACTAACATCATCATATTTTGAATGGTTTTTTTATCAATGTGATTCTGGATAATCTAAACTTCAGTGGACTTTTGAAGTAACCAGTACTTGTATATTTTTAAGTTCCTTGATGTTGTTCTAGACTTGTCCAAAAATAAAATAGTTTCAGCATAAAATGGAATGCTGATATAACCATATTTTAAACAGTTGATAACGATATTAAATATTTTATCCACTTATTTATACCAATATCTAGTTTACATTATATTTCATATGTAACATAACAATTGCGTGAAATCACTTATCGCAAAATTTTCATCTTTCACATATTGGGGTTTTTGAATAGTGACGTCATCAAACACATTAGTTTTTGTAAAACTCGTGAATGGTGGAATTGGAATGGTGTAAATTGTCAAATTCAAAGCATTAGAAAACCCTTATGTATTGAATTTAATATCCATATTCAAAAGAAAACAAAAACAACTATATTTTACAAGGATCCTTTCTACCAGATGGTCCTTGGCCAAACCTCTTGCCATTGATCTTTCCCAGATTATCCAAACCCGTTTACAGCTGGGTGGACTGGAATTATAAGTGAAAATGACTTATTCAAGGTCATCAAACTCACAACTATCTAATAATACTTTTTTTATCCAAAATTGCATTTATTCAATCAAATCTGTTATAAATATATTTTGGTTAATTTTTCATTGAAATATAGACCTACATAACATATTACTTATTACTGTATGAAGTTTTGGACAATAGGTATACTGTTATTTTATCTCTTACAGCATGGAGGTGGTAGAGGAGGGTTTGATATGAATGTTTTAACAGCTTGGCAGAAAGGATATTCAGGAAGGAATGTGGTTATAACTATATTAGATGATGGTATTGAACGTATTCATCCTGATTTACAACAGAACTATGTAAGATCATTTATTTTATAACTCTTATTTAGTAACTTTACTGATTAATAAATTGTGTTTTACGATTTTTTTTTATCTGAATGAAAACATTAACATGACAGCTGTGATTTTAATGACTTAACATTGAAACAAATGAGAATGTAATCACAATTGAACATGTACAATTTTTTTTCTATTTGCAATTTTTCGATCAAATTTCAAGGATCTAAATTTAAGCTTATTATGAAATTCATCCCTCAAATTTCCTAACTCTGATGATTAGTTGAATGCAAAATCATTCTTGGTATTTTTAAATAAACAGTCATAGAAAAAATAAGAAAAAATTGAAATTAACCAATTAAATGAAGACATAAGCTTAGGTTACAATGACCAGCCTATTATAAAAAGGATCATCAGAAACTCCAATTTTGGATGAAATTATATGATTTGAGATTAAATTAATACTGAGAAAGTGGGAAAATCCAGGTCACTCTGACTTTTATAAGGTTGTTTTGGACATAGATATAGATATATATAGATATTTATACAGCAGTTGAAAATTGAACACTGTGATAAATGAATATCTATAAATTCTACTGTTATATATTCAATAACATACAATATGATATTATAACACAATTAAACATAATCAAAGTGTTATTAACATTTATAAAATTGTCATTGGCAGGACAAAGTCTAATCAGTTTTAAGTATATTTGTAAGATTACATTTCTAGAAATTTCCAAACAAATTTTAGCTCATGGCTCAAGTTATTTGATATTTAGGGTTTTACAAAAGTCAACTAAATGAAATAATCGTGACTGAAAGATACATGAATCAATAATTCAAGATGGTTCAACACACCAAGATCTGATTGAGACCCTGATTATCTGAGGGTGAACTAGAAGATTTTGAAATAAATATATGTTTTATCCATAACATGTTCATAAGACTTTAAGCTTTTAATCAAACACATAATGTGGATATAACACCAAGTATATTATTCAACACAATCTTCCTCCTTTTAATATAAAATTAGTTTTTTTGTGATATAGTTTCCTACCAATATAAGGGGCTATGACAACATATTTTGTAATATTTTGTAACATATTTTATTCTATACAAGTGGTCTTTACAGTTTAAATAATTGTATGAAATAGGAACTATTTTAGAACAATTATTAAACAAGTTAATTACACTTTTCAAGTTTGTAATGGAGAAATTTCTGTGGCACTAACTTATAAATTTTATATGGTTATCAATCAAATATTTGATAACTTAAGGTGATTAATGTATAAAAAAATGTCCACTTTCATATCCTTTTGTATAATAGTGCAGGTTTAAACACATATATCATTTAACTTGATAGCAGGTTTCAAATAACCGCATAATTTATGTGACCACAGTTATGTACAAAGGCACAGTCTCTTGTCAAAAGAAACCTGTTAATGTTGTTGGACCAATAATACGTAATTCTTAAAACAATCATATTTAATTCTTAGAAACAATCTACTTCATTCAACTTAATTCTTAGAAATAATCATATTTAATTCTTAGAAACAATCATACTTCATTCAACTTTATTCTTAGAAATAATCATACTTAATTCTTAGAAACAATCATATTTAATTCTTAGAAACAATCATACTTAATTCAACTTAATTCTTAGAAATAATCATACTTAAATCATAACTTAATTTCTTAGAAACAATCATACTTAATTCAACTTAATTCTTAGAAACAATCATACTTAATTCAACTTAATTCTTAGAAATAATCATACTTAATTCTTAGAAACAGGAATTTTTTAGCTAAGCTCATCCAGTGTTCACAGCTCACCATTGAAACTTGAGCTATATAAATAGTTTTATTTCACGTATGATATGCTTATTAAGATAAATCCCAGACATTAATTTTCTAAATATTCACATAGCCTAACTATTTATACCGATATAAAAAATGGCTTTTATTCTGTGCTACAAGTAAAACAAGAAATTGCATTAGGGACTGAATATTGCACTCAAAAAATAATAATTTTTGAGTGGTAAGTCAATTCATTATAATATGACATGCCACAATGCACTTTAAACATGAGTTATCAATATTAAATTTATCAGCCAAATGTATGAAAAATCCAAAGAAGTATAAGCTAAATATGGCAACAGTAAGCTCATTTATTGTAAGCCTATCGACAATAAATTACTCTTAACTTGTATTATACTGCCTGTTCTGATCTAAATTTATATATCATTGAAACTTTGAAAACCTAATGTGATTGATTACTTTGATAATACATATCATGATATTACTGTGGCTCAGATGCGACATAATTATTTTTTTTTTTATCTTAAATTAAAATTCTGGGGTGGGTGATAAATCTGGTAGTTCTTATTTAAAAACTTTATTTTTCACCAAGGTGAAAAGTGGGTGATAAATCTGGTAGTTTTCACTTGAAAACTTTATTTTCCATCATGGTGAAAATAGGTGCAAATTGGGTAAAAAGTCTGGTAGTTTTTATTTAAAAACTTTATCTTCCACCAAGGTGAAAAACATTTTCATCTTGGTAAAAAACAGTTTTCATGATGGTGAAAAACATTAAGTATTATATGTGAGCCACTTTGTAATATGGTAGCGGCTGTATTTATATGATGGACGTATGTAATATTTAGAATCTAGCCCTTACATGAACATGAGATGAAACAAAGGGCTAGCCCTTACATGAACATAAGATAAAACAAAGGGCTAGCCCTTACATGAACATAAGATAAAACAAAGGGCTAGCCCTTACATGAACATAAGATAAAACAAAGGGCTAGCCCTTACATGAACATGAGATGAAACAAAGGGCTAACACTTCAGACGCATTATCACTTTATCTTAAGAATAAAAATAATCTACAGCTCTTTACAAGTCTGAATTTGTAAATGATTTTGTTAACCTTTTCAATAATTCATGATTTTAAAGATCAGCAATTAAGTTCCTTTTTTTTTCAATCAGATAATTTGACAACCCATCCTTAAATTGTTTTCAAGATTGTTTCGACATTTAACTACTGTTTAATTACAAGTGTGACGTAAACTACACAGTCAGACATTGACAGGTGACGTAAATAATATACTAGACTAATTGAACGGTGAACTGTCACTACAATGTATTTGTCAGCTAGAGCCAATGATTTATAACAAATGTCAGGTTTTATGTCATTTACAGAGGTTCTATTCTTAATTATTTTTATTGTCAACAATATAGGTGATTGATCTGGTATAATTTTTTGTTTTATTTTTCGTGTTGTTGATTTTCTAAATTGCAATTTTCAAAAAAAAAAGGTATAAGCTTAAATATCTAGTTTTATGATCTATGCATTCTAATTTCAAAAAGGGAAAATGTGAGAAAATCTTCATGTAATTAAAAAAGATCACATTCAAATCAACTTGGTTATATTGTATATTTAAATGTTTTTTCTGTTAATAAACTACACAGCAGTGGAGGTTTTCTTTAATAACTCCCCATGAAAAAAAATCCAAAATAATTTGATAATTGTTGATTTGTTTAATCCTTATATATTAGTGGTGACAAAATATGTTAATGTATAAACCCTTAAATTGTGTAAATTTTTCTTGATCCATATTAAGATTAACCTGTTTCGATTATTAATTTGATAAATTGATTGACCCTTTAAGTAACCTTGGTTTTTGTGAAGCAGTCATTACATCTCTAATTGACATAGCATTTCAGTGTTGAGTGAGAGGTATTGGTGTGAAATAAACTGACAATCAGAGGCACTGAACATCAAACTTCTTCTTAACTTGAGGAAGATTCAAACAGATTTAACCTAACAGATGACACTTATATTCAGTATGGCATCTTAGCATTGGAAATGATAATTGTACTATAAAGTTTTCTAGTGACATCTGCACCAATTATTATTTTTATATCTCACTATTGCAACTCAGACTAAATATGATAAGAAATTTTCTATCAGGTTCTTATATTATATTATAATAAAACAACGTAAACAAAGCATATTAATATTGTCACTAGGCCTTGAGCTGTGAATTATGGCTGTAAATCTATTGTTTACTTGTACAGAACATGACAGTTTTGATAGAGAAAAGTGGAGAGCTAACACATTTTATAGAGGTTTTGAATCATTGATGGATTAGCAATTTAAATTATGCATGTTCTATTTTATTAACAGCTTCCATGTATTTTTGTTATGTTATATTACATAAACATGACATTGTAACTTTAATGAGTTATATTAAACCGTTTTATTTTAAGTCACATAAAACTAAATGTAAACCAGTTAGATAAACCATGAATTTATGCACCTTAAATACACCTCCCTTAGATTTGAATTAATATCATACAGTATACAAGGTACTTTTCAAAAGTGTGTAACAAGGAAGAAAATTTAAAAAAAATAATCTCAACAATTCTCAAAAGAAAATTGTTTTGCAAAAGTCTATAATAGAAATATCTATGTATATATTATGTGGGTTTGTTGTATATATATTCATATGAAGGGTATATCCAATGTAAAGAAAATTGAAAACAAGTATGAAAATGCAGTCCTGGTAAAATTGCTCTTATTTCTCCAAACAGCCCTCATTCATCATTTTGAACTTAAAGATACACAATTTTGTGCATGATATGATATTTTTATATATTTTGATTTCAGGATCCATATGCAAGTTATGATGTCAATGCCCATGATAATGACCCTATGCCAAGATATGACCCTACAGATGAAAACAGGTAACTATAAACTTATGGCAGTAGCATTTATAACAGTATAAGTTCTTAAAAAAAAACTTCTTAACAATCCCTTCCATAAACAGTATATATTGATTTTACAAAATCCTTATAGAGATGAAACGGATGTAAATGGTCAATAATGTGTGATGAAAGAATGTTCAAAATATCTTTTATATATAAGTTGATTATCACTTATAAGTAAACCATTTATCTATATTAGTTCATATATAATGTTGGAAAAAAAATGAAGTTCAAAATATCTTTTTTATATAAGTTGATTGTCACTTTTTATTAGTTATACATTTTTCTATATTAGTTCATATTGACATAAAAAAAGATAACATCTAAAGAGATTACACCAGGGTAAAACAAACAATGAGTAATTTAAAACGTGTAAAAATATGGTGTACAACATGTTGATAATACTATTTCCATGTTAATGTTTATCCAGCTAAAACTATATCAGGTGCCTGAAGAAATAGATAACATTAAGAGACAGGGTTATATCCCTCAGCTAAAAACAATGAAGTGTATAAAGATTGTATTGATTTTGATACTAATCTTATAATATAAAAACACACCATGTCTTATCAACTCTCACCATGCTTTTTACCACTCATGTTTGAAAGCTCAGTAATGCTGGGTTGTTGTCTTTTGATGATTTCATTGTAAAAATATCAGTTATTTAGCTGCATGACGTAAATGAGAGATTCTTTTGAAGTGTTCAGCAAACATTGTCAATATGACTAAGGTCAACTGAACTAATTAGCAATAACATGAAAAACATCTTTCTTTCTTTACTGAATACCAATTATACATCTGATGACTTAGCTAAGATATCACGGCCTTTACTTGTATATTGTCTCAAATGTGATGTGTGTGTTTCCATTTTCGTCACCACAGATATATTTCACTGAGCCACGTTTCATGTAGATGTATTTTGCTGTTTAATAGTTTCAGTTTATTTAAAGAGAGAAGTTTGCTATCTATTTGACCAATTGTACCTTAGGCTCAGACACAGGAATTTTTAGCCATTCTAATCAGTAACACTTGACTGTCAAATATTTGGCTTCAAATGCACAAGTATTGACAATAATTTGTGTCTGAATTTCAAAATGGTGAATAATTTCATCAGAGAATGAGAAAGTAAAATTCCCAGTTTGAGGTTTTTTTTGAAGAAATTCTACAATTAGTGTACATTTCTTGTTGGAGACAATTTCTATGTATTCACAACCCAGTCAACACTCCAAAATGACAAATTTGTCCCTTTATATTTGCTTTGCCAATGGAACTCATTTTCAGTTAACTGTTGAACATTTCAAGAAAATTTAATATCTGATAAACATGTTGTCTTTTGTTTAAATGATAGTCATATTTTCATCATGAAACATGATAGAAGAATTGGAATTGAGATCTTTTTAATGATTAAAGAAATACATGATTATCATATCCCATTTCAAAATAAGAAATAGATAAGCCTTGGCATTATACCATTCTGTTTTTTTAATAATGTTTTTTTTTTCTGTTTATTTTACAATAGACATGGTACAAGATGTGCTGGAGAAGTATCAGCTGTAGCTAATAATTCAGTTTGTGGTGTTGGTATAGCTTTTAACTCTAAAATAGGAGGTAAATATTTACATAAGTACTCATTAGGCAGTTCAGGACAATTAGTGTCAAACAATATGTTTTTTACCACGAACAGAACAAACGAATGGCTCCTCCCCAAATCATCCCCCCCCCCCACCTTAAATAAAAAGAATTGAAAAAATGAAAAGCCCTACTCCCATTGTCATTTTAACTTACTTGCTTTACATATATTGTATTTTGTGTAGGTATAACAATAGTATTGTGTAGTATATATGAATAGTTTCTATCTTGTCCTTTATTATCATTATTGACTGATAATAATATTGATTCCAGCACTATATGAGTTAAAATACGCCTAATGACATCCTTATTACCAAAGTTAATACATATATATTTACAGTAATAGTTCAAGCAAATAATTACATTTCCTACACGAGTTGTTATTACTAGTACTAAAATATAGCATTATTTCTTGTACTGACTAATACTGAGTGAGTGCTATACTCGAAACATACTCACCAAACGAAACATGTAACCAAAGCGTTTAAGAAATAGTTAACATGGATCTGAAATTAGACTTTCTGCAGTAAAAACTTTGATTCATTAAAATTTATCAATGATTAATCAAAGTTGTACCTATTATTCCGAATATATCAGCCTGTTGGATCAAAGGTTCCTGTCATCTTACTTTTGATAATCAAGCTAATACACAACTTTACGAACCCGAAGTACTGCAGGTTTCTTACCTACACCTGATGTCAGTTAATATAATTTGGTTGTCAACGTTCTATCCCTTTTATAGAGTCCACATAGTTAACACTATTCATTTGATATAATTTATAACATTACAGGAGTACGTATGTTAGATGGGGAAGTATATGATGCTGTAGAAGCTGCCTCACTAAGTTTTAATAGTACCCACATTGATATCTACAGTGCTAGCTGGGGTCCTGATGATGATGGTCGTGTAGTAGATGGACCTGGTCCACTAGCTAAAAAGGCTTTCATAAATGGAATTGCTAAGGTAAGGCATGGTTAGAAATGATGATACTAGGTAAAATTAGGTGAACACTAGATTCAAAATAGTCAAGCTTTAACAGTCTGATACCTTGACATCTTTTGAAAATACATTGTTAGAAATTATTAAAGAAATGGTATCGATGATCGCAGATCAGGAACTGACAAGCGTTCTGATTAGCTGTATTCCTGAGAGATACAAATCAATCAAATCACTGCATTTTCATTATAAATTTTACAACCTTCAGTGATACCAAAAAAGGTACCTTTTCATGGCAAAGTATCAGATAAAATTTATAATATCTGGACATTGTGGAAGACTTACCTGAATAACTTTATTTCAACATTGCTGGAGTTTTCCAAAATTTTCATGTGCCAGTTATTAGGAAACTAATGATTTTTGTGGTTTATGAGATTAAGAAGATTTTTTGCCTTTCATAATTGTGAAATGTGCTGAAGATATGTATGCTTGATCAAGGAACATGCAAGGTAGAGGAATATTGAATTAACATAACATATTTATTGTAGGGTCGACAAGGAAAGGGGTCTATCTATGTATGGGCCAGTGGTAATGGAGGTAATGCTCAAGATTCCTGTAATTGTGATGGATATACTAATAGTGTATATACATTATCAATCAGTAGTACATCAGAACATGGTTCTAAACCTTGGTATTTAGAGGAATGTTCTTCAACTCTAGCTTCAACTTATAGTAGTGGTTCTTATAGTGAAAAACAAATAGTAAGTATTACTTTATCTATTTGCAGCTGTAAAATGGTGTTCAAAATTTAAGAATAAACAAGCTGTGAAATTGAATAGATTCTAGGAAGTTTTTAACTTATGACTTCAGGACCCTGGATTGTAGGAAGTTAACTGAAGTCTATGATATGGATATTAGAGAGATGTAGGACTAAATGATGTAATGAATTGAAAATTATTCCTTTTATTTATGAATAACATAGAAATAATCTTGATCATGCATATTTGAATGACATTATTGATATATGACAAGTAATGTATAAACAGTACATCCTCAAATAAGTTGAAAACTGTTGAGTCAGCAAATGAGACTTCCACATAACTTCTTATAACTTTAGTATAAGTTGTTATAAAGTTTTTTTTTTAAGACTTGAGTTTTTGTTTATTCTGGCCTTGTTAGTAGAAATCAATACCAGTATATTTAGTTGGTATTTTCTATACTAACATGTGACAAGTTTGAATGTTTTATACTAACATGTGACAGGTTTGACAGGGCTTGGTTTTTTTCAACATTTCTCTTTCTGAACTTCATTATATAAATAGAGGATCTTAAACTCATGCTTACGACATGTATGAAATGATTTGATAGATTAAATATTACCCGAGTCTTGACATGAGTTTAAGATCATTTTATCACACAACTATCAATACACGCTTATTTTGTTTACTTTCCACGTCCCAAAGAAAGAATGGCTTGACACCAGCCTCTTTGTGCCTTCTTAAAATATCATTGCGCGTAAGAAATAAGATCTAGATGATAAACAATAATTTTATATTTCACATGGATAAAACGTTCATGGCCTACCAAATCATTTTGGCACAATTTTGGTGATAATCTCATGCCCTTACCTTCAATTTTAACCGAGTCGCCCACACGAAACGACGCCATAGTTGTTATGGGAAAATGGCGCATGAATACATTATTTACATTTTACCTAATTTGCATATTATGAACCTGTGCTACTGTGTCATATCGTTTTTCCAAACTCGCGTCCTGAAGTATTTTGTTATAATATTTATTCCTCAATGCAATTTAAACCAACCTGTTGCATTAAGAATAGAAATCTTTTTCATGATTTGTTTTAGAAATATCCTGTCTGATGGAAATTTGATTGTTCTAGGTCATACGAACTATTTTACATGTTCTTTTAAGTTCAGATTAGTAGTTATGAAATCACAAAATTTAAACATTGTCTGCCCAGGTTAGGATTATGGTTTTTTGAATCTAATAGAACTGAAGGAATATAAACATCTAAGTACCAGTTGTCAGGTTTAATTTCCACTTTACATGTGGTCTTTGGCGAATGGTTCTACAGATAGGAAATTCAGCACAAATAGCAAATATTTAGACTTTCACTTAGATTCTTATGAACACAATAGTTTTCAATTTCAGAGTTTTATCATTATTACAAATAAATGAACTCAGTTACCAGTGTTTGATGTTCTCCTTGTCATTTGACACTATTTTGATAACTGGCTTAGTGCTGATTGAATAATATTTATATTCAGTAATAGAGACAGACAATAATATATATAATTAAACATGTATGAATTTTACACTCAATATACAGGAAATAATGTATTGAGATTGTTGTATTTAATTATACTGTCCATTATGGACTAACTGTGTTATTTGTTTTATAACTTAATCTACGGTATTCTATTACATAACCTGTTGTTTGAAAACTCTTAAAATGTTGATTCAAGTCTAATGAAATGGAAATTTCATCTTTTGTATTTAAATTGGCTACTGACATTAAGAATACCATGCAGTGCCAGTGATGTAAATGTTGTTAAAATGGCGTCACTTAAACTGGTTGAAAGAGGTATTAGAAATACGAAATAACTACAAATTCTTAATATTGCCTACAAACAAATTTCCTGTCCAGTGCCCATGCTTTTGTTGCTGATCCAAAGTAACATCCTGTACTTCTGAATCTTAAACCTATTAATCACTGAAGAGACATTATCAATAGGAATAATGTTATTAGAAGGAATAAAATAGATGTTTCCTGAAAGATTCTATGAAATAATAAGTATGATAAATGATGATCTGCATTGATATTGGCATCCAAATAAATGGTATATTTCTTTAAGCCCATCAATAATATTCTCTTATTAAAGCTAATATATGAGGAATTGTCTATTTGGTTATGGTGTAGTTGATTGGTATAAGTTTTAAAGAGGCAGAATTCAAACTTTTTCATTCTCAAAAACATTGGAATATGTACCTGTCTGAAAGTATTTATTAATTATACTATTTAAATCCATGTAAGCTTACCTACTTAATAAAACTGAATTTGTTTTAACAGGGGTAACTAAACTTGGAACAAGTATAATTTGTAAATTCAGCAGATATTTATTTGAGATAAACTATTTCTTGGGCTTCTTAAAGATTTGTTATTTTTTTTGAAACCTTTAGAATACAGAAGACATGTCTCTTTATCTAGTAGATTTTTACTTTGCACGAATCTTCACACTAGTTTTCTTACACCAATGAAAACAATAACAAACTTTAAATGTTTAAATAAGCCTTTAAAATAGTTATGGCATTTAAAAATTAACATCAGGATTTTTTAATTAAGGATTAGTTCAAACTTTGAATTCTGTAAGTCCAGGTTCACACTATTCTAGATAGTTTCCATAATTTTATATATGATTTTGACCTACAAAAAAAAACCAGAATGCTCACTTTAAGAATGAGTACCAGCATTAATATTGGCTCTATATAATCGATATTTTATTTAAATCTATTAATCCTTCTTCATTAGCCCATAAGGTGCAGAAGAGTAGGATGTAAAACTCCATTCATTTCATTTTTAAATCTATTAATACTATTCTCAGTAGGCTAGTATATGAGGAAGAAAGACTAAAAGATTAGGTTATGGTAACATTTGATATGTTGTACCAGTATTTAAGATGATGTAACTTTGATAATATTGACTTGTTTAATTTCCTCATTCCTCATCATATGATGATTTAAGATAAATGTTTTTGTTTAAGAGGAGTGGTAATGTATTTTATACTTGTAAGATACATGCCTACATATTTTTTTTTCTCTTTGTTATATCTAGTTTTGAAAAAGAAATAAAAGGGCTTGGATTTCCCTGTCAAATCAAAAACTATTAATAAAATTTTGTTAGGCAATAAATTACCCGACCAACTGTATTATTGAAGAAATATATAGAATGTATATGAAGAGGTAGAAATGAAACATGAGAAACGAATTATAATGACCCTGAAATAATAGCCATCTGTTATAAAAAACACACAATGGTCAAGTTGAATAAATATACACTGTTGTTATTTAATACACATAATATTAAATATTGACTTATTGTCTCCACGTCTTCCTAAACTATTATTATAGATCAATATTAAACTGAGTAATCTGTGTACAATATACTGCTACTTGATTTGATTGTACTTCTTTTTGTCCAGCCGAAGTCATTTTTGTGGCAAATTTTAGTATGTACATAGGGTTGTGTTTGCTCTGAAACAGATATCTAAGTAGCTTTAAAGTTAAAAGAGAATTTATTAAAGTATGCTATGCTATGCATCACTTAAACTGAATTCATTTCATTAAGCAAATTAGGCCTCTTAAGGACTTGATATTTTCAGTTGAATCCTTGAGAATATATAGAGACATATTTCTCTTTAGTTAAGCGTTTATTTTGCTGACAAAGTAAACATCTACCAAAAAACATAATGAAACTAAAAAGATACCATAAACCTTTTGATTAGTTTTGGCACTAAACAATTCAAACTGCAGGATTGTTGAAGGAATATTTTCTTCAGGTTTCAGAGTGTAGTTTGAATGAATTTGAACCTTGGAAAAAATGATAATGACCCTTTAATATCTGTATATCTGTTTGAAAACACTTCAGTTGCTACTGTTATTATGTCATGATGTTATTATTTCCTGTACACTTTAACAATAACATCTCATCTCAAACAACTTCTGGTTGTCAGTTCCTTAATGAAATATTTGTATGTCATATTCATGGGGAAATGAGAAGATTTTTAATCAATCTGAATTTCCATGTTTGCACGATAGAAGCTACAGTTTTTATCCAATCTTGATGAAAATTTTTATGCGTGAATAAGTTGATGAGATCTCAGTCAAGTTCGAAATTGGTAACAATCGAGAAAATTGTTTTGAGTCAGTTGCCCTTGACTCACTAAAAACATGTTAATATTGACTTGTAGGCACAATAGAAGCTACAATTTTTATCTAATCATGATCAAAATTACTATTCGTGTATATATTGGTGAGAACTCAGTCAAGTTTGAAATTGGTAGCAATCAGATAAACAATTAACTTGTTGGCACGATAGAAGCTACAGTTTTGATCCAATCTTGATGAAAATTACTATGCGTGTATATATTGACGATATCTCAGTCAAGTTCGAAATTGGTTATTGAATACAATTTGTTTATCCTATCTTGATGAAACTTGATATGCATGTATATATATACAGTAGGCTAAGCGTAAGTTACCTAGGGCGAGCTATTTTTGAAATACCAGCAGTTTTATAAATCTGTGTAGAAAAATTTCACTGAGTAATTTACCGCTATTGAGAAATAGTCATTGTGACCACCATGTTCTTTGCACTCAAATTTCCAATTGTTTCTAGGAATTTAGAGCATTTCTTCCAATTGATATTTTATTTTGGGCCTTGACCCCTCCCCCTGGAACAGGCGCTGAAAGATCTAAGTTTAACATTTCTAATTGTAGCAAAGCTAAGACTAGGATAATGTTCTTGTTCCAAAATAACAGTGGTTCGTTATCTTTTTTTTAAGGTTACAGTTGATTTACATGGAAGATGTACACAAACACATACTGGTACATCAGCCTCAGCACCTCTAGCTGCTGGTGTTGTTGCTTTGCTGTTAGAGGCTAAGTAAGTTTTATTTTCCTTTAGTTAATGATATTATTAATTCAGTTTGCAGTACAATCTGAAACTTTTACAGCTGAATCAACTTATATTGAATATTGATAAACAAAGATGACTGTTGTAAGGTTACCAAACTTTCATTTACTTTTGAATTTGAACCCATGACTTCATTGCTTGATAAAGATAAAAGAGCCTTTGTCTAAACATCACAAGTTATTTTTTAATCAAATTGCTTTCCATATTATCATGTCCAGATATATATTCTCCAAATACTGTATATGTTAAAATGTTAGGGAAAGTAACTCTTGCAGACTACTACAGACCACAAAGAAGTTATGTTAGAAGTCTTTGCAAGATAAATTGAAATTATTAATCATGATTGTCTTAAATTTTTAGTCCATCTCTAACATGGCGTGATGTACAGTATATAACATTAATGACAGCTAATCCTCATCCTATGGTGGATGGTAATTGGATTATTAATGGTATGGGTAGAAAAGGTAATATTATAAATTCCTGCTCTTTCAAAATCTGAAATATGGAAACAACATTTAAACTGTAATTTCACTTCATATGATATGCATCCCAAAACTTACCAAGCTTGTTCAGCTTTACTGAGACAAGTTTATTTATAACATATTTAGACAATATAAAAATAATCTCTCGAGTCAAATTGTTTATTAGAAAGAAAATAACAAATGAAAGCAACTGAGAGCTAGTCTAGATTTCATCATATAAACCTTGTTTTTATCTGATGAAAATTTATTCAATGACCAGCAATTTATAGAAAGATGAGAAAAGTTCAAATAATATAACAGAATACTGATTCAAGGGAGATAACTATAGTTATTGCAATATCTAATAAACTTTAATATCTTTATAGTTAGTTTACGATATGGGTATGGTTTAATGGATGCATCTGCTATGGTAGATTTAGCTGAAGTGTGGACAAATGTACCTGAACAACATATTTGTGAAGTTTTTGCCAGTGTAAACAACATGTAAGTTAATCAAGTTTTCTTATCCCATTGTATTCTTCCATTATTCTGTTTGGTTATTAAAAATGGGTGCAACCAAATAAATTGAGATTAAAGGGGCATTTTTCTAAAATAGTCTTACATTCTTGTATATACTTGATCAAATTGAATTGTTCTTTAATAAAGAATTGTTTATATTCTAATTGCTCACTATTATTGAAATCTTCAGAAATTTGAATTTTTGTTTCAGTCAACTAGATGGTAGTAAATATGTAGGATATATAGAAACTAAAGCTTGTGCTGGTTTATCTAACAGTGTCAATCATTTAGAGCATGTACAAGTCAAAATATCTCTACATCATAAAAAACGAGGAGATGTTATCATCCATATCAAATCACCAATGGGAACCAAGTCTTTATTGTTGCCAAAGAGACCAAATGATAGACAGGAAGGAGAGTTTAAAAGCTGGCCGTTTTTATCAGTTCACTTTTGGGGCGAAAACCCAACAGGAATTTGGACTTTAGAAATTGATGATGCTAAAACATTCAATCCCCATGGCTCAACTGGAGGTATTTACAATCGTTTTAACCCACGTATTAAATCTTCTTCTAGCAGTTATCTTTCTAATTATCTTGGTATGTTATAGCTTGCTTTTATTTTAATTTATGATTTTACTTAGTTAATTAGTTTGCAATTTATTGTGCATGTATTTATTTGATTTTATTTTACTTCCACTGCACTTTTTTGTATTTTTTTTCTGACGTTTTTTATTTCAAGTTAACACTATTCTGTTTTTTTCTCTTTGCATCTATGTATTTTACAGCCCTATTTTATTCTAAATTTTCTGATAATATTCAATATCAAATATGATAAAACACTGTCATTTTGCCAAGGCAGTCTGTTTTGTCATGCTTTAAAATCTGTCCTGTTCTGCTTGTTTATTTATGCATATCTTTTATATAGCCTCAAAACTCATTCCAACTACCTCATCTCTAGTAAACTGTCAGGATTCCTGACTCTGGACAAACGATTATGGGAAGCTATTTCATAAGATATGACTGGGCTCATGGTGCCAATAGACATTTCAGATTTAAAAATTCTCTTTTGGAAATAAGTTTTAAAACTTGGAGATAATTTTGCATCACAAAATCTGCTGTTAACTGCATGAAGTTATTAGAAAGAGCATTTATTTTTCATCGTAGATTCTGAATACAAACTTTCCAATTAATGGGATAAAAGTAACTAAGCTTACACAAATTGTCTGTAGGCAAAATACTTTTTTAAGCATTAAATATTATGATTATTAAGTTTGCAGGAAATTTCTCTATTGGAAAGTAAAAAGTCGCTGTAATGACATGTCCATATGGGCGTATTTTCAATGATAAATCAATATTTTTGATGATTGTTCTGGTATGATTATAATCAACATTTAAATTACCAGAAACAATTGTAATAGTGAATGGTACCTTGTTGCATATTCTTAAAAGATCTTGGTGCTTGAATTTCCTAGGCTCTTTACCTTCAACATAATATTTAGGATGTCCAAGCTCTAAGATCGTTTGAGGATATGTGTCCAGGTTAATCCAAATATATGTAAGCCTAACTTTGTACTTAATGTTGCTGTGGTTTCATCTCAAATAGTTCATGCATTTCTTTGATTCTTCAAGTTTTTTATTTTTTTTGTGGATATTAATAGGTGTGTTGAAATCCTGGTCCATAATATTTCATGGTACTGAAAATCAACCTATTCATTTGAAAAATGCAAGTACTGGTGAACCTGTTGTTCCTACTGTTGCTTCAACTACTAAACAAGCACCTTACACTGGACCACCAACATCACCCACGCCGGTTAGTTTAGATGTAAAAATGTTTTGTGGCTTAACATCCTTCTCATTCATTTCATGATGAAAATAAACTATAGCCTATACATTTATGTTTATGAAAGTTAATGTGTTAAAATTCATGTTGCATGCTTATTATACAAGCTATGAATGGTTTCTAAAAACTTAACAGAGTGTTTCAGCTTTGTTATTGGTCATGGAAATCCATTGTCAATGTTATTTTATAACCCAATCAGACTATCATTTATATCATTTTCTAGAAGTTTCCATCCATAATAATTGTTATTTTGTCTATGCCTGTGCTTCTAATATGCCATTGAAGGATTATCATTTATATTATTACAGATCATCTGTCATTCAGAATGTAAAGGAAATTGTACAGGTCCTAAACCAACAGAGTGTATTGATTGTCACAATGTGAGAATAGGCTCTACTGGGTAAGATTATATATATTTTACTCCTCTATGTTACAGATACTTACATTTACATGTAATTTGACAGATTGAATACAGGAGAACTGAACAGGAATATTATACATAATTTTAATACAAATAATTCTAATATATTGAAGGGGCAGGTTGACCTGACCATTCATTTGACCAATTACCTTAGTCTCAGAAACAAGAATTATTTACCTAAGCTAATCAGTAATAGTGTTGACAGCTCACCATGGAAATTGATCCTTCAAATCCATGTATGTCTGGAATTATTCTCTTTTGAAAGTTTAGATGATTCATTTCTTCCTGAGAATCATGCTACATGTATATATACAAATATAAAGTGAAATTTTTAGTTTGAAGACTATTTTATATATTCAAGACCTAAATCAACCCCAAAATTGGCAGACATGTCCCTTAAAATCTTCAAAACCGACAACCCCTCCTAAACTTTATAAACAAAGAATGGCTTTATAACTAACATATATATTATTAAATATTATGGGATAGATTTTCAAAGGGTAATGATAAAGAACTTCATACTATTATTTAATGTTATGGATAAATAACAGGGAGCAATTATGTATGACTTTAAACCTGGGGAGAAGTTGTATATTGTTAAAACAAAACAAGTGTCAATCATTGACAAAGGATATAAAAGGAAATAACTCTTGTGATACTATAAACAAGATAAACTTATAAAGATATATTATAATAGACTCTTGGAGTCTATCGTGATAATTACAAGAGGGAAATCACGATTTAGAAATAATCATTATCATGTATATGGGGATAATTATTAGTAAACGACAATAGGAAATTGTGTGCTGATAGTCAACTGAAGAAAAAAATGCTTAACTAATATATAGGTAAGTCTATTGTTACTTTCTTCTGTTGCTAGAAATGAAGCCTTTAACAACAAAAATTGTATTTTGTTTACCCTCTCTTGTTTCTGCCTGTATTCACTATTTCAATTTATTTGTGTTATTGTAGAACTAGTGAAGAACACAAGAAAATATTATATTTATTGAAAAAGGTTATTACTATTGTGCAAGGAAAAGACGTGGAAAACAAGACTATTGTTGAAGGTACATTGATCATCAATATTGCAACAGGAGATCATTTGAAAGTGGCATCACTTGAGTATTGGTAAAAGCATCACCAGAATAGCCAGATATTTGTATATCACCTTCAAGCTAACAATGGCATCCAGGGTTCAGTCCTGGTTTGGGTCAAAATACTAAATAGTACCTTTGTTTTTTCAACCAAGATAGATAGACATTGACTATTAAGATTTTGTTTTATGATCACATTTTTTTTCGGATTTTAGAAACTAAAATGAATACAACAAATCAGTACAGAATTGAGGATGTATTTATGAATTATCTGCAAGAGAAGATAAAAATTGATAAGAAGAGATATGAACTTGAGAAATTAATATACGAAGAAAGCAAAGAAAGAGACAGAGAAATTCTGGAAATGATGCAAAAACTGATCAACGGACGCACGAAAAATCAGCAATAATGATGACCTTAGCTTTTTAAATCGATTGCTATTATATATATTGCTCTGATGCTTTTCTTGTATCATCTATGATTATTTGCATGGTTTCTTGGTCTTTGTTTCCTAGCCTCAGTGATGCAAGTGGAGGATTTAACATAATAAAAAACGTTGCTTGGATGTCCATAGAATGTACATGTATGTACTACAGACTGTCAGTTAGAGTCCTTGACAGATGGAATTTTTTTATAAGTAGCCTTTTGTCCTTGTAAACATTACCTCATTGAACACTGTATGGTGTTATTTCCCTGTTCAATTAGGTGAAGAAAAGTATGATATAAACTTACATTTCTTTTTTTCACATCCTCAACAAATACACAATTCCACTAAGTTAACTACTATTAGATGTTGGAGAAGATGGATTTCTCACCTGTAGCTGTGAGAAAATCTATATAATTCTGATGTTTTTTTTATCCATTTTGATTAACAGGATGACTCTTAAATTAAATCAAGCCTCAGGACCACAAAACATTTCTCATGCTTAGCTTTGTTTAATCAGAAACCCCTCAAATAAAAAAAAGGTATAATTTGAAGATTATTGTGATCATTCCTGAATCATTGTGCTGCAAGGAATAGATAGATACCCGGTATATTCTTGGATTCAATCAAATTCAAACAAAATCATAGCTAAGTATGAAAAATGGTTGATAGCCCTGGGACTAGAGTGGATTACGGTGAAGTTTTTTTGACCAATTGGCTTTATTCTGAAATATTATATAGTATTGAGTTGCTTGAGCTATACTTGTAGAATCTCTTTTTTTTATTGTAAATATAACCAAATACTTTGTACCTTCATAATAAACACTTCAGCATTTTAGATGAAGGACTTTTTATTTTCAAACTGATAGACTGGGGTAGCTGCTTGTATTGCAATTCTCTCTCTTTATCAAATATCTTCTTTATTCAAGGACAATTTTTAAAAATGACCTTTTACCAAGTAACATATTTGTCATTGAATGTCAATTGAAATCCCTGCATGCAGCATTCATATGCTGATAATAATAACTTTATTATCAATAAATCTGTAAAAATGTTATATAGTTGGTAAGGATATTTGTAACAGATGTAAATTGCCACTAATTAATAGTGGATAGAAAATGACAATCATTTGGGCATAATTTAAATCATCAATATAAGTTGTTCATTATGATATGGTACTTAAACAATTCAAATCTACATGCCAATTTTTCTCGTCATTTAAATGTATATTTGTGTAAGAAATATGTTCCCTATAAGTAAAAGGGTTTTAAAGTCAATCTTCTAGAAGACTATCCCATCTAATCTTGCCCTTCCCAGTTTCACCAAAGTGATATTTGGATGGGAAAACGGGAACTAGATGTAGGGTTTCTCCTTTACGTTGTGAGTTTTTCAGAGATTAGTCAGGCTACTGGAAACAATCATGCCACTTGTGATCTAAATTAATGTAAGAATTTCTATCTGTTTAAAATAAATAATGTATTTTTCTATTTTCAGAGAATGTGTAAAAAGGTGTGATAGTGGTTACTATCTAAATTCAGGTCTATGTTTAGATTGTCATGATACATGTAAAACTTGTAGTGGTCCTACATCATCAGAATGTATAACATGTCCTACCAATAGATACTTCACAGAAAAACATCATGTTTGTGTAGAGGAATGTTTACCAGGGTATTACAATGGTAAATATTTTATGTTTTTAAATTGTTTTCCTCAGTTTTTGCCTTGATTATTGTTACCTCTTACCGGTAATCTTTTGATTAACTATATTTATTGACCGATATTATCCGTGGCTCTTTGATTAAACTTGATTGTTGGGTAATTTAATTTTTTTTTTAACGTTTCTGACATATACTAAATGACCCACGAAGCCAATTTTCAATCAGTCATTTTAGCCATACAAGCGGTCATGACTGGCATATATGGTTAAATCAACAGCTTTGCATGGTATCAAATCACTTATAAACCTAGTCCATATATATATGGCATTATTTGTGCTGACTCTATAAAGATGTTTTTACTTGACTGTGTCTGAACCCTATCTTCGGTTTGCATCGTTTGGTCTGTCAGGTATCTGTGATTTCGGTAAATATTAACAGATATCTTAGAAAAAGTGGAATTTTGCAAATCAATTTAACCAGTGTCCTTGTTTCATATAAAGTTAAGAAAACCTCTTTGTTATACCTTTAAAGACCAAAGATGACTTCCTTGATGAAAATATACTTTCTTGGGTTTTTTATACATTGACATCAATAAATAAAATGAATTGTGAAATCAGCATTCCTTATTTACACTAAACTACTATTATTAACGTGGGATTCTGACAAATACAGTAATTGACATTTTCCTGGTGGAAAAAAACTCCATTCCTTTCATAAAGGAACTTTTCTTAATGATTTTGCTTTTAACAAGAGCTTTATATTCATTGAATGTTTTTAAACAAATCTTAATGCTGGTTTTTATTTTGCATGTTTCAAAACTAATTCTTAATTTTTAAATCTTTTAAAACAATACTTGCATTTCTGAATTTTAAATAATTTTTGAATGTGTTTACAGTGGAAGGTAATTGTCTAAAGTGTTCCAAACATTGTAAAGAATGTAAAGATACAGATCAGTGTACAGACTGTACCAAGGGTATGGAATTATTTGGTACCCAATGTGTCCACACCGGTTCGAAACCTCATATACGTATACCTGATTCTATGCAAGGAATTGTACTTGCGTTAGTTATATTATGTGTCTTCCTATTATTGTTTGTCTTAATGATAGTATTTTTTATGTACGCTAGGAATAAGAATTTATTTTGTTGGTCATATAGTTACGATAAATTACCCTGCTCTGATGATGGAGTAATGCCTGTAAGTAAAAATGATTATTATGATGAAGATGATATCTCTGCTTGAATTTAATCTATTTTTGTAGGATGTGTTCACATAAGACAAAATTTGAATCAATTGTATGTTCAATACAATTGCCCAGCAAGTCAATGTGAACACTACCTAAAGTATTGATAGTGAACAGTTTTTGTTCAAATAAAAAAAAGGAAATAGCTTTTTGCTTTATACAGCAACTTGCATGCTTTTTTGGCCTTTTTTGGTACATGTTTAAAAACAGAAGCGGGCTGTTTTCTATCATTCTATCATTAGTAACTTTATCAATATTGAAAACAATTGGTAGAATAAGCGACCTTTGACCTACTGTTAGCATTATCTACTTTTTCCAGACTAGCTCAATTCAATATTGGCTTTTAAACATTGAACAGAATAAATATATCTCCAATTATTGGAGACTTCAATTGATATATGGAATTCTCATTCTATGGCTTACAATTCTGTAATTGTTTATATTTCATAAAATGAAAATCTCTAAAATAACAGTAAATATCATAACTGCATCATTTTCGAAAGCTTTTAAAAGTTTAAATTATGATCAATATATTATAAATCAAGTTGAGCCAAGTATGAAATTACTAGATAATATCTAATAGTATATAAACAGAGGAGCGGTGTATAACACTGGAGAGTATATGACCAACAATATAACAATCTGTGATATATATATCTTACATAATGTTGATTGTTGTGATGTCTTTTTAACTTATATTTCAACTCATTTATCAAAGTTTTATTTCCAACACGTTGTCAGGTCCATTGAAAAATACCAAACCGCCAAGAAATTTTTGCTTATAAGTATAGTTTTCTTCATGAGAAACTGGAGATTTTTTAACTCTGTTGACAGAAGAATAAAATAAATTGCTGCAATAAATTTCTTATTCAGTATACACGGTTTTGATGATGTTTTTGTAGATCTGAATTAAACTCGAACAAATGAAGTTGAATGTTCAAATTTGCTAAATGACATTTTGATCTTGAATCAGACATGTCTGGCAGGTACAGATATTAAATGCGAATTTAGAATATATTTTGTTTGAAAATACATCTTTTGTACAGCATTAAGGAAGAAAATCACCAGATCAAACATTCACATTTTCCTTAGAATCAGCAAAATTCCATAACATAATAACTTACATTATAAAAACACAGAAATGTTATATATTTAAGTGTATTTTTTGTAAATATTGTATATTTTCTATCTCCTAATTTGTTGACCTCCAATTGTAAATTATTTGATCCCTATGTACTTTGTAATATCTTATCATCACATATCTCCATTTTTATTCCAGAAAAGACTCTTGTGTACATCCAGAGATAATTTAAAACATTTAAGTGAACAGTCCATTCAGGAAGTTAAATATTATTCCCTTGAATGGATATACAAATTAAGTCTCCAACTTGGTCAATAAGAGTATATATATTCATCAGTTTGACTTACTAGGTGTCATGAATAGAATCTCCATATAAGCCAATATATTCATTAAACTAAATAATAATTGAAAAACACTCCTTAATTAGCATGCTTCAAAATTACTTATTAAATAGATTATTACTTAGTTTTATTGAATTGTAGAGTTGTATAGTTTTGACACCAGGTAAGTTAATCCACCAATGAACACACTCATTGTCAAATTTCTTTGGTCATTCTTTGGTCATCCTTTGATTATCCTAGTAATACAAGTAAAGTATCTATTGCTATTTATTTTACCAGAAAAGAAGAAAATGTTTGTATTATGTTTAGATTAAACCAGGATGTGCACATATCTTTATTTGAATATTGGTATTATTCATAGCTGTCTTGCCACATTACATATTTCATCTTGGCTTACATCAAACTATTAAGGAAAAACTACCATATTCATGGAAAAGTTAATTTGAAAAAAGTGCTTATTCATCATTATTTTTGTTCTATTTTTATTTAGATTATTTTAAGGATAAAATGAAGCTGAAATAGAAATTTAAGGTAATTGCTGAAGTGGACTGTTCCCTTGGCAAAAACATCAGTTAAAGTTCAAAATGTAAATAAAGTGCTGTATTCATTTTAGTGACTAAGGTTGACACAATAAAAACTATTTTATAATATATGAACCAACTGATAAACAAATTGGTATGTTAAAGGGATGCCATCTACTTTATCTTTCTCAACTAATAGAGCCCAATTTTAATCTGTATCACTTTTAAAATTGTAGTCTGATGTTTGGTTTCCAGACAATTGTGACACTCATTCTAACAAATCATACATTCTGAAAAACATTCTGGATATTGTGTCCAAACTATAGGGCACAGTGTTGGGCACATTGGCAGTTTCATAAATGATAAAAATGAGTTTAAATTTCCACATACCAGTAATATGTTTTATGTTTGAATTTAGAATGAACAAATCATTGTATATTGATATGTTCTACAAATTACTGAAATTGAGCTCTATCAGATGGTAATGTAAATATTAAGACAAGTATATCCCCAAAGGCATTGAACATTGATCTGACCAAATGAACAATCATACCCTGCCCTCTATTTCTCACAGAAATCTTACAATAAAAAATTGTTCGTCAGCATTGAATTTTAGATATTGAAAGAGCACCCTGGGAAACTCGGGCCAAGTCTTTTTGTTACTAAAATAATGAAGGCGCATGTTAAGTCTTTCATCTCAAATAAAAAAACATTTCAAGTATATATGGGATGCAATCATCATATTATTTGATGTCATTAAGTCTAGGATAAGCTTAGTTTTCATTTTACAAATTTGATACTTTTGATAAAATTTCATGTTTCCTTTGCATTTTGGTATATATTATCTGTTGGCATTTCATTGTATATATATTTAAGTAAGGTAGGAATAGACATGGTAATGGCTTGAATTATATTGTATAGAATCAATGTGCCATTAATATTTATAAAAATGATATGGTACACTGAAATAAGTCTTTGCTTTTATGTTATTGGTACTACAACACTTCGTATTAAATTTCTTCATTAATGTTACAAAACTTACAAAACTTCCACCTATTAGGTCATAAAGATAAAAACATATTAGTGAATGCCTGCTTAGTAGGCAAGGACCTCACTTCAGTAGATATAAGAACCTCTCCTTATAATTTTCCATTTTGATTTAAACCTGGTCTCATATTCTTCTTGATTTACATGAGAAAAACTTCTTTATAAGTGAATACATATAGAAGAACTCTTTCCCTTATATAGATATTCATAAGATCCGCTCCTTTTTAAAGAATTTTATTCAAAGATTGCATAAGAATTATTTTCTTATGAAGTTGTATTGCCCCGAAGGGCAATATACAAACTACAAAAAATTTTCTTCTTTGACAATCCTAGAAAAATTGAATAATTTTAATGGCGGAAAGCTTGTATTGTCTGAAAGCTATAGGTCACAAGAATGAAACGCTCAATTATTCTTAATCAAATCTAATATATTTTAATAGAAGTTAATTTGGTTGTTTCCTCTTGATTTCAATTTCTGTTTATTTTACTAAATTTGAAAAAAGCCCATTTTATGAGGCTTTTTCATTTGAATTCTTATCAAAATTTCAGCTTGATTAGGTAGAAAATATCTAATAATATCAAATGATATTCCAATTTAAATGGTAAGGCTATGGACAAAAGCTTATAGTCTTTTTATCAGGGTAATATTGCACTTTTATTTTATGTTAATTTGTTGTCATTCAGATATTGATTATTTTAAATTTGCAATTTGCATCTTCTACAGAAGTAACATAAACAGATCTTCACCTTCTTTGGTACATAGAATTTTTCTGTAAAAAGAAACAACTTACATGCAAAAATGGTTTTTGGATTGCCATTATGGTTTGTTTGTGATTTTCTTATGTTTTTTGCACCTCATAATACCTTGGTTTATTGAGAGCATAGATCTAAAACTAAAATCAAATATTATGAAGTGAAAGTGCCTATTTTCCATTATATTCATTGATCTAACTGTAAAATTACATTGTCTGTGTTAGAGAAACATAATTGTTAAAATATGCATGATTATTAGCTTAACTTGTCTTTGTTTAGTTCTATTCAATTAGCTCCTAGCTCTCCTGAGTGTCCACAACATTGAGATATTTAGCATAATATTATATATTCACATATATCATAATTTATTTTTGTCATTCTATTCAGTAAGCCTTTTTGATACGGTTATTTGATGTAATGTGTATAATGTTGCAACAATCTATGATATACTGTAGATCAAACAAATTTCAATTAATTTGGGATGTATCTAAGAAATTATGGGTAGGTTTAGAAAACTATGGTTGTATTTAGAAAATTATGTGTAGGCAAAGACCATATAAATAATATGTTCTTTGGTGTATGTCTTACAAACTATGTGTGTGTGTCTAAAACTACTATAGATTTGTCTTACAAACTATGTGTGTGTCTTACAAACTAAAGATTGGTCTAACAAACTATGAATGAAGAATTTGGGGTGGGTTATGCAATTCATGGGTACGTCTAATAAACCATGGGTGTATCTTAACATTCTGGATTGATTAAACAAATTTTTCAAACTGTATACGTAAAAGGCTTTAATTTATGTAAGTGTAATTGTGACAATGTAATGCTATGTAGTGATATCATTAGATAAAGCTGCTGATTTATGTAAATCAGTAATATGAGAAGCTTGGTTCTTTTAGACAATTATTAATGAGTCAAGATAATGTCTGCAAGTAATAGTTTCAGCAATGCATACACTATTTGAGTTGGAGGTAGTTGCACCCAGCTTCCCATATTACTAATGGTATTTAAGAAAAAAAATTAGAAAATGTTTATAAGAATCTATTACCTTTATTTTAATAAATAATAACACAGACTCTTGTTTTGCTCCCAGAAAAGTATATGGGATTTGGTAATTTGGTTCTTATTAATGATTCAATCACTGTCACGTTAATTCTAAGAATGAATGCAGAAATTACAAACGACGTTATGTTTATTAATATTGGTACCTTATTATTAACTTCTTGGATGATGTAATTTGTTTCAAATTCCCTTAACATCCGCGTTATCTCAAATTAGATGCTTTCGGTGTCCGAAAGACGCAACCCAATTTCCATTTTAATTGCCCCTGACGCTTGATATGATTTTCAATAGGACAACAGCAAATTTTGTCACTGTGACTCTTTTTCTGTGTGTCCTTATGTGCAAGGTTAGATTTTTGCAAGTATCGTTCCAATCGTGCTCAATATATTTTAACTGAAAACATAACGTTTCGAGTTTGAGCCAATATCGATGTTGTGTCGATATTGAGACACCCCCACCACTTTTTAACGTAGGAAACGAATGACCTCTTCAGTTAGGTATAGCTAAAACCATTATAATATCAAACTCATATGCTCGAAGCCTTTAATCCTTGACTTTTAAAATGTCAGGGTATATTCCAGACATTAGCGATTAAACGATTAAAATAGTCTAATCATAGCTGAATGTCGTTAGGATGTTACATGTAACCTTACATTGTTCGACTTTTATTTTAGAATGTCGGTGCCTAAACTCAACTGAGGGCAAAAAGGACCTTTCAGTCTCCTCTGCTCTAGGGTCCATGATATCATCGATTGATCAGAATTTCCTACCTGTCGACATTGCTTGCATTCGTTGCAAGTCAAGTTGCTCTCATTATTCCCTACAAGAAGGATGTGCATCTTCAAACCCTTTCACAAAGCAGATTTCCCATATTACACGCTGTAGCGCGGCGTCCACCTTTATTATCAACAAATTGAGTTTGATCAAGTAGATACGTGGGTGTAAGTAACATTAGGAACATTTCCAGGTATAATTTACTACTTTTTCAAAAAGAAAACTGCTCCCTAAACAACACGCGCAGAAAAGTAATACCAAGATCTTTTATTCCCTTATTAAAAGACACTTTCTTTACATCGTTATAAAACAGACTTATTCTCGCTTATTCTAAAGTAGTTTCTTTAGATAATTATAGGACTTTGCGTGCGTTCCGACTGATTTACATTATGGAAATCTTTAGCCTAGTAAAAGGTTACGTATTTCTTATATTCCACAGATACTTCTGTTCTTTCTCACCATGTCTCGCGGTTTATCCTTGGGCATTCAAAAAAAAGACCGCTCGGATGCATTTTTTAAGTGTCCTTATCTCCAGAAAATAAATAATGATATAGAACAATACCTGTTACTAAGATAAGGTAATACACAGGTTGCTTTATTCCCAGACAAAGCGAATAATTAGTGTAAATCATAAAGATCAAGCAAGATGGCAAGTGGCACGATCATCCTCGTTATTTGTTTGGGCTTCACAGTATTGACAGAATCAGCTATAACTCAATTTAAATGGTCTGATTGTGGTAAGATTTAGTTAGAAATATATATTTAACCTTTAGCACCATGATCATTTCGTAAACGTCGAACACATCTGTTTGACCAAAACCGGTACATTTCGCATGGCTAAAATGGATTGTAAAGAAGTTTCATATTTTTTGGTATGTGTACCTGGAAAGTCTATCTGTACCATTTTATTTTCGTTCACTTTCTGTGTTACCAGTTAATGGTGAGATTGTGTAGATACTGCATTAATATTATCCAAAGAACACCCTTCAATGGTTAACAATAGTTAACATTGTTGAGTTCTACACAGGACACCTCGTATTTGAAATCAGCTGGCTTTAACAATGTATCATTATCGTTATCTATATAGAAGAATATTTGAATAGGTAGAAATATTTTCTTATTTGTCTATTATCTTGTCTAGTTATAGATTCATTAAGAGAAGCTTTGATAATGCTTGAGTATTAGATTAATATTATCATTCTATGTGTAAAGATAATATGTCAGTCGGTCAAGACTGAGTAATGATTTTCTATTATTTCTTGTCAATGATTGTATGGTTCGAGATTGTTAAATATAATTTACTGACCGCAATAAAGGAATATCGTCATATAAATCTATTATTTTCCATCCTGGTTTGATTGGTATCTTCATTCCCAAACTGAATAATGAGTAAACAATGACATAGAACTGGGGATACAACATAAGCAGGAATAAAAGATTTATTGTAGGTAGTTCAGATTCAGAAAGCAGAAACAAAAGCACTAAAGGCATTAACCTCCCATCAAGCGCCTGAGGAGGCTCTCCAAGGAAATTAGTACTTGATTTAGTCTATTATTTGGAGCAAAAGGGTATGAAACACATGTTTTGAAATTTCTTTAGAGGGTACAAACTACCACTGCAACTCCCAAACTCTTCAGATGCCGATTGGAAGTGCAGATATAAAGGAAAGCAATTCTTTAATCTGTTTCTTTCCTAATAGTTTCGTATATCCTATATTTTTATCTTTAATGGACCGTTTATAGCGATCGTCTTACAGCTAGCTTTAAAAGACACACTTGATCTAATCACATTTAACGATGTGTTGAAAGTTGTAAAAAGGGTCTTAACTGATCGTGAAATGATCAATCCTCAATATTATATATCTTCTACTCTGGTCAAAGATTACCATTCCTTCGTGCCAATTTGTGATCATTTCTTCTTAATTTAAATCATACGGTTGTCACAATCACTCTCATATCGACAAGGTATAAAAACACAAATTAAATGATTTCCACAACTGTTGAATAAAGTGTTAAAAAGCTTTACGTGACGTCTCGTGAATTGAAAATTGTTTGGTAATTTTTAATCGGCCTATCATATAAGTAGTATATAAATCTCAACAACACGTTTATTGAAATTATTACATTAATAACATTACCTCTTAATCTGTAATAACTTTGTCATTTCATCTCATTTCATCCAAACCAAAACTTTAAAAGACAATTAGAATCAGTAGAGGTCTACAAGAATGTCATGTCCTACTGGTACACTTGATGACTAAAGACTCAAGTAAACGTTTCTTGGTATCCTTTTGGCAGGTTTTCATAACAGTTTTCGTAATAGTATCAAGTACAAGTCATATTTATTAGAAATGGAATATGAAACTTCGTGCAATTAGAATGTTAAGTTAAGTAAATGGAACGACATGTTGTCATTACTAGGCATTTGATATGCAGAAATAAGTAGTTGTTGGTAGTCATGTTAGTCATGTAGAAGTATGATCTCGATTAAATTGTTGTGTTGGTAGCCTACTATGGATTTGGTACTATAAGTGCTTTTTCAATCGACGTTTATTGACATCAACGCCAGCGCATAGCTTACAATACTGCATATTTGCGGTGGTTGGCGGAAGTGTAGTTGGATCTGGACATCAAATGTACTGTCGTCAGTTTCTTGGTTGAGAAATATAATAGGGTATATTTCACCTTTTTTTTTAGCTGCCAGCGACCCCAACCGAGTATTAAAGATAGATGAAATAACTGCCACGCCTATGCCATTAGTTACACCTGGTCCACTTAATTTTCACCTTAAAGCCTCTATAACCAGATCTATTACCAAGTGGTCACTGAGATTAGATATCAACAGACACACGTTTGCTGGAACTGTTCATGTACCATGTCAAAATGAATTTGGATCCTGGTAAGTTTCATAATATTGCTTTTACATATGGACACTTTATGCACATGTAAGAGTAAATAAAAGTTTGCAGCAAAAGACATTAAGGATCCAATATTTTCACGAATCCTGAAAACTGTTCCAGAACATGATGCTTCTCATTCTTGACAACGTTCCGGTCCACACCACGGTCTAGTCACTGGTTGCCGATTCGAATAACTGTTCTATCCTCCCTACCCTTCCCCAGTTTGCCCTATTTGACGTTTATCCGTGAAATAAAAAACTAGATTTTTTTCAAATATAAAACTCTGATTACTGCCGTGAAGGGCTTTTTATTGGAGCATAACGGTGTCTTGAAAAGTTTGTTGTCAAATATACAAATTTTTTTATTGGCCTACTTGTGAGATTAATTTTGATACTACCCAAAGATCTGAAAACAAAATATATCACGGAAGTAAAATTAAATACAATAAAATGGGAAGAGTGCATACCTCATAGGAAAATTCGTGCTGTTTTTCCATTTTAATGATAATAGCTTAGAGTCATTGAATTGGAGAGAAACATCATCAAGTACAGTTAGTTCAGAAAAGCCAAAATATTTCTGCAATCCGAATCTGAATAAAAAACATAAAGACAACATACATTATCTACTTAAAGGAAAACTGCTTCTTAGAATGAACAGAGTATTTTTAAAATTTACACTAGGCCAATAAGAGCACAATTTTATGCCATAAATAACATAACAGAATCCTCATATAATCCCATAAATCCGAAAAAACTTAGTAAATATCCATAAAAATGCAATTGGTAATTGATAAATATTACAATGTATTGATCAAGCGTTTTTCTATAATTACTTTGTATTGTGAGTTTTTACCAGATTGTACAGGGATTCTTTTGCTTCATGTACATGTTAAATTTAAGCGTTCACGTCCGAATTGTGTAAGTGTTCGTAGTCCTAAATGCAGAAAGGTAGGTAATCTTAAAATTTAAATAAGAGAGAATATTTATATTAAAGCTAGTGTTAGCTTAGGAAAGTTAAAGTTTGTTCAGATATATGGCATTCTCAAATTTGGGTAAATATATTTGCTATTTCAGTACGTATGATGGGTGTCAGATATTAGACAAGATGAAGGCAAACGCGAATCCAGGAATAGTTGATATAGCTGCTCAAGTTTTAACTTTAATTAACACTAATAACATTGATATTACTTGTCCTACTAAAGTACAATCGGTTAATATTGGTACTACTGTTATTAAAGTTCCAGAACTGGGAGCCCTTGCTAGCGCTCTTGCTGATGTAAGTACAATTTATTTAAAGCCGTCTTAATATTTTCTATCCCAGCTAATATAGCTTAGTTTCTTCATCATATTATCCTTGTCTTTTTTTCTACTACGGAAGTATAGATATCGGGTTTTTGATGTGTAATGGTATGAAACACTATAACTCTGAGATATTTTTACCAGTTTTTCCTTGAAGGGTTTATTGGGAAAAAAATAGTCAAGTTTGATTTGTTTTCTAGCGTTTATGATGTCGCGTATTTATTTTTAAAACTTTCTACAATAGCTTAAAATTAAGCTCTACCTTATCATGACAATAACCTTTCAAGGAAAACTGTGATAAATTCAAACAAATTCGCAGTTATAGTTGGTCAAACCACGACCTTATAAAGATAAGTTCCATGTTCATTATGATTATAAGACATCTTTTGAATAAAATCTTTTAAAAATTCAAAACTCAAGCAGAAAATTGTAAAATTCTTCGTTCTTTTCCACAGTTTCAGTTTAAAATTTTTTTTGTGGGATGACTCATTCAGAAACGTTTTGATGCCCCTTGTTCGTCAGAATACACCGCCATCTTTGGCTATTCGTCCTTGATCATGTACACTTGGTGGTAATCAATTCGATTTGTAGATCCATATAACATAAACCATCTAAGAGTTTCAGTAAATGGTATGTTTTATGCCAGCGTATGAACTTTCTTCCGCAGTCCAACAAAAAATCATAAAGAGCCTAACGTTCAACCAGACTAATGTACTAATTCGAAATTCTCGTTATAACATTTTGAAACCTGTTATTAACTGAATTACATGTAGACCTAATAGGTCTCAGATTCACATTATAGTGGTTACCGATTATCATGCTCTTAAATGCCAACCCTTGACTTATATACATGTGCAGACAAAATTTTTTAATACTCTGTAATTTCTTCTGATCTTCAAGAAATTCTTCGTATCGTCAAGGTAACTCTTCAAATTAATATCTTCATAACGGAAGTAAAGTGACAGACTGAAATTTGTGGTTTCTGACTCATCATCAAAATAAGTTTAATCCTTTCTCCTCATTAGAAACTGAAGAACACTTGCCCTCGAGCTAGAATTCAATTGATAACACCTAGTAGACCATTTCATTTTAATCCAGATATTTATATCAGCGATAACCGAAAAATTTATCCCCAGATAAGTGTGGCATCAGTACGCAGATGACATCAAATACATTTCAGTTTTAGTCTGAAGAAAAAATGAATTACTGAGATTGACTTGATTCAGTTGAATATTTAAGCAAAGTTTTTCTGTTAGATCATGGTGAAACGTTTTCACTCAATTATCAGTAATTTATCTTCATTTGATGTGTCAAAACACAAATAGTGGTAATTGGACGCAACAGAGTTCAAATTGAAATTTCCGGAATAAGAGATAATATTCTACATTATTTTTTGACAGGTTCATATGAAGAATTTAACATGAATGATAGGTCATTGTAGAAAATGTTGATATGAGATTAAACCAGGATTATTTGATTGTCCTCTTTAAAGTGCCAGCAAGATAATGCTTCGATACTACATTACATATCGATCACTGTTCCGTCAATTAATGTAGAAATACAAACTATTGCATATAGACAGATATTTACAATAACAATATATTCTCACTGTTACAAAAATGATACATCAATTGAAGTGATATCGAATTATTAAAACGGAATTTAAAACATGTTGTTATTCTATTCTATAAAGATATATAATATATCATAATCTTAAAGTCTAAAATTGGATTAATGAAGCACAAGATATATTGATATACTATTTCCGACGTTTATTAACTCAACTTTTTCGAAATGTCAGAAAAAGTATTTAATATCTTGTGCTTCTTTTACCAACGCCTATATGTCTTAATAACAGTAAAATTGGATTGTTAAATTGAAGAAAATGATTATTCTGAGTACAAAAGGAGAAGTATTTTAACACAATTCTTGATATTTTAAGATACCACATATATTTAATACTCATATTGCGAATCGAGGTAAAACTGAAAAAGAGCTTTAAGCTTTTTCGATTCTATTCTTCTACAATTTCAATTAAAAATTGTTGGATATTTCTGTGTTTTTCTGTGATTCTGCTTTTAGTATTTCAACCATAGGTTAGCTCCCTTTAGAATGTGAAATGGCGTCACTTCCTGCTCTCACAAGACTAAAGTATCAAATATCTAGGCAATATTTCAATTTGGTCTCACAAGCTCTCCTCCATTTATTTTACATAATACACATATTATAACTTGAACACAATTTGATTTTTCAGGGCGATTATACGGTTAGTGTTAGGATATTGAATCCAGATAGTGGAGAAATCTATGGTTGTGTTACATTCGACGCTTCTTTAAAGAGAAAATGTGTTGGGTGGTTGTGTCACAGACGACGTTAAATGCTTTTGAATAAAGTTCTTGTAGGCTATATCTTTATTACCTATGGTCTTTGAATGTTGTCTTAATAGCCAACCTTTAACTTCAGAACGCTTTCAGTAGCACCAGATCCAGTAAATTCAGCTGTTACTGACAGATAATAATGGAACGGTAGAAGGTGTCGATGCTATATATTAAGCGGAAATATTATAATAATAATAATAAACTCTTTATTTTACATGGGTCAGAATTAGGCCCAATACACAAGGACATGGTCCTGTCTCACATTCAGCCCATGGGGCAATACATTGGAAAAAAATTATTAATACTATTAGTTTGTTTAATCTGATATTTTTTTAGGTATTCTGCTCTCAGCTCTGTTCAGATTTGATCATATATATCATTTTATAAGCTGTCGCGATATAAGTTCGCAGCAAGTATAAATAAAGCCACTCTGCTTTCAATTAGCAATACATTTCGTAAACGTTCCAGTCGTTTGTAGTCTTGTACTGAAAAACAAATCGTGTTATATAGACAAAACGATTTTTGAAAATGGAAAATAAACGCACGACTGATTTTCTTATCTGTCAGAGAATTGGATCGGTTCGTTTCAAAAATTTGCCTCAAAATTAATAAACTGTAATACAATAATATGTCCACTTCGTTGGCAAATTCGATTCCATATTCGATGTTGTTGAGTAAGGAGCGATGCTCTTGTGGCTTCTTCTGTTTGTTCTTCATTCCGTTTCAACCATTCGTGATGGTCGAACAGTCCAATTCAACTAGTCTAAAACATTTTTTACTTGTGCTAAAAACAATTCTAAAGAGCTGAATACAAGTTATATTGTCAAATTGTATGCGTACTTGTATAAATCATCGTTTACTAGACAATCATGCACATTTACAGGGACGGTTGCATGCATGTTTTTAGCGCAAGTAAAAGACAGTAGAGACTAGTTGAATAGACGTTCATTAGCCGGATACAATATAGAACTTAAGTACTTTATTTCTGAATGAAGTATTAACTATGAATAAATAAAGTGGGGTATAATTGACAATTTATGAACGGTTTATTGTATTTTTTTATGTGAATTGCGGTATAATAAACAGAATAACCAATATTTATACATCATTTAATCTACTCAAACATTTGACGAGAAAAATGTCACCATAAACACATTATTAGTAACATGTATATTCTGATGGGAGTGGCAAGCTGGCAAACTCATCCGTTCGATAACATTTGACGCCGAGGCCTTCTAAAGGTCTTCTTTAAATCCTTCATTGCAATGTTAGTGGCAAAGTATACATTAAGCGCACCGACTCACTCTCTAACACGTCGAAAGTTCGGCTTAGTTAGAAAAAGTAACTGATTCAGGCATCTTTACAATATCAGGTTATAGCGAACTGCATCTAATACCCTGACTTCACTAGGCTTAATTTTTTTTGTATTAAGGAAAAATACTGTGATTCTACTGGATTGTAATCGAAAGAATAAAGCTAATCAGATCCCTCGAAAGATGGTATGTTAACCATAAGCCATTATCACTACAGTTTTTATGTTGAGGGCTATGATTGGCTGCATCGCCCAGCGGTCAATCCAATGAAATCGATGCATCAAGCTATTGGACACAATTGTAAATAGCTTGACATTGTGAAGATGTGATTCAAGTTAATTAGACTGACATGAAGTAAACAATAAGTATTGTGAATGTGATTAGCAGCAGATTACCGTGTGCTACAAACTGAACATGTTTTTTTTTCCTGTTTGTGTAAACGCAAACTGTCAATTCGACACTTCCCAAAAGACTAGGTGCGTTATTGGCTAAATAATTATTTTCTGTTACGAAATTACCAATTCAGACATACTACATGAATCCTATTATTATATGACAAAGGTCATACCAAGTAATTACCGTATAATTCAGCAGTAATATAAAAAAAATGTTCTTGTTGGATTCACATATTATATAGTACGACGTAGTACCATCTTCATCCCATTATATTGAATGGCTTCTTGTGGTTACTTCATCGTTTAATAGTAAAATACGGTTTGTCAATCATGCTATAAATAGGGACGAAGGAATCAACAAGATTTTTATATAACAATCCTTTACCACCTTTTGACAATTGGATTCTGGTTTGGGGTTTTTAACAGAATCTCTTGGAGTTGCTTTTTAAGATTTATTGGTGGTTATTCGACATGATTAATCGTAATAAACGGAGGACAATTAAATGGCTCGGTTTGAGCCTATCGCTATAATATTGCCAACATCGGTATGTCTTACATTTGATGTAAATCAGTTTTCAGTCCAGCTAAATGCCACTTTTTAGACATTAATCCAATGATATCATTATTAATCAGAACCAACCAAAACCTGAAATGTTTAATTATAACTGAGTACATGCACGTTTATCAAAATAAGTCGGAATCGCAAGAAAATGCCTTATAAGACATGTTATGATTTCAGGGCCTGAATAATTTACAGGGATTCTTCAAAGATACGGTTATTTACTCTCGAAACTGTTACAGCATGGTCAGAATTTTGCCTGATGCACTTCTTTTCTTGTCAAATTTGTAGTCAAACGTTTAGATGAGCTCTTAAATAAAAATCCAAAATTGAAATCTGCTGTAGAAATATTATCTGAAAAACCTGTATTTCAATAATATAGAATTACACGCGGTAGAACATGCTTTAAAATATTGGCCAAACATGATGACCATAAGAAAATTGACGTTCCATGGAATGAAAAGCCATCGAAGATATTATTTTATGGTGGTTTTATTATAAGAACCATATGGTTTATGAACTAAGAAAAATTCTTTTAGGTTTATAGATGTTGTAAATCATCTAAAAGTGTGACAGACAAATGCACACTCATTGACAAATATGGTTTTTTCATAATTTATACTACCTTCAATAACTCTTACGTCGTATTCCATTATGGAGAAACCGTGTAATATGAAAATACTAAATATGTTGTCTTTTTTAAATAAATGCTAATAGCGCTGTCAAAAATCATATCTCAAGTGCTTCTAAAAGAAAAAAATTGAAACCTTTAGATGAGTTAAATTCGATTTATAAACCTTATAGAGAAAATATTAATGGAAAATGCAAATAATCGTCACGATGGAGACTGTTATCTGTTTATGGTGTAGCTAAATATCAATCAAGATCGATTTTATCGAATTGTTCCTAAACGTATGAGAGGTGAAGGTAGACATTTCGTGGTTCTTTGTTTCTAAAACTCTAGGCGATGGAATACAATATTGAATTTAAGAGATAAGAGTGTAAAAATTTGAGCCTTTTATTTCAAAGATTTGAAGAAACGGTGACAAGTTATTTAAATACATCTCATATAATAGTTGTCCTCCACAATCCCCAAAAGACTAACCCTACGCATCATGGTAACATTTGAAAACGGTAGGCAATGAATATTTTTTTTCCCAAGATGAGTATTAGTGTAGGCCTACAGTGTTATCATCTGCATCGGAAATCGTAAAATAGTAGGCATATTCCACTGTCCCTCAATAGAACCTCTCATTGCTCATACATGAAATTGCCCCATAGTGCAGCGATTAAGCTCAAAGTCCATTAATTTCATTTCAATTTTCATTATTCACAAAAGAAGAACAGAAGTTTGAAACACGTCACCATATGAAGTAATGACCAATTTGGATTATATGAAGTATGTGGAATCTATAACGTGATATGAGATTTAAAACGTATTCTAGTTCATTTGAAAGTTGAGAAAATCAGATAATTGATCATTGTTAATAATAATGACAAATATCAATAAGTGTTTGAGCGATCAGTTCAATGGACTAGAATAGAAAATATCCCTCGCTTTCCTCCATTCTCATATCTCATTCTAAACTGTCATCTTCTATTTGTCACTGAGGTAACGAATTTCCTTTAAATTGATTCAACACACTAGAGTAGGATAGAAGTGATGTTAGCTTATTGAGTTATAAACATCTTCACAATCTGGAGACATTGTCCTTGTTTTGTTTCTTGAAAAACTAAATAAGACGATCGTCTTCTAGAATACTGTGTACACCAGTACAGAAAAATCAAGCATTTTTTTTATGACGACATGAAAATATTTTTAACATATTTAGTTTTAAAATCGCATTTCGGATTTTGGTAAGATACATTATTTCACTTTTATTTTAAGTCAGTAAAGATAATATTAAAGAAATCCAGGGATAAGCCAAAGTACATTAAAGTATTGTTTTTTCTTGTAGCTGAACCTGATGTTTCTACCTACTGAGAGAGCACTACGGAAGACAAGGAAAAAACATATAACAGCATTAACACCAGGAAGGCTTTGAAATAACTGCTTGTCATCGAACTGAATGAAAATTTCGTGACATAAAACTTCTTTTTAAGCTTAGATACTTATGGGCAATTTTAAACTGTATTTGAACCTCGTTGGTATAAATACAAAACAAAACATGTTCACACTGTCTTGATACCACGTGATTATCGATAAGGCATCTATTTGGAGAGTCCTCATGGTTAATATTTTGTATATTTACTTATTATGTGAGACCTCAATACTACAATACTTGCCTCGTTTCATCAGCAACTCACAGACATGTGATAACTGGGGATCAAAATGACTAAAACAATGGAAGTGCTGATCTGTTCCATTGCCTGTTAAAAATAGCTTTTACTAGCATTTGAATACAAAATATATCAAATAAATATGTACGTAATGTTCAATTATCAGCACGTATTGCGTGGCTTTTAATTTTAAAAAAAACCCACTGACCACAAAAGATCTCTTTCCTCCTGTAGAGAATAGGGAATCGCCTTTTTATGTGACTTACATTAGTAATCCTATTATGTTTTTTTTTATCACGTGCAATTATATTACAATCCTTTATTAATTAAATCAGGTAATAAAATGTTAAGTGCAGAAATATCATTTGATACTATCAGTATTTATCATCCATGACCTTTAACTATTTGGACTTAACAGCGAGAGCTACATGACTAAAAAACATGCCAATCATTCTTCAAATGGTATGGTGTAAATGGCTATTGGTGTAATCACAAACAATGTTTTAATGACACTGGCCTGACATGCTGATGTTGGCCACATTATAACTGTTCTCCCGTCCATGACATGAAATAAAACTGAAATGACTAGCTGACCAGACATTCCGAATATTTGACACAGGGTTACAGAAGATCACTAATCTGAACATAGTACTAATAAGCTAATGAATACGATTGGAATCTTATAAATATAGCTCAACATTATACTTAACGCCATTTAACAAATACAATGGGTTTAATAATAATAATAAACTCTTTATTTTACATGGGTCAGAATTAGGTCCAATACACAAGGACATGGTCCTGTCTCACTTTCAGCCCATGGGGCAATACATTGGAAAAAAAAAAAAAAAAAAAAAAGAAAGAAAAAAAGAAAAAAATCGATAATACATAATATCTCAATATACAATTCGTCTGAAATACTAAAAATACACAAGTACATGTGTATCAAATGGACAGATCTATGTTCCGGCGATCAAGTACATGACCACAAAATAAATATACAATACTCCACGTACAATTTGTTTAAAAATACACAAGTACATGTGCATGAATGGACAGATTAACTGCGGATCAGACAATTAAATATTTTATAAAAAATACTTAGATTATACCCGATATTTTGGCAATCGTTAACACGAATCACGCAAGATTATTCACTTGCATCTTACAATACAGAAAGTCCAAAGATTTCGATTTGAAAAAAAGAATACTAATGAATATGAATAATGAAAGGATATTTTGGAGAAAATAAAAAACAAAAAGGGCACTTAGCAACTTCCTCTCAATCATATATGTTTGAAACAACAAAAGATGAAACTTATCACTAACTGTGAGTATATTTTTATCATGTCTTAAAACTGGTAAACGTTTATCAACGATTCGACGAAAACAAATTCTCAAATATCACATAAACCGCAGTCGAATAAAGCGTCACATTTCTCTAGTTTAATGTCAACAAGCAAGTATTATTATAATATTCTACTTGCTGACCCAAAATCCACCTTTTCTTCATTCCTGATCCAGCAGTTTTTCCTCCTTAACACGAAATTACATTCCATACTTCGTGTTTAATTTGATTTCAATCGAAACAGAGTCATGCTTAAGAATGTTGTTTCGATATGTCTCTTAGCCAGTAAACAATGGTTAGAAATGTTATGAATTGTGTTCGGTGATCATGATTATCCTCTTCTTACACTTCGAGAACAATATTATATTTGCTGAAAAATAGGTTTGGAAAGGCTTTTTACATGTGATGCAAATATGTTTGGATCTCTTGAAAGCAGTTCGGTATTTCGATTTATTAAATTTACTACCCTTGGATACTTCAGCAAATTTAAATGTAACTATATAACACCCAATGAAATTATATGTTGATATGCAACCATTGTTGGCCTAGAGTATTAAGAACTTACTGAAAAGGCCATTATATTGCTTAAATTATTAGGCAAATAAACTTTTGAAAATTCGATTTAGAGTAATCGATAACCTCATTGTCTAAAATGAACATCCACGTTAATTTCAGGTTCCTAACACGCATGTGATATCCATTATTTGTACGTCGTTGTTCCATTGACTAGGTTGGAATAAACGATTTGTAAATGGAATTAATCGGGATAACAGCAGGTGTTGAGTTAACAATAAACAGGCAATAAAGTTACAACACACATTAAAATAGACAATGACTTGTTGATTTGATAGCTTCTGATTTAATCTAAATAGCTGTTCCTTATATACTTCACTTCCTTTCCAAGAGACACCTTTCCCAACATATTCACTGTCAGTTTCATTCTCAAGAAAATATTAATTATTATATAGAAATATTTGTATCATGAGCATACAACCTAAAGAAAAGAAAATATCAGTTTGTTACAAGTTAGTCACAAGCTATCAGACTCGAAGCCATACATACCGTAAATTAACACGTCATCCTGTTTTAAGTTCCAAAGGAAGTATCACAATTGCAGAAGCTAGCAGCTTGCACCGGACACTTGCTCACCAAGGAAATGAGAGATCAGACAATATTGCTCAACACAATTAACGTATTCAATATTTAATGCTTTTTTTAACAGAGAATTATATAGAACACAAGCACTGGTCCAGACTGCTACAGGGATTTTCAGCTCGATTTCCCCTAAAGGCTGTGCACGTTAAAGATCCCCCGACAGTTGGAAATCGAAAAAGAGCAGGATGTCGTGAACGTTAAGCATACTCGACAATATAATAAAAGTAATAACACCAAGTATTATAATAAAAATAACAAAAATAGTATCTAATACCGCAATCTAAAACCTATAAAATCAGTAAAATATATGTTGTAATTAGCGTAGATTATGGTTACTGCTATGGGTATGGAAAATGCAACAATATTCACCAGTGAAGAATCGTTGAAACAGTATTCTTGAATGGAACTGGGACATAGTTTTCTTCATAGTTGCATTATTAAGTGTTAACATGTTTGTTAATAACTCGAAAACTATATAATCTTACCAAAATAGTTGAATTTGTTTGTTCTGTTACGTTTTCGATCAGATTGTTTAAGGTGATTAACGAATATAATGTTGTATGATGGTGACTTTTTGTATCTCCCTTTGGTGTTCTTTGTACGTTCACACTTGGCATGTCTAGTTCAATTCTATAAACGCCTATTTCTTTTCTGTCAGATCGTTCACTTATAATTCCAAACAGGTATTGAATTGATATTGGCTGAAATTGGATTGTTCACCCAAATGGTCTAAATATTTACATCAACAAGCATTTTGAAGGTAAAGTTTGTTATAATTAAAGTAACAACCATTTATATAATCACATTGCGCTCAAATTTACTGGATCCAAATATCCAGATCCATTTATGCCAATTGCAAGTAGTGTCGCTGGAAATCAACTTCCTTCCAGTTTTTACCTTAAGCATGGTCGACTTTAACCTGTAATGCATCGAATACCCCAAGTGTTAAAAGAAAAAGTGACTGGTAGATAACAAGTTAACGCTTGCTCCAAGTGGATGTTACTTAAAAATTGTTGATGGTTGTTAGATTGATTCAATTTGGAGGAATTTATGTTTTGGAAGGCTTGAGCTGAGCTCTTGGCAATTGGATGATAATAGCTGTAAAAACAATATGGAATTCAAATTACTAAAGAACAGAATGACGACTTCAAATAATACTGAATACCATAGACCAATCGATAGCTGTGCTGGAGGAATTGTATGAGTAAAGCCGATTATAAAATTGCAGTGTAAATATCTCAACAGTTCTTTCCCTTTCTAGGGGAATAATCACCGGGATCAAATAATACTGAACTCTGAACTTACTAATATATATTTACAATAATGTACATCAAACAAAGTATCTAAACACTTCTTTAAATGATAAAAAAATGACAACGGACTTTGGTTTCTTTATATTCTGCTTAAATCAAAGCATTTCATTTGCATGTGTCTTTATAAAGGCCCACTCTTTTGAAATTATACCTGATGTGACCATGCCGTGATAACTAAGACATGTTGTTTGTTAAATTTGTTGTTGCAAGTACTGTAATAAATCCAAAAACTAAACACTATTAGGTACACGGAATCTCTGAGTTGACAAACCTAGTCCAGAGTTCCGGAATAGCAATAACGAATTCGGCATGTTTCCGAAACCCTATTTAATATCTTGGAAGATATTATATGTATGATCAATGAATAGACACTGTTTAATTCAGAATAGCAAGCGACATCCGACTCGCTGTCAATGAATAAATAAAAAAAAACTCAATATTCAATATAAGGCAAAGTATGGACGTTATGTAGGTATGGCAAGATACACACCATGTCAACAGTCTGACTCAGCAAGACAGTCCAGTCAACTGTACCTACTTCCTTCTAGAATTTCCTTTGATCTGTATTCCCTGGCAGTTTAACCTTCTTTCTTAAGGTACTATGCCTTGCAGCCAGGTAGGTGACGTGTTCACCACTATTTGTTATGTAGGAGTATTGTTATTCTTGTTTATAACTAGTTTGTTTATATTATGATGCCGAAGGCTGTAAGAAATTTCCCTTATCAAAGAGGAAGTGGGGTACAGGTATCGTTTCCCCCGGGCTGTCAAACACCGTTGACACGGTATGTGGGCACTACAAGGAAGAAATCTCTTGATATGCTTATAAATTTGAAATATTTATGCTTTTCGTGGCATTTAATGTTAGTAAATATTAACAAAACTAGGAAGTTCGCTTTTATATGATTATTTCGAAATCTGCAATATCGAAAGATAAAGTACGCTGTAGGTGAAAACAGAAAGTTCCACGTTAAGTGTGTTCTTCATCATGATTAAAATTAATGATTCTTTCCCAGCTAATATTTTCTCAGTTTTAGCTAAACGTATCATTTTCAAGAAGGATAATTAGACGTCTGGTTCGTTTGTATTCTACCGGAAGTGACGGTTTCCGAAATATTCAGACCGATATAAAATAATTACATGCAATTATTGTCTGAACAAAGCAAAAGAATTGATTAAATTTTGTCTACATTTTTAAGTGAATTTGAAAAACATTGAAAAACACATTTCTCTCCCATAAATTTCCAAAAATGTCCTCTGTTAAAACAAATTTGTAAGCTTTATGTGTGCTCATAATTATGTTTTCATTAACTCAAATTATTATTACTTTAATTATGCTCTACTTGCCAATGAACATGTAGACTGGGCTTATACAAGTCACGCTGTAAATACAAATAGCACATGAAGTCTGAAACGAACATAAATCCTTGTATGATTTCGACAGATTATCAAAATAGCATTCTGAACAAACATGGTACAAATTACTTCTTTCTTTTTTATCGAGAGAAATTCGGATATCTTAAATCCACGATTAAAATTATATGGTTTCCGGCTGTTCACATTTTTTATTGAACGATAAGGCGATTATTTCCTGTGTTAATATGTGTTTTTCTCTATATCCACAGTCAGATAAACTATATCATCATATACTCTGCTCTAATCTTCTAAATTCCTTCATTTTTTTAACAAATCTTTTCAACATTTGGTCTTATATCGACATATTTCAGTATAAAGATCAAGTCTTACTTGCGTTACTGACAAAACAAACTAATTGTGTAACATTGAAAGTAAAATACAGATATTGATTGCAAATTGTGTAATGATATTTAGAGACTCAACTTGTCAGATATAAAATCGAAGATAGTGAACTGTGCTTTCAGCAATACACATTATGGAGGAACTTATGAAACACTTTTAAAGTACAGGCTCAACAGAGCAGGTATAAAATCCGAAAGTATCAAACGAGCAAACTGGAAGTAATATGGCACAGAATAACATACTTTTAAATTCAGGGAATATTGTAAGTCGTCAATGGCATCATCAGACTTTAAAACCTTTTAATATTGCCGAATATTCCTCAAAATTTCACTTTGTAGTTGAACTATTTTACTCCTCTATATATTGCTGGTTGCTTAGTTTGAATTTGTATACTTTTGTACATTTGTTTTTAAATAGGCATTGGCTTTGGGTGCGGTACTCTGTAGGAGTTTGTCCAACCATTCCCTATGGTAGTTGAGTTGTAATGATAACACTATTCAACCATATTCCATACAGTTTTTTGCACTTGTTTGAATGTATTTCCGAATCTGTTTATTGTATGTTCCGAATATATCTAGACCAAATTATAAGATTTCGCAGTGTCATTCTTCTGCCATTTTCTGAAAACCAGCGTTTGTTCAACAAAGCAGCAGTGTTGTCATAATCATGGACCATGATCATTCTTTGAGGAGATTTAAATTGGTTTATAAGTACTTTTGTACAATTTTCTCGTTATCTGTGTAGAATAATTCTTCAGTTAACGCTTCGTTAATATTGTAAAGGTTTATTTGCAGAAAGCTCGACAAACTAGACAGATAATCATTATACAATACATAGTAATTGTGCTCATTCTGTAAGCCTAGATTGAGACAGACAAATATGAAAGGTTATAAGACAATTTTCATGTACTCTTTCTAAGGACACAAATTTTGACAGCTGTTAGTCTATCCATCACATATATTAGCTTTAAGAGAATGTAAGCCTTTTAATTAAGAATATAACAAATAAACAGAATAAAGCCATAAAGACACCTTATTGCTGTTAATTTAGAATCAGGAATAAAATACGAGAGCCAGACGTTCCTATATACCGGTACCAATCATTTTTATTGCCGACATATATTTACGGGTCAGAAGTTTTCGCTATGTAGAGGAATTGTATAGCAATTGTGCTATTAATTGATCCCATGTCTAATGTTTATCACCAGTATATACAGACCAAGGTTTGCCAAAGTTAACAAAATATACATATAGCAAAGAGCAAAGAGTGTTATACCACCACATGACAGTTATTCCTAAAAATAACCTGGTTTGTCAGCGCAAGACGGCATCATTAAAGCAAGAAAATAGTGAGCATTGTAAATGGTACCCAGAAGAAACATGACACTAAGACCTAAATAAATGATGAGTAAAATATCATCAGGACTCCTTTAACATTAAATGAACAAGGCTTGAGAGAAGCTACATAACAATTTCGACTCTTTACTTAAATGCTCTATGAAAGGTTGTAAAATAGACAAAATTGTCATTATCACAAAAAATCCGCATTATCATATTCTCGGTGGAACCCTACCTCTTCCCGATTGAACATGAAAACCAGTTGACCCCTTCGTAGGAATATTTAACTTCTAAAGTAACCAAAGCCTCTCTAGAGTTAAGCGCCATTTTCTCTGAACATGTATAACAGAGTGAATTAATGTTTTTATAAATTAATACAAATTTTAAACCATATAATTCAGGAATAATTCCATATCTGATGGCAGTATAAACAACTGTATGCAAATATGATCATTAAAATAGCTTTAATGTCTCCTTGATGGAGTGCAATTACTTACACTTACTTTACCAAGTTACCTAATTTTTCTTAACACACCTTAATCTAAATAAAATTATGTTCAAGTTTTCTACCTCAGTCCCGTTCTAATGACATTACTTATAATATCATAGCCCGTTATACTTGATAATAACGGCAAATTGGTGGAAAGAAAAACATAAATTTTGTCACTTTTAAAGATGTATTGGCTAGCGACATAGAACCACCTGAAAACACATGAGATGCCTCACATTCATATCATTACAATTGTAATGAAGCGATGGAAATGGCACTCAATTAAAACCTTTCTGGCATTGTCATGATTCTTTATAATTGTTGGAAAAAGTACATTTCTTTCATTTCTATTAATGACAGCCATAGACTTTTATCGCTTCTTAATTACCTTTGTTAGTCGCCGAGTAGATCTAAAAACAGATTACGGTCTATGAAGGCATTCAAATCAGAAAACATTCTTCCTTGAAGACTATCTGTAGGAAATGGGTTGGTTTCCTTCAAAACTAAGAAACTATATTATCACACAAGTAACCTTATTTCGATCACTTGATGACCAACGACAAAAGACGAGTTAATTAGAAATTGGCCGCATTTAAAAATAAAATAGTATAAAATAAAAGAAAATTTTAATGAAGTAGAGAAGAGTATGGCATACCTTTACAAAAATAATCACGACTAAGCTTGTTTTGATTCTCTGCTGTCATATGGTTAAAGTCAGTAATTTATGATCTCTGTTACCATAAAATATTTAATAAGTAAAATTATTTCTTTTGTGAACTATATATCAACTGTTGGTACCCGATATAGTTAATACAAGTACAAGAACAATTTCTTTTCAATGTCATAGTATAACAGCATTGGAAGAAAACGCTTTCAAATTACATAAAATGTAAGGAATTAAAAAAAAAAAAAAAAAAAAAAAGTCGAAGACCCCTCCAATATTAAATTTCTGCAGTCGCCACTGTCTAGTATGTCTCAATAGTCCATAATTAGCCCATAACTAGCTTATTAAGTAAGGATTCCAATGATCGACCAATTTAACATTTCTAAGGAATTTAAGTGTCTTCACACGCAAATGTCAAAGGACCTTGGAATCAAAGTTCCGAGTGTTATGTTTCCAAAATATAGTATAAAACAATGGTTTTGAAAGTAACGGGTTTTTAAAATGATTTCTTATCCATTCTCCTTCAAACTCGGTTTGGTTAATAATATTGTATATGAAAATATTAGATTATATGAAAATGTGGCATATAAGATAATCTTGACCTTATTTAATCGCGTGAACTAAAAATGAAATCTATATTTAGGTTCTCAATCAGTTTCAGTTGACCAAGAACCGGGTTGTTCAGAAAGTCACATTACCATTCGGACCATATTTTAATTTAAAGCGAAAACTCGCCCAGTTTCATACGTCTTTCTCTTGAATCGATAAACTTTCATCGAACCTTGAAGTCCCACCTTGTGAAAGAGTTGTTTTTGGTAGAAATGTAAGAAATTAGCACGTGTTTCATTCTGATATTTTACAGAAGGTAATTTAAGATAAAATGTAGGGTTTTTTATCAAAAAATATCGGAAGAAAGTGTGTTTATTTCAAATTTCCGAAATAAATTGATTTATACTCAAAAGACAGAAGACATCAGATGCAAACCAGATTGGTTAAAACCTCACAAACACAACAAAAAGATATATATTTAACAGATAACATAAAGCATATTAAGCAAAACGTCTTATACATAACAGAACTACCTTTCAATGTAACACCAGATATGAACCAGCCAGCTTAAAACCGCGTGGTGTCGATAGCAAACTTTTAGCACACGAACACTTTCTTCATGTTTTGTCTTTCAATTACTATAACTAACAACAACTATCTGATTTGCAACATCTATATCCACCCACCTACCTATACCGTTCATGAACCGAAGAAAGCAATTCTTCCTTTTCATTATGACATTACTTTTTATTTATGGTTGATATACATGTACTTCCTTATATAAAGTTCATTGGCTTCTATACCAATGTATTTCTAACCCGTTGTTTTTGGATTTAGGGTTTCGTTTTGCGGTCCGAATCGTAAGTATAACTTGATAGACTGTAAGTACTTGTATCTACTTTACTTTTCACATGAAAAATAACTAGTAGTATAAAAACACCCCAATCTTATTAAAGTCAAACTAAAATTTCATGTCCTGACAAGTTGTCTGTCCTATAAGTCTTTACTTAAACGTCTTGACTTTTTAAAATAAGTCTGTGTGTTCAAATTTTGAAAAGAAAAAAAAGAGTCATTGTTGGAAGATTTCTGTTGACAGTATAGAATATCAGTAAAAACTGGACTGTGCCTTGTTGAACCTGTTAATATATCACTGCTAAGTGTTCATTGAGATACTTCAAGTCATCTCTTCCATAGTTCAAAATGGTAGCCCTGAGGGAAATATAGAATAATCGTTTTCTAGACATTTTTAAAGTAGCTATAAAATTACATTTCTATTAACTAGCACGTCATCTTCATAATTATAAAAAGATAATCTTTTCCCAAAGAGAAACTTCCCTTTTAAACCAAGAATATTGCTCGTGGACTTGAACGAAAACATTTAAATGTCGTTTTATTAAAAAAATAATAGTTGATTATAAGGATTAATTTATAGAAATTGCTTATAAATCCTTCCGTTTCACGAAAAAAAAAAATCCGCTACCGTAATTACATTTTATTGCGCTCAGAAGTTTCTAAAAATAATTGTGGAGGTTAAAGAGTTCTAAAGAAATAAATGAATTCCTCAAAGATACTTTAGATAACTGACCCGAACTGATATTGAAATTATTTTCTGAATATGCCAAGAAACATATTTAGTTCTGTTTACAAACTAAATGATTTTAGAGGTTACAAGATACAATTCAGTCATACAACTAAGGTTAAATATAATTATCTGAATATGTATTATGATTTAGTTAAGCAACATCTGCGTCTTTAACATTTTTCACTTAAACAAAATCTGAGTTTGTAATATGATTTAGTTAAGCAAAATCTGAGTTTGTAATATGATTTAGTTAAGCCAAATCTGAGTTTGAAATGTGATTTAGTTAAGCAAAATCTAAGTTTGTAATATGATTTGGTTAAGCAAAATCTAAGTTTGTAATATGATTTAGTTAAGCAAAATCTGAGTTTGTAATATGATTTAGTTAAGCAAAATCTGAGTTTGTAATATGATTTAGTTAAGCAAAATCTGAGTTTGTAATATGATTTAGTTAAGCAAAATCTGAGTTTGTAATATGATTTAGTTAAGCAAAATCTGAGTTTGTAATATGATTTAGTTAAGCAAAATCTGAGTTTGTAATATGATTTGGTTATGCAAAATCTGAGTTTGTAATATGATTTAGTTAAGCAAAATCTGAGTTTGTAATAAGATTTGGTTAAGCAAAATCTAAGTTTGTAATATGATTTAGTTAAGCAAAATCTGAGTTTGTAATATGATTTAGTTAAGCAAAATCTGAGTTTGTAATATGATTTAGTTAAGCAAAATCTGAGTTTTTAATATGATTTAGCTAAGCAAAATGTAAGTTTGTAATATGATTTAGTTAAGCAAAATGTAAGTTTGTAATATGATTTGGTTAAGCAAAATCTAAGTTTGTAATATGATTTAGTTAAGCAAAATCTGAGTTTGTAATATGATTTAGTTAAGCAAAATCTGAGTTTGTAATATGCTTTAGTTAAGCAAAATCTGAGTTTGTAATATGATTTAGTTAAGCAAAATCTGAGTTTGTAATATGATTTAGTTAAGCAAAATCTGAGTTTGTAATATGATTTGGTTAAGCAAAATCTAAGTTTGTAATATGATTTAGTTAAGCAAAATCTGAGTTTGTAATATGATTTAGTTAAGCAAAATCTGAGTTTGTAATAAGATTTGGTTAAGCAAAATCTAAGTTTGTAATATGATTTAGTTAAGCAAAATCTGAGTTTGTAATATGATTTAGTTAAGCAAAATCTGAGTTTGTAATATGATTTAGTTAAGCAAAATCTGAGTTTGTAATATGATTTAGTTAAGCAAAATCTGAGTTTGTAATATGATTTAGTTAAGCAAAATCTGAGTTTGTAATATGATTTAGTTAAGCAAAATCTGAGTTTGTAATATGATTTAGTAAGCAAAATCTGAGTTTGTAATATGATTTAGTTAAGCAAAATCTGAGTTTGTAATATGATTTAGTTAAGCAAAATCTGAGTTTGTAATATGATTTAGTTCATCTGAGTCTTTAACATGATACGGTAAAACAACATATGTAATGTTAGTTTGTAAAGAACAATTTGCTCTTCTTTTTGTTTAATGACCGAGTTAGAACAATATTGTAAGCACAGGACTTGTCGTGCCACAAGAAGAATCTATACCGTTACATAACACTCTCACCTGTATACTGGACACCATTGTTCATTATTTCTTAACTGCGCAGTGCAAATACTTTAACGATTTTTTGGTTCGGTTTGTCTGTTTTGGGTTTTTTATTGACTTATACAAGTAGATGTACTGTAATGATATATAGTAGTTAAAAGTTGATTATGGAAGACATGCTGTACTGGGCGTTTGTACCAATAATTCAAATAATGACCTAGAATGTTGAGAATGCGAGCATTATTAGATAACATGTAGGGTCTTGCAACTCTCTTTGAGTACAGAAGACACCATGTTATCACTTCAACATGTTCAGATTTCAATACCAGTACAAATAGGTTGAATATTAAAGAAGTCTATCTAGCTTGCTCACGATAAAAATTGTGTAATGATTTTTGATGACAGGATGTTGACCTTTTGATCTATGATAATCAATAGTGATTATGTTCCAAGACACCCCATCACCTATTTGGTCATTCTCTATTGCCAGACGATGTCAGTGAAGACTGAAGACTTGATGGATTTAATTGTGTATGGAATTTTAATTTTCTGAGATGACTAGAGATACTTCTGAAATCTTTGTTAGCCACAATATACAATGATTGAGGTTGTCAGCTAACGAGACACTCAAGTCGCCTACAATATTCATTGTAACGTTTAGTCATAAAAATAGGTACTTTACTTCTTTGTAAACTATGTGTTTGCTTCTTTTTTAAGCGTTTGATCACTTATTTACGTTTTTTGTTTTCTATACATTGCAGTTTACCTTTTTGCCCTGAAGAAGGATGACTTGACAGGATCACATTACTCTTTTTCGATTTTCCGAAGGATCTTAACCAATTAGCTCAGGATGCACGCGTTTATTTTCAAACCCTGAACGCTTTTCTTTGCCAAGTTCATTCAAGAAATCCAGATAATTAAACTTATTTAATGATGTACTTGAAAAGAAAGACTCATTTGCAGTGTCTATTTTTAGGATACCACCAAGTGCTTAAAAGGTTTACAGAAATTTGACGCCTTTACTAGTGCGTTGGCGACACTTTCAACACTTTCAATAAAGTTTTATTCAATCAGAATTTGAAATGAAGAAATGCAGATGACGTTCACCAAATTGATAAATTTCTTTAAAAAAAAAACAGCTTTTATGACTTCTATTTTATTTATAGCAAAGAGGAAGATTGGTAGGGTAATAATTCGTGTAGTTTTTAATTAACAATTGTATTTTTCAACTAGGTGATAAATATTTCCACCTTGGTGAGAATTAGGTAATAATTCCTGTAGTTTAATTTGAAAACTTAATTGTTCAGCTTCATGAAAATTAGGTGAAAATTCATGTAGTGTTTAAATAAAAACTTGATTGTCCATTGAGGTAAGTATATTTTATCTTGGGTGAAAATTAGGTGTTTTTTTAGCTGACGTTTTTTAGGTAAAAGCAATGATTTTTTCTAGGTGAAAATTAATATTTTTTAAAAACTACCGGACTTATCACCTAATTTTCTTTACCTAGGTCAAAATACAGTATTTGTTACCAAGGTGAAAATTTAAGTTTTTAAATGAGAACTACAAGAATTATCACCAATTTTTTGTTTGGATTAACGTATAAAGTCGAACTGATACATTGATATTTGAGGTCAGTTATTTTCGACCATTAAAACTATTTCCAGAAAGTCCAGTATCTTTTATAAATATTTGAGTTTATTGAATTTTTCTGGCACTAAGAGAATGCCAATCCGGTATTCAATATACTTTAGCTTGCATAAGTTGGATGGTAATAGCGTTTTACCGATTACTGAATTCGAGAAAGAATGGACACAGCACAGTTTCATGTCGTTGGGATTGTCTTCATTATCCAATTAACAATCATCAGGAACTATATCCCATTCAGACTTAATGAAATCTAAATTGTATATGATTCAACAAATTGATTTTTGTAAAGATGATTATAGATTTATCATGAAAAAATCTACCTGGATAATTAAAGGAATTATTTTGAATTTTGTATGTCTGATTTACATTTCAGTCAATGATATAAGGACTGGCGCCCCCGCAGTTTGATCACAAAGTTCAAAATGAAGAAGGTAATTATATTAAAAGTTAAAAGTCTTGACAGTGTCGATGACATTCTTCTTGGACGCACTTTAACGCCGGTGTGGTGGTAGCTTTGTCGCGTTCGAGATAATGATAGGCTTTCTGTGCTCCTTTTATCCCATATGTATCAGGTACGCATACACGTGTTTATATGATGAATTATGACTTCCTGTTTTACTTCACACTGAAACCTTACGATTTTACATAACTATATTTATATATTTTATAGAGTGATTAGCGGACAGCTCAATTTCAACTATCTGTATTTTGTACATGATGTCCTAGTCCGAAACTTGCTGACTCTATTCCCAGCCTCTGATATATAATCTAGGTACCCAAAACTTGGGATTTTCCAAACCCCCGCAGATGCGAGGTTTTTAAACGTATTTACATACCTCGAATCCACCAAACCTCGATATATTTGCAAAGACAGATGTTTTTGTAGTTCAGTCATACCATCATTATCCCCTTACACCATATATGTCACGCCTGTGGTTGCGTCAAAGTTTTTTTCAAGAATTTCACTCAGTCGCCATCTTAAATTACGTGCGCATTAAAAGGCTATCAAAGGGTTGGAGTAGATTCAGAAAGTTTCGGACTACTTGTCCTCGCTCATTCCAATAAGTTTATTTGACTCATTTAAAACAGACCATGGTTACGGCCATGGGCATAACAATGTTCATCAGCAGAATTGCCACTTCCGTCGCCATATTTCATTATCAACCGGGCTGACAGGTATAGCGGAACTGTGTTATCAGTTCATCTTGTCAAACAAGTACTAAACGATGACACCCATTGCGACCCATACACGACATGTATAACTACTATTCAATTCAGAAATCAATTGTGAAATGTATGACAGGCTTAGTACGACTCTTTACTGACTCTTCCTGTTTGGTGAAATTAGGCTGTGTACTTTTCTGACCATTTCAAATCCATGATACAATTGTAAATATTGCTAACTTACCAGCTGTTTAGTCTAGTACTTATCTATACCCTATAGTTATTAAATTCCGGCAGACCTGTTCATCCTTTTGTAGGAAATTAACATTAAAATATAATCTAAAAATGGCATTTATGAACATTAAAATGGACATAAATAAATAAGACCAATCTTATGGATATATTACTTCTCTTTTTATTTGAATTCAATTCACATACAGGAATTACGTTGCTAAATATTAAAGAAAAGATCCATAATAGTGATCTTATTTAGTAATGTCCTATCATACTTCTAAATGACATTTAAAGATTATACTTTAGTATTAATTAGGTACAGAAGGATGAACGGGTCTGCTGGAATTTAATATACTAAGAGTATAGATAAGTACTAGACTAAACAGCTGGTAAGCTAGCAATAGTCCCAATTATACCATGGATTTGAAATTTTCATATAAATCAGACCACGCTAAAGTAAGTTGCTAAAAATTCATTGAAATCAATGGAGTTTTACGTCCTACTCTTAGAAATGTTGCAACACCACTTTCTTATCTTAACATCTCATGTAATCAGCCTTGGGAGCTGCGTTACCGATTATCAGAGGGGTAATGCATGTTCGCAGTCAAGTCTACCGGTCTGCTGCCTGTTTTTGTGGAGTGTCTGTTGGCCGAGTGGTCTAGACATGTAGTTGACATGTGGTTGACATGTATTGCTGGCGATTAGGTGCCTGACTCTGAGATCGCTGGTTCGAAACCCGTTCGGGTCTCAACCAATTTTCAGCACTAGAATCTGTGCTAAACCAAGAAAATAATGTTGCAACACCACTTTCTAAATGGCATCTTATCCTCTCAAATACTAAAAGTAGTTAAACTAAACCTCGAACGAGCGAGTCTTTAATATTTAATGGATTTTTAACGACATTTATTTATGATACTGTTACTGGGGGTCAATTCGTAGATAGTAAAAAGACCACACAAAGGGTTCTGGTTTCAGCGGTTTATTAGATAACTATAACCAAACTTCATCCTGCTAATTTGTATGACAGATACAAGTTAAAGAAAGTATATATAATAATCATATTCTACATAAACATAATTAAACACTACACTAAATAAATAGCTTACCCTAAAGAGGGGTTTTGCTGGCTAGTCAGACTATCAAAGGTGAAGTACCTTCAATCTGTAATAAAATATGTAAAGGTGTGAAAATGCAATATGATGTTTAAAAGTATGTTTGAATGAATGTGGTGAAATGTATAAATTAACTTGAACCATTACTATTAAAGGGGCCCAGGCTTGATTTTTAGGGGTCGTTTTGGGCCTTTGTTACATTTAAACAGTCCTCAGAAACATTCAAGCTCTGAGAAAATCGCAAAATAACTTGAAATATGCCTCAAACAAAAAATTTCACTTTTCATTTTTTCCGTGCTGTACGCGGCTGGTCTCCAGTCAGACTGAAAATTGTCTGTCCTGTTGACAAAGTCTACAATTGAAAAATGCGTTGTAGTCTGTTTATATAGATGACCGCTATTGCACGACGGGAAGGATAACTCTTTGATTATCAAGACGAACCGTTTTCCAATATGGCGGGACGTTCGTAATTTCTTAAGTCATAATGATTTTTCAAACACGGATAATTATGGATACACATGGATTTGAAGGCTCAAATTTCAAAGGTAAGCTCTGTAGACTATTTCTGATTAGCTAACCAAAAGATTTCATGTGTTTGAGGCTGTCGGATGATTGTCCGAAACAAATAAAGCCTGGGCCGCTTTAACCATTAAACTAAAATCCAACATGTCTGACATTTAATTCCAACATGTCCGACACTTTGAAAACTATATAAAACTACATTATAACACAACATACCTGGCAATCACTGGAACTTGAATAACTTATAGCACTTTCATACATAATCCAATATCAAAGATGTAATAATCTAAAACTGACTAATTCTATAAATCTATACAAAAAGACTTTGCAATATAGGAAAACTGAAATAGTTGAACCAATTGATTCAAACTCTATGGTACAAGTGTCCAAACATTCCCTGGTTACCAATCACATGACCATAAAAATACTCTGGTTCAAAGGGTTAAAACAATACAAGAAATCAAAAGTGAGAAAGAACTCACTTTAACTTAAGATAGTGGATAGAAAATGGGATAGAAACAAGATAGCTAAAGTCATTGACGTGGAACATATTATCTAATATTTGAAACTAGTATTGGTGACTATAACATATTTCCCAATAAAATCACTCTGCCACAATACCAATTGATATGCATATAAATCGAGAAAAGTAAAAAAACTGTCTACTGAGGACAGAAATGACGTTTCTTGAGGTTTAAAGAAAGTCGCCCACCCTATCTTAAAATAGGGTGAACGTTTGCCAAATTTTGCTAATTTCTTATTATGTGTATTAATTTTAATGTTTGAAGCAACTCATTGCAACTGTTTTTGAAGATTATGAACAACACATTTCAAATCGGAAATGAAAGGTGGTGTAAGTATAGGATATACTCCTCAAACACGCCGATAGTTTTGATCTATATTAAGTCGTCGGTTTATCCAACTTGAACCTAAATTTTACTCAATAAGTGCATGCGGTGACATTTATTATTGGTGTATCTGACTATTGGCGCCCTAGTTAGCACAAGCACGTAAAAGAGCCCATGCACGTGAGTACAGTTTAACACCATTCAATCACCAATTAATAGCCGAAAGAACAGGTCACAGATCGTCTGCCATACGGGGATAAGTATAATCTGCTGTGACCAGGGATATATCCTGAAGGCTGAAAACCTTCAAACCGTCAAACCAATAACCAAGAACTATACGCGCCAAGTCCAAAAACTATTGCCCAATCTAAATGGAAGGTGTAAAGGGTATCGTACACAGGCTAGGCGTGCCCTCTCTTTCTAGAAAACTTGATGCCACTTTCAACTTAGAAGACAAGATTAAACTGTTAAATCTACCAGCGCATAAATTGATCATAGATGTGTCCACAAGATGGAATGATCAATTTATGCGCTGGTAGATTTAAGAGTTTAACCTTTCCTCTAACACTCGCTGTAAAAGAAAAACCAATTTCAATTAAAATCAATACTCATAACCATTGCCAAGGAATCATTCACATGATTTTTGTAATATTTAAAAGTGTAATTTACGTCTCCTCTATAGTTAATGATATATGTAATAAATGATTATATGATAAATAAGAGTCAAATAAAGTTACAAAAGATCAGAAAATAAATTCAATACTTGTAGTGCTTCGATGAAAATAAACCAACCATTCTTCTCACTTTTGCTAACAGTTTTTCAACCCTCTGGATTTTCAAGGCTGTCATGGCTGCCAAATTTATACTGTGTGCTAAGCAACCGAAATGAATGAGGTAATCACCAGCTGATGCCATCACATGCATATTACTGGCATTGTCTGTAACCAAACTTGGTCTGTCAGGAATATTCCATTCTTCTGCTGCTTCTTGCATGACAGTAAGTAGGTTGTCACCAAAATAGATTAAGATAACTATTACAACGTGTAAAAAACTGCAGCTACATTAAATCTCATTTGACCTAAGTTATAGATGAGCTCTGTTTACAAGCTGTTGAATATTGTAATAAAAAGAAGTCGACAAAACTTGCAACTGACCAAATACAGTAGATCTAAAACCAGTTTTTTGTGGAAACAGGTTCAAATTGAAAATTCCATTTGATTTTCACCTACCTGTATGACTTTCTTTAAACTTCCTGGTCTGCAGCACATAATTTGAGAATGACCAATCATCTTTCAGGAATGAACTTGTAATTGTTACATGAGTCAGTGGCCCTTGATTTAAACATATTTTATTACAAACAAAAGTAAATGGGTTTGGCAAAAGTTACAAAAACTTACAAAAATGCCGTTTCCAACATATAACTATCATAGACAGATTGTTGAATGTGTGCTCGAAGTGCAGATAAAGAAAATTGTGCAATTTGACGTTCCTCATTTATTCATTCGTGTATGTAACATTGAGTGCTTAATGAGTTGATGAGGAAAATCAAAGCTAGGTATTTATGATTGTTAAAGTCATTCTCGATGAACGATCTTTGCTCGAAAAGTTAACGAAAGTGCAAAGAAAGTTCGGAGAGTGACAATGTTCAGGTGGACCCATGTACAATATATTTACATATTATGTTGAGAACCTTTTACTTGCTTTTATGAATTTTAAAACATTTTTAATAAGTGTCGTATTTTGGTTTGTAGATAAATTTTTGTCGCCCCAAAGGAATGTAAGGTGATTTGTATTGTCTGTTAAGTAGGATGAAAGATATTTCTGACGTGATTCTATATGGTTCGGACAATATAGAAGATAATGCACAACATCTTCTTTCGGATTGCCACAAGAACAACTCTGGTTTTGTACAAGGTTTACTTTGAACAGATCAGCTTTCAGAGGACTGCTTTTATTTCGTAGTTGTGTCAGAAGAATAACATTTTTCCGACCCCCATTGTGTAAAAATGATTGCTGTGTATGGCGAGGGGTGGTGATAAGGGATTTGAATTTGCCTCTAGTACTTGCTGATCTTGTTTCGGGTTTAAGATTGTTCCAATCTTTGATTGTTGCAGGGAAAAATGATTTTTGAAAGGTGTCTGTTCTGGTATTTGGTGGTTTGATATCGTAGTTTGTTCTTAGGTTATAATGATTAGTTTGTGTTCTAAAAGTGTCTAACAAATTTAAAAGATATTGTGGACAGTTTTCGTGATAAAACGAAGTTAGTCGTCGTCTCTTGCGTCTTTCATTCAGCGGTTCCCATCCGGTCTCAATATAAAGCGAATTAGAGCTCGTGAATTTTGGGGTAATCCCGTTACAACACGTGCCGCTTCCAACTGCAATTTTTCTAGCTTTTCACAGTTGATGTTCAGACAACCACCCCATAATTGGCATGCATATTCTAAGGTGGGGAGAATGTAGGTCTTGTAGATTCTGTCAAGGGTTGACCAACTGAGTTTGTACTTCTGACCTCTCAAGAAGCCTATTTGCCTTGAGGCTGATGAAGCAATGGCGTCGATATGGGGTGTCCATTTGAAATCATTCGAGAGTGTAACACCAAGATGTCTATGAGAGGACACGATTTCTAATTTAGTGTCGCCTAGCCATAGGTTGGGCAAATCATGTTTGTTTTGAGAGAACATCAGTACTTTATTTTTTGCAGGATTGAAATTCACGAGCCATTTTTTGGGACCAGTCATGTATTTGCAATAGATCAAGGTTGAGAGATTCCTCAATCTCTTCAACGGTTGTACCGTGAGAGCCAAGAGCAGTGTCATCTGCAAATAGCCTTGCAAGATTTGATAGTGATTCTTGGATATCATTTATATAAACGATGAAAAGAAAAGGACCGAGGACGGACCCTTGTGGGACTCCGGATTTCACGGTTATTTGTTCTGATGTCGAATCATTTATCGACACAGACTGTGTTCTGTTTGTTATATAACTAGATAACCATTTCAGTGTGTGTTCGTCTAGGCCGTATGATTTGAGTTTATGTAGCAATCCTCTATGGTAGACACGATCAAAGGCTTTGGAGATGTCAAAAAACACATAACATGATAGTAAACGGTTTTCATAAGACGAAACAACATCGTGATATAGTTCTATCTGTTGGTTGGGGCCTGAAACCAGATTGATAAATGTAAATGAGCTTGTTAGTGTAGAAATAATTGTACAAGTGTTTGAAAAGTATCCTTTCAAGGAGCTTGCTGATGGTACTTAGGAGAGAAATGGGTCTGTAGTTTGATGGAAGGGATGTATCACCTTTCTTGAAAATCGGAATGACATTGGCTAATTTCCAGTGTTCCGGGAAAACACACCCCCTTTATAGATTTGTTGAATAGTACCTGGAGTGGAATAGAAATTGACTCTGAACATTGTTTGAGAAGTTGATGACTTATTCTATCCGGACCGCAGGCTTTTTTCAGTTTCAGACAAGAGATCGCATCTTTGATTTCAGATCGGAGGATCTCTGGAAAACTGAATGTGGCGTTTGTTTTTGATTCGAAAATGGGAAGTTCGTCAGGGGAATAATTGTCAGAAACAGAACCAAAGAAGTCATTTAAGGCATTTGCTTTGTTTTGATCAGTAAAAGAGACAGAACCATCACTGTTATGTAATGGGGGAATTGACGATTTTTTTTTTCGGCGTAACAGTTTATTAGTGAAATTCCAAAAAGTTTCGTTTTGGTTATTATTATCGGTGAGGTTATCTAATATTAGCTGCTCATAATTCGACTTTAAAACCCTTTTTTATAATTATTAACCTTGTTGCGTTGCTTTTTGTATTTGTCTAAGTCAGTTTTTTTATTCGTTCGTTTAGCATGTTTTCGTAGTCTCTCTCGATGTCTGATATCCTTCCTTATTTTAGAATTAAACCATTCTTTGTCATTAGGTCTAATTGTTACTGTTTTTTTCGGGATTGTCTCATCAATAAATTCGCTTAGCAAATTGTAGAAATGGGCACATGCATTATTTTTGTCCAGATTGTTTAGTCTTTGATCCCAATTGTATTCGAAGAGAAGACTGTTTAACTTGTCGAAGTCACCATGCTTGTAGATGAGAACCTCTCTAGAAAAGGAATGTGTTTTATTCAGTGGAAAGTTGATCTCACAACTAATACCTTTGTGATCTGAAACATGTTTACTAACGTCATACGTTTCGGCGAAACTTACGTCAATCTGATTCGACACAAGAATAAGATCAAGTAATGAAGAGCGAGTCTGAGAGATCCGCGTTGGTTCATTGATGACATTTATCAGATTGTAAGATAATATGAGATCCTGCAACCGTCCGGATTTATTTTGAAGCAAGTCAACGTTGGTATCTCCAGTTAGTACTATTCGATTTGTGGTTTGGTAGCTTTGCTCAACAGAGTAATCGAGATAGTCCCCAAAAAACTTGATATGATCGTTGGGGGCGATATATACATGCAATCAAGAAAGGGCCCTGCGGCAGAGATAGTTCAACCCATATGCATTCAAAATCGGGATGTTCGAGGTCAGTCCTCCTCTTGCATTTAAGTATCTCTGCAACATAGATGACCACACCACCACCGTTGCAGTCCCTATCTTTACGAAGAGGAGGGTGATAACCATCCCATGATAGTGTTTTGTCTTCAACGGAGTTGTCGAGATGTGTTTCGGTGAAACAGACGATGTCAAATTCGTGTACAAGTGTGTACAGATCGTCCAATTTCGTTCTGATACTACGTGTATTCAGGTGAAACAGGTTTAAAGTATCGGGGGTGTTTTACTATATGGACCAGGGTTCGGTGAGACATCATTTGAGATGAGGATCATCAGTTCGCAATAACTTACTTGGATAATAGAGGTGACAAAAATCTTGGTTACTGGGTTAATTGAACACTTGAATCTCAGTTAAGAATGTTTTGTAACTGATATTCGAGATACAGGTTCCAACTGGGTACTTTATAGTAAGGGTCCATAACATCATAGAAAGTTTTGGAAGAGAAAATGTGCTTTGTGTGTAGAAGTGCAAAAAACAAAGTTTACAAGTTATACAACGAAAAGTCATAAGCACAGAAAAAAAAAGAAAAATATACAAGTGGACAAAGAGATGTCAGGAATGGTTTCACCGATCATGACATTGTTAACAGATTATACATATTTTCATATTCATATTATTGTGAAAATAATGAATTTTTAAGTAAGCCTATTCAAATATATTATAGGCAGATATTGTTTAAGGTAATTAAATTGCTTCCAACATTTTTTCGGGCTCATTTAGAGTGAAAGTTTTACAATCAGATCCGGTGTTGTTGTGAGCGTTCACTGTAATATACAGACCCGTGACAGTTGTTGCACAGGTTTCCATTTAACTTTAGACGTAGTGCAAAGTGAACATAGTAACAATTCAGTTTAAATTACACTATGATAGAATATATAGAATCAAAAGCTGTTTAAACTTAAAATTGTGAAATGAGAATACATTCAGACGACGTAATAATGTCTTTAAGTTGCGGTATTTCTAAATCGTAAAAATAATAGGTCTCGAAAATAGATAAAAGGGTGTCGTTTTATCGAAGGTCGATGGGGTAACTAAACAAATATGTGGAGAGAGTTTCATATTCGATTCAAGGGAGGTAATTTTATCAATTTGGAACGTAGGAGAGTGACACTATATTGGGAGAAGTAACAGCGAGCCGAATTTTGATTTTCTGTTGACCTCATTGACTCGTATATATATACATATAATGTCTGTAGAGTAATTAATTTGGTCATGCGAAAGTTTGGTTCTAAACATTATTAATGGATTTCAATTAATGAATGAAGCGTTGGTTAGAAATCAGAGTTCATGGCTGAGATTAGTCACAACACTAGAATAAGTTAGGCCGAACGATAGTGTTTTGATGCTTTAGAAAGTTGTTTGTCTATATCCATGTCACTTATGAGTTTACACGAATTGTTGTTGTGGCCTTGGATGATGATTTTCCCGTTTGTAAACCAAACATTTTTCACGCTTGGATGTTTCGACACTTTATTGAGGAGTTGAACATTTTTAACTGTCATATCGTCTGCTATTGATACACCCGTACCCTTAAGTTTTCGTCTATTTCTCATTACTAACTGTTTGTGATCTCTTCTCAGTATTTTGGCAATAATACTGCGTGGTTTAGGGTTAGTGGTTGATACCCCTACTCTATGAGCCACTTCGATTATTATGTCATTTTCAATGTTTAATTTGTCCTTGAAAAGAGATTTGGCGATGGATACACAGTCTTCATTTGGTTTTTCTATGACACCAAAAATACGAATATGAGATTTGCGTGAATACTGTTCATTGGCGTTTACTAGATTGAACAGCTCACCGATTTGTTTGTCACTGGTTTTTAGTTGTGACTCCAAATCACGTATTCGTTCATCATATTTGTCGAACTCAAACCCAACTGCCTTTTGATCTTCTTCTAAAAATGATATTTTATTTTCGATTTGCGAAAGTCTCTTTTTTATTCTTTATTTAGATCAGATTCAAGTTGTTTGACAGCAACTGAGACAGCTCTATGGACTATTTCTTCAAGACAGCTTATATCAATAAAACTCGTGTGTTTACCTTGAGTATCTGTCAATTCACTTGGAGACAAGTCTTCATCCATTTTTAGGTCATATAACACACGTAATATTCACAAAATACAGTTTTGGCTTTACTATATTAATCCATGAAGATGATATAGTACATTATTGTTGCCCTTTCGGCGAAAGAACTTGTAGTTTACATTTTAAAGTTGTTACAAAACACAGAGAGAAATTCGTGGCACACACCCTCCGCCATCTTGAAATTTTCGAATGCAGTGAAATAATAACAAAAGTAGTTTTGTCGCGAGCTGTTTGGCCCTTGATGTCCATGAATCTGTTGTTAAGGACACATGCTAAGCTCCTTTCATATTTTCTCAAACCATAGTTTTAGCATTGTTATACAAGCCAGGAATTAGTACCTCTGAAAAATGGGACCTACTGGGAATGCGATATCTTGGTTCTAATACTTTGAATAAATTTACCAATCCTTCGTTTTCTACAACATCAAACGGTCGTAAATATTTTATGATGAAGAAAGCAATAGCTTTAGTAATTTCGTTTGCTCTTTGGGAATTTTGTGGAAGAGGTATAATTTTATGCTTCTCTGTTCTCTATTTCCACCACCTTTCCTTGACTATGCCTATTTGACACGTTTTCGCCACTTTCGCCTTCGGTCGACAATATTCTAGAAGGATGATGTCTGCGCGTGTGCGTGGTCAAGTTTGTAGTGTTATTATAGTACTTAGTTACTCCATAGCTAACATTCTACATATGGCTGTTTCACGTTGTATTACATCAGCAGTTTTTTTTAACCCAAAGTGTTTCCACACCGCCGATTTTCCTTTTTTCGTTTTTCACTAAAGTAACATCAGCGGACGCCATGCTGTTGTCAAATGTTTAGAAAAATTTTTGATTGTCGTGAAAATTACGATAACCACAATCACGGTCTACCATGTCAAAAGTGAAAGTAGGGTAACAATGTAATATAATTATACTAGAATGTCCTATTTTTATGGGGAAATTTTGGGTATCAGTTTTTAAACAATTTTTCAGGTGATCCGATTAATTAAATTAAGGTAAATTTAATGTAAGTGGAAATAAACCCAAACGAGACAATTTACAAATTTTTCAGCCAGTTGGGCCTCTACACATTTAATGATGCTTGATAAAAAATAGAAATATAATTTAGCACCAATCAATATATAAAAACCATATGTTTTTTTTTTGTTAAGAGATCAACGCCAACGCCATTAAAATTAAATAAAAAAACCAACAGCTATAAAAAAAAAGGTCATCTCGGAATAGAAACGTAAAACAAAATTCTCTCTTGTTCCAATTTGAAATAAGAAACAAAATTATAGTGTTCTAGAAAGGAGACTATGTATGCTGCCATTCAAAACGAATGGTTTTCATATCTGTCAATTTTCTCTTGGAAATTGATATGTTGGCCTCTTCGCCTCTGGCACTAAAACCGAAACAACCTCTTGTTTTTAAAACTACAGCAATCTCGTTTCTTCTTTCTCTAACACAGCACTGGGACTTCCAATTTAACCATGCTAATTACAGGTTGGGTTCTTTCATATTTCGATCTACCACCAAGGCCGTACCAGTCGATAGAAAATGAGCCCAAATAACAACAAGAAATTCCTGTCACGCCTGTTAACTCATTAGTGCTACGTCCTTTGATTAAACAAATGTGCGAAACTGAAGGACACTATTAAAATTAAGCGAATTCTCAATGAACACAACTGTGGAATATTTTGTTCCATTGATCGGCATTGTCTGAGAAATAAAAGTTTATATGATAAGATAAAGTGATTTGAATATTGTATGTCAAAGACTGGATTGTGGATTGAAGTGTGTTTCGTTTAAATGTCTAGATATATGACAATTTTTGATGAGCGTTTTTTTGAGTTATTGCCCCTGGCTCTATATTTGTTGTGGGTCCTCTAGAATCTTCAATTTTCCATGGATTTTGATTAAATCGGCTTTTATGAGCATTGTAATTGATAAGATGCCGGTCAAGTTCGATATTACGATTTATTGCACTTGATTTCAAATGATTGTGGGTGCAAATGAAGCTACTATTTTCAATGAATTTTAAGGAAACTTGGTGTGTGTATTGGAATTTATAATGAGCGGTGTTTGAGTTATTGCCATTGAATTAGTAAAATCGCGTCAAAATTTCATTATAAGTGCAAAAGAAGCTACAATTTTCAATGGATTTTGATGGAATTTGGTGTGGGCGAATGAATTGATCAGACGTCGGTCAAGTTCGAATATTACGATTTTTCGATGAAAGGTTTGCGAATTATTGACCTTGATTTCATAAAATCGCGTCAAAATTTTATTGCGGGTGCAATAGAGGTAACAATTTTTAATGGATTTTGATGAAACTTTGTGTAAGCGTGGAAATTTACAAGACGCCAGTCAAGTTCGAATATAACAATCGTTTGATAAATGGTTTGCGAGTTATTGCCCTTGACTTAGTAACATCGTGTCAACTTTTTATCGTGGGTGCAATGGAAGCTACAATTTTCAATGGATTTTGATGAAACTTGTTGTGAGCTATAAGCGGTTAAGTTAAAATTTGACAATTTAGATGAAGGGTTTCTTTGTATATATATAATCTATTAATCAAAGGAAAGAATGATTTAACAATGCTGATGTGTGGGCGTATATAACCTTGCTCGACAAGCTATCTATTTCGTAGGGGACAACGGAAACAGAAGACTGTAAACTGGCGTAACTTTGGTTTTAAACAATTTATACAAAGTTTCAGCTGTTGTATGTGTTGAACAAAATACACTTCAAAAATCTTGTGCCTAACCTGAGCCCAACTAACGGATCATATTGAAAACTATAATTGGTGACGGACGTTTATGTAGGGGCTTCTGATGTGGTGTCAATAAAAAACTATATCAAAAAGGAAGTTGTCATAAGATATATTAAAATTAATGTCGTTTTGTCCATTCTATGGTACTCAGATCATTTGTTTTAAAGTAAGGATGATGAAGTTGAAAGATGACAAGTTAATATGAAACTGATTTAATACACAAATATTTCGATGTACATTTTTTTAATACACGTGTATTAAATGGACAGATCTAGGTTGCTGTGATCAAGTACATGACCGCAAAAGACATCTACCCAACACCAGCACAAATGCGCATGAGATGAACAGACAATAAATTACAATCTCATTCATTTGGGAAAAAAAGCCAAAAGGTCAGTGCAAACGCTACGAGCGGGATACCTAACCCTACTCCATTTTTTGTTCTTATTTTTTATGGAGCTGCTGCAGCAGTCCTGTATCAACATAGTTTCTCAGAGGGGTGTACTTGATTTATTTAATTAGACAGTAGATGAAGATAAATACCAACTCCCTGACTTGAATGACAGTTCAAGACTAGACATAATTACTAATGGATTCTTACTTTGTACCATAGAGGTATCAGTAATTATTACTGTTGTGTATTTAATTAAATATGTATTTATCCCATTGACGCTTGGCTCGTAATTGTTTTAAACGTTATTATCCACCTTAACACAGCACGCTAGAATCAGAGACTTCCATTCCTATCCATTACACCAGAATCAGCTATAAACACCAAGTAGGCTGACTACACGAATGACGTTCTGGCACTGATAGAATCGATTTCTCTCAACCAGTGTGATAGGCTAGAGACATGTTACGTATGACATAAAGGACCAATATCAAGACAGGACAAACTTATAAACTTCATTTACCAAACTCGTTATTTACTTCATCAATGGAATTCGGTTTCCTGTGATTGGATTTTATTTGTTTGAAATTATAAGGTAGGACTGCTACTTACTACTCTTAGTAGCAAACTTATTTTATCACAATAGAAAGTATGGACACATGTTTAAAGAGTCTACATGTATTTAGCTGTTAATATTTAATTTAGAAAGTGCCCAGTGTAGTAAGTCGTACTTTTGGCTGTCAATTACCTTTATTAGAATACTTTTAAATGTTCTTCTTAGTAATTAAATGTCTGTTTCATTGTTCGTATCAAATACAATGGATTTCCAATTTCTGATTGGGCATAAATTTTAAATAATCACATTAGAAAGTAAGGAGCATTTCCAAAATTTCACCAATTGTATAAAACATGGTAAAGCTTAAGTAATCAGAATATTGTGTTTTAAAGTGAAAGTATATGTTACCAATAGAAATTCAACTTTTCACATTATCAGGGAAGGAATAAAATAAAAGGAATGATTTGTGAATTAATCTATAATAGTTAACTTTTGAGAGTTTGAGTCCATAAAACCAATTTTCAAATACAATGCAGTAGCCTGAATTGGTGTCATTTGGCTTTGATACAATCCTTTTGAAAGTATTTCAACAAAAACCAGTTTCGCTACACCATTCAATAGATATATTGCAATTAAATCATTTGTATTTCACCCTTCAATATCTTAAAAAATAGGGAATTATTTCAACAAAATCAATTGCATTACACCATTCAGTAGCTTAAAGATAGGAACGTATTTAAAAAAAAGTTTCATTACGCCATTCAGTTGCTTAAAGATAGAAACGTATTATAAAAAAAAGTTTCATTACGCCATTAAAAAAGCTTATAGATAGGAAATATAACAGTGAAACACCTTTAAACCGGCAGGCTGTCGGACCTGTGAAAAATGCCGGTTTGGAGGGGTTGTAGGTTTACCCGTAGCAGTAGTAATACATACTGGGTAATTAATTGTATTAGTGATTAATTAGCACGAGTCGTATTCATCTTTCATACCGTCAACAGATTAACTTCAATTAATACGAGTTCAGATGCCGGTTTAGAGAGACCAATTAACTATATAGATTTAAATCTAACTTTTGGACTTGATTTCGATGCCGAATTGCGGTTTAGATTGGGTGCCTGTATTATAGAGTGATTCGGATGGGATTTTTCAAATATGCCGGTTTAGAGGGGATGTCGGAGGGGTTTCACTTAAGGCCTTCAAAAAAATCAACGTTTAACACCATTAAAAAGCTTAAAAATAGCGAAGTATTTCAATGAAATCAATGGCATAACACCATTCAAAAACTTACAAAAAGGTAAGTATTACAACAAAATCAGAATGTATTACACCCTTCAATGGCTTAACAATAGGTAAGTATTACAACAAAATCAGAATGTATTAAAGCCTCCAATGGCTTAACAATAGGTAAGTATTACAACAAAATCAGAATGTATTAAAGCCTCCAATGGCTTAACAATAGGTAAGTATTACAACAAAATCAGAATGTATTACACCCTTCAATGGCTTAACAATAGGTAAGTATTACAACAAAATCAGAATGTATTACACCCTTCAATGGCTTAACAATAGGTAAGTATTACAACAAAATCAGAATGTATTACACCCTTCAATGGCTTAACAATAGGTAAGTATTACAACAAAATCAGAATGTATTACACCCTTCAATGGCTTAACAATAGGGAAGTATTACAAAAAATCAGATGTATTACAGTCTGTTAACTATAATTTCCAAACGAAGTTTTACCTTTATGGCTTAAAATAGAATATTGAAAAGTGTGAAAATGACTTACAATAAGGAAGATCAAAACAGTGGTATTACACGTTTCAATATTTCTATAATTTCCCCAAAACTTGTTCGCTTGTAATTAGATTATTGAAAAGGTATGGAAAGTCCTTGAATCACAGAACAGAAGGCAAGTTAAACACGCACGTGTCAGTATAGTTTCTAAATATTCTTCAAAACCTGCATCATCTACATTAACATTATAACTATAATTGGTTTTGGAATACCGTTGAATTATCACCAACGCCACAAAATGTATAATAACATCGCAAGTCGAAATATTGTTTTCTTCGAACTGCTGCCACATCAGATTCCGTTGTATGATTGATCGAAATAGAAATGAAATGAATTTAGTTTTCCTACTCTTCTGCTCCCTTTTTAGGCCAACGAAGACGAGCAACGCAATGCTGTGTGCAAGTTGGAAAAATTCTGTCGGGACAGTGGCATTAGTCAACTTTTTTTGCGATTTCCATCTTATGAGGGATCTTTAGCTTCCACATCCTGTAGTACACGGGACCTCGGTTTATTGAACCAGACCCCCTTTTCATGTCAGTCCCTCCGACTTGCATCACTGACAAGGGGCAACTGGGCTGAAAAATCTCGACATTTGATTGAACCCTGGACCCTCAGGTTGGCGAGCAAACGTCTAAGACACTGAGACGGCCCTCTAATCGAAATAGAGCGAAAATTCTAGCCCTATGATAGATGAATGTTGAACATTTAGGAATTATTAAAAGCGTTTTATTTAATAGTCATTGACATTGATGATATAATGTAGTTCACTTTGCTGAAATCATTTCAATACACGAGTCGATTAAATAAATCATCAGCTTACTTAACTTACTCAATTAAATGATTATTTTGTCTTATGAAATACGAAGATGAAGTACACATATCACTAACTAGAAACAGAAAAACATATTATCAGACATGTTGATCGCTTAGTAATTAGATTCAAGTTTAAACCTTCTAATATGATAGACATTGACAAGAAATTCTCTAATTTCATTGATTAAAGTAATTAATCCAATGTAAATGATTGTAATCAGTATACATAACATGTACTTGAACTCATTGAACAACTTCTACTACCTTCGGGAACTATTTATCTTAAGGTGTGAAATGAAATGGATTGGGAACAATTAGATCTATGTTGTGTGTAATGTGGGCATTTTGACATTATAGCAAAGGTTACTTGTTTCAGATTTAGGTTCGAAGAAACTTGGATAATCCAAGCCTGCAGCTATGATATATTGTCCCATTCGGTTGCAGAAATTTAGAAAGTAACAGATGCAATGGACAAAACCAGTTTAACGTTCTACAAGGACAGTTAAGGAATAAGCCGTACTCGATCACGGTTGAGCACAACCAGGGCCAACGCGTTTTAATGTTAACTATTATCTTCTGCTGATCACGCAGAAATATTCCAGGAAATTGATTTTTCTCATCGATTACTGCTGACGCAAACAGATTATTTGACCAAAGTAAAAAATACTTTTTTACAATTGAATTACCATGAAGGTCTTGCTTGTATATCCTGTGTCAATTTTTTTTTTTCGACCGAGTTATTGTGAACTTTCCATCGGCGGCGGTTAAATGTTAACTTTCATTTGCATCTGTAACATTCGATTGAAGTTATACCCCAGTGTTAACATTGTAATTTTAAACAGCTAAAACTATGAATAACCTGACTGAATAAGGAGATATTGAGAGTGTCCCTTGTCGGTCCCTCCTCTTTAAAGGGATAATAGCCGTTAGAAGAAACATAAATTTTAATTTCACTCAAACTTGACAAACAACAGTATATATCCATCAAATCCACAAAATCAAGTAGTTAATAATAAAACGCTTAATACATCCATTAAGCGATTTTCAAATTGTAATTATAAAGGGAAGTAACTCTAACATATAGATTTCCCGCAAGGCTGTTTTAGCGCTGATTTCCCATACGTTTTTATTCCTAAACAGAATTGAATCGTCGCTTGCTCACTTTTTTGAAAAAATCAGAATATAGTTTTATTCTCGCTTTTTGAAAATTCATCAAGTGTGGGATACATACTTATTTAACCAATAATCAATATTTAACACAAATATTAGACGTAGGACGAGTGTATTCTAACGCCTATTATCCCTTTTAGATTTCGGGGAAGGGAGGGATTGAATCTCCCAAATGTACAGGCCTAGGGTGGAACAAATATCTTATTGAGAAATTGGGATCTGGATCTGTTGGATGATTTTCTTCTCTTCTGATCTGAAATTAGAAAAAATAAAATAACTCGCCCGATAGGCGAGGAGTATAGTACCTGTTAAGTACAGATTATTTTTAGTTTGCTATGAACAAGGTTGTCATTTAAGTTCTGATTTTTTGAATATGCCACTATCATTTTCTGTTTATAGACATGAGGAAATTTCTCTTGAAGACTCTTATAATGGGTTTGAACTATCTTACTTGCTTTATTACTGGTTGTATTAAATGGAACTACAAAGGGTGCTATGCCTACACTGTGGTGAATATTAAGTCCTATGGGTCTTGCTGTAATCAATGTCTCAATCCAATGGGCTTCTCTAGATTGACGGATTGACGTCAAGTGAATGATCGTCAAGATTGAAATGGTTAGAAACAGGCTTGTCTTTTTTTAATTTAATATCTGATCTGTGGGCATTAAAACGAGTGCGTAATTTGTTCTTTGTTTCCCCGATATATTGTTTGGGACTTATTTTTACATGAAATTAAGTATATTACATTCGAGTTTTCACATGTTAGGTGCTCTTGGATCGGGTATCTTTTATTCGTAGAATTACTTAGAAAATAATGCGTTTCTGATATAAAGGGACATGTTTTGCATCTGGTTGACATACATGGGGCACTCCTTAAACCTGGAGGCACTTCGGCATAAAGTCTATTTTTAGCTGCTAACTGTGCTAATGTGGAATTTTTTATGTTTCGTAAAAATCGTTTAGAGTATCCACGCTCTTTCAGTTTTGAGAAAACAATCGTACAGGCTTGGTTGAAATTAGAAGACCTTGTGCAAATTCGGTGAAATCGTAAAACTTGTGACTTAATTATTCCAGAAAATGTATGTTTTGGATGAAATGAGCTCTTATGCAAAAGTTGATGAGTGTCGGTTTCTTTGAAATATACTTTGATATCTAATTTATTAGTCTCTCTATTATTTTGGTGTTACACCAACATTCAGTTATCTAGGTTTTAACGGCTTTAGGTACCATTAGCATAGAATATTCAGTTAACAGTTTAAAATAAACTTTAAAACATATCTATAAACGCCCACTGATTTCAATATTTTGAAAGTTTCTTTGAGGATTTTGACTTGATTTAACCAGGAGGTTCTTTTAGAGTTCTTCAAGACAAAAATCGTGATTAACGTTAAATTCATGTTAAAAGGATTTAGTCTGTGAAGCATTGGCCAGAAGGGCTTTACTTTTTAGTCAACGTTTTCCTTTGTTTTAAAACGTGGTAACCTATTAACGGTTTATGAATAGTTTGTGCCGTTGGTCTCTTGTTATTTAGAAAATATTTGTTAATTATTTTGATATTTGAAAAGAAAGCTTTTAATATAAGACACTAGCCTACAAACGACAATTACAATCAATTAGACATCATCTTTTCTGTCTGTTAGAACAAAAATATAAGATTATAACAATCAGTCACGAAATTAATTCTTTTTTATCTTTAAAGTACCCTGTCTACATGCTGGATATATATGTTTAAAATTAGTTTTTAAACGACAATTGCCTTTAAATTAGGCTTTACTCTTTTTATCTGTTATTACAGTACTGTAAGCTTACAGTTCTTTCATAAAATCTTCTAAATTATCATGTCTACCTAAAAGATATGTCTGTATTTGTGGATACTGGTTAATCGTTCTAGAATGAAATTCCACTGTGAAAGAAGAACTGTTCCCTGTATACCAAGGCATTTGTACCTTTTGCTGGTTTTCATATGGTTATTTGGTATCTGCCACAAAATAGAACTGTTAGTATGTTCACTGTCTTCTCTTCTTTCAGGCACACGTTCATTCGGGCACAGGACAGACCAAGCGTCATTTAGGCTCATTGATTTATGTACACTCACATTGAAGTAGTCTGTTAACTGTTCAACCGAAAACCAAGTACATTATCTCAGCACGTAAATTGAAATAATCTGAACGTTTACTTTTTCTACCAAATACCAAGTATTCATTTCCAATCATAGGCATTAATAAATCATATATACACTTAGATATACAATTTCTTCGGCTCAATGTCATTTAGGCAAAGTGATTTAGGCACATCTTCAATTAGACACATTTTGGCTTCAACAATGTTGAATATTGGTGAGCCTTAAGAACATTCACCCAAATAAATATCTATCTGTTCCTGACTGAAAGTGTGCCTAGATCATAACAAATAACCACAGATCAGAGAAAAATGCTTCATGAAATACAAAGGATTGTAAAGATGTTTTTCAAAATTAAATATGGTATCGATATTTCTTTGTGGACGCCAGCCAATGTCATTGACTAACTCTAAATTTTGGTATAGATCGATTTTTTCTTGTCCCTACAGTCACATCTAATAAGTGTTTATCTATCCTTATATTATTATGTAAAAGTTATTAAGTTAGTAAAAGTTACAGTAAGGGTAACAAGGATTCGGAAGCCACATTTTTGTAATTGAGCATCTGTCCATTTACCTTTTTATACAGAACACATTGATAACAAATAGTATTCAAAACATAATGTTAATGTGCCCAAAAACCATGTCTAACTGTCGTGTGCTAAAAAATATTGAGTAATTGCAGCCTTTATTTCTCACGAATATTCGTCCATTCCATTGCATTTGAATCACTTTTCAATTATATAGAATTCCTTGCATTTCTGTATACAACTCTATCCCAGACGAACACGTTCTGTTACTCATTATATCTCTACTGTCTTGTCACTGGTTAAAAATATTGATATTCAGACAATTATATTCAAATTACCTTATTACACAGGATTGATTATTTAAATTTGTACAAAATCATCTTCAGTAAACAAATTATCTAAGAATTACAAAAAACAGTTGTATAAATTTGGCACAACTAAATCAATCTCTTTGTTTCAAAATTCAAATTGATAAAGGCCTTCAGTAAACAAATTTCCAAACATTTTTATGAATTTAGCACTAACAAATGAAGTAGACTGTAAGTAAACTGTTCTACCGAAAATACGTACATGTTGTATTGATTCAGCACATAAATTTAAAATAAAAAACACCTTCAGTAAACAAATTTCCAAAAAGTCGTATACGTTTAGCACATAGTCTGATATAATGTGTGAAAACCATTTTCAATTAAAAAAATTTTGTTTTGTTTCAGCAGTATCATTGAAATAATCTGTATGTTTTCTGTTCTTTAAGTAAAACAAATCCAAACTGAAATTATCTTTTTGTTTACTATTCAACAGGAATCCGTGTATTCAAAATGATATTATTTATATATAAAGGGACAGTAAGTGGTATCGTTTTGAAATATACAATGTAAATGTACTATTTAGATATATATCAAATTAGGTATAATTTTCGACCAGACTATCAAGCTATCGTTTGAGATCCATGTAGAGAACATAAGAGTTAATTGGGGTTTATAAATTGCTCGTTATATTCGAGTTGATTGGAAGATGACTTATCTGATAAAACTGTGAAAAACAACACCGTCCATTACACATACGGATTCGCTGAGCACTGTCTATATAACATTTATCTTCTGTTCACCCATTTCATCTTACGTCAACCCGTAATTAATTCCCTGTTTAACAACTCGCCATATTTAACTGATATTTGACGTTCTTTAGCATGCAATACAACGAGGTATTAACCCTTTGCATTACATCATAAACTAAACGCTATATTTTATTCTAAATATATTATGCATTCCAATATCCATCAGTGAACAATACAATGGGTAACTGGACTTAAGCATATACAGCAGAGCATAAAAAAGACAAACAACTTAATGTTTTGAACAACATCGAGCTACAATGCCTCTACGTTCTTAAACAATACAGTTCTTTCCATTCATATACAACTATTGAAAATAAAACACATTTTGTGTCTTCTCCTAAGTTCGTTAAAGATGCGTGTTTAAATACCACTGTGCTGATTTAAATATAGCTGGTTATGCTGATTTAAATATGGCTGTGTTGATTTTAATATTGATTTACTGATTAAAATATGGCTGTGCGTTTAAATATCGCTGTATTGATTTAAATATAGCTGGTTATGCTGATTAAAATATGGCTGTGCTAGTTCAAATATAGCTGATTGTGCTGATTTAAATATGGTTGTTCTGATATAATATATGGCTGTTCTGCTTTGAATATCGCAGTGCTAGTTTAAATACAACTGTGCTGATTTAGATATGGCTGTAATGAATGTGCTGTCTTAAATATGGCAGTGCTAGTTTAAATATATGTGCTGATGGTAAGTGTAGGCTCCATGTCCGAAAAACACGATGTTGCTATTGCGATGATATTTTTTTATGTAAATATATTTGAAGTAACAAATCACTATATAAGAACTTAATTTTGATGATAGTATGTCTAAAATTCGATATGGTTATTTATCTATAAAATTACATTAACACATCAAGTTATTTTTCATTACATGTCAACTGTTTACATGCACATTTTCAATTCAAATAAAACCATTAATAGTATTGTTTGTATTGTCTGTTGTGCTTACACATTGATAAAGCTAATGGAAACTCTTCTATTTATTAATAAAAAAGAATATTAGTATCCATGGACAATGTCAACTATAAAAGCTTAAGGGTGTAAACCTAGATTAACTATATGAAACGTAATCTGCGTCCTGATATCCACACCGTTATTAACGAAATAAGAATGCATGCTTCCTGAGGTTCTTAGGCATAATTTTCTATTTTTTTAACCTTTATGTTTGTGATAAATCGCACGTAAACACTCTCTTTTATTATGATAAATATAAATAAATCGATGGTCAACGGCAAAACAGTCTTGAGGTCCAAATGATAAATTCGCTACAATTAACATAAACCATATGTAAATAAATAATATAAGAATTTTGATAACCTTTTATTCAAAGTCAGAACGACTTTTTATTTTTGAACTGTTTGCGTTTCTCAATCAAAATGTTTAATCGTGAGTAAAACTGGTACGTCAATGGCAAGGGTCCCTAACAACAGATCAAAAAAAAAGATGCTTCATGAAGTACAAAGGATTGTAAAGATGTTTTTCAAAATTAAATATGGTATCGATATTTCTTTATGGACGCCAGCCAATGTCGTTGTCTAACTCCAGATTTTGGTATGGATCGAATTTTTCTTGTCCCTACAATCACATTTCGGGGAAGGGAGGGATTGATTCTTTTTGATTCTTCTTATATTTGATAACTATCACAATTTTAGAATAAAAAGGTCGTAAGGCCCTACGTGTCTGGTTCACATGTCACCTTGAATTACAACCGCCTTAACTTAGCCATGTGTCCGTCTAGGTTGATCCAAGCTTGTCACGAAATGGTGCTTATTATGACGCTTACATTATTATCAAAGTCCAGATGTCAAGTTCTTGAATAATCTACTTTCTCGCTAATGATATAGATGGAACTAGAATTACTGTCACAATTTGTCTGAGAATAGATTCTGTTATTTGTTGCAAAAAAAAAAAAATAATAATAAAATAAAATACAAGGCTGAAAAAAATGTACAAGTTAATTATATTTCTGTGGAACAACTCCCTTGACAGTAGAAAGATGTCGAGAAAAGTAATCACTTCGTCTCACGTATTGGTAATGTGCTGGCCTACCAGATATTGTTTCTATTGTATACTATCGTATGCAGGTATACACCAGGGAACCCCACTGTCTCCTATTGCAATTTTTCAACATTTCTAGACATCTTTAGTAGACCACCATGGTGTTTTTAAGCCATAATTCTGGTTAAATACAGTTCGATTCTCCATTAGATAATAGCTCAATGTACTGATATAAATTTCGAAAATATTATCTTGCTGGTATAATACAAGATTATTAAAGGGAATGATCTGTCCATTTTACTTTTAATACAGAACACATTCATAAAAAATAGTATTCTAAACATATTGCTAATATGCAGTAAATATGTATCCGTGTCAATTGAAATATTTTGAAAACTATCACACTTTTAGAATAAATAAATCATAGGCCCTACGTGTCTGGTTCACATGTCACCTTGAATTACAACTGCCTAAACCTAGTTAAGTGTCCGTCTAGGTTGATCCAAGCTTGTCAATGTAAGCTTGTAAGCCATCAACCTAATTTCTATTTCTGCAATTCAAAAACATTGTATCAGTAAGGTTTTTTTCAGTCATCGTGATTTCCAAAATGTACTAACGTGCAAGAAATTTAGAGCTAACTGAACTGAATATTTACTTAGCTACTTATCTAGTTAAAATCAATCGATCCAGTTCGTTTTCTGAGTCATTAGCGTAAAAGAATGCTAGAAGCAAAGATTAAGGCCAAAGGACGTATTTCGTGTTTAAAAAAGTGCTTTAAACATCATTTGTAGAGCGACATAAAACCTTGCATATGTCACTCCATGATGGTTCCAAAGAATACAAATCTAGCCAAGTCAATTACATTTGGGTGTAATGAAGCAAATTGTCGAAGTCCTACGACAGAGATAAGAATTGCGACTTATAGGAGCATACGAACATCTTAATATAAGGCATGTAAACAAGACAAAGAGAACTGACAACAATGAAGAACACTATAAGATGTCATTAAGTATTTATATTAAATGATGGATTGGCCGGAAGTAAATCTTGGCAGTTGAGATTCCAATATTCAGAACTGTCTTTTGTATTATAGGCTAGAGTAATTATCAATCAGAATTATTTAATTAACTCCTCATGATAAGCAAGATTTTGTTAATATATCTACAGCCTATGCCAAGCCTTTCTCAATTTTTCGATTAGGCTTGTAGTTACAAGGGGGACATTTTAACAGTTGACAGATTTTGAACATTCTTTTAGCACACGAGGCCTCATTTTTCTTTGACATTTCTAAGGTACCATGTCGACTTATGCCGATATTTAATCCCGAATAGAGCAGGCACGTACATGTATATTGTTTGCTGTCCACGGCATCGACGGTATACATAAAGTATTTTCCCATAGTATTTTATCATAGAAACCTCACATCTGTGTATCTGACAACGTTAACAAAGTCTTACGAGCCAAGGGGATTTGAAGGAACAGTCAATGCAAAGAACAGTGTGAATGAAATGATTACTTAGTGCTACCTCTTCAATATTTTCTATCGCCGCTATTTTTAGACAATGATATAACATGGTCGTAAATTCCAATGATCAAATTTGTCATCACCAGATCTTCTTTGAAAAAGGAGTTTCAACACTCACAAAAACATGTTTCTTGAGCTATCGAGTTTCCTCTTGAGGACAATGCTAACTGATCTGTTTCCTTAAAAGCCAATCTAAAGTATATAGAACTTGAAGAAAACTGTCATTGATTTGGCGTGTTATCTAGAAAAAAAGTCATTGCATGCAAAGAATCGCCTCAATATTTAGGTGAAGTACATGCTCATATTTCAGAAGCTTTTATTGCCCAATTATTTCATCCAGATTTTTTCGTGACAATTTGCGATTTAGTCTCTATCTGTAAGATCATTCATGCTTACTTCTAATCTGTGTTGCTTTAATGTTTGTCTCCGGAGAGAAATCGATGTAGGTAATATAAAGTTTGTTGACAAAAGGATGTAAGTCCAGATTCGATGTTTTCAATATTCGAAAAGTAATCAAAATACATAAAAAATATAAAAAGATCACTGTCTACTAAAAGTTCAAATCTAAAAGCTTAGTAAATAATAGCTTCATGTGATAAAACATAATAATACAACAACTTGAAAGAACTAAAAGCATTCCAATTTGATATCCCAGTGAGAAACTGTCAGCTCTGTTAAGAAATTATACCTAGCTTGACATTTAATTGATTAGGTTTGGTAAAGAAGAGATATGAATTGGACTCGGGGTCAAAATGTCTATTGATTGAAAAAAGATTTGTCTTTGTATCTTCAGTCTTAATTGCCTAATGCAGATGAAAAACTGTTTGGAATCTTAATTGAAGGCGATTCGCATCGTATCAGATTAGCTAAATTAGTATAGTATTATGTAGGAACTTTCCGTATATTCAGTAAAATTCAAATAAATAGTCCGTCGCCGTCATGAAGTCTTGTGATAACATTTGTCATAAATATTGGTCTCGAATTAGTCATAGGTTGCATAAAATCTTCATTTTAAGTTGTAATGTATTCCTTTGAAACTTTAGTGTATAACCTATGATTACATTGGTAAAATTGTGATGAGATATCGATGAGAATTTTTTATTCAGACGAATTCCAAGCAAGATGATCCTAATAATTGAAAATTTAACCACATTGATTTAGTTATCTAGAGATTAGTAGTTTGTATGTTGTGTTGTTATCTTCTAAGATTATTCCATTGATCTTGTTTGTTTTGCAGATTTGTGAATCATTGAAGATTAGAAATGGACGAAGCTATCCAGAACAACATGTCTTATGACATGACTTTTATGAACGGCACAGGTAATGTTACAATTATTATTTGTTCTCTATAAAGGTGTCTGTAGGCAGAGAATCTGGTAGATTTAATAAATGACACAATTCAGACAGAAAACTGACTAATTCTCTATAAGACTCTTGATTAACTAATGCCCATGTTGTAACTGTTACTTTCCATTTCCTTATCATATGGTATGTAGGTCTTCTAATATTCTGCCTTTAATCTTAACTTCTTGATAGAAACCTGAATTGCAGTATAATCAAAACGTCATTAGACACCATTGAACTAGTCACCCTCGTTACCTTTTAATAACGAGTTTGTAAACTACCAACTCCGGAAAAATTATCGGAACGAAACAATTTCCTAAAGTGCCTTTTTCAAAGACGGGTAAAAATCTACTTTGTTTTATGTTAAGGTATAAATTCTTGTAATTATTGTCTTGTTTACTTCCTGTGGTGTTTGTTACCAAGCGTCATTTGAAGCAAAGAGTAGCAATTATGGTTGTTTTGGCTCAATAGAGTTGACCGTGTTTACAGTTTCTCAGCTGGAAGGGTATTGTTTGATGAGATTCTCATTTAACAATTGAAAAGTGACCTGTATTTCACCTTTTTTCTCACCCTGTTTCCTGGCTACATCGGACTTATTAACTTTGGACAATGTATTAACCTAGGAAAATGTATTAACCTACTTTTTTCAAGACTTCCAGTCATGTTGACATTGACGACATATTACCTTATTCAATTTGGTCAATATATTAATCAGGTTGAAGATTGGACATTTTGGAGCTGAATACTAACTTATAATTATAGAGATGCGTGTTGAAGTCTTATCGTAGGTTGTGATAAAATAAATCAATTTTTGAAAATAGAGATTATTCATCATGTTCCATTACCAGACAAATATTCATCATTTTCGGAAATTACATCAGACCAGAGTAATAAATCTCCACGACATCCTTACGAGCCAGTATGAATATAATAGATAGCAGATAACTTACTAAAAGCACACAATAAATGTTTATAATAAGCATTTATTCTTTTCAGTTTTACAGTATAATATCACTGAAACTGATCCTTTCATCTAAGGTGTGTCATTCGAGTCTAAAATTGTTTAGTCTATCAATATCATTAATTGCAACAAAGGGACTGTATATAATCCTTCTACGACTCGAAATGTCGATCTATCAATGTTATTAATTCTTCACATTTAATTCCCAGCAGTTGATTTTAGATTGATAAATTCCCGTAGAATCATCAATTGTCCATGGTGAATTGTAAACAAGTGTAGAAGGATCATTTGTTTCCTTTGCTTGACTTTATTTTACGACATTCTTTGAGTCCCTATGTGTTATTGCTGTGTGATTGGAGCTTATTTAAAATTATTGAATCCATATATTACATTGCTGTCTACCAGAATCAATAAGTTCCCCTGTCTGTTCGCTGGGAGATATGAGTTATCGAAGTTTTCTAGAACCATTGAGTCACTATGTGTAATTGATGTCTACTATAATCATTGAGTCACTTTGTGTGATTGAAGTCTGGTATAATCATTTAGTCACTTTGTGTGTACTAAAATCAATAAGTGGCTATGTTTGATCATTGTGTGATTGAACCATAAACAATGAATCAATATGTTTGATTTTTGTGGGATTGAAGTCAGTCAGAATCATCGAATCATCTTTATGTTTAGTTAAAGTCATCCAGCATCATTGAGTCTCCATGTTTAGTTTAAGACTACCAGAAGCATTGTTTTCTCATGTTTAGTTTAAGACTACCAGAAGCATTGTTTTCCCATGTTTAGTTGGAGTCTATCAGAATTATTGAGGCTTGTTTGTTTGCTGTATGGTTTAAAAAAATTATTAGTTTTTACAGGTGAATCATTGTAATTACCAGAGAATTACGTCTACTTGGCAAACAAAACACCTCCTTAAAATGCTAATAAACGCCATATTTTAGATTAAATTAGATTCGTTTTGGAGGTCGGAAGTTTATAAAATGAAAATATATGTTTGTTTTGTTATCTGAAGAATTCTATTAATATTTAAAAGTCTAATGACTTGTATATTTTCAGGTTTTATGCAGATACCGGCTCTTTGGGGATTCTTTATCCACCAAATTTTTACACCGATCTTTACAGTTGTTGGGATCATTGGGAATTGCTTATCCTTTATTGTGATGAAGTCAAAGACACTACGACATAAATCCTACAGTCATTATTTATGTGCTTTAGCTGTATTTGATAGTCTGGTACTGATAGAGAGAGAAATCCTAGTCACCAATGATTTGTTGATGTATTATGGTAAACCTGGAGTATTCGAAGGGTTCTCCTCGGCAGCTTGTAAGATCTTTAACTTCACCGGGTGCGTGTGTTCCCTAATGTCCTCTTGGATTATCGTTTGTATGGCACAAGAACGTTTATTGGTGGTTTACATGCCTTTTAAGAAACACGTTTTTACAACACAACGCGGAGCTATACTTATTATACTGTCATTGTTCATCGTTATGTCATATACCCAAGTATTTCGACTAGTAATGGTAACTAATAATAATGCTCAATGTGAAAGTACGCCGGAGTTATATACTGTTTATACAGCTTTACATGTATATTTTTACCAATTCTGTTTAATATTCACCTTACCAGTCATAATAGTATTCATCTGTAACATATTGGTTCTCTGTAAAATATACCATGTTCGAAAAGCCATGCAGGATGAAAATTCTTTCTCAACTCGATTAACCAGATCAAATAATACTCGCCATAAAACAACCATCATGTTATTGGCAATATCATTTACTTATATTTTTACCCTCCTACCGCTCGTCTTTTTATCATTTGTGTTGATCATTGCTATGAAAGTCTACGGACGTGATGCTGCAGGGTTGTTGATAAGTGCTCATCCCTGGAAAGATCTTCTTGTTGTTATTTCCCAGATCAATTATGGAATCAACTTTTTTATTTATGTTTTATCGGGGAAGAACTTTCGAGTAGAATTGCGAAGAGTGTTTAATAAAGAAAGAATGACGTCTATTAACAGTTCTAAAACACGCGATGAATTTATGTTGTTATAAATCGTACATGTATATATTAAAACTTGAAGATAAAAAGTGAAATGGAGGACTAAGGGTTAATTGAAAATGTGTTTATATTCTGTGTTTATGTTCAAACACCTCGTTGTAAAATTGCTAAAAGGGGTAGATTTGAGTAAAGGATATGACCACGTTTGAATTTCTTCAAAGTACATGTATGTAATTACAATAATAATTATTTCCATACTTACATGACTGTTATTATTTTTCTTCAATACATTTTACTACAGACTCATTTCCACTGCAAACCACCAATTAAAGGTAATGGCACTGGGATGGGTTTTATGTTTAAACGTTCCATTTCAAGTATTTGAATAAAAATGGAGGGAAGGCACCAGGAAGTTAATGTGCATGTTCAATATCAGAAAATTAAAACTAGTAAGCTTGAATTAATGGCTCTGGTTTATTAGGCTATTCTAGAACGCGGTAAAAGCTGAATTACAATTTTTAGATACCTCCACTATTATTGCTGATAATTGAGTTTTGTGCAGCAAACATTTTCTCTTGTATATTCTTGTGTATTCTCGAATGTTCAGAGAATATTTTATGAAAGAAAAGGTAATTATCTTATGTATACTAGTAGTTGTTTGCCTCTGTGTATATAAACTTCTTTTGATTTGAAATAAAGTAATTATTTTCAATAGACTGCAAGTTTTTATGTGAGAACAATGATGCATATTGACCTTTCCAACAATTTTTACCAGAATCGTAGGTGACGGCCTGAAATGAAAAATTATGTTTTTAGGAAATTAAATCCAATTGCCTCAATTTCTATATGGATTTTTTAATTATACTGAACAGATAAAGAAACGTCAATTTTTATACGCCCACATGAATACGTGGATGTATAATGTCGTTGCCCCTGTCCGCCCATCCGACCGTCAACATTGTTGTAGACACAATAGAAGCTACAATTTTCAATAAAACTAGGTGTAAGCATTAGAATTGATAAGACGGCGATCAAGTTCGATTTTGATGATTTTTCGATGAACAGTTTTTGAGTTATTGCCCCATGCCTCTATATTTATTGTAGATACAATAAAAGCTACAATTTTCAATGGATTTTTTATGAAACTTGGTGTGAGCATTGGAATTGACAGCGGTCGAGTTCGAAAATGACGATTTTTTTGTGAACGCTTTTATTGCCCTTGACTTAGTAAATCAGGTCAAAATTTGATTGTGGGTGCAATAAAAGCTACAATTTTCAGTGGACTTTAATGAAACTTAGTGTGAGCATTTGAATTGTTAAGACGCCGGTAAAGTACAAGGTTGACGATTTTTTGAGTTATTGCCCTGGAGTTAGTAAAATCGCGTAAAAAATTTATTGTGGGTGCAATAGAGGCAACAATTTTGAATGGATTTTGATAAAAGTTGGTGTCAGCAATGGAATATATAAGCCGGTGGTCAAGTTTGAAGTTGACGATTTTGCAATGATCTATTTTTGAGTTATTGCCCTTGACTTAGTAAAATCGCGCCAAATTTTTTGTAGGTGTAATAGAACCTACAAATTTTCAATGAATTTTGATAAACCTTGGTGTGAGCTTTAGAATTGATAAGACGGCAGTCAAGTTCGAATTAGACGATTTTTTTATGAACAGATTTTCAGTTATTGCCCTTGACTTATTCAAATCGTGTCAAAATTTTATATTTTTTTATTTCTTATATTTTTTATTTTATAGTTGATGCAATAGAAGCTACAATTTTGAATGGATTTTGATGAAACTTGGTGTTAGAAGTGGAATTTAGAAGATGGCGGTCAAGTTGGAATTAAGCTATTTTTCAAAGAACATTTTTTTGACTTAATGCCTTACCTTACTAAAATCGTGTCAAAATCTTATTGTAGATACAGAAGCTACAATTTTCAATGGATTTTAATGAAACTTGATGTGATTATTGGAATTGATAAGACGCCGGTCAAGTTCAAACTTGTCAATTTTGATGAACGACCTTTTTTTTTTATTGCCATGTTATTTTAATGTGAGTGCAATAGAAGGTACAATTTTCAATGAATTTTGATGAAACTTATTGTAAGCTTTAGAATTGACAATACAGCGGACAATTTCAAATTTTACGACGTAGTTTGAAGGTTTGTTTGTATATATTGATGCTATTAATCAAAGGAATGATTTAACAATGCTGATGTGTGGGCGTATGTAACCTTGCATGGTAAGATATCTTTTAGATTATTCAGACGATTAAAATTGTTATTTTGTCCTTAGAAGCAAGGTGTAAATGATACGGTGGAAAATAGAAATGCACGCGCGCAACACGTATCAGAAGTCTATATAAAAACTGACATCTACTGGGAATGTAGTTTTTGTGAAGTCATTGTGATGCATTATATTATAGTGTACGGGCCATTGAGAACCTTTGGATTTTGTTTTAACACAACCAACACCACTAATAACTCTCCACATAATCGTCGTCCCTGATTCTTAACACAACCAAACAAAATATCGCTATATCCTGCGACAAATTCTGTATGAGTTTCACCATGGAGCGACACAGACAGCTGGTCAGACCATAATGTTTGCACCTGGCCTATCGCTGTCAATACGGGAGTGCGGGGGTGCTCACTCCCAGTTATCGTCAGCAACGTCTTGCGTGGGCCAACAAAAATGACAACATTGACGGCATCAGCAGTGGAGGAAGGGGTGAACGTTTGACAGGTTGCTGTTAAATGAGATCCACGGGGAGGACCAAGCTTTATGGCATTGGGTGCAATCGATATCAATCAGAATCTTGGACGCGACAAAACACCTTTCAGCATTTCAACGCTTGTCAACACACTGTCATAGGAACCAGATTTTTCTCTAACAGCATAACATGAGAGTAATCCCATTGCCCTTACTAAGCTAGTTCTTAAACCCAACAGAACACTTGTTTGTGGGATGACATCCAAACAAGACTAAACCAGAACCAACCGCTTCCTAGAGTCTGGGCCTAGATCCCATAACATCCACCAATCGTTTGTGCCACTCCATGTACAGAAGATGTCGGACAGTTGGATCAGAACCTTTATATGTCATTGCAATAACTTGAAAGAAATTGAAAACAATTCTTTCTGCCAAATGTGGTTGTTTTAATGAAATTTGAATAAACAATTTTTCTGTTCAGTATAGTTTCTATAAAATTAGAGATAAATTTACATTTACTGGAAATACTTTCTACATGGTTTACATTATTTGACCTATGTATCATACACTAAAAGGTCAATGGTCCCGAACTCCCGATAGCAATGCATTGAGTTCTCGAAAACCCAAATTAACAAGAACTTAATTGTTTGTCACGACTACAAAACTTAAGGTGTAGGTGTCAAAAAGAAATATGACCAAAGTATGTCCAAATCCATTGAATAAGACCATTAAAATTTGTGGCCATTTTTGATTTATTTAAATTAGATACACTACGACTAATTGGATTTTTACGTAGTTGTAGTTTTTTTTTATTAAGTAGACATTACTGAAATGCATCGTTAATTAATTTCGCCAAATCTCTTGGAGAAGCATTTAAATTTGGCGACTAGTTTTAACCAAATATCTTGGGAAACCATTAGATTCGAGACCATTTGCATTTGTGCAAGTAAGACAGTCTTCTACAACTTTGATGTTCCCGAACTTTTAGTATGTGATTAAGTAGAATATGCTAAAATGCATTGCATTGCATTTATTCCAATTTGTTTGACCTCAAAACGCAATATTCCTAGCCTGCAAGGCTTATGTAAAAGCAATGTCTATATATAATGGGCTTAAAATAATTGTTTATTGATTACTGAAGTTGAACAAAAACGCTTTTAAACCTCCCCTTTGTTATCATGTTACTAACAATACTAACGAGTGCTTTGATAGAAATTTCAGTATATAACACAATACTTGCAAATGGAAAACGAGAGATTATTCAGCTAAATATAATTGTGTTTATTGGATGACAATATTTATATAGTTACCAGTATGGGTCATAAAGCATATACATGTTAAAAGCACAGTAAGCCAACTCGACGACAAATGTTAAAAATGTTTACCATAAGCATTTCTATGCTGCATCAAAGTATCTGGCTTCGCGGAAATAATGAGACGGAACTATACGTCCGAAAATTGTCATTCTGTCTTGACATGATAAAAATCTTTCATTCATTGTGATTTTTACAGACTAGTTACTTCAACACAATAGAATAATAGCTGTCGACTGTCATACTGGCATTTCCTTGATGAATGACGTCAAACACCCGACTAATTAGATAGCATATCAAAGAAAAGTAATCTTAAAATGTCACATTAATTCAGGTTTCATCTTCATGGTGAACAGTATGATGGATTTTGGACGCTATGTTAAAATAAGTTTACTGAAACCATCTTATTTCCAACATCGCGCGTATTCACATTTCAAATTGTTGCAGGCGTTTGACACCATGGAACCGAATTGCCTATTTTGTGTAATTAAACAGTGCACTAACTGGAATCCATGTCTTGCCCACACTCATTCGGCAAACGTTTGATTCCGAAAGTTCTGTTAATCATCTGGAATCTTCTTGTTTAAGTAGCACAATTTATAGTCGACTACATAATCAGAGATCTGTATTAACTAACATGAACGGAACTAAAGACTGAATAGAATTACAAGGCAACTAATTAATTAGAAGATAAATTTAACTAAACTCTTGAGTGTAAAGCCGAAATTCATACAATAGGTTACAAAAATTCTGGTTACTGGATCCAGCCTCTACGATGTTTAATACTTACTAACACGAATTGAGGATGTCGCTTAATAAAGGGAGACAAACAATGAATAATAAACTATTGAGTTGAAGACTCTATTTCTTCATTGGTGAGATATTTAAACACTTTAACTTTTTTCTATTTCCACGGAATAGTGGTTGTTTACATTCCATACTGTTTAATCAGAATAATATAAATAGTTTTCACAATTAGCTCCACCTGAGTTATACGTCTGGGCCCTCAGAACATGGCATTTGATTAGGTGACGACTAAAATTAATCCTATTAACTCCTAATGGTTTATATTTTCCAAGAGAAATATTAACAGTCCGTAGTTGTTTTTTTATGCCTTGTTTTTTTTTCTATATGGTAAGAACGCACAAATTCAAACAAGAACTCCACAATGTGAATAAATGAATTCCACCATACGAAATGATTCCTGCAATCTTGAGGGGAACGGAATGGAAGATTTAATGTTTTAATTGCAATCTTACTGCGATCCGCATCTGAAGCGTTATTCTATATCAAATTTAGTTATCAAAATTTGTGCTCTGTGTCTTAAAATAGCTGTAGTCCTTAAAAATCCCAAAATTAAAGAAATTCACAATTTGGGATGCAAGATAAATATATTTTAAATAATCTATTACATTGGAAGTACATATTACTGGTTTAGTATAAAAAATGATATAATACACATATATATAATTTACATAAATAATTCTCGTGGTATTTCTGGTATATCTTCACAATGAATGATTTGATTGCTGAAAAGAAAAAGATAATTCGTTTAATTTGTGGCCTTAGAATTATATTTTAACAACAAAATAATCTGGTTTTTTTTTCGGACATACTCAATTTCAATATTAAAAGAAATTGCTCTGAATACTCTTTTCAAACTTGTACTATTATACAATCATTACCGAGGTAAAAGCCATTGTGAAAACAAACATAGGTTTAAAATTGTTGTTTACAATGGTCAAGTTTTGTTCAAACACAATAAAGCTTTGTATACATTGGTAATATTTCATAAAAAACAAAAGGACACAAAACTAGTGGATACAATTGGTAAGAACCAAACAATTTTGGATACAAATTAAGTTACTCGAGGCTAAATGTGTCCAGAAAACGATCTGGAAAGTATATTTTTAGAAGAAAAAATGGTTGACACAAGGAGAAAAAAATTAAACAAAAGAATAGAGGTTGTGAACCAGGCCGTGGATCAAGTTAATAGAAAAACTTGGCACTTATCATTGTCTTCTGAAGGAACTGAGGATTGGATACAAACCCTCCTACAAAGATTTCCTTTAGATGGAAAAGAAATCATTTGATGAACTACCGAAGTTTGAACCCACATAAAGAAGAACACCCATCTCAGGTGTCTTCCAAAATGATAACAGATAGATCAGATGACTTGAAGCTGATTTCTGATTGGTTAGAACCTTGCTTTGGAAGCATGTATCCAAATAATTCCTAATATTTTTTGCAACAAGCAAACTGTTTCTAAATGTTTTCAAAAATAGTTATAATACATGTTTATACATTTGTGCCAGCTCGTTGCAAATAAATAGAAAAGCAATATTTTGATATACATGGCTGTTTCCAATTATATCCATTTACTTTGTGTCCAGTTGTTTCCTGAAATATGACCAGTTTTCATAAAGCTTTAGGGTCAATGCTGATTTTCACGTCGATGTTAATTTCAGGATTGGCTAAGTTTTTCACGAGACGTGTGGATAACCTAGGATCCTTTATACTCAAGATCTCAATTGACATTTCAGTAACATTAGACGAGGGCTAATTAAGACAAGGCCACATCCCAAGGCAATTTTTATTTCTAAATAGTGCCAACGACCGCTTTTAGTAATTTATTAATAATATTAGTATTTCTACTGGGCTTAATTTATTATCAGTAAGATAATAATGATCAAGACTACTGATATAATTAATAGTACACTTCGCAGTGTTTAAAATAGAATACCGGCTTTTGGTCATAAAGTCATGTAAATGGCATTTACCTTGAAAGGTCTTTGATATTTATGGGGTTTTCATAATATACAAAAAAGGTCAACCTTAGAGTAACTTTGCATTAAATAACAGATATGACGTCATCCTTTATTCCTCTATATCAGGGGTTTTCAACCTTTTGGGGGACGCGAACATCATATAATCGCAAAAAAATCTTGTGTCTGTGAACGTGTTATGGTTTAAGTTTTCAAGGCCGTGCCGTGTATAATTTATTTATACAATATGATTATATGAAATGGTTTAATGAATTTTTATATATTCGATAGTTATGGTAAGTCAATATTTGAAATGAAATGAGGGACCCGAACTTTTCATAAACTAAAAAATGGGGACATTGCTGAAAAAGGTTGAATACCCTTGCTCTATATGTAGAATGGTTGAGTGTTTTTAGAAATACTCACTGTCAAATATTAGGAAAAAACTTTCTCTTACAGTCAAATATTTTTTTTAAAGTGTGTATAAATTTTAAGCCAAAAGCACTATTGAAAGTCTAAGATTGTTTTGGGAAAACGCCAAGCAATAATTAAAGAAGGATATCATATTTAATATGATTTTGCAGAAACTTTTAGAATGAAAAATGGGTGAAAACAACTAACAAAAACTGTTTTAGCTGTTTACATCAATCTATCAATTTTTTCTAGAGACTCTTGTTGTTCACTGCGATTATATGATAGCAATTCTCTTTTCTACTCAAACCAAATATTTATATTCCAGTGTTCTGACACTTAAAATAGTCCACTTACGATATTTGACAAATGACATATTAATGCAGTAAGTTTATTACATTATTCAGCATTAAAACGTTTAAAAAAAATCCACATGAAGTAAAGTTGTTCTTTGACAAACAGATTTATAACAAACACATTTATAACAATCAAATTTGAACCTAAACAAAAACTCTAGCATGGAAATTGGTATAAAAATCTGTTTCAATCATCAACTTAATTTCACAGTGACCTATTACTATACTATTTATATAATACAATTCTGACATAATCATCCTCCTGGGGTGAAAGGTTTACATTTGCAAGAGGAAAAGAATCAAAATTTTGCAATAACATGTTTTTGGGGGTTCTTTTTAAATATTTCTGATTCCAATTTTAAATATAGAATCAATTACCTAGTTGTAGGTTCAAAGAAAGCTGATACCAGTAGTTGAACAGATTATTCTAGCCAATGTTATTGTTCTTATTCTTTCTATTTGATCTGTAATAACACAATTCACATATTATAAATTTCTTTGTATTTGCTAACCCTTACATTTTGTGCCGGGGAGAAATATACAATTTCCAGATTAAGGAAGCATGATCTACCTCTCGTGAAGCCCTGGGGATAAACTGTGGATTCATAGAAAAAACTATCACCATGTTTAATATTCCTGAACGTCAATCCTAGTAAACAAGCTAGAGTGCTTCCAACAGAACCATCTGATACAGGAGGTTCCACCAACAATCCAACAAATAAGTCATTGACGTGACTGTAACAAATACAACGAGTGACTTTCATAAGCCAGGATTACTACAGGCAAAAAGGCAGGTTTCAATTTTAGAAGCAAGTTAATTGCAACAGACTAAATTTTACAATCTGGTATGTGGTGTTATGGCGAGATGATATTATTTATTACTATGTTGGGTTGCATCGAAAATCAATTTAAAAAAATAACCTACTCATAGAGACCTTCTAAGCCCTTCCAGCAATTCCCAGAACAGGAGACAAGAAGCTGTTGACCCTTTCCAAACTACAGCCATGGGTTCTAAATTCATTGAAATTCTGTAGTCCGTGATCTCGTCCCCGCTGAATGTTAAAAGACAACAGATCTCTTGAATTTCCAGGGGAATTTTCAAACAAACGATTCCTTACAGCATCAGTTACATGGCGATCTTGATCTTGAGCTAGTTCCACGTGTAAACCATTCGCTGCATCATCGATACCGATTCTAAGAGTGGCTGTACGGTTAAATAATTCAGCTAAATTACGACCTAAGAATGTCTCTGGTATTAAACTATGACCGAATTAGCTGCCGCGGCTAAATTGGGTAAAGTTGCATTAATAGAGTTATTATAAGCATAACTTCCAAAAGCTAAATTAAAATGCTGAATCGCTTCGTCTCCTATGATAATAGGGAGCCATTCAGTAAAGGTAATATGCTGCATCATAGCAATAAGCAGCTTTCTGGCTTCTTGAAAAACTCGTTGCATATCATGAAAATGATATTAAGACGGACCAATAAATTATGATTTGTTACAAGACCTGGCCATTCATTAACACGCCCATCTCCTGAAATACAGAAATATAAAAAGTTAATGACGTTGAGATCAAGTAAGAGTATGCAGTTTAAGCAGAAGGGTAATCTATACTCTGGTCTGTACTATCGTTATCATACCTGCTTAGGCAAGCGATAACTGCTGGCTAGAACACTTTGCAGATTGCAAATCTGACAATTTTAAAGATTTTCAAGTGAATCTGGCGAAGTGCTTTTACTCTGAAAAAATACCAGCTGAAATGTAGCCAAAAAAGCTTTCAAAATAAAGGTTATACATATCCATAATTTAGATGGGAAATCGTTACAAAAAGGTAGAAAGAACCACAAACGTTTATTAAGATATTCAATGCCGTATTTAACTGCTAGAAAACATACACCATCACTCGATTGTTTAATACAGTCATCTCGCCCGTTATCCGGTAAATTGCCTGTCTCATCATTGAACAACAATCGTCCACCTTGAAACGATCGTAAAGCATCATTTTCATGTTTGCTGTTACCATACACTACTGATGCATCCAAAAATGATGTAACCTCGTTGATTTGCTGTCTTGGAGCTGGAATAATTAATAGTAAATATACAGAAAGTTCTGTGAAGTTATCATTTATGAACATTTAAAGCCTTTTTACACTTTCGGTGATGGCGATCGGCTGGGATAATGGTAATATAGTTCAGATTAGTCAAATAAAATGGAATCGACAGTGAACACTACACGGTACTGCCTGCAACACAATCAGAGAGAATCGAAGAGATAACCATAAATTACAATGAATGAATCTCCATATTTACAACTGGGTCGACTGGAGTTACGTTAATGAAGACAAGCAACCCTATTGAACCTTATTTGAAAAATCAATACCATAACATTGACCCTTTAACCCCGTCTGACTCAATATTATTACAGACATGACTTACAAAGTGGTCTACCATTGATATTGGAGGAATTAATATACGTTCTTCTAAAATAACTATCATTTACTGGTACCTCAATAGGAAAACAGTTACCACTGAAATAAAAATAAAAGCACTGAAGTATAGGCCAGGGAGAAACTTACCAAAATGTGATTCTGAATCAGACTTGTTTAGAAAAAAATTGTTCAATAAGAAATTTAAAATTCAATTAATATCATTTATGTTAAGGAGTAATTGAAATCACTCTTATATCTAAAACTCACCCATTTCCTCTATCAGGATAAGGTCCACCAGTAAAAGCAATGTCATCACAACATGTTTCATCTAAAAGAAACACGAAAATATCATTATCGCTAATTGAAAATAATATAGGCACCTATGATGAAAGCGATTATTGCAGCTTACATTCGAAAAATAGTGTAGTCCGTTACTTCTATATAGCAAACGAGGCATCAAACTTTGAATAAGAAAATAGAAAGTGGTCCGACGTCAAGTATTTGCTTCTATCTTCTATTGAATTGATACTTGATGTGGTCGTTCTTCTAATTATGCACGAAAATAGATACAATATTTTGTACTTGGGAATAGCATACATAAGTAAACTTACGTTCGTCTGATGGCGGTAAGGTTAAGGATATGTAATGTGCCACAAACTGACCCCAAACCATCAAAAGAAATTGTATGATTAAGAATATTATCTCGTCTTTAATGAACAGCATTACTAATTCTCCGAGGTGAAGGTAACGCTTCGCCAATATCAGCTGTCTGTCTTGGAAGAAATGCTCTCGAAAAATGTCACTTTGTTGCAAAAGTTATAGCACAAAGCTATCTAAAACATGATCCTTACATATAAAGTCTAAATTATGATAAATTTTCAGCTATTAACCTCCCATAGCTTTCCAAAGAATAACACGATAGCATCAATAAATGATACAGAATTGTAACGTTTGAATACATGCATATACATTACATTACATTGATACATAGACCAGAAGATTTGAATATGGTACCGTAGAGATGGGTCATTTGTCCGAAACCGAAAAGCAAAGGTCTCACCATCATCATGAGCAGGTGGAATGAGACGTCTCAATAATGAAATAGCAGCACCATATTGAGGACGTCTCAAACGCCACTGAAACTACAATATCTGTTACCACATGTTTGGGAACATCGAATTTCTCTGAAAATAAATGCATTGCATTGCGAGAATAAAATCCTATTTATGATGACATGTCGACGTTTGGAACCATCATATCATATCGGGATAATCATACCAGATTGTATTGCATTGTAACAAAACATGGGGGATTGCACCAAATCGAAGAGCCGTGGAGTTTAACGTATTTTTAAAACCCTAATAATCTTTTGAAAACCGATGTATTTCCTAATGTCTCTTACTACAATACTCAGCTTATGTTCTGAAATTTGTTTAAGGATTATTTAGAAATACATCTTTAATTGAAAATAAACATACCTTCTTTTTCTTGTTAATTCATGTTCTCCACAAACAATTACCCCTGAAATATTATTTGATACAAAAATATTTCATATCTATATAAAACCTCCCCCCATTCTACCGATGTAAAAAGAGCCCAAACAAAACAAGCACCATATATTTTTCTCTTTTTTTTTTGAAACTATTGTGTTGTTCTTATTTACAACACATTTTTGATAGGCCTACATTGTTAATGTGCATATGATTCAAAATCCTACCCAAAAACAGTATAATCCACGCCCGTTGACTTGACATCCATTCTTCAGCCCAACTGCTGCATATTCTGATGAAAGGTATCTTTTTATATTGAGCTGTTAATTATGCATTAATATTCAGATGATAATCTGTTAATCACTAACACATCATCTCATATGACTCAAATTACAAATGACAAAGATGATCCAAGATGGGGATTCCAACGAGAAATATTCCTCTATTTCATTAGTATGCATATTAATTCACTACACAACACCGCTATCGTTATGCTTGAATACCTAGAACATCCTACTTTAGATAACAGCCTGAACAACAAGGGTTATTGTTTAATGTTAGTACATGTATATGGATTTGTCTTCAAAAGCAACAGAATATAACTTAAATAAGTCAGACGTTTAAACCGCAGACTTATTTCCCTTTATATGATATAGGATGTGCACCGCCATTCATTTAAGTCTTGATGTAGCTGTTAGCTAGCCAAGGCTCAAAGGCATTTTCAATATTTTGTCACATATCGCTCAGGACATTGTTTTGGTGCCACAAAAGACACCATACACAAGTACATGTGAAGACCAAAATTATATTTTAACAATTAGTAAATTATTTTGTAAATAATTCAGGTAACATTGGGTAAATCTAACGCAATTAGAAGAAGAGAACAAACTTTATCATCCCAGCCCAGCCCAAAAGTGGTGATCTTGAAGGACCTAAAGAAGGTGTAATAGTACTTCACGTTTGACCTAATGGGTGTCTTCTAAATTTAAAATTTACTTATAGAAAATTCGCAATTACTTCCCTTTCAATTCACTATATCAAGCTATTGCAAACACTGTATATTGACTGTGACTGAATTAGAGCCCTCGACAATAAAGCTGTAAACTGTATGGCTCTGTGTTCAACAGATTATCATACGTAATATCCATTCTAATCCTAATTTACATACTTCCATGATACATGATAAGTTCGTAACAAAGGATGTAAAATTTTGTTCAAAAAAACGTCAACGTCTAAAATTATAACCAGAAAAGCTTTGAGTGTTGGAGAAAAAAAGAATACCAGACAGCAGGAAAATCTTAAAATACTTCTTTACCCACACTATTTCTAAATTTCTAGGAGGGGAAATACTAGGACAAATATTTTATATATTTTTGGAATACATCTACTTAGACAACTGTTTTTATTTTTGGTTTATTATCGTTATTAATGTGTTAGATGGGAGATAATCCTGGTCATCTTCTTTCTCTAACATAACACATTTCGTTCAATTTTTAATACTATATCATATCTGATAACTACAATCTGCTTATCAATCGTTACCATTTCTAACTTAAAGTGAGCTTTAACGTAACACAGCAAGACGCTGAACTCCAATTACATCATTTCATTACCTTCTGTTGTACCCATAAATGTTATACCCACCATAAATGTAACTAAAATCTACCATAAATGTAATACCCATCATAAATGTAATAATCATCATTCATAAATGTAATAACTAACCCAAATCTAAATGTAACACCTCATCAACCATAATGTCATTAGACAACGGTGCAGTAAAAAATAGTAATTAAACCAGCATTAATTGATCAAAGTCACAAAAATGCTATATGAACACTGACTACCGCTTTCCAAAGAGCATGGCTGTATTGATTTTCTGCCGAGGAATTTGCCATGAAATTTCAAGGTTTACCGAGGATTATCTCTATTTTAACCGGTTAGAGATAAGCTTGTGTGAATACGAAAAGGGAGAGCGCATTAAGATTAAGAAAGTGTGTATTTTGTTAAAACATTACTTAATTTCTCCTTTTCTTAGCAGAGCTGTCACTGCAACATTGACTGCTGTCCTGAACGGATCGTTTAGCCTTTATTGTACTTGTGTAAGTTGTGGCAATTTATTTTGAGATATGATCAAAATGATCTTTTTGACGTCACTGTTCCCAAAGTTCATCCCATATCGCGGGCTAAAAAAGGAACAGGTCCATTATTCTGCTTCATTCGATTGTATTGTAATGTACTGGGTGTCTAGAACACGCGCCTTGTCGTAACATTGCTTACATTAATGCTTATTATATACGAGGGTCAATAAGTAGCCGGCCTACCCATTTCCGATTGTCCGACACGGTCATGATTATCCGTACATAGTTTCAATATCAGTATACAAAATTACACGCGAATTGCGTTAAACATGGATAGTGATTTTAAAAGTCCTGCTTTCCATCTAAAGTTGAGTACAGTGTTAGAGTCCACAATGGTAATTGTTGCTGCATCGAATCGGGTTAATATTAATACCACATCTTGCCTATTCGCCTGACCTTCAAAATATATTTATCGAATATATATTATGTGAAGGGATAGCTTCAGCAGAGCTATTTATAAGTATGAGATGGAGTCCTACCTAACATTAATTATCATCAAAGTGTTGGCACCTTATAAGACAGATAAGACAGAATCTGAAGTCCTACTCAAGCTGAATATCCCAAATTTCAACTTTACCTCAGTCACCAGGAAATGCCATATCTACGTCCTAGTAGAACAACCCATATAATACTTCACCCTTAACCTACCTTAGGTTTCCTTGGAAATTTCTTCAATTTTTAAAAACTGTTCAGATTAATTTTCCTTTAAAACCAGTTGTTTGTATATGCCATTTAAGACAATTCTGTACCATCAGTTGTTTTCGACCATTATGTTAGCATCAGTTGTTTTCGACCATTCTGTTAACATCAGTTGTTATAGACCATTCTGTTAACACCAGTTGTTATAGACCATTCTGGTAACATCAGTTGTTATAGATCATTCTGTTAACACCAGTTGTTATAGACCATTCTGGTAACATCAGTTGTTATAGACCATTCTGGTAATATCAGTTGTTTTCGACCATTCTGGTAACATCAGTTATTATAGACCATTCTGTTAACACCAGTTGTTATAGACCATTCTGGTAACATCAGTTGTTAAAGACCCTACTGTTAACATCAGTTGTTTAAGACCATTCTGTTAACATCGGTTGTTTAAGACCATTCTGTTAACATCGGTTGTTAAAGACCACACTGTTAACATCAGTTGTTAAAGACCATTCTGGTAACATCAGTTGTTTAAGACCATACTGTTAACATCAGTTGTTTAAGACCATTCTGGTAACATCAGTTGTTTATGACCATTCTGGTAACATCAGTTGTTAAAGACCATTCTGGTAACATCAGTTGTTTAAGACCATACTGTTAACATCAGTTGTTATAGACCATTCTGGTAACATCAGTTGTTAAAGACCCTACTGTAAACATCAGTTGTTTAAGACCATTCTGGTAACATCAGTTGTTTAAGACCATTCTGTTAACACCAGTTGTTATAGACCATTCTGGTAAAACAGTTGTTAAAGACCCTACTGTTGGCATCAGTTGTTTAAGACCATTCTGTTAACATCAGTTGTTAAAGATCACACTGTTAACATCAGTTGTTAAAGACCATTCTGGTAACATCAGTTGTTTAAGACAATACTGTTAACATCAGTTGTTTAAGACCATTCTGGTAACATCAGTTGTTAAAGACCACACTGTTAACATCAGTTGTTAAAGACCATTCTGTTAACATCAGTTGTTTATGACCATTCTGGTAACATCAGTTGTTAAAGACCATTCTGGTAACATCAGTTGTTTAAGACCATACTGTTAACATCAGTTGTTATAGACCATTCTGGTAACATCAGTTGTTATAGACCATTCTGGTAATATCAGTTGTTAAAGACCATTCTGGTACCATCAGTTGTTTAAGACCATACTGTTAACATCAGTTGTTAAAGACCATTCTGGTAACATCAGTTGTTAAAGACCCTACTGTTAACATCAGTTGTTTAAAACCATTCTGGTAACATCAGTTGTTTAAGACCATTCTGGTTACATCAGTTGTTTAAGACCATTCCGGTAACATCAGTTGTTAAAGACCATTCTGGTAACATCAGTTGTTAAAGCTAAAGGCATATCAGCATTGTTATTCTATTGAATAGGGATCATTTGATACAATATAGATACGTGTTTCGGAGAACAAAATTTCATTGGGATGATAGATTTGGAAATTATCTAGCCATTCAAGATATTATTTAGAATTTATATGAAAGATTTTACTTACCAATCTTAGCTTCACTTTTCACCAGGTAATTGTACCTTTCACAGCTGTGGGTCGCCATTTTAGTTATCTTCCTTCATTAACAGTGAATCTACAAGCTATATTATTGTTTATATAAAAAAAAGCTATCAGGGTTCAGAAAAAACTTGAATTATAAAGGTTTGAATTTGAAGAACTGTAAATTTTTTAATAAACCAATGCTACACAAAGGACAAAGGATTTGTAAGAAACATAATATACCTTATAATGGTTGAAATGTGGTCATTCACCGTGAGAAGTACTTAAACCGAAGAGTTTATTCTTTAAAAGTGTCTGAAATTGACATGCACTTAGGTTTTGTAGTCCCTGATTTCAACTCACACCACGCAGGAAACAATACGGTTGGTCAGGTATAACATTAAACTCGTCAAGAATGACCAAACATTTTAACAAGACGAAAATAGAGGGCATATTAGAACAGCCGGTAGCTCAACTACCTGTAACTAGAAATCACCAACTATTAAGACATTAAACAATATCAATTTTTTGTGGTGAAAAACTGTTTAATGCTCTACCGTGGGTAGGCTACATATAACATGCATGTTACAAAACATTTTAAACGAAGGGGAGACTTTTATCGATTATAGTTACTAATATCACAATTACACAGTTCTAAACAAAATATATGGACGCTTTGAAGATAAAGTGTTAATTTTCCTCCCATAATCGCGATTATCGGGAAACTTGTCGTATTGTAACTCTTTACATGTGTATCGTATCGTGACCCTTGTATTCGCGGTGCCTGTCTAATAGCCAATGTATACTGTTTTCTTTATTTGGGGAAATGGGGACAAAGAATTACTTATATACATGTAATTATTTATTTTTTACTGCATGATTGTTTATTAAATTTATGGTTGATGGAGTATTACACTGAAGCTCACAAAATAAGTGGATCCATGATGGATCGAAATGTTTCCAAAAATATTGATAGTATATACAGGGTAAAAAAAATCTCGACACAAGAGATTGAGCGCAATAGAAGAGGGGTTTAACCTTTGACACCAAATAATGTCTCGTCCATCTAAAGGAAATCTTTGTAGGGGAGTTTTTCTTCCAACCCTAGTCAGATAATGATTAGCGCCGTGTTCACGGCTTGGTTCACATCCCCCTTTTCTTTCGTCCCCTGTCTCCCCTTCTTACCGAAAGAATTACCACATCAAACCCTACATAACAAAAGTTATTACATTTATTATAGGGTTGGTTATTACATTTATGATTGGTGTGTATTCCTTTTATGGTGGGTATTAAATATTGGTTGATTTTTGTTACATTTATAGTCGGTAAAACATTTATGGGTGTTATTACATTTATGGGTAATACAGCTTCAACAGACTATTCAATGAAGTGTCCCCTGTTGATTGCTGCAACACTTCCTTATGAACTAATCACATTCTTTAAAGGCGTTGCTCGATGTCTGTCATCTTCTATCCGTAGACTGAAGGGTCTATCTGTCTTACACTTGTATGTACAGTGTCCATCCTATCTTATACATTAATTATGCGCTTTAAATGCATCTGAAATTTCCTAACTAACAAATTCCTTGATTTTCATTGTTCCCTAAATGTGCATATAGCAAGTCTGACTTACAGTTTAATTTAGCTATTTTATTTAATATTGTATAAAAATGGTGATAGATCACAGTTTCTATCATTATTAAACTTATATCTGTTCTGTTTAATATCGTTTTTATTATTTATCCAAGGTTCAGAAATCTCTGTACAGTAATGTTGTAGTTAAATGGGGTCGATGATTTTATCAACCAAATACTACATTAGGTTTAAGAATATGATTTTGCCAAAAGTATTTGCATAATGATACCTCATATTGTGGGGTATGTTAAAGTACTTTTCGAAGGATGTGTTTTATCACTTGTAAGATGAAAATTAAATTTGATTATTTAGGATTACTTAATGAATTGAAGTCAATAGTATATAAGACTAACTCTTTCAAATATTAAGAATAGAAAAAATAGAATACCCCCAATATACGCCCAACTTCTTTTTTATACGCCCATATTATAATGTCCATGTCCGTCCGTCGGTCGGTCCGTCAACAATTGCTTGTGAACACGATAGAGACTACAGTTTTCATCGGATTTGAATAAAACTTGTTGTGATCATTTATATTGATGAGATTTCGGACAAGTTCAAAATTGGCGACTTTTCGATGAACGGTTTTTGAGTTATTGTACTTGACTTAGTCATAACGTGTCAAAATTGGCTTGTGAACGCGATAGATACTACAGTGTTTATCGGATTTGAATGAAAATGAAACTCGCTGTGATCATTTACATTAGGAAATATATTTTAAAACGGGCGTATCTTGCTTGGCAACCATTTGTTTCATTCGTCGTAAAACTAAGGTCGAACTTCAGTGATTTATCACTTTCTCTGCCAATTTCCTAGCAATCGTTGAGAATTTGGTTTCTCTCAGATACTACCATTCACATGGTCTTCCTGTACCCCCCTTAAAAAAGAAAAAAACACAAACAACTTCTATAACTTACTTGAAAACACTTCTGTATAATGTCCATTGTCTAAATGATTTCTTGGCTGAATATTCTCCTATTTAAAATCTAATAAACTGTGTATATTGTATAAAATTATTGTGATGGAAAACAGATAACGATAGTCTGAAAATTTTAATCTTATGTTTTTGATGAATTATTACTGACAATCACATGAATAATCAATAATCATATTATGAAAAATTCATCCCTGATGTCAAAGCGTTGTGTCATCACACTTAATTCCGGAATACGTTAAGCGTTACTGCGATATAAATGGATAGTTAAACATGAAGTCAGCGGTACTGTGATATAAAACGGATGGGGTCAGTTATATAAAATGGACAGTTTAACAGGAAGTCAGTGGAACTGTGAAATAAAATGGACAGTTTAATATGAAGTCAGTGGAACTGTGAAATAAAATGGACAGTTTAACTTTAAATCAGTCGTATTGTGATATAAAATGGACAAGAGTTTGTTATGAATTAACGTGTACTTCAACATAATCTTATAACAGTTCAATGAGAAGTCAGTGGCAAGTTGATCATAAGAGGACAAGGTTTAATATGACATCAGTCGTACTGTGATATGAATTGGTTAAATAGTTTAACAAGAAGTCAGTGATACGTTTTGTGGTGGATACAGCATTGGTTAAAGGTTCTAATGCTTTTAATGCATAGTTTCAAGAGAAATATGTGGTATATACTATATAAATTCGACAGCATAAAGTTAGCAGGTTTTATTTCAAAAGTCGAATGGTGTTGATTGTGAGGTCGACAGTAATGTAATATAAGGTCAGTCGAACATAGTCGATTAATGAAGTCAGAGGTGGATAATGTGACAACAAATGTCTAGCTTGTAGCTAAGCCTAGTATACACAATGGCAAACCAGTTTAGTTTAATAGAAATTAGCTAGATAACTTTCAACGTCAAAGTTAAAGACATGACATCCCGCTTAATATATCTAAGACCGATTCCTCGTATAGTATTTAAATAGAATTTTAAATCCATCAGAATTTGTCTTAATACCAGACTCGCGGTTATGTCTGACATTTTCAGTCAATTTAAGAAAAAGGGCAAAACAGAAATATATTTTCAATGGCATTTTGATAAATTACTAAGAATGAAGGATAGTCATAAGAAATAAGATTTATATTTATATAGATGGGCTATAAAGTTATCGAGGAACGTGATACAACAGTCGCCTTGATGATGTAAAATTTCAAGGATTGAAGTATTGAGTTTTGGCAAAAAAGAGAAATATCATACCTCGAAAATCAAAGTTCACATTAAGCACAAAAAATTAATGTTAGTTTATAGTTAGTTTCATTAGTTTATACAGAACATCAATGACAAGAGAATACACAATAGGAGATTTATCTGTACAATATTGAGGAATGAACATATCTCAACTTTATTTGACGTGGTTCTTTCACCGTACAAACGAAACACCAATCAATGTGTGTGTAAGAATATTATCCTGTTCTCTTTATGTCCTTTTTCCTTTTCTGATCTACCCCAATGCCACGAAGTATTTATGTAAATCCATGCAATATTGTTCTTTGAATATAAATGTTTGTTCTATGCTTCTTTTGGGTAATAATTCATGAAAGGAATAGATTCAGATTCAACTTCGTAGGTCGGATGGTTGAGGTGGGGTCTTTGGAGCTGGACTCAAAAGGCCAACACTCGATGTGCAGTCTATCTCTTGTAAATAAGTAGCCTTACGCCACTGACTTAGCATTTTCCCGACAGGTCCAAAAAGTAATAAAACAATGTTTTCATCATGTTGTTTGGATGGCCGTATAGATTGATGTAATGCAAAATCAAATTAAAGGCGTATACAATATATTCTGAATTGTCACGAAACTCCACTCCACCATTAAGTATCATATGTATATCAGACTGTTGAAATACAATTAAACATTAATGACTTTGTTTTCTACCTTATTGAAACATAACAATATAACATCTGTAGAAATTGAAGGCAAATATTGAACATTATTTCCTGCGCCTTTATTGATTTTAGATGAAAAGTAATGTTATAGTTTTTATCTTGAAAATAACTTGAGTGTAATATTTTGTGAAATTGAGTTTGTGTTATATCTCTGTAAATTTCCTAATTTAGCCGGCTATCAACATCCACATTTTTCTTATCTGGTATTTTGTACTGTTTATTCTCTACATTAATTTAATTGTCTTGTCTTCTATGTGCCTTCTTATCAATGATACTGTGAAAGTTACTGCCAACAGATAGGTCTCTCGGGGTTTCACTTTTAAATTTTTATTCTGGTGGAACAATTCTTTTTCTTTGACAGTAGGCCTATTCGTCAAATCTCGATGTCGAATCATGGAAATGTGATTTTTTTGCTTTCAATAATACTAATTAAGAAACGCAACGCTATGCTTGAATTAACACAAGAACAATGCCAGCATAACTCTATTTTTCGGGTATCACTTTCTGTATTCACGGCCAGCAATTTGATTGTACTCCAGCGAATACATCTATTCTCGATTTAATGAGTAATTTGACCACTGTGAAGATGGCATTATGTAGTTCTCGTTTTTTTTTTTCGTTTTTTTTTTGTACATTTTATTCCTTTCCTTGAACGATGTCAGTGTCATGTTTGCTCAAATACTCAAAAATTTGTATCTTATGAATTTTGTTTACAGTGGTTATCATAAAAAATGTGTCCGGTAACATGTCGTAGAAATTTTTAACAAACAAATGAGTAGCATCTCAAACCCTGATATAAAAGGTATATATTTTTTATCAATACTTTTCAATCGACGTCACAATTTATGATTGCATGACAAAATAAACCTTCAGTATTCCCTATATCAAAATAATTTCTTTTACGGGTCGATGTTTAGTTGAAATTAGTTCGTCTACGATCAGAGGTCTCATGAGAGAGAATTTTTACTTTTTAACCTACAGCTGTCTAATAGGACTTGACATTCAATGTTTCATTTACAATCATAAATACTTCAGGGAAACAAATTTCTTATATCCAAGTTGATATACAGTTCAATTAATAATTTAACTGTCGGCTTATACACTTTTTTCATCCGTAGTAAAACTAAATGGATAATTATTTATTCATATTAACAATATAGCACATGGCTGTTTGATCTTTTATATATATTTGATTTTTCCCACAAGTTATCTCAACCTCCACTACTATATTATTGGATTTCATTTCGTCAACAATTTAAAATTAAGTCTATGTGGGCATTGAAATCAAGTCTTTCGAAATAACTGTCTCTAAACCTCATCCATTTCAACGCAAAACTCGATATAGGTTTGATGATTCTAGAGGCCTGTCTGGTGTTCAAACTTGACGTTATACCAACCAGTTTTTGATATATTTAAGCGCTGTCATGTCGCTTTTCGCAGAGTATTACCTTGGTGTACCAAAGAAGCCCTTAGAATTATGAGTCCAAGAGTACCTATCTACCTATCTTGTCTGACTGTCTTGTCTAGTTGTCTTGTCTAACTGTCTTGTCTAATGTCTTGTCTATTTTCTATCTATCTATCTCATGTATTGATTAACCATTCTTATTATTTTGATATGATATATTCTTAAAAGAAATAAATTAATTTGACATGTTCACCTTTTCGCCCCCTAATTACCATCCTAAATAGACCTTGGATCTAACTGTCTGTAAATACACCCCTATTATCTGACACCCCAACTTTAGATAACTATTCATCATTCATATCAATAATTATAGTCATTGTATTTTAAGTATACTATTCAATTAAGACTGACCAAAATAATAGATTATTAGAACTATAATGTGACTAAATGAGGGCAATTATATCAATGGTGTCCAATATTGATTGAATTATTAGTGGTCTGGATGCTATCAATATCTAGATTACTGTTTATCCACTACGCATTTTATTGACTGCATGATAATTCGGACGTCCATCAAAAATCTCCTGCATGTTATTTTGGAATATTAGGCTCATAAAGAGACTGATCATGTGTCACAAATATGAATGTTAGGTATTTAAGCGAGATAAATGCATGGTGCTGATACCGTATTGTATGTTATTCTCTGGTTAAGTATCATCTGTTATTACCCTTCCGTGCAATGGAGTCCCAGAAGTAACTAGTTTCCCACATTAGTGTCTAAAATAGTCAATTTGTGATTTTATTCATTATATTTCCAATTTTCCAAACAGAACAAAAGATGAACTGAGAAATAACATTTCTTAATAACTGTCATATTTCCAGACTGTCTCCCAAACTATTTATCTTCAAATATATATTTTCAATGAACATCTAGTAGGAAATGGTATAATTTGGGAGGGTAGTTATTTTGTATTTTATATGCATGAATATAGTAATGAACAATATTACATCATCACATTATCATCATATTATTTAACATGTTAAAACACAAAGCTTCAAAGAGATTTGGACTCCACCATCCTGTTTTGGTGTGTAAATTGTAAACATAATAGTACTTAAAACTGAACTATAATTCGTCGTTTTAAAAAGTGTATTTAAATGTTATGATTCAAGTGCAACTGCATGTATGCATATCACCCGAAATAGTTCACCAGATCATCGAAAAACCAGCCAGATTATGTACCGTATGTTCGCGTTAATAGATAGATTAAATAGTCTGCGATATAAGTTAGCTTGAAACGGACGTTATTTTGTCATCCACCAACCAAGTAGCATAGATCGATGAAGTTTTAAATTTGGTGGTATTATTAATAGTTGGTAATAATTTTCCTTTTCCTTGTTTTTTTTTCTCCATATTTGCATTTACAAATACAAAAAGCACACGATAACGAGTTATAAGAGATGGTCAAGGTAGTCCTTGAAATACATGTCTTCATTTTTTTAAATATCTAGGTTACTCTATAGAGAAAGATACAGTGATGCGAACACCAATATTAAATCGCAGTTGAACAACTAAGATTGACATTGTTGGAATAAATTGAATTTTTAACGATTTCAGTGTTTCTCTTGGATAGCTTTATCAGTACCATGCTCCTCGGCTTTCAATAAGAGCATGTCAAACAACAGCTATATACACAAAGATAGTATGTAAAAAAAACTTCACTGTTAAAATAAACAGTTCTCTAAAATTGGAAGAAATTTGATTTGGTGATTGTTTGAATGATAAAATGTGGTTTTTATTTACTAGACAATAAAACCTTACATCTGTTACATACAAAATATTTTATTTCTTAATTTCATAATGTACACGACGTTATTGGATGTTCATTAAAGGCAAAATACTTCTAATTAACAATTACTGATTGTATCCTTTATTGTCATAATAACACTATTATCAGTATCACAGCACATAAAAATGTGGTCACTTCCATCGGTTTTCTTTCTTCAAATGCTAACTATCTAGATTGCCATTAAGGTAAATTTATGGATAGCCGACAGTTAAATTCGAACAACAAAAGTCAATTTTAGTCAATAGCCAAACTAATGTTAAAAAGAAACATTACAGGAGAAATAATATTGTTATCAGAGCAATTTAAAATAAGATTAACAAAAACTGATTAACCTTTAGAAAGGCATTAAACAATCTCCAGAGTTGTAACTTAGATAGTTATTATACATATATAAAATCAGATATTCACATTAAACTCCAATTAAAGTGAACATGTCATATGGATTGTTCCCTATAACAGTAGATATTTTAATTGGCAGACACTTTTGGGAATTCATTCACCATAATCGTGAAAGTCAAAAGAACTATAGTCCCAAAAGGGGAGTGGCTAACAGACATGCAACTGAGGTCGTTAGTAGGAATTATATGAAATGAATGGAATTTTTCATTCTACTATTCAGAAGAGTGTACCCTTTTTCGATTTCCGTCTGTACAGTGATCTTTAACATGCAAAGCTTGTAGCTTTTCTTTTTACCTCGGCCTATGGGGCATGGAACACGCAGAACTTTCAAACAATAATGAAAATTCATGTATTGTTTTTACGATAAAATTGATTTTCCGTTTTTGTTTTTAGTAGAAACAAACAAACGTCTTATTGTGTAATAAGCAAGAACACTACACACTATTTGAAATGGAAATGAGAGCATCAATATTATAGCAGTGTAACCTGTTAAAACAATGGCACCAAAGTTTCTGCATGAATGAAAATTATTAGAGATTATATTTAACGATCTGAAAGTTTCCATGTGAAATCCTCTTACTACTGTACGGTAGTAAATTAAGGTTTTATTTCACTCGGGAGTAGAGAGTTTATCATATTAATATTCTCTTAAATCATTAGTAAAGAAATAGCTTTATATTCCTCTCATTTTCATTCATGGATTTTTTTGGTAACTGTTAAATGGACCCGTGGAAAACAATCATTGTTGTAACCACGCTATCTCCATTCCACATGTTTCGTATCCAAGCCTCTTCATATCGCAATGTCCTATTTGTTCTCCTCTTGATTAGCTGAAGGCAATTTCAGTCTGAGGGTAACTATCACCAAGGGGCTTTACAATTTGTTTTCTTGCAATTTTGGCAAATACATTAGCAAATCATTTATAATAATAATCCTCGTTCAAGAGAACTCAAACTTAAACACAGTTAATGATCTTAATATCTGTTGAACAGTACATATTGATATACAGGTGATTAGTGGTTATGCATATCATATGTTTTTAAGCCATATGACAAAATGGACTGTATGTCTAATGAGAGGATACTTGGCTTAACGGTTGATCTTTTACGTTAAAAGCACAGTGTTCCTCCCCCAATTTATTGTCCTTAACAGCTGTGTTCTGCTCGTATGTCAGCTACATTGACCTTCAAACACTGCCACAAGAAAAGGGGTTAAAATCTCTCAAGGTAGACCGACGATCGCGACCTACGCCTTAATCGAACTAGGGAGACACAGGAAGCGATCAAACGTCTAGCACATAATGAAACTGTGGTTAATGGCAAATCTGCGTAGTAAATTGAGACACTATTATACATGATGCCGATGTGTGCATGTATTCCTTGTGTTGAAAATTATGTAAACTTAATCAGAGAAATATATTGTATAAGTGTATCACAATCTCATTCATAAATAATTCTGCGTATCGCATCCCCCATATAACATTTACTTCCATGGTAAAATCAGCCGAGATTTAAGTACCATTAGTGTTACTGATAACATGACAGGATAAGCTCACTCTTATCGGAGCACCTCTTGAGGTCTGATTAGTACCTTTTTATTGCTTGAAAACTGTGTTCTATAAACTTAAGAAATTACATTACACACATGCTTATTAATATTACCTTTTCAATGGGCTCCAATCGGCTGGAATTCTTGGCAAAGTCGTCAACCAACAGGAATGTGTCGGCATAGTCAGGAAAATGAGCGAGTTACGACAGCTCCTGGGGTACATAGTAGTTCATAAACAGGGAGTGGCTATACAAATGCAATTTAGGACACTTGGAATCAGAAAAAGTTTTTATGCTGAATTAAATACTTAATATGACAGAAGAATTTCAAATCTCTCACTAAAAATCACATCAGGGTGTTATCTGTACCAAATTAAGTATTCAAACTGCGGAATACTAAACCTTTTCTTTACCTCAAATGAAAGGACCCTAGTCTAGTTTTTTCAAAATAATAATTAACAATAAAGAAATACAATGAGAATTGTTAAAGGCACTCTTAAATTGTTTTTGGAAGTGGCTTTTATGAGAACTAATTGTTTGAAGTGCGATATTAATTACACGATTTGCAAGATGTATTTAAGTCTTCGCTCTGACATTTAGTCCAGGGAATTAACATGTATGATCAATATAAACATTTCAGCCTCCTGTTCTGCTTTAAAGAGATAGATGGTTTATTAAGAGCAAACTAACATCTTGTTCAATCAATCTTTTTTTGAGAAATCTGATACCCAAACAGTTGTTAACCCATTTGGTACACCCCTATCTGAATTTGATGACAATCTAGTGATAAAATAATGGCATAATAATTAATCAAAGAGTCTAATATAGAAATTCAACATTGTTTTAGACATTTCAACATCAAGAATATGGACAGCATTTTAGTAACATGGGACAAATTTCTCAATTGATCACAAGGTTATGACGTATTGTATGATAATATTTATCCATAGATAAAAACAACAAGTTCTCTACTCCAAAATAAACAACGTATATTTTACTTTACGCAGCATGATGAATTGTGATCGACTTCAATGAATTATTTAAACTAAACATTTTAAGCTTAATGAACTTGCACTTAAGTGAAATGATTGAACCTATTAACAAGTTAATATGCAGCTTTTCAACCATACCATCACCCACACAGACATTGAGGTGTATATATGTAAAATATTTGATGAGTTCTATGGCTTCCTACGTTTCTGCACTTACTCAAGATTATGTCCACAAGCAACATCTTGCTGTGTGCAGTCATAAAATTCGACCAGGGTATAGGCACACTGTTTTCGTATAAGTAGCCTGTAGCCTCGGTATTTTTTTAGACCGTTTACAAATTACAAAAAGAGGGAATCAATTAGAGAATGCCTGTGGCAACAGGAAAGTTTTACCGTCCAAATTCCCGAATAGTTGCAATTGATTATGGTTGTATTGCAGAAATACGATCTATATTTTTAATATTTACCAAAATAATAAATAAATCTTGTATCTAGTATCTTGTTGAAGACAAGACAGCAATTTGATTGACCAATTATCCTAAACGTAGTAGGAACACTTCTGTTTGATACAATGAAAATGAGAATTTAGGCTATCTAGGACTACTAAACTCATTCGTTTTGTAGAGATTGGGTACTTTAATAGTGATTATACAGGAATAGAAAAGAGAGGAAAGAATGAGTCGATGCGATGTAAATGATTTCAGACAGAGATGTACACTTGAATGCCGATATCGTGTTTTATTGGCAGGCAAAACATTTACATTTATTAATAATTCACCATTTATTCCAGTTGACTTGTAATCTTAAACACGACAAATCGTACCATTTTGAAAATAGTTGAATAAATTATTATACCGAACTATCAACATTATGCTCTGTAGTTTCGCCTAAAAGGAATACCAAACTTGCAAAGAGACGGGTTGCGATATACGAAACAATACTTATTCGTGTATCTTAAATTAAATAAAGGTTTTTGACTTAATATCTTATAGACATTTTGATGAATGATTACCACCGGCACAATCTTAGCTGTGTAAAAAGTATACCAAAGGATGTGGACAATCTGAAAGAGGTTTCATGTAGCCAAACTGAACTGAATATTTAATAACTTCTAAAAACAACTGTTTAGTGGAGATATGTAATAAAGTGTTCGATCATTGAGAACAAAACTTCATTGTTACAATACCATGACATATGAAAAAATTTGTTATCCCTTCCAGTTGACAAGTCCTTTAAGTATTAATTTAAAATAATTCAACATGAAAATGATAAATGTAAAAAGTATTTAAATAAAAAGTTAAAGAATCAAGAAAAAGATAAATATTTTATATTTTTTCTACAAAAGGTCTTCAAAATAAACATTTATTCCTGTATATTGACTCTCAGATTGACAGGAATATGGCTTTTTATTGTGAACAAAAATAATTTCCTTTTTGTTCATTAAAGTTTGTCATATTAAGCAAAAGACCTTTATATATATAACATTATCTTGATAGAAATTTGGAAGTTCTTTTCAAATCGTTTGATGTCATTTGAGATTTTCTTTCTCTGATTTGATTCGTATCAAAATTTTTATTGAATCAATTTTATGCCTCGTTCCATTGTTCCAACTGGAAATTGCTTCATTCAAAACATTTGAACGTCCAACCCATGCTTACATCAGAAATACATCACACCTGGCTCGATGACACCAAAATTGAACATTGAGATTCTGGGGCTATTAAAACTGTATTAAATTTTTTAACTGTAAATGGCTAGATGTAGAGGTTATCGTTTAAAAGTCCCATTGGAACAATTAGACACCTCATCGACGCTTGAAGAATTCGATCTCGAAGCTGTCGGTCTACAATTTAATTATAGCTCATTCCTACTACATTAAAGTCTTTTTTGAGTCCAAACATAAGCTAACATTTTAAATCTAATTTCTTGAGTCGTTAAAAGAACTAAACTCATTACTCAGAATATCTGCTTTATGATTAAGATTATTTAATAACTAATAATACAAGATGCTGTTGTCTTCGAATTGCCACTGACCCATGAATATATTGTTTGATGTATTTTATGTAATAACAAATCAGACTACGCCAGTAACATTCAATTAGCCAGTAGAATATTTTGTAATTTTACCTCCAGGCCTAAAATGTACCTTAGATTTTAAGATTCAAATTGGTTGATGTTGTTGGAAGTCTCTGAGAAGGATTGTGCTTTGAAAATACAAACGTTCGCATGACCTCTTACTGGGTTGTATGTGTTTCTCCGGACACAGATGGTAACTGATTCGTCAGCTAAGATCGACACATAACATCATTGTGGTAACTGTGAATTTTCTAGCGGTTGGTGAGCTCAGGTCGACTTAATCTAGCAACACATCAGTTACCATCAGACGTTGACAATCCAGAGGCTAAAGGATTTATATATCATTTATATAAGCTTATATATGCTCACATGAGTACATCAGTAGTGTAAATGGAGACAGAGAAAGGTGATACAATAATTTAGTACATCCAAGAATTCTACAGTTGCGTAGTATTTGACAAGTTATTTAATATGACAGAATCCCCTTGGTATTAAATAATTCATAGTTCGTGGACAGTGGCGGTGCTGGGTACACTAGGGGTCAGACTGACTTAACTCTCGGCATTCAGGTTAATATCAGAATGCCTACTCGTTATTGGCACAAACCATGGAAGGTCCGAGGTCGATCATATTTTGAAATTTCTTAGATATGAAAACTACGGACAGTGCTTGCAGGAATCGGTTGGGTGTCGACGAGGTTTACGTGTGACTTGTATAATCGCTCCAATTGTATTACTTAAACATGTTTTTATTGTTTAAAACATACTTCACTGAGGGGATCTATTTATGATGTGAGATAATACACACAGACATGTGTAGATAGATTACACAATGATTTTAATGAATACAGGTTTATTCAAATTACAGCCTGAGTTATATTTCCTGTGTTTTGTTAAAGGAATGTAGAGTGGAAGATGAAATAGTGAGATATTAAAATCAGAAAGAATTAAGTTAAGTATTTGAACGCTGTGTAATCTACAGACAATCTGCTCTTCAAATTCCAAGTTTTTACTTAGTTCCAATAAAAATACCAAATAACTTTATCATTTCTTCTCCTTTATATTAAAGGTAATATCTAAATCTCATATGTGCACTGTGGGAGAAGAAAAATATCCAGTTTATATGAAGCATTTTAGTGAGTCGAACACACCATGGGGTGATAGTAGATAAGAGAAACAGCAGCGCAGAATAAACAGAAGTGATGAAAATGTTCAACTCCAATACAACTCAATTCCTTTTAGTCTTGTCAATTTGAAGCAGCACGAGATAGTCAGAATTGTGTATGGTTCCATAGAATAGTATTAGTATTACCGGTATATACGATATTACTCAAATAAATAGTTCACTATAATCCTACAGCTGTGACTATCACTTGTCTTTTTATCATCTTAACTCAAGCCTTAATATCAATAGTTATAGTATTGATAACTCTTTATTTCATTCTATTGGAAATAAATATTGGTTTTAGTTAAGAGTTGGGACAGACGACGGCAGTTATTCTACAAATTATTAGTAGTCTTGAACTAACCTAACCACCGCTCGGATCTTTGATATATCGGATTACAGGTCTTAATTCCTGGAAATGTTAATCCTACTGTGTCGGATTATTGTGTTCTTTGAAATATAAATGGATTATTAAATTATACTTTAAAGTGGATTAGCGAATTAAAGAAATCGACATAAATTTTCATGTGAGTATAAATTGAAATCATGTTACTTTATTTGTTCTCTGGGGGTCAGTCTGATTTTTTGAGAGGGTTTGAAAACGTATTAATGAAAGCTATAAACCTAACTTATCGGAGAGTTTAAACCGCAAAAAATTCAAAAAATGTACGTCAACCTTTTAAAATTTGCATGACTTTGATTGGAAAGGTAATGTACGGACTTAAAAATAATAATTGTTTTGCATATTACCCCTTTAATATTAAAAGCAATTGTGTGTATCAGAGTTGTATTACATAAAACTGCCTTTTACCTTGTAAGACATTTGACTTTAGCTGTGAAATTCTATATAAAATTTGAGTTTATAGTATTTAGATAGAAAATACACATGTTGAAAACTTGTCATTTATTTAAAAAGATATTTGTACCATATGTTTTTCTACATATTTTTTAACTCTACTTAAGCAGTACAAGAGGTTAATGTATTATTTATTAAATATTACCATCTTTTTCTTGAATTTTCATTTAGAGTTAAGTGTCTTTTATTGTTTTGTTAATATTTTGTAAGTAGATATTTTAGAAACTAAGTCTACCACTTTAGACAGTTTGGTGAATAATCGACGCAATTAGCGGTTTCAAACTTTTCGTATCCGGTGCAAGTTTACTTGTTAATGTGCATTTCTAATCGAGATCCAGTCAACACACTGCCTTCCTTACACCTTCTGGAGCGTTCATAAATTGATGGATATGTTTTAGGCTAAGCGTCCATCATTTCAATGAGTTGAATTGATTTCGATTGAGTTGAAAAACTAAATTTTATATAATGTAAAGTTAATGACAATTCTAGTTATTTTACATTTTTTCTTTTAAATAATGTGTCGTATCGTTTTGGAAAGTGAACATTAAAATATAATTGCATTACATCGCCTACTACAAGTATGATATAATGACCATTAAGTTTTCCAGACAATTAGACAAACATTGTATCTTAATTCATAATACATAATTCAAATACATATAAATTATAATAAATATATGATGTAAAAAAAGCGGAAAATAAAATTTCACTTATAAAATAAAATTAACATTGACCTTTATTATGAAGTTAACCCCCAAAAATTGTATATTTTCCACACAAATTCTACTAAAGAGTCATGGGTAACGATTTTTTTTTTTAAAACTTACAGAAAAATTGTAGTGCCGTATAAATTTGGCTCTTATTGATAGGTATATGCCTTTTATAAGAAAAAAACTCCGACCCAGTTTCCAGCCCAACACACTACCAACTCAACTTGACGTAATTGTCGGTCGAGGGTCGTCTACACGGTGTGGCAGAATCAGTGTGATTTTCAGTCGCGTTGAGTTGGGTCTTGGCCTTGGTTGGGGTGTGGAAAATGACTCCAGAGATACTTAGTTAAATTGCAATCCTTTTAATTAATACTAAAAATCATGGAATGAAAGTCAACACAAAATTACTATGTGAAATACAATACATCATTTCTTCATGTTGTGGAAATAGGTTATGCCTTTTAAGGTCGATTTTCAATATCCTGATTACATACGAGATCTACTAGTATATCGATTTGTACCAATTAAAGAATTGATACGAAACAAATAGAACAAAACTATTCTTATTTCATTTAAACGTGATTTCTCGCTATTTATTTTCAACAGTGGTGTTTTTACAACATGACAATATTTCGATAAGCAAATTTTAGGTTATTTCCCTTGTTCAGTTGAAACTTCCAGATAAAATCAGTGAATTAATTTAGTCACAACGGATGTACAAGCTACTTATTGACTAAATATGTCAATGCACTCGATAGCATAGTTATTGGTCTTTTCAAATTTTTTTAATGAAAAAAAAAATATTCTGCTATCATTTCGGTTTCTATGAAAGCATATACTGTTAGGTCTGACAAGCTATCCATTTAGATAACTTGCATACTATAACACATATAGAGTCTTATTATCATTCCTTCATAGACACCACCTACTGGTTGATGTGCAGTAATTTAAACCTTCAGTACCAGACATTTAAATATATTATAACGTCAAAGTATGTTTTATTATTGTAAAGTGATAGAGATCACCTATTAACACCTCTCTTATTTACCTCTATTATATCTCTAATAAACCTATTAATAAGACAAGATGATTTGACTTCCAACTAAACACATGCTTGTTGTTAAAAGATTTATCTCTTACCAACTACAACCAGTACTTATCAATAGGTTTACTATGGCTAGACTATATCCATTTCCAACGCATGCTCATTGTTGAAAGGTTTATCTACCACGAGCACCATAAGCTTCCAATGAACCTTTGCCTGTATATTCTCTTTAAGTATGTCTGATTGTTCTGCTTCTCAATCTGAATAACATTTCTCTTCTAACCCTCTACAGACCAAAAGACTCAAGTAAATATGACGTTTATCTGTATTTTCAACGATAAGCTTTACCTTGTATCTATTTTTTAAAGGCTTTTGGTTAAATGTTTATCTACCAATAGCACCCCGATTTTCTAAATCAGACACGTTTAACCTTTGAACTTTATTTCAGATTATCTGATTATTCTGATTTAAAGATCAATTTGCACTTGAACTACCTTGATTATTCATGCAAATATGGGGTTTAATTGTATATCAACGTTAGTGTCTTATCTTGCTTATATTTGGACTGGTTTAAGTCAACGAACAATTGTTGATAAAAGTTCAACCACCATAGAAATACCTTGTAAATCAGATGCACATTATCAATAAGTTTTCCATGATACAAATAAGTTCAACATATTGTCTATATTAATGCTTTTTAGAACTGTACAGATTTCCAATGCATGTTACGTTGTGTAAGATTTATTTACCAAGCGTATCAGTGAATATTTTGTTTTATGCACACGTTTTGTAAGACATACCTGATAACAGCCAAAGCTATAGAAACTAGTTCAGTTATTCAACGTCTATTTCCCTTTTCAGGCAATTGCAATACTGTTTGGTTGAGGTTCAAAAGTTATTGGTAATTTGTTGTACATTCGGTTACCATAATTCAATATCTGACGGGATTCAACGTCATTATTGTAAAACGAACCAAAATAGTACTGTGATGACGCATAAGCAAACATTTTTTCTGCAAGTTCAAAATCTTAACTACAACATGAGCCCATAGAGTTGTCATTGAACATAGTAGATGTCTTTAATATATCTATAGATAAGATAAACAAAGACCTACAAATGTTGTATTTTTCATGGGCACTTCAGATGAACGATGCATAAAGAAGTTTTCTTGATTAACCATTTAGGTATAAGTCGCTATAGATAAATTTCAGTTCCTCAACAATCTGTTTGTATGTGCGAAATGCATATTGACAAGTGTGTGTGATACATGTGTTCTGTAAATTCCAGATTCCACTTTTCGTAAACACCTCTTTGGTAATTATGAAGATGAACTTTCTTTAACACTTATCGATATTTGCATGATTCGGAACACCACTTTTCCTCCCTTTTGTGTTTTTATTGGTTGGCTTGGATGAAGTTATCCAGAATTATTTCTCATATATTCCGTGATTAATTTACATTAGTTAACAATTTCACATATTGAAAGAATATCTTTTATACCATTTGATATTAGTTTTTGATGTAATTTGCTCACCAAATAAGTGTCTCGAGTCTTCAACAAATAACAGTATCGGCTTAATGAAATTGAGAAAAATTTAAAACATATAATAAAGAAGAGATGTGATAAAACCTAGATCATTCTGTACATTTTTTCAGGATATAAGCCTCTGATATACTTGAATTGAACATGTCTCCCAGTTCCCCTCCCCTGACGCAACAATTCACAATGCATAACAATAAACATCACACCACAAGAATGATACAGAAAATGCTGCCGTCTAGTAAAGATAACGGCGAAGGATGAGTTATGCTACAAGTCAGGTGTTTGTTTAATTAAAAGATATGTAATGAAAAACATTTAAGGTAATTGACATATTTGAAAAAATGGAATTTCTACCAGTTTATTGTTGATATGAACGAAATCAATAAGTAAAACATGCGTGATTAACTTTGTGACTAAGGTTGTAAAGTTTCAGAGATTCCTTTGGCAAGTAGAACCTATCAATATTCTATTCGATGATTTGCGAGTCTATGAAGACTATCCACTTCATGTTTATAAGGAAGGCTCAGATCGAGCTTGCGACTGTGTGCCTCTGGTCTTTCAGCCAGCAGTAAGAAGGATGTGTTCGTCAGTTTGACGACATATTATAATATATATGTAATTGCCACTAATTGCTCGTGTTGTAGGAGTGTCAGAAATTGAATCTGGTCTTCCACTTAAGTGGCCTTTCTGCGGCATCGGGTTTCTTTGCCAAATTCACATTCGTCCTGAGTTCGTTGGCCTCTCAGTTCAGTAATCTTTATATTATATGAAATATAAGTAATGAAAAATGAAAAAAGAACAATATGCATTAATGTGATTAAGATTTGTGGTTCTGCGATTTGTAACCATCTACATGCTACTCAAGCTCATTTTCATACTCTTAAACGCCTGTCAACAAAATTCCACGGAACGGCAATTACTAATATCCTGCTCATAATGGTGATAATTATACCCTAAGAGAAATACATCAAGTAAACTTCTGAACTTTCAATCGTTACAACAGTTACGGATTCGAACATGAGTATAATAATCATACAAGTAATAAAGTCAGGTGAGAAAATAGGTTATAATATGGTATATATTGACAGGCCTGGTGTCTAAAATTACTATGTCAAGTTAAAATATAATACTAACATAACCTAATTATATATATACCATCATATCAGTATTACCCACAAATTAGCCTTGTATAAACCGTATTTATATATTATATTTTACTTTCACCGACAGCAGGTGTTCGTATTCTCAAACTTATAAATCTTGTATTTGAATTCTTCAGCATAACACTTGTCTACTGAATTAAGGTTATCTGAAAGTGAAACACTATATGGCGGCAACCATGGAGATCCAATGTCCAGACTGTGTTCCCTGGGGAATTTGCCCAATATAAGATCGAACAGATAATTTATTCCTTATTGCTGGATGGAACCAAGAAACCCACAAAGTTTGCAATGTCGCATCGCTCGAACAAATCTTTCTTTCCTTTAAAAGAACCTCGTATTCTCTTACTTGTCCCTGTCCCCTTGGATTTTCTTTATCAATTATTTTACATGATGTGCAGTGGCTTTTTTTTTTATTAAATATATTTAAACTCACTAGAATTTAGTATCTTGGGAACAACAAGGTATTTTCAAAACAAAAACTTCGCGATAAGGGTAGAAAACAAGTAGAATACTTTTAAATGAATTGCACAACAAACCTGCACTTCACAAGGTGACGCGAAACAGTGTTTTGGAGAAATTTGTAAAAATAAAATTCCTCGCCTTCCATAAGTCTAAATATTTCCTACTTAAACCAAAACCACATGCCATTGACATTTTTATTTGAGCTCAAAAAATAAATACGTTTATAATAGATTGAAGAAAGTTGAAATAAGCTGTTCAAGTTACTTAAGAATTTACAAATAAACACAGCGGAAAGCTTTTAGAGATTCTCTTTATTGGTGTATATAAGGTTTATATTAAAGTTTATTAGATGATATTAATACGCTTTCATCTCACGAGTTCCAGTGAAATTAAATATTTGTAATCAAACGGTAAAAATTTAAGCTACGATATGCCATTCATGAATCACGTCAACTGCAATACCCCTATACCGTTCTAAATTGATTTTGTGCATTCCCATGCGTGTTCCCGTGTTCTATTCGGTTATTCTTAAAACAATTCTTTTCGATGATTCGGGTATTTTACGTACCATTTATAGTGAGGAATTCCAAGTTTCTATTCGAACACTTTATAATTAAGATCGGGCAGTATTCCAACAGTTTTATAAGTTACTGCCTAATGGTATCACTACTATCTATTCTTTGTATTAATTTTTAAAGTTATTAATTGCCTTCAATGCATTCTATTCAGACATTAGACTACGTGCATACTTACCTTTCCCAACCTCTAAATATCAGATATTAGCATATGAACAACTGAGTATCTAAAAAGGATAAGGGCGAAAAGTACCAAGCATTTAAGGCCTATTTGAAACTGGAGGGGGACATCAGCCTCATCCCAGTCCCATGGAAACACCACTGTATACCCGGTGTCTGACATGGCGTGTATTTAAACAACCCATGGATATTATATTCTAGCCTACAGGTATATATAAGAGGAAACGATTGTGAAGAATCAGACAGTTATTGCCGAAAGGATTTCAAAAGAATGTATGATAAAGAATGATAGATATATATATTGTGTGTGAAATATGTGATAAAAGTATGTAAAATAAAGATCTATCCACCTGCTGACTGTTACATCTCAATATCAACTACTCGTTAATGATAAACTTTCTTCTTATCATTCTCTCTTTTTTATTTTACCTCCCAAATCAGCTTTCTTATCATCTCTACTTCACGTTCATCATGTTCTCTAGATGGATTGGAATGTTTAGATGATTTTCTCGATAATTCATTATTAATCTGGTTGGGTTTTTGTCTTTGATGCCTGATTCTTGAAATATTAAATGTGATAAACACATTCGATTCCATTATTCAAGTAGCACTGGCTCATCAAAGAAATGGTTTAATAAGTTCACCATCTTTGCTCATATACCTAAAGTTATTATTCCAAACACTTACCAGAAGCATAAAATGAACTCTAGTCAATTAGAAGTTGTGTCTTAGAAATACAGAGCTCTTAAGACAGACGTTTACATAACATTTGCCAATCTCATGGGTGAGAGTGTTGTTTGAAGTACATAGGTTACGTATATTGTAACTTATGAAATTCAAAGTCATGCAACATCAGTAAAGAAACATGGGTAAAGAAAGCAAAGGCCGCTGGACCTCAACTGACAACTTAATGTAAAATTATGTTTTGTTTTTCACCATGATTTTAAAAAATATTAAAATAGTTCTAAATGATTTCAGCAAGTAAATCTCAGTGTAAAAATGTATTAAAATATTTCTGAATGATTGTTGATGTGTATTTCAAAGTCGGAGTACAGGAAAGCTTTTATATAAATACATATTTTTTTATGATTGTTGCATGTATATCTTTAAGGGTGTTATTTTCTGACAAGTTAATGATATAGATTATAGATATAAAAATACCGCATTCTATGAATCTATGTGAAGAGATCAAATATATATGAGCTTCTATTAGACTAGTTTCTAAAACATGACAGTCGCTATGAACTTCTGCATGACAAATTTAATCCTTATATTTGCTGTAACATTTCGATTTGAATGCCATGAAATGAAAATAAGCTGGATAGCTGCATACAGTGTTTGGATTTTTATTTATTTTATTTCATCGGTTGTTAAAACAAAACAGTTAACACTGTCTTTTCTCTCATTTTTATCACAGAGAAACATTTTATCGACAGGGGACAATTTGACAAGACAAAGGTATTAGTCGTCTCTTTTTGTGATTCACAGCTGCCCATCAAATTATTAGAAATACAAAAGCCGAATTAAGCATACTATAGCACAATTTTATTTGTAACAACCAACAAATCTAAGCTTTTATTTGTATGATTTGTACTAAACATTTAAAAGTAGGAGTTCAATCTTATAGTGAAAAACCCTTCCTGCTTTATTTTTACTCTTGGAAAATACACATTAACATGTTTTGGAAAGTAAATACTTAGTACCTATTTCCATGTTTTTGAAAGTAAATCACTTTTCCAAGTTTTCCATTTAAACAAACAGTGCTCCATTTATAAATATATTGCGTTCAGAAAGATATTTTATTACATTAATCGGGAGAGTTTTATAATACCTAATAATACACAATGTTATTGTATAAATGCTGTATACGCCACCAAATTTACAATATGCATTTTTTTTATGTGGTAGTGATTTTGACTTTTGTATTTTAAACTTGGGTGAAAAGTCCAGACTTAAACATCAAATTTTTCGACTTTTCACCGAAAATAATAATAAAATAATAAAATAAAATAATACAAAAGTCAAAATCACTACCACATAAAAAAAAGCATATTGTAAATTCTGTGGCGTATAACAGCCACCGTAAATACGCATACATGATCAAGAAAACAATATAGAAAGACTATAAGTCAATATAGAAAGCAATGTATATCATTGTTTACTAGATCATTAATGGATAATCTAACTCAGTGAATGACCAGCATATTATTATTTAGTTTATTTTGAAAGTTGATCTGTTGATCAGATTATAAACCCCCTACGTACATAGATACTATCAATTTTTCCTAACATTTGGGCTAGAAAACTTTCGATTAGGTTTGTTTTGGACATATTTAATGCTTGTTTATATCACAGCTGGTGTGACACGGGAGATAGCAGAACAAGCGGAATCTTGTTACGTGATTTACAACGGAACATGTAAGGTAGTTGCAGGTTGGAAATAGTGAAATGTTTAAAAATCAACTAGCCATAATAGCAAGCCTAATGAATAACATTTTGTAACGCAGTGGCTTGTTGAGAAATGATATGAACGTAATAATATGCAGCACATGAATCTCGCACCATGCGCCACGGAATTGCTAACAGGATCGACATTATAAACAGTATAACAGTTCACTAACAGAAATGAGACAGTAATGCAACATTTTCAAAATGAAACGGACATGCATACTCGAAATGTATATAGTGTCAAAGCTACGGCTTATATAATTCCATATGTGCATATCGTTCAAGGAATTATGTACAACTATAGTAGTGTACAGTGTACGGTGTACTTCGTAAGGTTCAGACAAGTTATGGTTTAGCATATTTCTCAAACTTGAATGACTTCAATAGTATTCATTGGAATTTTAAAAAGTTTTTATAAGGGTGTCGCTTTGTACGTTACATGAATATTACAAGATTTTATATAAGAAGTAGGGTATAATGTCAGTAATATATGATAGACTAAGGTAAGAACAATATTATTTCAAACAGTCTCTATAACTTGTTTATTATTCTTCCAGTAAAGAAATCTCGCTAGATCCTTACTGAAATTCCTACACAATGTAAAACGACCCGCCACTTGGGACTACTTTCTTTTTCATTCAGCCGATATAGGAATTTTAAAGATGTGTTCTTCTTCTGTTCTTACATAATTGGCAAGTTTTCTTGTGTATCTCTAGGGTTTGTATTATGTATATTTGACATTATTAAAGTAACGCTACATTGCTCGTACTGATCATTTTACATATCGACAGTATGCTGACTTTATCCCTGAGAACATACAGCCAAAATCATACGAAAAACACTTGTTTTAACCGACAGGTTTTCCTCATATTTATTCTAGAGGCAGTATCATTGGCGAATATTTTCAGGGTCCCCCAAACTTAACTTGAATAAAATTCAGAAATATAGTAATCTGATTGGATAAAAAACTAAGTTTAAAATTATTGACCAATCAGATGAATGAAACACTTAAATCAACCTAAGTTTTCGAGAATAAGGCCCCAGTTTACTTGATTAGTTTTGTCATTTTTGTCGCTAAGGTAAAAAAAACATAATTGGGTTTGTACATTAAAGGAACCTTGTTGGTTGAACTTGATAAAGACAAATGTCACTGATTAGTACACATTCTCCTTTCAAATTTTTATTTAATACCCCAAAGTATTTTCATTATATATATTGTTGATGATCAAAGACCATATTTATTTATCTGGTCTTTGTGATGATCAAATGAATGCACCTTGTTATTAATATCATTGTGTTTTAATGATGAATGAAAAAAAAAATATACATCCACAAATCAATGAAATATGTTCTTAAAGAAAGATATAAAAAGATTAAATTATAAACATCTGCACAAGCAATAAAAATATTTGAAATGTTTTGTTATTAATGATATAACAGATTTTAACTGTTGAATTATGACCTCACAAAGACGTTTATTGTTGCCATTTAATTGAGTTATTGGAGGAATATGTCGGTACCTTTTTGCAAATTTTTTTTATGAATGTGATAAAAATTAGAAAGAATAATCTGTCCTCGCTGAACAGCAGTAAACAGATACACCCACCGGTGTCATCCACTGATTCCAGTCAGTAAAATTTATGAAAGTTATAACCAATAACTATTTATGCAAAAGAATTACTTACTGCAAGTTTATCAGCTATAATTACATAGCATCTATGTCACACCGGAAGTTTTAAAGAAAGCATTTAAATGCATAGCTTACATTGACGGCTTCAATTTTAAAATAGAATATTTGGTAGGCACTACAGAAACATCAATATTTAACCTTATAAGGAATATACTTGTTTCAAGTTTTCTTGGATTTTTTGTCTTTGATACTAGTAATACATCCAACAAGAATTGTCTTCTAGATTAATTATTGACAGGCTGACAGACGCCAATATGCTCTTAATTTAATGGTAAGAAATAATATAAAAGTTGGTATTCATCTTTATTCGTGTGTTTTATTATATGAAGAAATTCAATATATGTCCAAAGCTGTTTCTAAAGTACCATTCAGATATTGTTAACAAATTAGAAAAGGAAATATAACTTGAGGTCTGAAAGGAAATTAGTCTAGTCTAAGTCCCCGTGTAAACTTGTCCATCACACTATGAACAATATTAATCATATCCCCATTCAGTATTGAAACTTTAAAAACTGACCGACACGCAAACATTTTTTCTTATTCCTGAAAGAACAATTTGTCATCAGGTCATTTGTCTGTTAGTTGTTAGAACTAAAGAGGGAAACCATGTCAAATCATCAGTTAGTTGTCATTTAAACAAGGTTCTCTGAAATCGATTATTGATAACTGGATGTTCTCAATTGATCTTGAAGAATTAAAGGTCTGATTGCACTGAGCTTATTTAAGATAACACATTAAAAGATAAACCGATACGACGTCTATCAGCTAAAACCATGTTTTAACCTTTCAATTTGTACAGAAACATCAAAGTCATTTCTTACTCAATAATTACTCAAGTTCGTGCCTAACTTAATGCAATAGCTGATATTTCAAAGATTTAAGTTAGAAATTATTCTCTTGCAGTTTTCAAAGAAATGATGAAACTAGCAGTTACATTCTATCAATTTTTCCATTATGCTTAAATGTTGTAGAATGGTGATCAAAAAGACTTTACTATTAAAACTATATAATTTCAGTACGATCACATTTTTTAAAAGAATCATTTCAGATAGCTAAAGGAGGGTAATGGGGGGTAATTGCGAGTTAAAAGTACACAATGTCAAATTGCTTTTCTTACGAATACCGCTTACGTTCGTGAGACATTTTCAATTGTCAATATTTTGTCAGACGATGGGTGAATTTGTATTGGTTATATATAAACATATAAGGCAAATATTTAAATATTTTTTGCTTTTGTTTTAAAAGATGCTCCAAATATTCTAAATATCAAAGAGATGTTGTGTTTTGTTCTGTTCCAGACGTACCTAATAGCACCAGAATACCTGACTTAATCTATCTTTATACTTTCCACTTGATTTAGAAAAAAAGCTAGAATTTCAAACAATTCCCCAAATAACTTGTTATAGAACTTGTTTTAGAAGAACTAATTGGCTGAAACCTAAACATTCATGTTTTAAACATAATTGCTTTTGTAGCGTTTGACAATGGTTGGAATGTCAACAAGTAGCGTTATGAGTAGTAAAAGTTGTTAGTTTGTAGTTGTTGATATATCTAGGTTGAAGGGTACTATTTCAGAAAATTAACATAAACAGTTGCTCTATTTTTTATTTTCCTGCTTTTAGCTGATAACATGAGGTTTGCATTACAATAATTTTGAGGGGAATTGACGTGGAATAAAAATTAATGATCCGTACATGTTATCATTCATTGATATAAAAATAGCTTTCGAAGTCAAAAGTGTTAAATATCTTTATTCAATATTATTTGATTTACATGTTTCTATGGATATTAGGCTATTATAAGTCTTATTTATCCCTTAAATATTTTTGTTCTTCTTTCCAGAAAACAATGTACTTGACGTTCACATCGATTTCTATTCAAAATACGAACAGAGAGTTTCTTGTTTAATAGAAATCATTTTGTGGTAGTTCCATATGACTTCATTTAACCATTCAGAATAAAACTGAGTTTTCATACCGACTTAACTTTATTCCACAACATAATGTCGACCCAGCTTGGACGTAGTGTAGGATTACTCCTTTGCATGTCAGATGGGATGACATGTAAAACATATCTAGTCGTTCGAATTCGACAATAAACCGAGGCCGATTGCACCACTAGACGTTTAGGAGCCCTATACTTTTTTAAATAGAAAAAAAAGAGAAGCACTTTTCACATTCAAGCTGGTTGCTGCGTTTCTCTATTAACATTACAAGACATGTTCAGTTCATATGCAATGCACACGGCATACAACCAGAAGATAAGCGAATAACAAAATTAGACGATTTATTGTCATTTGGAAAGTTGTGTTGCAACAATATTTTCGTTATTGGGATAACACTTTCTTGGTATAGCACAGATTCTAGTGCTGAAAATTGGCTGAGACCCGAACGGGTTTCGAACCAGCGATTATTATTAGTTATTGTAAGAAATTGTGAGATATTCTATCAGTTGATAAAGACTATAAAGCTCTGGACATACATGTTCCAATAAACCTCGGGGTTATTGCAATTAACACGATAAGCATTGGTCCAGTATAAGATATCAAGATAGTTTTCTGATTTGGACTTCATAACCTTTTACTTATCTTCAGATCGACATTATAAACAAGACTATTAGTGTCTTTATCACTAAGCAATTTATAAATAGTATATAAAAACTTTGATAGAAAGATTAATTGTCTTATTTACAGGCATTTAACTTTAATTTAAGAAATGAAGACGTCAGAAAATGAACTAATTAGACGCCGTTTTAAAAGTGAGATTTCCTTTTTTGCTTTTTTCTTGCCTAATATATCTAAAAACTTATGATTACGTTGATAGGAATTGTTTATGTTGTAAACAAAACTATGAATTCAAACTATGAAGTTTATTTTTTACTCCAAGTTTAAATTTTAAATTACATTTAAACGATGAAGGAAAATAAAGTTGAACGTAGTCCACGATCAACTCATATCTTTGTAATAGTCCTAGAATATGAGTAAGTTTATGAACCGTGCAAGTTTTGAATCAAATGGATGTCGAAATCGAATTTTCGTTAAATATTTAACACTTTAATCTCTAGAGCTCAAAACTTTAAGATTAAAGAATGGCTTCGGGTATGATTTTGTCCACTAAAATATCCATCGGTTTCTTCGTGAACCATCGCTATAAACTATATGGACACTCAAATGGATGCCGGTGAGACAAAGCAAGCTACGTAGGGACATATTACGATTTATACAGTGCACATAAACCTTTGAAAGACGACATTTTATTAATATGCATAAACCTGTAATTTACAACAACAAAAAAGCATTAAATTGTATCAAAACAATTTTATCATTGAGTCATTTCTTGGTATTTTAAATAACATATTATTGATAATGTCTAGTTTTAAAGTCCAAAGTGATAAAACTATTAAAATTGGCACAATACCATTTCCCCGACTTCGATATTTTCTCTTAAAAGCCCCATTTATTTAAGATAATAGTATATAATAAAGATCTTATCTTCACTAACTCAAATACAACTTGTAGAAGACATAAGATAAAATCCTAATAGAATTGAGATATATATTCTCTTCAAAACCTTTCTTTTAATTCTCTTTTATAATAACATAGCATTGCATATTGTCCGAGAGAAGTCTTCAATATATCGTATGAACGTACAAATTATCGTATAATATACAATTTCCATTTATCTTACATGTTACCATATAATACAGCTGCCAAGTGGAAGTAGCATTGTGGCTTATTAGGCGTTACCACATAAGGGCCAATAATGGGCCGTATGGATTTCACTGTTTTGAATGTATTGTATTGACGAAATCGATTTGGTTAAAGTTAAAAACCATGTTAAAGATTATTGACTTTTTATCGTTGTTAGATCAAAATATAACACTTGCATTAGTAGGTAGATGTATATTTACTTAGATTACTAATAGAATCTTTTGACTTCCATCTACATATTGGATGCACTTATTTCCATTTCCGATGTAGTCAACTGTAATAGAATTTGATAGTATGTATTTCGGACTAGGTTGATTGTTTGCATTATTCTATCCTAACGTACACAATAGTCTGTGTCTCACATCAAAAGAGAAATATTCATTCATTATTCAAGAAGAATAAATAGTGTTAAATGTAGAGGGTATATTGGAGTGAGAAGACTGTAGAATTTACTAGCAATGTCAGTTCAGATCTTTCCGGACATGGAATGTGTTAGACACATTAACAATCTTACTTTCTCGTCAGAATAAATAAGGCAGAGAAAGAGAGGTCTTCTAAATAAAGGAAGCGTTCTCTTAATTCAATTTAAACTAACAATGGAAACACATGGGAAGGAAGACGTTCAGTTCAATAAAATATAATACTCAGAAACTGACGATAGTGTGACACATGATTGGACATATAAAGCAATAATTGGGGAAATCTTTTGTTTGTTTATGGATAATATATTGATAATATTAAAACAGAACCTGGAACACGCTACTAGATGTGCATTAGACAACCTATTTCAATCCGACTAAAGTTTGAAACATCTATTTTGTTCCACAGTTGATTGATTGAGCACTATTTTAACAGAGAAAATATTTTGTTTGATTAAGGATGAATTTAAATAGTTCCTTCAGGTATCAGGTTTTACATGTAGTGTAACTTAAAATACTAATACCTTCCATCATACGATAATATATTGCCCTAAAATTGTGGTTTCTATTAAAACTTGAAGAATAAGTATGTGAAGTGTATTTAGGATTTCGGTACGAAAGGTACATCATTATACAAATAATCAATGAATTTGATATTTTCGAGTACACAAAAATTCTTTCATTTTTACTTCTTTGTATTCGGTTTCTGTCGAAATAAGTGGGTTTTTACCTCACCGTAGATATTTTGAATGCTTGTAAAAGTTACATTTGGCTAAAGTGACATGATTTAATGATGGCTTTCGGCTACTACTGATTTTTTTAGAAATATGATCGGATTAATATTTTTTGTAGAAAATACAACCCGGTAATATTCTCTAACTTAACCATGGAGAAATTTAATACTAGATAGAGAACCATTTTCCACTAAAGCAGTGTGCTAGAACCATTGTTATGGCTAATGCAATTCGTATAGCTGAAAGTGGTGTAATGTTTTCCAATTCTATTACCATTTACAAAATAACATAATTGTTATTTTACCATCTTTTGTACTGAACCAGATGGCGATCGTTGGTAATGATATTAGATTAAAAATTTGGTTTACATAACTTCTCTATGCTTTTCCAGTTTGGATTCGCACAGAAATTGTATTTAGTTTCTCATTTGTTTGACTAATTATATCTTAACGTGTGTCCAGAATTTGAAAGTTGACGACTCGTCATTTTTCGAGACAATACGGTATATAGAACAGAAATATATTATACAAATACTAAGAAGACTTCCTAATGTGAGGAATTTTTTGAAGGAATACGTTTGAAGACATAATCTACCCACAGTATGGCCGAACTGTCACTTTAAAGCCACTTTTCAGATATATAGACCAAATTTTGAAATCACTTTAACACCGTCTACTCATTGTGTTTGTTATTCCACTATGAGTATTTATATATTTAGTAAAGTGTGGGCGTCTAAAAACAGATTAACCTGCAAACCCAGGTCTGTCTTCTCCATTCATTCAAGTGCAGAGCAATAGTTATATTGATAGAAATATTGTTATTGTATATAAGGATAAATATACATCTTCAAGTATAGAATTACAAGAAGCGTTTTATTTCAGTTCAGCCGGCCTTTTATCTCAAGTACCATAGAATCTAGCCATGGTGTGGGGGCCAATTAGTTCTTCACTGAAATAATGAACCCATATTTTAGAAAATATGACAATAATTATTGCTTCTACAAAGAAATTCATTTGCCTTTTAATGAGTGCATCAAAGATAGAGTGTTGTAGTCATGTGAGAAGAATTAATAAATTTAATACGCAATGAAATCATGTTGTTTTAATCAGAAAAGAAAGACACAACTATTTCTTATAGGGATAACAACTTCACTTGAATCCTTTATCACAAACACAACCTCTTGGCATTGGATCTACTGAAATAACAAGGAAACCAACCAAATGACGCCATGCTAACTTTCTGATTGTGTTGCAGTACATACTCTTGGCCAATCTTTTACCGAAAGTACCTCTATGGCTACGTTATTGTTATCTCATAAAGAATTATGTTTTAAAACTTTCTGTGAACTGTTCTCGACCCAACATATTAAGAAAGAAATGCGACTTCCGGTTTGCCTTAAATCTGATCTGAACTCATTTGAAGCTATTGACTTCCGCTGTATAAATTGTGTAATGATTAACGTGAACAGTTGTAGAGAGAGTAAAATAATTAGAGATTTATTGTGTAATCTTTACACTAGAACAACCTTTAGTTTTAAATCAATCTGGCAGAAAACTTCGAGTTTATTTGTATAGGGAAATCCACCTGCTCTTGAAGTCAGTTAATATCGACTTTGAAATGGCACATGAATAAATTGTGTTGAATTGTATATAGCTAGTATGTCCTGAGGTTGAGGTAAAATTAGTTATAAGATCATTTCGAGTTGATTTGTCGACTTGAGTTACTTCAGATGTACAAAGTACGACTAGAACAACTCCAACTATCCAGTCATCAATACAACTACTGTTCGACATCAAATAATTAGATAATTTGCCGATGGATACAGAAAATATATTGAGGAATAATGAGATATAAGAAGAAGAAGTTCTATTGAGCAAGGTTTCAACTGTCACAATTGGCAAATGTTCAGCTAAATTAGCCTGAATCACTTCTTCACTTGTAGATTCATTATAGTTATTCCTGCTTGAGAAAATTAGCTTATTGAATGTACTTATAGAAGCAACGATTCTTCTTCATTTGGCGTAGTAGTCTGATAATCTGACTAAATACAATAAAGAATATATGACTACTATAAGAGGCTATATATCACCAATATACATGTATATCACTTTATTTATACAATAAATCAAATTCTTCTTCTACTTGATTAATGGTTTCCTCTGATCTATTGGTGATATGGAATTCTTCGAGTTGTTGAACTCTAGTTCTGACAAATAGCGGTGTCATAATATTACACACTGATAAATAACTATGGTCAATTACGATGTTGTTGAGATTATTTCATTGATTAGCCGAACCATATATATGTGTTTCAAGTTTTGTTGGGGTTATTTCACTCGGTCGCAAGCAAATTGTAACGTGATTTGAATTTTGCCTTTCAATTTAATCGAAAATTTTGATTTTATCTTTGTCATACCAAATTTCAGTCTTGTCTAATTATCTGAAATTTTGATTGCCATTTTCATTCATGGAGCTGGAAGGAATTCGAAAGCATCTGACTTTAAACTCCGGTCTGTACGGTTTATATAGACATCAGCGTTTCTTTTTATAACTGCATGTATATTTAACGAAAAAAAACAGGATAAATTGGGACTATAAGAAAACGCGATATCACACAAATTGAACCCTGAAAAAACATGATAAGATCGAAGACAAGAAAAGTATAACAGGAGATATTCAGAGAAATTTAGTAGACGCAGTAGTGTAAATGCAGGGAGGGGAAAGCACAAATAGTTAGTAGGAGGGAATTTAATGGGAAGGAGAATTTAGGTAGCAAGATTCTACCAGAGCGCAAAAAGGAAAGAAATCATAGGAACAGGGCGAAGAAAAGAGAAATGTTAAACATGGTGACCGTGGAGCAGGTAATGTAGGAACTGGAAGTACAGAAGATATTGTAGTGAATGACATACAGCTTCAGTGGAGATTTATGTCGTAGAATAGAGTGCCGATAGACAGCATGGCAGTAGATTTAAATAGTTCTGGTAATATTTAAAGGAGTTATGGTATTCTCATTATTGGGATCCTTCAACTACATTAATCCGAAGATTTATCATTAACCGCCGACTTCCAGATTTAACTGTTCTAACCGAATTAATTTAACATTAAACCGACTGAAAATAGCTTTTTAAAAAATTCAAAATTTACCCCAGTGGTCGAATTAAATTGCACATAATTATTTCCCTTGAATTAAAACGTATATGAAACGTTACTATATTATGACGTTACATATTTCGTACAAACTCAAATTCAAACTGGAGATGTTGCAATGGTAGATGATCATGCTTGAAATAATAACATCTGTTAAAACCACAGAGAAAATTTTGAAAGCAAATATAAAATCGGTGCAATTACTACTCGGTGACTACTGGCTTAACTAGATGATTGGAGGCCCGTGACTTTGTGGGTTGGGCCCAGTCCGAAGTCTTTTTAACATTTCATTATGCTCTCCTGCATTCAAAGCCTGATCTGATGGACTGGCGGAGTAGTCAGGGGATTGCAATTCTTAATTATTTCTGAGGTTGGAGCCCACGGACCTCATTCAATCAGCCCCTCGAATAGCTGAGCCAGTGTATGCGACAAAAAAATGAAACACGATTTTCAGTCCAATTATGAAAGTTTGACCAATGTATCATACCCATCAAACTACATGTATGTAACAGCAGGTTTTGTCCCGTACTTCGTCCTTCAACATACGTAATACGCTTTATACCGCAAGTACAATATTTATTATCTTTTTGGTACCTGTTGGTACCACTTTCACGTGGAAATCCTTCCACGGTAGAGGTTGAATTTGTGTTTAACATCTGTTGAAACTACTGTACTGAGAATATTTTATAAACAAACATTAGATACTAATACATTATCTCAAGTCGATGCAGTAACATCCTCTTGTTAATGGAGTATGAGTTATTTAATTACCGGTAAATGAGGTAATACCCACAAAACTTGTGTATCTGTTGGTACAATCATATGTCCATGTGCCTAAACGCATCCACAACTTGTTACTAACGCGAACTTGCTGGTGACTCTCGACACAAGACTGGAGATTTTTATGTTGATGCCGTTGAAACAGATCTCTTTGCTATTCTTCTTGGGCCCTAAAAGACGACCTTCATTTAATCTCCAAATAGGGCTAATGAACTCTATTAATTCCATGCACTGTGCAACGAAGGAATTTTGAGAGGAAAGTAGCATTTTGTCTTCTCTTCTTGCATTACCTATTGGTGGAATATGTAAAGTTTACAGACCGAAGCATTTTCTATACTCCTCCTAGTCAAATAAGACAAGTTTGTGCTTTATTTGAATTGAGTCAATCCAACTTTTATTTCTAAGCAATATGGGTTTTATATTGTCATTATTTGCAGGAAACACTATAGCAAAATCGATTTTTCGTACAAAAGAAAATTGTGTTTTTGTTCTTTTTTCAGGAAAGAAAATAAAAAATTGACACATTTGAAGTTAAATTATGTCTAATTATATTTGTTGTCTGGTCTTTATTTATTGAATAATCTAATAAGGACTTGAAACCACTTGATGTTAATTTATCAAATATCCTGTGTAACGCTCCTGGAAGTTGTTAGTCATCATCAGAAGATATTGAAATTATCCAACACATCAATCTAAATCTTACTTTTTAGCTTACAAATCAGTTTTGATTGACCAATTATACTTAAGTTTCGGGCACGGGAAATTGTCAGTATTAGTAATAGGGACAAGGCTCACCATCGAAAATTTTCAAATTCGCGTATGTCTTAAATTGCATTTGAAACTTAAAATGACTATTGATATCCATGTAGATATTTGGGAAAGACAGGGTTGTATAGTACTAGAAGATAGAACGATTTCTATTTCTATTCTTCTAATACTGAAGTTTATTTACAAATTATAAAAAGCTATTAAGCAAACCCGTCCGCATGCAAAGAACATTCAAAATATGGAGAATTTGTTAATCGTAGAGAAACTGGATGCTCAATTTGAGCTCTTTCAGTTGGGAGCCTTAAGTTTAATTTCCAGGATTCTATCCCTTTAAAGCATGATTGTAATCAGAAAATCAGGCGTTGAAATTTTCCGTTTATTGGCACAATCAGGCAAATCTGCTATTAAATGCAATCAATGTTAATTTGATTTGTCATATTCAGTCATGTCTCATTTTTTTTATCTTGTAGCCTATGGCCCTATATCAAGTGTTCAATAGCGTGTTAATTCTGCATTTACAGAGTAATGTTTAATGGCTAAGTCCTTTCAACAAATCAGTAAAATTACATAATTATACGCCGTGAGCAATGTTGAGTTGTTACAGTTATGTATTAAAAAAAATACGACGATTATCTTAGCACTAAGGTGAGAGTTTTCATTTCTGCTTTAGTTCGGGACTATGAACACAGGCAGCGTTGTTTCGCTTTCCTTGAAAAAAAAGGCAGACGCGTTAATGTAGCGTTTTTTGCATCTGAACAATTCGAAATTTATTTAATTTCTTCCACCACTATTAACGAGAAACCGTTTTATAATAATAATAAACTCTTTATTTTAAAAGGGACAGAATAAGGTCCTATACACAAAGACATGGTCATGTCAAAAAAAAATATTCACAAGAAATATTTCGATGTTAAATTTGTTTAAATATACACAAGTGCATGTGTAGATGGACAGATTTATCATAATAGTTGGCTAAGCTTAAAGTACAGAGCAAACCTCCTACCGCCAAACTGAAAGCTGGACAACATGGTGTTAAACTAAACATGATCAGTGTACATCTTCGTCATCGAGTCAGAACAAAAATGACAACGTTATCTATGAAGAACATATTATCGAAAGTCAAGAACCGAGTTCAAGAAATTGTGTTTCCATGATTTATAATCTTTCTGGAATTAACCTAACAGACAAAGGTCAGTATGTTTGTCCCAATTGTATAAATATTCTAGACCTAACTAATTGTTTATAGGCAATAAGATTTTCTTATAATGTGTTTTAATTTAATTTAGATGTCTGCTCTTGTAAAATATTTCGTCTTTAATATTCGGCATTGAGACAACTACATTGGAGAACTATATTAATTTGGTATTGGAAAGAAATGTTTTATAAGGACAATAATTTCAAAAGCTGACTTTAAGACAGATACCTTATATTTGGGTTGAGGTTGCCACATCAGACGGTGTATTCGATTGCATTCTTATAGTGATCATCTGCTACAGATTTGTTAAAAGATCATTTGTCTGATTCTACTGCAGTTGAGGAAGAAAATTAAATTTAAATTATAGTTATAAGCACGATTTTACATCTGATTTTCACTTCTCAGATCTATATTTGTTAGATTAAAACAAAATCTCATGATTTCAAAGAATGAGCCAAGTTAGATTAGTCGCACTCTCGTTTCAACATTGAAATCAAATTAAATACAGATATTTTTTTTTATAAAAATATGTGTGGTACAGATTTTCCAATTGAATATTTTGTATAACGAGATCGTTTGTGGCCACGAAGTCATTGTTGAACATTGATTCTTCATAGTAAAAACAGGATCGAGTGAATATTCTGTAATTACTTGTACTATTTCTATGAATAATAATTACAACTTATTGTAAAGAACATGTATGAGTTGTATGAGTTATTGGAAGTCTCAGTTGTGGAACGGTGGCAGGTGTTGTGAGACGTACAGTCTACTAACTCTCTTACTTAATTATGAAAATAATACAACACTTTCTTCGATATCTTAAAGTATTACCTAATACATGGAAACTTATTACAATATTTTGATATACTTCATCAACTTTCTAACATATGTCGTCATCATGTTTAATTCATGGTTCAATGTTGAAAATATATTTTTTATTAGATTACCAACAGCCGGTACTTTGAACTGCGTTCTGAAAGAAACAGGTCCTTGTACAACCTATCAATCATTAGATATTCATAGAGTAATATTCTCTTTTTATCCTGATTACCATAATACTTGACTTGTATTCGGTCGTCATCTAAACAATAACTCATTTTCAGGATATTTCACGTATATTGACCATTCACATGAACATTTTTCTTTATGTACCGGACAAATTGACTTTGCTTGATCTTTAACACCTATTAAAGATAAAACATCTAAGTTCCGAACATAATTTCAGGTAAGATACATATTCATAGTGAGGGAAAGATACTCAAAATCTTCTCACTTTTGAAAATCATTGATTTCAGTCGTAATCATAAGATGAAAACTTAACCTTGCGACTTGCAGTGTCGAAAGGTGTGTTTTGAACGACTACCGATAACATGCAGCATCAAAATAAATGTAATGCACTATAATTGAAAATCAAATAACTGTACATCTGCACATATCAAGGGAAATAACATTTGTATTGAAGTAGATATGGTCTGACGTAGGTCAAGGTCAAAAATAAAATTAAAGGCTTGTTGATGATATGACGGTTTTTCGTCCAAGTGCCGGCACACGCTAGTTAAAAGCTTATACCGCAGTTATACCCCCACTTCATTTCTAATAAATCTAAAACTCCATTTTAATACGTGTTACTCATTAAATGCGTCCAAATGCACCTTATTAATTTCAAAAGAATCTTCTCTCCACAATGTGCTTCCACAGAGCTGTGGATATCTCGGATATACACCTAGTTTCCACAAAGATGCTTATGATTTGTTGAAAATGTTTCGTATTCATACAGATGCTAGATATTATCAATTCAAAAAAGCAAACATGTCGATGATTTCGCTCACTGTTTTCTTAAATTTGCAAATTGGAGAAAAGTCTGCAATAACATGTAATGATACTACTTCGTCATTTAATTCCAGTATTTCATGCATCGTTATCCTGATTGTAAACGTCTTGTTTTACTACAAATGCCAGTTTTTGCCATAATACTGCAACCAGAAACACCATCTAGATTGAAGGACTATTGTATTGTCTTGTCTTGTCTTTTTGAATGAATCAGCTCTTCATCACGCTTGAGCAGTGATCTGTAATAGTTGTATTGATGTATATTGAATCAGTCTAGTACAGCAATTACAGAAGAACATGGTTTTCTGAGAATTAAATAATGCAAACTAATTATAACGCGTAATGGCACCAAGTTACAGACTTTTTTTATTTGCCTAATTCTCATTGATTACCATGATGTTTTAGAACTAAGTGGATAATTTGTACATGGTTTATGTCTGTAAAACAGACAGTTGGTATTTAGTAAGATATGCCAATCATATTCTTTACAAAGAAATAAGAAAGCTATTTTATTCATGCTGAGAAAACTACATGAGGCCTCAACTTCTAAACACCGGTTCATTTGAGTTTTTATCAAAGAATTTGTAATATATTACAGGTTGAATGACGAAGCAATGCCTCCATCACCTCAAGCCTAAAAGGCTGTACGACAATGGCCTGGAATACGATTCTGTTCAGGATTTATCGTTATCAGTGACATTATGGCCATACCTAGCCTTGTATATAGAACGTGTGTTACTATATTGACGTTACTCAGTGTTTGGATTATTAATGCTGTAAACGGTAAGTAAATACACCATCTTTAGCTCGTATTTTAGTCTAATCAACATCATATCAAATATAATATAAACTCACTTCTAATGGATATCCTTTAGAACCGCATATGACAAATTACCAGAAGTAAAGAGGTAGTTTGCTTTACAATTATCTTTCCACTATATTAAATACGCCAATTATACTTCAAAGTAGATTTTTAAATGCCTGATTAATTGCATGTGTTAAAGGATAAAATATTTCTCTTCCTTAGTTCTTGTGATGTGAAATTGTTTGAGAGGAATATTCGCTCGATATTCAGCGCAGTTCAAATTAGATTAGCGAGTAATTAAAAAGACGACAAGGAAATCAATGTATACCACGCCCGATAGAATTTTACTATTACTTCAGAATAATCGAAAAGGAAATGTCTCTTTGTCCGGAGATAGGAAAAATAAAGAAATAATGTATAATGGCCTATTTTTTATACTGGATACGGCAGCGAATTAAATCAATGGTAAAAAATATACAACCGATGAAATTAAAACGTTTTATTTGCACTTCGATTGTATGCCTGCTTTTTTTTTTTTAACATCGGCATGACATGCGGAAAGTAATGGCTATGGACATGCGGACAATAATCGCAATTGTCAAACTGACAGTAGTCGCTATAGTTATAGTGGTCTCTATTGGTCAACATCCTGAAATTAATCATTATTGACATACTGACAGTAGTCGGTATTAGCATACTGACAGTAGTCGGTATTAACATACTGGCAGTAGACGCTGTTGACATACTGACAGTAGTCGCTATTGACATACTGACAGTAGTCGGTATTGGCACGTTAAGTAATGGTAGTCGCTATGGACATACTGAAAGTAATAGCTTTAGTCGGTATTGGCACGGTAAGTAGTGGTAATAGCTATTGACAAACTGACAGTAGTCATTATTGACACGGTAAGTACTAGTAGTCGCCATTGCTATTGACACGAAAAGTAATGGTAGTAGCTAGTATCATATCGGTAGTAGCCACTATCGACAAACTAATAGTAGTCGCTATTGACACAGTAAATAATGTTAGTCGGTATTTTCATAATGATAAATTATGATAGTCTATATTTATATACCGAAAGTAGCCATTGACAGTCGTTGCTATTGATAAACTGACAGACAGTGCTTGTGACATACTGACAGTAGCTGATATTTACACATAGAGAGCAGTTATTGACAAGTCGTCCACAAAGAAAAACTGCAAGGCACGATTTCATATATAAAAATTGATTAAAACATTAGTCACACCAATATCTTTATTTAATCATGGTAAATTTTGATAAAAAAAATATTGATCGAGCTAATAAAAAGGTAATAAAATATAACACTATTTTCTTGGCAAAAGTAGTAGATGAATGAGGGAAAGGTACAGAGATGAACAAGGAAAAAATAAAAAGGTTGACAGTAACATATTAAAGACGAAAAATATGGAATTTTACATCCTACTCTTCTGTACCTTATTGCCTAATGCGGGCGAGCAAGGCTATGCAGTGTTAAACATTTCGCCAGGACAGCGGCATTAGCTTAGTCTACGATTTCTAAATTGTTAGCGTGATCACAGGGCCTAGCCTCAGTCTTCTTGTCCCCAGTTAAACGACTGGATGTTTTATCCATCTCAGTCCCCTCATACCTACAGCACTGACAAGGAGAAACCGGGCTAAAAATTCCGACATTTCATCTCGACCTTTACCCCGGGATTCAACCCTGGACAAGAAGCGTTGAATTCCCTGAGTAACCGCGAACCCCCAAGACGAAGGTATGAGGAATTATCATATTTCGGAGGACTACGCATTTGAATAGACTTTAAAGTAACTCTAGTTAAGGGGTGGGTTGACATGAGAGGAAGAGGGGGATTTAAGGCTAGTCAAGGGATATTCTCTTATATTGAGAAGTACTCAATGTACCTCCGTGCAGTGCTTCAGATTACAGTACTCCGAAGACTTATTATAGGCAGCTGGTAGCCAACGGTCATTTTGAATCAAACATGACTTAACCTTAACATACCTTTTAAAACATTTCATAATTAGCCTCAGTGGTCAAAAAAAACAACAGAGAATTATTTCCCTTGAAGTAAAAACGTATTTGAAACGCTTAGATTTAGATTAAGATTTTGATTCGTATTTCAAAATTTTGTAGCAAATCGAAATGTTCCGGTTATGGACTTGAGGTCGAATCCTAAACGCCATCTAAAATAATATTTTTTTAATATATAATTTTAAATAAATGATTTGATTTAATATATGAAGAGATATTTTGACTTGCATATTGAGGATGCGATACCGAGCCCTGACAAACTGTCATATAGTCACAATTGCTATTACCTTACTTAAGATACTAGTAGTCACTACCGAAATAGTGACTGTAGTCGGTATTGGTATACATAAGTCAGTTATTAACATCGTCATACTGACATACTGGTATTTTGTATATGGTCTCAATCACATATTGTTGGAAAGTTTGTTTCGCATTATGACTCAGTTGCGGCATACAATTCAAGATTGGTTATAACATACAATTTGAAATTGAAAATCCTTGTGAAAGGTGAATAGGTCAAATCAGGGACATCTAAACCAATTTCAAAGAATAGTTATCTTCTTGTAGAGATAAATAAAACTGCAATTTGATCCAATTCGATAATTTGGGTCTTTGATATCCGACTTGTAAAAAGTCGTCTAGGAGATATCGTTATCCAGTTATAACAAGGTTTTTTCAATAATGTTAATGCTTTTTCGATCTGAGCTTTGAATCTGTGATTATTATAACAACGTTCTACGATTTGACCAGAAATCAATGATGCGAGCTTCAAAGAAACCCGATTATCTGATTAAACTTTAAATTTCATTTCTTTTCTTTTCTAACATTACATCTTGTAAATTGAAAAATCTCAAATACAAAAGAAAAAGATATTGTGAAATTAATAAAAGCTGACTTTAATATATCAGTTAAGTGTACCTGAGAAAAGTTTAAAAATTCGGGCAAAGTTGCAAATTTCCTTTATGCTTTTTCGAGATCGGATTTTTAAATTTTTGAAAAAATCATTGGGAAAAAAAAAGTTGTCTATATCCTTTGACAGTTTTGCAATAATTTATTAAATTGCATTGTGAAAAAGCAAACTTAAAAATAATGAAACAAAATGCTTGTTTTAAATTTGTGTTTTTATAAAAATAATTTAAATAATAAATACACATTAAAAACAAACTTTAAATGATAATGAAAATGCTTTGGATTTTTTAAACCCGACTTTTTTTTGTTTTTATATCAAATCGGGGGCAAAACAATAATAACACATTTAATACCGAATCAGAGACCATTATTTTTTTAGAAGTTTTGGGAATTTTTTCAACATTTGTATTTTTTTTTTTTTTTTTTTTTAAATTTTCCCTTTCCCCTTCATCTCAAATATTTTTGTTGTATTTGAAAGCTTTTTAATTGTATTTTAGTGTCCTGTTTTAGTTTTTAGTCTAATTGTAACTCTATGAGTGTTGGAAACTTCACAAGGCGAATCATCTGGAAACTATTAAAGTAATTAGTTATCGCAATCGAGCCTAACTGATATGCGTTGATATGCTCTGTATTCCAATGTCCACTATTCTTCAATTGTATGCAGCTGGTTGATTTCGTTGAACTAATCTACTAGAACACATTTTGCTCGTGGATAACTTAATAAATTCTATTGACACAATCTGCTTTAATTTACCACTTGTTATTCAATACACTTCCGGTACAGATACAAAAAAGCTAGACCTCTTTACATTTCCCTTAAAGTACGACTACCTCTTAGAATGGATATTAAAATTATATCTTAATTTACAATTTGCCATGATTAAAGAATAGAGTATCTATACAACCCGACATAATAATTAATTTGAAAAACGTTTCAGAGCATACTTCAAAATTACTTTGTTTAATAGATTATTACGTAGTTTATGAATTATTGGATTATATAGAGGGATTCTGTTATAACACCAAGTAAGTCCACTATTGTAAAAATTTCAGTATATATTATGCCTTTAAGGATGCAAAAGTCAAATACTGACTTTTAAGATATCTCATGAATTATAGACCAAAAGTGTTGATTTGCGGCGTTGGTCTGGATCGAAAACAGGACGTTTAAAATACAGCCATATTTGCACTCGGCTCTATCTGTCAATTAAGTGTCTAGATATATTGTACGAATAATTCATAATGTATCCATATATCTTTTATCGCAAGGCTATTGAGCTACACAATCCATATTGGCAGAAGTTCCAAGATTGCTAGACGAGTGACCCGACTCTTATGGCAACTCACGATGGAACTTATTTTTCAACCGCTTTAATAGCCACTGAATCTCTATAAATTTTTTAGAAATGACTTGATAGAGAGTATGGTGGAAGGTTTCTATGATATAAGGAGTATTTAATGCAATGTTTATCGAGTTGAAAGAGGTTAATGGTAATTATTTACAGATTGACTTGTACCAATAATTGACAGAGCCACACTAGAAATATTGAAGATGTTAGAAACATATCACTACTTGAATGGAAGTCAGAAGACTCTTATCATAATAATGAGACAAGTTTAAACATGCCAGTGGCAGTATTTATATCAAACATGTTTAGTTAAGAGGAATAAATTGTGAAAAGTCTGCTAGACCCGAGGCAGCACTGATTTCTATATTGACTCATTCAATAGGTATTTATTCAAGCTGTGAATTCTACATTAATAAATGATTGCTCTTGCACCATCGGTAAATGGTAACTTTACAAAGTCTTATGAACATAAATGGACATGAAAAATTCCTATCTGCTGTAGAAAAGATATTGGATTGACTATAGATAAAGTAGATGTAAATTCATGTAGTCAACAGAAAAGCACTTAGAAATCACCAGAAAACTGTATAGTGTACTAACAAAATATACAGATTTCTGTGTATAATTACATTTGATTATGTTCTTTTCTAAAGAATCTCTGTATGAGTAAAGGGTGATTTGAGAACATCGTGTGATAAGACGAAGTATGTTTAGAAAGTTGATGGTTATTCAAGAATTCCCGTTTAGATTACATCTAAATAGATTATTAAATAAAATTCTTATTTTTTACAACGCCCATACGTATTACATAATTTCACAAACTTCAAGAGGTGCAATAATTAGAAAATCAAACGAGAACCGTTGTGGTTGTTCATACAATCAGTCTCTGAATAGTAGTTGTAAATAGCAGCAACCTGTCATTGGGTTGCAGTTGTTGTAACTTATAACCAGTAACTAGCAACCAGTCTTCGCGTTATAGTATTTAATACCGTCAACCTATCACTGCGTTGAAGTTGCTGTAACAAACAGCCAGTAACTAGAAAAAATTGCCAGGTTAATACAAGCAACCAATCTCAGAGTTATACTACTTCATATCAGCAACCTGTTTATTAGTTGCAGTTGTTGTAACTAACAGCCAGTAACTAACAACATAGTTGCTTTGTTAATACTAGCAACCAATCTCCGAGTTGTAGTAGCTTAAACCAGCAACCTGTCTCTGAGTTGCAGTTGTTGTATCTAACAGCCAGTAACTAGAAACAGAGTCACTGAATAGTAATTGTAAATAATAAAGCAGTTTTTGGGTTGCAGTTGTAATACTACAAATCAGTCTTCTTGGAATACTGGTTGTATGTGAATACTAGAAACCAGTCTCTGAGTTGTAGTAGTGAATACTAGAAACCAGTCTCAGCTGTAGTTGTGAATACTAGAAACCAGTCTTAGAGTTGTAGTTGTGAATACTAGAAACCAGTCTTTGAGTTGTAGTGAATACTAGAAACCAGTCTTAGAGTTGTAGTTGTGAATACAAGAAACCAGTCTTAGAGTTGTAGTTGTGAATACTAGAAACCAGTCTGAGTTGTAGTTGTGAATACTAGAAACCAGTCTTTGGGTTGTAGTGAATACTAGAAACCAGTTTCTCAGTTGTAGTGAATACTAGAAACCAGTCTTAGAGTTGTAGTTATGAATACTAGAAACCAATCTCTGAGTAGTAGTGAAAACTAGAAACCAATCTTTGAGTTGTAGTTGTGAATACTAAAAACCAGTGTCTGAGTTGTGGCGAATACTAGAAGCCAGTCTTGAAGTTATAGTTGTGAATACTAGAAACCAGTGTCTGAGTTATGACGAATACTAGAAACCAGTCTTTGAGTTGTAGTTGTGAATACTAGAAACCAGTCACAGTTGTAGTTGTGAATACTAGAAAACCAGTCTCTAAGTTGTAGTGAATACTAGAAACTAGTCTCTGAGTTGTAGTGAATGCTAGAAACCAGTCTCTCAGTTGTAGTGAATACAAGAAACCAGTCTCTCAGTTGTAGTTGTGAATACTAGAAACTAGTCCCTGAGTTGTAGTTGAGAATACTAAAAACCTGTATCTGGGTTGTGGTGAATACTACAAACCAGTCTCTGAGAAGACCATTCGCTGAATTTAAGTTTTATAACTAGCAGTTACCTGCAATGAACTCCCAAAACAGGAGGTTCGTCTATTTACTTCTTAGGATACAAGTTGTAAGACTCAATATCAGCAATTGAATTCAGCATCTCTTAAAAAGCTGTGCGTGATGAATTATACATTGTAATGATAATTATTTATTATCATTTCACTTGTGTCATAAGTACATATAAAAGGCTATCGCACAATGCGATACAACAAATGTCATATAATAATTCATGATTATGACACTAAATACACTAGATACATCCTACTTATGAGATAGAATGTGTGAAAAGCAGGAATTATAACAATATCCCGTCTCCCGGTTTGTAGCAATATGGATTTTTGAAAATGGAAAATTCGATTCTCCCAAATGTACATGCGTGATGGAACAACTTTATTTGTGATGTTCTAGAGAAAAATGGGCTTATTTTATGATTTTTATTTAAAACAGTTTAGTCAAATATAGCTTCAATTTTTTTATCATTAGCCTATACCAAAGTCCTTATTATGCCTATGATATTAATACTAAAATGTACCCTGTTAATTGTCATTATTATAGATCGCTGGTTACTAACGCTAGCGAAATTCAACGGACTTTCTGAAAAACCAATGGTTGAATCAGAATTAAAATCATCGTGTTAGCTGTATTGAGAAAAAAAATAGGGAATTAATTAGTTGGATTTCTGGATTTTGATTTCGATTCTGGACTGTAGCATGTAATTTGTATTATGTAAGGCATGTCTATTATTAGGTTTATTTAATATATACCTAGACGATGTATCTGTTATAAAATTAAGTGTTCACGAGAGCAGCCAAACACACCTAGACGAGCCAATAGAAAATCACCACCATACCATATTTCGTGAATTTTCAGCTGTTACCAGTTGATATGTATACACAATATATTTAAGTAACTGCTCCTAAACTGATAACTAGGATTTCTTCCGAGTTTTTGTAAATAATGGAAGGATCGAAGATGCTTTAAGTTTGGAAGTTCAAAAACTAGTTAGTCATTCCAAACGATATAACATATATATCATCTAGTAACTCATTTTTCTAATAATTTCTTCTTTGTCCAGAAAAGCTACAATAATCACAAGAAAGACACTGACTGAGACACTATAAATTGATAAAAGATAGGTAAAGTAGGAAATTGATAGCTTTCAGAATATTGTAACGGACGATCAAGGATGAAATGGATATGCCTTACGTCTAGAAAATCTTCACACGAATCTCTTATTATTCAATTTTCTCAATCACCCTTTCTAGACTTTATATGACTGGAGTAAATAATGCTTTTATTGGTCTTTATACAATGTTAACTAAATGAGCCTGTAATAAGATGAGAAATTGGTCAGTAAAAATGCTTAGCAACGTCAGGATTTATCTGAAATTTTAGCAGTTAAATTGTCTAGCTTTAATATTTTCATCATTTTAATCATTTTCGTTGATGGACTGGTCATTTTTATATTGATTCGAAACTATCTTTGAATAAATTGAGACGTATTGTTTACTGTAAAATTACTAAAATCACTTCCGTTTAAAGGTTGTGGTTTACCATATTCCGGAGTCATCGTATCATGGTTTCCGGAACTGGAATTATTCAGCTAAGCTCATCATTTATTCTGGTCACAGCTTATCGTCGAAAATTATATTGACAACTCGACTTTTTTAGACTCCGCCCTGCTGTAGCATGGTTAAGGACTTGATAATCAAACATTTTCTATCACAAACCTGATAAACCAAACATAAATATCAGGCAATTACGGCGAAAGTAAAGAGTCAATTCCCTGGATTGGAAATATGCAATACAGTTTTTAGTACTGAATACTATTTACAAATTCTCAATGTCAATCCCCTCAATATAATAAACTATGATCCATAATGACCCAGTTCATATTACTAGACGAATACAGAATCTATGACAATATATCACAAGTACAGAGGGGTTATAATGATCAAGACATGAATTTGTGGTGTCATACGAGCATCATTTCTCCCCCAATAGTGAATACCACAAACCTAAACCATAGTTATTTAATAGATGTATTTTTAAGTGTTAATGTACTGTTAGAAATCGGTATGTATCTGCAAACCCATCTATTTACTTTCATATAGTTATTCACGTAAAACAGAAGAAATTACAAGCGTTTTAAAATATTTAGCCGAGTGTTGTCAAGGGAAAATGGTAATTTATTGTAAATTACTTTAAAAGGAAAACAAAAAATGTTCAGGTCTCATATTTCCTAACATTGTTATGTTTTCCTATATCATCAAAAAGCAATAAATATCAGTTGGCGCAATACTGGAAACTAGAAAGAGCGATATGGAATAGACAGAATAAAGTTAGTTGCTTCCTGACAGGTCTTCCCCATGCAATATGCATTTGAGTATATACACTAAACAAAGAGAGAAACATAATGTCAAATATGTGGGCATGTTTTATTATAAGCCATGTTCCGTTTGAATTTGGATTTATCTTTGTGATATTCAGGCAGACGAAGTTTTTCACAAACTACTGACTTCAATCAGTAATACTTATTCTTGACTTCCGAAGAAACTGTATATCAAGAGCTGGACTGATACATAGACCTAATAATCACACGAATTCTGTCGACCATTACAGAAATTCAAAACTTCTTTGTTTTCCATTTGGCGTCTACGTGAAGCTATAATAGACTGAAAAGGCTGATTTCAGATCTAGGACTAGAATTGTCATTATATTGTAAGTGTTGCCATTATACATGAGAGAAATCTACCAAAATTTGCTTTCAGTGGCATCAACAGTCCAAAAACAGTACAAGAAAATGACTGTACAGAAGTACTAATCATTGCTTTTAAACCTAAAGAAAATTTGGGTCCCTATAGTCTAATAAATTCGAAATCTGTATTTGAATCAAGGCTCAAATTTTCTTTACTGGAAATGATGAAAAATGATTTTGACAGAAATCCCACTTGTGTCTGTGTTTCATCATGTTATTTACATTAAAGTAATATAACAGAAAACGGGTGTAAAAAGTTGGAATTCTGTGTTATATGTAATGTTTGGTATGTATATTCATGTCTGGGAAAATAATTATATTTAAAGTAATATTTCTGAAAAGAGATATGTTTTATCTGATTATGTACATTAAAATTATATTAGATTTTATATTTATTTTATATTCCTGAGTTGTTTTATTATTAATGATAAAAGTTTAAAATGTCTTAAAATCAGTAATTATTATTTTCAAGATAAATAGCACTTCTGAATGTAGGGTTTTAACACGAAGGCTATTGAGAAATATCAGTTATTATATTGATATTCTAAGAATGTTTCACAAATTCTCAGTTTCGCTTCAATCCAAAAAATATACCCAATTAATAAAGATAAAATGGTATGCATAGCTGATAAACCATTTTAAAGTATTCAATTGCAAATACATGTTATGTGTAATTTATCACAAATGATTACATGTTTTCAGTAAGAGACAGTAGAAAATTTATCTAAAAATAGATAGGTAAAAAAGTAAAATTTATCAATAAATAGTCAAACTTATTGATATGAACTCAAATATATCAATTAATAATCAAATTTATCAATAAATAGTGACATTTATTAATAAGTAGTAAAATTTATAAATAATTAGTAAAATTTATCAACAATAGAATTCTTTTGTTCAAAAACTAGATAGTAAAATTTGTTCAATAAATAGCTAGTAGTGGGAAACCTTATCTAAAAAGTGGTAAAATATATCAATAATTATTACATATGAATAAATGGTCAAATTTGTCAATAAAAAATAAGATTTTTTAAATATAGTGACATTCATCAACAAACATTGACATTTATCAATAAGTAGTAAAATATATCAATAATTAATACAGGTAAATAAATGATCGAATTTGTCAATAAATAATAACATTTGTCAATAAATAATAACATTTGTCTATAAATAATAACATTTGTCAATAAATAATAACATTTGTCAATAAATAATAACATTTTTCAAATGAAGGGACATTTATTAACAAACTGTTACATTTATCCATAAATAGTAACATTTATCAATAAGCAGTACAATTTATCAATAAATAATACAGTTTATCAATACATAGATTGTAAAACTTTATTTATAACTAGTACTTCTTAAAAATAAATTTTATAAAACTTATAAAAAACTTTATCAATAGGAAGAAAACTTTATCAGTAAGAAGTAAAATTTATAAATAAGAAGTAAACTTTATCCATTAGAAGAAAATTTTATCAATAAGAGGTAAACTTTATACATAAGTAGTAAACTTTATCAATAGGAAGTAACTTTATCAATAGGAAGTAAACTTTATCAATAAGAAGTAAACTTTATCAATAGGAAGTAACTTTATCAATAAGAAGTAAACTTTATAAATAAGAAGTAAACTTTATCAATAAGAAGTAAACTTTATCAATAAGTAGTAAACTTTATCAATAAGTAGTAAACTTTATCAATAAGAAGTAAACTTTATAAATAGTAGTAAACTTTATAAATAAGTAGTAAACTTTATCAATAAGAAGAAAATTTTATCAATAAGAAGTAAACTTTATCAATAAGAAGTAAACTTTATAAATAAGTAGTAAACTTTATCAATAAGTAGTAAACTTTATCAATAAGTAGTAAACTTTATAAATAAGTTGTAAACTTTATCAATAAGTAGTAAACTTTATCAATAGGAAGTAAACTTTATCAATAACTAGCAAACTTTATAAATAAGAAGTAAACTGTATCAATAAGAAGTAAACTTAATCAATAAGTAGTAAACTTTATCAATAGGAATTTACTTTATCAATAAGTAGTTAACTTTATCAATAGGAAGTAAACTTTATAAATAGTAGTAATCTTTATCAATAGGAAGTAACTTTATCAATAAGTAGTAAACTTTATCAATTATTACTAAAAATTTATCAATAAGTAGTAAACTTTATCAATAAGTAGTAAACTTTATCAATAGGAAGTAAACTTTATAAATAAGTAGTAAACTTTATAAATAGTAGTAAACTTTATCAATAGGAAGTAATCTTTATCAATAGGAAGTAACTTTATCAATAAGTAGTAAACTTAATCAATAAGTAGTAAACTTTATCAATAATTAGTAATCTTTAGAAATAAGTAGTAAACTTTAGAAATAAGTAGTAAACTTTATCAATAGGAAGTAACTTTATCAATAAGTAGTAAACTTTATAAATAGTAGTAAACTTTATCAATAGGAAGTAATCTTTATCAATAGGAAGTAACTTTATCAATAAGTAGTAAACTTCATCAATAATTAGTAAACTTTATCAATAAGTAGTAAACTTTATCAATAAGAAGTAAACTTTATCAATAAGTAGTAAACTTTATCAATAAGTAGTAAACTTTATCAATAGGAAGTAACTTTATCAATAAGAAGTAAACTTTATAAATAAGTAGTAAACTTTATCAATAGGAAGTAACTTTATTAATAAGAAGTAAACTTTATTAATAATTAGTAAACTTTATCAATAAGAAGTAAACTTTATCAATAATTAGTAAACTTTATAAATAAGTAGTAAACTTTATCAATAAGAAGTAATCTTTATCAATAAGTAGTAAACTTTAAAAACAAGCAGTAAACTTAATCAATACAATACTTATAAAAAAGTAGTACATTTAATAAATAGTAAAATTCATCAATAAATAGTTAAAAATATCAACTCAAAATCACTTACGAAGTGACATTCATCAATAAGTTGAAAATGTATCAATAGATAGTATCATTGTGAAAAAAATGTTGTAAAATTATCATAATAGTTATCTATCCATAAAAATGATGTTGTTGATGTACAAACTACAATTACAATTACTTAAAAAAAAATCACCAATAGATTTACAAATTTTACGATATGGACAATATTCATTTGAACAGGAATGGGTGGATTATACGGAAATGAAAGATAGACATTTCGCTTCTGCAGTTATATTTGATTTCAATAAAGCCTTTCTTTTGATGAATTAAGACGATATATTGTTTTGTTCTCGGAGTACTCGTCAGCATTCCCATTGTGACATTGAAGGTACTTCTGTTGATTTAATCGTAACTCACGTTAAATTTATACAGCTTATTTATGCGATGAAGCTGATTATACCATCTAATTAAAATATACTTAGAATACTTCAACATTTTAACTCAAAACCTGCCAAATAACTTCAACAGTCAATGGGATGTTGGAATGTTGCCGACAGGTTGATATTTTCATGCAAGCTCTACACTTGACGAAAATAGTTCATTACTAAGTATCAATTCGTATTTAATTTGTTTTTCTTACAATTTGTTTGATATTAATTTATGCCACCAAAAAAAAACAGGTGGATTTACAAGCCAATACAAACGAATTTACAAATCAATTTACTATGGAGTGTAATACATGTTGACTTCTTTATTTCATTATTTACATTACTTTGAGGCAGTATTTACAAAAATACTATAAATACAATTAAATGTACTTATTTAAAGGGGCCCAGGCTTTATTTGTTTCGGACAATCATCCGACAGCCTGAAACACATGAAATCTTTTTGTTAGCTAATCAGAGCTTACCTTTGAAATTTGAGCCTTCAAATCCATGTTTATCCATAATTATCCAAGTTTGAAAAATCATAATGTCGTAAGAAATTACGAACGTCCCGCCATATTGGAAAACGGTTCGTCTTGATAATAAAAGAGTTATCCTTCCCGTCGTGCAATAGCGGTCATCTATATAAATAGACTGCAACGCATTTTCAATTGTAGACTTTGTCAACAGGACACACAATTTTCAGACTGACTGGAGATCAGCCGCGTACAGCACGGAAAAAAAATGAAAAGTGAAATTTATTGTTTGAGGTATTTTTCAAGGTATTTTGCGATTTTCTTAGAGCTTGAGTATTTCTGAGGACTGTTTAAATGTAACAAAGGCCCAAAACGATCCCTAAAAATCAAGTCTGGACCTCTTTAATTCTTGATCAACCTAATTTTTTTTTGAAAGAATTAATTATAATAATACTAATAATAATAATAAATCGACGTGTGCTAATCGATATGTCAAAAGTTTGAACTAGTTTGGGCATCACAGCTCGAATTTTTTGAATTGTTGCCCTCAGAATAAGTAGCAAATACAACAACCAAAAACTATGAAGATTTCAACATTTCCTTTCTATTACCCCCTTTAAGAATGTTTGATTTTTTTATTTACCTCGCTCTGCCTTCACCTCCTTCCCCTTATAAATCTTAACTGTTGCATATATTTTTCTTCTGTTTCTTCCTCATTTTCTACATTATGATGAAATCTTGAAAAAAGCCATCAGTGTCATTTTCACTCTCGAATAATGATGGTGACAAACGAAGGCATTTGGCGTGTGAACACTGGTGTATGGAATTATTCCTGTATGGCATTTTGTTTTAGTTTATCACCAGAGAATATAGCCACCCTAATTAGAGCCAGTCTGTCAAGTGAAAAGGATATTCTAGGAAATTACCCTTAAAGAGATAAAGGTTTGTAAGAACAAGCTGTGAAATGGAGTATGTGTCTTTGTTGAACTTATGAAACAGACAAATGTTTTTTTCTTTTATACCTTATTTATGATTAATGATATATTTTAATCATATTAAGAGCATCTATCATCATTCGGATTCCGCTGGGGTTTTGTATTAGTAGCTAGTTCAAGTTATTTCTAGTAATTAGTTTATAAAACTGTCCTTACTAACACCTGCTCCTTGTTCTTTTCTTTTCATATTTAGTAGCAGATAATAACAGAAAAAATGAGCGAAATGTTTAAAACAGGAAATATAGACATTCCAACTTAAAAGAAATTTAGTTAATCCGAAACTTATTGACTCTTTCTGGCTCAAGATTACTTCGAGAAATGTATTGCGCATCGAAATTTCAAAATCTGTCGTGAGTGAAACAGAGTATAATGGATCTACTGGTCCAGGTGTTTAAAATACAAGAACGTTTTAAAAATATATTGTAACAAATCACTTTTCCAAAACAAGAAACTAAAATTTAACTGAGTTTTTCCTTCTTAATTTATAGATGACTCTTACACCCCATGTTCCTGAAGCAACGTTTGGACATATACATGAACCGCCCTTTGCTTTCACAAGCCCAGATTCTCGTCAATAATTTTGATTGGTCAAGAGTTTACTCTTCTACCAATTAGATTCCTTGTAACCAACTATTGCTTGAAAATGTTTGATTGACCAGAATTAGTAAGATCTTTAGTTACAGTTTTATTCTGGGATAATTGCTACAAGATCAAGGTCGTATTATGAAAAAAATGGCTGAAGTTTTAGCCAAGGAACGATTAAGAGCACATAAACTGGTTCTGGCATAACAACCACGAGAAATTCATAAGAAAGTGATTTACCGCTTGCAGTTTTGGTACAAATAGAAATGCCTTTGTTATGTAAAAGTAACTGTGTCGCTTTTTTCTGGTTTTCGATAGAAAGTTTTGAATTAATAAAAATAATGATTCAATGGGAACCGTATTTGTGTAGTGACGTATGGTTTTCCACGGGAGGTTATTAGTCTATTATGAGGAGAATCTGAGATTGTGAAAGCAACGGTTGGTTCATGTATATATACAGCCATTGCTTAAGGAACATGCCTTCACCCAAGAGAATTTTTCATTCTTCGCGTTAAAAAATTATATCTAAATTTGAATCTTAAAACAACATGGAATTTTTTTGAGAATTCCGAATAACGAGCCATTCAATAATTCACGCAAATTAACGCTACACGACGTCTGTAATTTACATTTAAAATTCAGTTCACTTTCTTCTAATAAAGTCTATCTGTCGTCACTGTCAGGTAAGGGTTTTAATCATCTCGATAGCAGTGATTCCAACGATATCATTAAATCGAAAATCGCATGTAAAAACATTGTTGGAATTGAAGACATTATAAATTTGCGTGGGACAACAGAATGCATAATTCTGACCACAACGATTAAAATTCCTTTTAAAGATGGAATTATGTAAATACCATCTACCAATAAGAAGCGTTTGAAAAAAATCTTCATAAATCCCTTTACGTTACATCTGTCACTTCCAATTACGTAACCGATAATTCTCAAAGCAAAACCATTTGTAGGGTTGAAGAAAAACGGCGAGGGAAAAATGTCATCATCAATTTTTTATGTTCAAAATTAATCTCTTCTGCACAAATTCAATCGAATAAAAAGTGGTATAGAATCTCTGGATTCGCGTTCGCTAGTATTAGTTCGTTTAGGGCGCTGGTCCTTAAATGATCTTATCCCCTTATCGGAATCTGATTCAACATTAATATACTGATGCTTGCTCGCTAACCTGAAGGTCCCAGGTTCAATCCCTGCATAGGTCGAAATGGACATTAGGATTTTTTAACCCGATTTCTCCCTGTCAGTAATGCAATAATGACAGGGCTGACATGAAAAAGGCGTCCAGTTGTCGAGAAAGGAAAATCAACCGAGGCACCCCTTGTGCTACAGGCTGTGCACTTTACAGATTCCTCGAGACGAGAGTTGGACATCGCATAAAGAGTAGGCTAATGCTGCTGTCCTAGCAATATTTCCCTGATTGCATACTGTATTGTGTTACCTGTCTATATTAGCCCATTTGGTTGTTTTATTACATTTCGATTTCTTTTTACGTTTTGAAAGAGACAAAACACAGCCAATTTGCACTCTGACAGTATGCTGTTTCAATCTCATCGATTTTTATTACACAGGTCAATCAAATGAAAAGTCAATTCATAGTCACAGTAAACTGTTTTAGATGTACAAGGGTAATTAGACAAACGATCGATATGGGTTTACTATATTCATCAGTTATAAACAGTTAAAAGCCGGGATAAAACACTTTAAAATGATACTTCATGCCGACAGTGATCTGGTTAATCATGAAATATTTACATCTTCACCTATAGTGAACCGGATAATACATTGAGTTGCGGATGTTGATTTCTGACTGATTGTTTTCAATGGTGTTTAAGTAGTATGGTAATGTATAAAAAATCCGGGTCCGTGGTGCGTTAAGAATCTTATATTATTAATTTAAGAACATTTAAGGTTTTATTTCAATTTGTTTTATTTTATCATAAATACGTTCAATACTATTAGCATATTAAAGCTCCTTGCATTTTCTATTGTTACTTACGATTGGATTTATTGCTACTGGTATAATTTGGGACAAAAGTTTTTGTTGGAGTAAGTTAAAAATACTACAAAAAATGTCCATGATAAGCACCGACTGCTTTCTTTATTCCAGAATATGTAAACTTGATCATAGATAGTGATTCAAGATTAGTACAGGGTGTTGTGTATGTAGCAATAATTCTTCCAAACCGACAGACACCACTTTCAGATACATACAGAACATGGTCAACTGCTACTGCTTTGCCAATTTCATATTTTTTTTCAAATTTCATTTCTTTTTTTAATGTTTGTGAAAAGTCAATTAGAATGAAATATTTTGCTTTATGATCTTTATATAGACTTTAAGAGCTTTTGGAGACATTCTGAGGTTAAATATGAAAAATGCTAGTTGTAAATTTAAAGTACATAACATTTGGTTTTATTGAGTTTTATTGAAATCGTTCATAAGTTTGTCTGGTGTAAAAACTCTTGAGATGTTTGAAAGTGGTTTCTGAACTCTCATATATATTGATTATATTAGTCAATGGTAAAACAATTTCAATTCTCTGTAGACAATTTTCAGAGTCAATTAACCCTGTTAGAGAATAAATACAGCAAGCGTTGACTAGGATATTTAAGGTTGGGGAATTCCCTGTTACCTAGCCAGTCTATATTATTGATTAATTAATATCATTATCAGGTTTATGCAGAACTCTGGGGACAGTTCATTGATTTCTATCACAACTTATCTAAAATCTCAACAACACCTCAATTAGATTTTCTATTCTCTGATGATATTTCATGCTCTAATATTTATAAAGTGCAGACAGAACGTTAAAGAGGAGCTTTCGTCCACTTTCGATTACAGAAATCTTAACACTTTTATTACTTATAGCACACATGATGTATCTCGCAACAAACAACTATTTTATTTCTATTGCATCAGGTTTTTATGATGCTGATGAGAATATGGCATTAAATAGAACTACCATGCTGATCATAGATTAAATTTCAAGAAACCACAGACGCCACAAATATAAAGTATTTTAATAGTGAGGTTATTTTTTTGATTATTTTATAGAATCATAGAACCTCGAGAAATAGAACGAAATGTTGCAAATAAAAGTTATATAAGTGTCTTATGATCCAATTGTTTTGGTAAACGATTGGCTATTGTAAAATTGAAAATATTTTGTGATTTTTCTCCCTTCAAAGGTAAACATTTTAACCGCAATTTCAAAATAATTTGGAAAAATTTATCACAGTCGTGATTTATTACCAATATAGAAGAAGTAAGAAAATCAGAACAAAAAAAATCAGTTATTTGAGAAGAATAACAAAGATTTATGTATAATGCCAATCTCTTGGTAGGGGAATCTGTCTTCATTAGCTGGAGGCGGAACGCAGAAGGTATAATTCATGTAGGTAAATATTGTACATGGTATATACAATCAAAATTGTATTTAAATCAATTGATCTTACAAAGGGCAGTCTGTATTTTCACGTTTATCAAATGGATGAACAATGGATGCGTCTACAGAATGTCCTTGATTGGGCTGAAATTTGCATGCGGGGGGGGGGGGGGATTTCTGATGTCACACTGACTGCACACAAAACGTTAATTAACCGAAGTCGAGATTGCCGATAGTTTTCACATAACCCAATACTCCAGAGCACTATCTTTACAATATGTAATTGTATAAAAAGGGAAGAAAACAAAACCATCATGTTTTAAAGTTAACCTCCTATGACTTTTGAAGATATTTTCTACTAGTCCTGGCAACTCCGTGCATTAACGTCTTTTCACAGCAAGTTAGGCAGAAGTCAAGTTCAATAGGCTTACACTTGAACGTAACCAAGCAAATGACGCCTTAATTCACACTCTGGCAATTATTGGTGTTCTTTGAACTGTTATGAAAATTTGCTTGATATTTAAACGGGGAATAGCTTAAGAACGTATGAATGATGCCGACATGACCAGTACATAACACAGGCGATGAATTTAAATTGATAATTCAAACTCTATATTGAATGTGTCAACAACTATTCTACGACGAGTGTGACGAAGAATAACGAATCTTCCTTGATAAACAGTTGGAATTTAAAATGCGTAGGAGATGTTTCTATATTTTAGCATTGCTTTATTTAATTAAAAAACAAAATAGCCGTTCGAGGTTCGATATCGGTTAATTATGCATCCGATTTCTCACTGATAGGTGTTCATAAGCTTATTATTAAGCAAAAGGACATACGATTGAACTCTTGACCAATCTTTTAATTTATCTTATCTAATGAATGTTGCGTTTGTAACTTATACCTTATACAAGCAATATACCTAAAATCAAGTATGTCGGCAATTACAATAGTTCCTTCCTGTACAACCCACAAGACATGTGCCTATCCAACCTTCAAAGCTCTATTACGATCACCATTGTTGATACAAATATCGTATGTATTGATCTCGACAGTTCAGATTTCATACTTCCAGTATTCAATTCTTGATTTAATTCGGTTGTCTGAGTCTACATTCAGACTAATTAAAATGAACCATATTGATCTTTGATGAACTATGAATAACTATTCAGAGATTAAATCATTCTTAAATAGGATTGTACACTTGAACTCGCATTTAACAATTCTGATCATGAATAAAACGAAAATGATCTTTTTGTCATCACTTTAAAAATCTAAACAAAAGGAGACAGCCACTGTTTTGTACATAAATCACAGGAACACTTTGTATTTGTATTATCGTTAAGAGTGCAGGAATTGTTATGTTCTTGACAACCTTTCTGATCTCATATTCTATAAATGTACTTTATTATGAGTCGAAATCCTTATACATCAGATGGAGTCATTGTGGTCTGATAAAATAATATCTGAGATCTGATTTGACATTAGAATCATTCTGATCTGAGATACAATCATTGTAATCTGAGATACAATCATTCTGATCTGAGATACAATCTTTCTTATCTGAGATTATTCTGACTTTGGATAGATTTTTTTCTGATCTGATATACAATCATTCTGATTTGTGATACAATCATTCTGATTTGAGATACAATCATTCTGATTTGAGATAGAATCATTCTGATCTGAGATACAATCATTCTGATTTGAGATACAATCATTTCTGACCTTGGATAGAATCTTTCTGATCTGAGATACAATCATTATAATTTGAGATAGAATCATTCTGATCTGAGATAGAATCATTCTGACCTAAGATACAATCATTCTAATCTAAGGTACAATTATTCTGATGTAAGGTACAATCATTATGATCTGAGAATCATTCTGATCTAGGATAGAATAATTTTGTCATGATATTCTGATTACCTTTGAATATTATTTCTAGCTTCAGGTACTAGTACGGGTCATCCATTGCCTTCATTCCTTGACACACCTACAAATACAACGTTTGGCTTAGGAGAGGAAGCTAAATTACAGTGTGCTATACAAAATCTTGGTACTAGAACAGTAAGTATATACCTACTTCTTTTACACTTTTACTGATGATGGGCTTCTTTGATCTACCAACTTGGCCGATTTTATTTGTATGTGTGTTCTGAAGCGTTCAACCAAAAAAATTAGCTATAAAATACACCCATTGGAACTAAATAGACAAATTCATCCCGGCAACCACTAACCATAACACAGACAATTCAAGAAATGCCAAAAATTTCTACCCACCTTATGATGTTGATAAGACTAAAACATGTCGCATCTGGTTCTATAAAATAAATAAATTATTGACTGATATTTACATAAAATGGAGTATTTATGTTTTTATGGGTGTGGTTGCCAAGGAAGACATTAAAATATGCAGTTTGCCGATTAACAGACATCTTTACAACATGTGAAGGCAAAATGACGTACAATAGACGTTTTAAACCACAACTTTTAGAATGTGTTCCTACTTTATTTCTCATCTTAAACATGAAGAAAATTTAGTAAGTCGATCTCTAGTGGATAATCATTGGCAAGTTCTACGCTTGTCTGGAACCATCTAGACGAAATGAGTGTATAAAACTCGTAATAGAGTGCAATGTAATGCAATGGAAATGATGATGTTGATATTCTTTTTTTGGTGATTAATCTTCTGAATAGTTTAAACACAACAATATAGGTCGCATGCACGTGTAATAACGTGAGCCTGATGTAGATCCGATAAAATTTAAAGTAAATATTTTGAATTCATCAAAAATACATTCATCTCTTCTTGCGATTCACTTGAATTCGAGTAGAATTTAATATTTTTTAATGTTGATATGCTTTAATAGGAAAACAATGTGTATTCTTCTTATATCTTTAGCCATTGGGAACTATTGATGCATTAGATTTGTAGATAATTTCAAGCAATGATCTAACACGCTGTGATATATTTTTATCTTTCAATCCTTTGTTTCATCGATGTATTATTGAAGGATCTAAACAAAATAAGAAAACCAAAATAAAAGTCTTGACCAAAAACCATCGGATTGAGATATATGTTTACAGAAATCATTGTCGTAATTAAGTTACTGTGGTTGTCCAAGTTCATATTAAAATATCCCCATCACTGTTTGGTGTTCATGATGAATAAAACAAGATTTTTCGCTATTTTCATTTCTCAGTATCATAGTAGATGACCAATCTTTTCTGAAAACTGTTATGCCTTAGGTAAAGCACAAATGAAGATACAGAAATAAAACATTGGATATGAGATAACATTACTTAAAATCCACCATCCGTTTAATTGGTCTTTTCATTTCTCAGAATTATGGTAGATGACTTTATAGTTGTCGCAATCTTTTCTGTAAGCGTAAGGTAACTTACGTTTTAGATACACAAATAAAACCCTGGATGTGAGATATCATTACTGAAATCCACACTTTCCGGATTGATTGATAAAGTCTGGCCTGTGATAAAAAGATGTAGACCGAGTAAGTTAATGATACTCAGTAACTAATGTCAACTGAGCTGGTGGTAAACGAGGTTACAGGTTGATATTTGACCTAGTCGATTGGACAATCAACTCCCAGTTTATCAAGTGGATTGAACATGAAGTCAACGAGAACTTCATCAATTTCCAGATGAAATTTGATAAATGAACTGTCGAGTGAAGTTGTGTAAATCTTTCTTGATTCAATATTATTAGAGTAGAGATAGTCTGTATCAATATAAACCCAAGCCGATATTTATACCTTTAAAAAAACGAGTTGAACCGCCCTGCAGGGAAATTTCGTCAGCATGAGCATGATCTGCATTATTCAACCTTTTAGAACCTCGGTTTATTGTATATTTTATTTATCTAAACTGCATCATTGGCAGGATCGGAATTAATTAAAGCTATAGTGTAGTTGATTTAGCGGAATGAAATGAAAATAAATCAGACAACCCTGAGTGTCTATCTGAGTGCACCACAGTTCCAGAGGTCGCCTGATAAATATTGAATTCAGATTATTTACTCAGTGGCATTAAAACATCAACTGAATCTATTGCTAGCATCTTTCACACCTACAGAAAATGTTGAACTAGAACATGGTTTTAAAAACATGCATCCTGAATTTCACTTTCCAGAGTGTTTCTTTCCACCGACTGACACATTTATAAAACCAAAGTAAAGGTTAGAACAGCCTGAATAAAAAGGTTAAACCATTAAACTTGAGAGCGAGTGTTTCAATTGATTCACCAAACCAACGAATCAGAAAAAATACCGTAAACTGGTAATAAAGCGTATTTTTAGTAAAAATAATGAGTATACCACCCAGAAGCCATTCCATTCATATACCACACATGTTATATTGCCCCAATGTTTGCGCTTCACGCTGATATCTATGCAATGTGGGGTAATATAACATGATAACATGATAACATGATGTATTGATATAATAATTATGATGATCTAATGCAGATTAGAATGATTCTAGAGAGATAAAAATGATGTTATATTGATAAAGATGATGCTTGGATGATAAGAATGATGTTGATATTGATAAAATAACATACCCTTCTTTCTTTTCATTGTTAAATACTTCCTCTTTATTGAATAAACAAACCTAGAAAATTGTTGGTAGTTGATTTGATAGTATGGAATTAAAATAGTTTCCGACTATTCGATTCTGCAAATTGATCATTAGAGTTGGCCCAGTGTCATCTAGTCCTGTCCTTACAGACGTTGGGTTGAACAATATACCGAAAATAAATTCTCTCATTCTTCATATTAGTATGGTGTATAGACAAAAAAAACTGAACTTATTCGTTATATTATCATTCGTTATCCTGATATAGACTTCTCGCAAATTTGTAAGTGACTATAATAATGGCTATTTAATATACATCTAATAAGCAAACCGACTTTCAAAGCTGCCCTATAAATTAACAGCCTCTGGGATGCCAATTTAGATGGGTTTTGTCTCAATAATATTTCAATTAAAAAGTTCATAGTATTTTCGTATTTTTGTTGAAAAATTATTATTCTTCATTTTATTAACATTTACCAGTAACATATATCGACCCATTCAAATAAATTTTATATTTTTCAATCTAGATTATGGGTTCCTTTGGGAAACATGTAGAAGTTTCCTATTCATTTTATCGGTTAAAGGTTTCATCAAATTGAATCCAATAAGTGAAATGTTTGAGTCATCTTTGTTCCATTGTCTGTGGTTCAAATGAATTCAAGAGAAAAGATGTTCTGGTTGAGGTAATTCTTATCGCAAACAATGACATAAAATCCCGGATGATATGGTCCAGACATTATTTCACATAAAAAATAATTTAACTACTGATACAATCTTGAGTAAGAACGGTCTTTAAAGGAAGTATTTCTCCAAATTGAGCCGAAGTAATTTAGAGTAATAACCTGCAACATTTAAAAATGTTACCACGAGATGACCTTCCAACCATTCTTCCGAAAGTTATGCCTGGTAACCTGCTTATTTGCTATAGTGTTTTAGTAACATCCGTCATTGATCTTAATATGAGTTATATTTATGGTTCTTTGAAATATTTTACTTTCCAGGTTGTTTGGCGAAGAGCGTCTGATCCCAATCCGCTTACAATAAACGATGTAACTTACGTTTCGGACTCTAGAATAAAGGTACATCACGAAAAATATTCAATGGAATGGAGTTTACATATAAAAGATGTGACGTACGAAGATGAGGGTGTTTATGAATGTCAGATAAGTTCTAAAGCGAGAAGTATTAGACGACTCATCATGTTGCGGGTCAGCGGTACGTAAATCTAACACTTATTGTCTTATTGTTGTATTCATTACTTTTACTTACGAATTGAATGATCTTGCTCAAAGATTCTAGATGTTCATAGGCACAACTTGTTCATCGACTTGTTCAAAGATCTGACTTATTTGTTAACTTAATGTTTTTCATTTTTCAAAATTTTATTTGTCCAACGTGTAACTATTTCGACTTCACAGACTTGACATCGATAGATTTACTATGTTCAATTTCCGGCCTAACTCACAGATCTGGTTCCTTTTGATAGCCTCAAACTATACCTGTTACCTGTATGTGTAATGAAACGTCGTGTTTAAAAGGATAAATATATATAAAAATATTTCCATAATATCCTTCAAACTGTTCATGGCATTACATGTTTTCTTCTAGTTTCTAATTTGTTCATCTATTCCAAATGTGTGTAGACTCTACTTGATCATAGTCTCATCATGTTCTCAGCTTGTTCTCGACTTGTTCTGCCGCTTATATCGTCAAGAAAAAGACCGGAATTAAATGACAGCTACTTTATAAATTTCTCGGAGACTTTGTTATCAAAAATTCCAAAAATTAACAGTCAGCGTAACCCAATTTACTTTTTACTTAAAGAAAAAACAAACTTTTGTGCCTATACGCTTTACCACTAGATGCTAGATCAACTCATCCACCGGGGTTGGTTACATGTTAACGATGCTTCATTACTAAAATTTGTTGTTATATATTTACAGAAAAATCAGCAAAAAGTTCAAAAGGACCAGGTAAGTGAACAACAAATTCATTCCATTGTATTTTGTCACCATATGTACGCAGACTGAAACAAATACTTTCATTTAATTAGAACAAATTGATTTCAAATTTTATTAAAACTTCAATGGTTCATTGCGTTTTCAATTTAAATTGAGGCTGAGCTATAGTAGCCTGGGGGAGGGGGTGATTAAGTTGAACCAATAAAATCAACTTCTTTTCTCCTTTTCAATTAGAAAACACGATAGTTTTTAACAGCTTTCTCTCCCAACGCGTGATTAGTTCTACTTGTAGAAAAGAAAATTATACCTTTATGTGTCTCTTAAGATTTAAGTATGAAGCCAATCTAGAATAGTATTGAAAATGTTGATCGAATAAAAATTACCATGTCCACCCACAAATTCTTTGGAATGATCTTGTTCATAAATTTTATTATTAGTCTAATCAATTTATAGATTCACCTAGTGAACTTAATAATTGTCGTCAATTGTCTTCACAAAGTTCCCTGGCCTTTATCCATGAGTCAGTATTAAACTATTTTCTAAAGAGGGTTTTTGCACAATTAAAATATACTAGTATTGAGCACACTGATCGATTCCAATTTTCCAACGTCTCTGGTTCCTGTTATTACACTAAAAGTAAGCGTTTTATAACATAGCTAACGCATAGGACCGTGGGTAGTATAAGCAGCTTTTGTGGTGGTGACGTAGTTACAATTAAGCATTCTACAATTGCAGAAACCACGGAACCACCAGGCAAGAAAGGATCCCGTTTAACATATTTTTAAAGCTTATAATTGGCTTTTTTATTTTGAGCTCTAATTCTTTCGTAGATATGAGAAGTGACAAAGTTCCTTATTGAAACACCATTAGAAAGGTGATTTTCAAGAAAGCCAGAGCTGTTAACATAATAAATAATCAAATTATGTTCATGATTTCGCGCATTCAAACGTCAAATTGCCAAAATAATATAAGGGTTAAACTGGTGAATAAGTTCACTAGATATTAAGCTATTGATTTGTGATTAAAATATAGAAAGATTAATTCTATAGATCATTGCAAACAGACAGCTAGATCCTATTATTATACAGATTGCCAACCAAACAAACTCTTTTATTACTTCATATAGTCAGTAACCATTCCAAATTCTATAGTCTGCTTCTCTAATTTATTCTCTTGTCAATAAATACTTGTCTCGGGCTTTAATTAAACGAATACTTGATATTGAGCAGTATTTATTAAACTGTTGACCATAAATATTATACTGACTATTATTTTGATTTATCAATGTCTAATTTCGTGTGCCGCCTGTGTGACTGATTTTAGATATTGGTTTATTTTGGAACAAGAAACCGGTATTCAAGACTCTAAAGAAGGACGAGTTGAGCAATTCATGGAGAAATGACTATATAATGATCATAAGAAAAGAAACAGATGGGAAATTGTATTAATCTTTAAAGTTTATATGACCATGTAATGTTATTAAGTCAGGCAGTTATGATATTAACAATATCTGTTTTACTTTTGTCATAGATATTGAAACTATTGTACGATCACTAAGGTGGTTTAATAACATATTATCCAACAAGGTGGAATGCTTTGTATTGTTCTAATGTTGTGTTCTTAGGGTGTGTGTTGCTTTCTGAAACTTTATGATATATTTAAGAGTTAGGTTTTGTGGCTCCGATCGATTGTATGTATTAATTTGAAGAAAAGAAAATTAAAACATAGACCGATCATTTTGAATTTATCTCTATGGAAGTAAATTTGGGTTTTTTATGTGTTAGTTTCTCAGTTGTAATTGGTTTTCATGAATATTCCCGGATAGCTTCGTTTTCTACTGCCAGCAACAGACAGTTTACATTATTTTGTTGTTGACATGACAAAACCACTCGAACTCATGTCCGTTCGAATTAATTATGTGAAGCAATCATCGTTTGACGTAAGCTTATAAGCCTTTTAAAACCATTATCAATTTGATGGTGATACTCTGTCACATAATATATGTGATCTTGGCGATGACATGTCTTGTATATGAAAATTGCATGTGCCTTTAAGGCTGCAATGTTATATTGTGCATCTCAGATGCGTTTCACCGCAAAAGACCTATCTGCTTTTCAGTGCTATCCAATCGAACAAGTTTTCAAAAGAGGTCTATAATAAGTATACTCTGAACTATGTATGGTAACGCCATTTGACAGAGTCAAGATTTGATACTAGTAAGACTGTGTTTGGATACTTTGCTGGTTTTGTTTTTCATTTTGATTTTAGATTTTGATCATATAACCTTGAGCTTCTAACAACGGGATATTTTATAATGTTTGATGGCACCTGTAATTCCATTTCTTTTCCTTTTATGTACCCAAGTGATTTGTTATTTCATGCAGCCACAATACTGGATTGTCACCTTGTCACTTGAACCATTTCATAAACCAGTTCAGTTAGTAATATGTCTGAATTATTCACATATTCACAGACTCGTGAGAAATTGGTTTCTTTTCTACAATAACTACGTGGTGGAACAATGCCTCACAACATGGAATAATACCCCCCTGGGGCCCACAGGAACTGTTTTAACCGAAAGGATCAAAGGGTCACAAAGACTCGAAGGGTTCTGAATCACGATAAGAGAAAAAGAACGTGTAAAATGGAAAAAATGCACCAAAGGCCAAATAATTTTTCAAACTAAATATGCCTACTGCTAATATATATCCATGCTATGCTGCAATATCAAATATTTCTACAATTTATGCTATGATAAAAATATATTTCTAAATGCTATGCATTCATTTTCGAATGCTATGCTATACAGTTTGTCATAGTTATTATGTTAATCATAATTATAATAAAGTTCTTTTGTATAAAAATTCAATTGTTTTGTTCCGTCACTTTATGCAAAGATATAATTATAGTCCTCATTCGCTACATCTTTGCTCATTAAAGAAGCCTCGATTTACTAAAGATTGAATTTGTTCGGATGGCACATACTTTATCCTCATTAACCCACTTGGAGCAGAAAAGAAGGACAAAATTTAATTTCATATCAAATTTGATATATCTCTATATTATGACGTTTATATTCTATAGAGAATACACACATTAACTTCAATTTATTTTATTTCAGATATCGAAATCTCAGGATCAACATTTGTGGAGAAGGGCAATCCCCTAAAGATTACGTGTAATGCAACTGGAAATGACTATCCCCCAGAGGGTTTAGATTGGTTCAAAGATGGATTAAAAATAACGCCCAATGATCGTACATCTATAAATATGGATGTGTCGTTGTCGGATAGAACTATAATCAGTACGTTAGTCATGTTACGGGCGGATATGTATGATGCAGGAACGTATGTGTGTCGTACGTCAGATTTACAGATAACTAGTGTCAAAGTTAATGTATTGAATAGTAAGTATGCATAATGATATAATTGGTTTAGTAAATCTTAACCTTCGCACTTTTTACTTGTGTACATTTGTATTTGCCAATGTAATACAACGATTTAAATTTAATAAAATTTGAGGTTGAGTGGAACTTGCTGGAGCACTGTGATTTTTATTTTTTCTTAATGATTTCGATACTAACGTCGTTGCTGGTAATGATTTTTGAGACCTAATAACTGAGAAGCAAGACAATACATTAAATTTTTGTTTTTAATTTTTCGGAAACACTCTTTAAGGAGATTCGACCAACACTTAAAGGTTAACTTTCAAATGCTAAGTTTTCAACAACAAAAATCACTGAATGTATAGGCAGGTAGAAGTATGAAAATAGAACAGTCAATAGTGTGTGTGTTTCTAAGAAAAAAGATTGTTTTAATCACCGAAATTGACTTTCAGTTTGAATGTTCTGAAACAAATTGGCAGAAGTCTGCTATTGTGTGTAATTTGATACTATCGTATTGTTAAATCTTCTCTACAAGCATTTAGTGAGATGGAATTGGTAATGTTATTCCAGGAATCATTGTTACTATTCCACTTAAACCATTCCAATCAATATTATCTATATTGGAACCTTCTCATAGATAACAAAGAGGTTACTGGAATACAGAAAATGTTTACTTACGAATTTGCATTTAAAATGACATTTCGATAGTTCAACTCCAGCTATCTATGCAACTTCTCCGGATGGAAAATGACGATAGTTATGGTGTCCTGGCACCCGAAGGCAGTTTTTCTTAAATAGTAGACGCATCAAAAGTTAATGATCATTTGCAAATGTGATACCGATAGCGGAAATAGATACCTTTCTGGACGGAGAAATTAAGCGCACTTTACGTCGGATATTATAACTGATTATAATCTAAAATTTGGTTGCTTTTTCCGTGAAGGGGTATCCCATCCACTCAATTGTGGTCAGTATTTATTACTTAAGAGTACGTCGAGTCAATAAGGACAAGACCTGCTGTTATATAAAACTCAATATGTCTTCAATTGTGACATGTTTATGATAAAGCAGATACAGCAAGTTATCTGGAAAGTATAACACAACTTCAGACTTACTCAAACCATAATTCATTCTAATCAAATTGTATTTGCTTAGATGCCTTTTACGACTTTCTTATTTAGAAATAGGAAACTTTAAGTTCAAGAGTTCTTACTCCAATCTCAAACTAATTTTCTTGATCAATGAACCCAGAATGTAGAAAAAGATGAAGAGTAATTTCTCATCAATAACCCACGTATAAAAAAAACCTGTTTTGATTTTCTTAATAAAACAACATTATGTCAAAACATAGAATATAAGTACTTCCGTGTTTCGAAGTGACTACATTTTATATGCAGTCGCCTATAGCCAAACGGATAGGACATTAAACATGCATACGAAACTGTGCGATGTCCTAGTTACTGATTTTTGTACGTATATAGCCTAATGAATAAAGCTGTTCTTATTGTGCTTAAACCAATTCCAATAGTTTTGTGGTTGACATTACAAACGTTTTTCGTCCAATGCCGTGAATTAAATACAGACATTGAAATCAAGTTAAATCTTAAAAGGAATACTAATGAACATAAAATTTAAAACACAAAACTTGGCCAAGAACACATATTCATCAGTAGATAAACCTGCTACCATAAATAACATAAGAGAACATTTATTTAATCTGATAAATACAAAAAAAACTTCAATTCAATTGATTATTGAAAAACGCTCAATGAATTATTAAGCGTGTTTTTCCATAATTAGGCCTACTTCCGTATTTCACAAGGATTCTGTTACGTTATGACATCAGGTAAGTTCACTGATGAATATATATTGACGCAGCATCCAAGTTTTTATTATAAGTTATAGTTCTTGAGAGAAAATTAATTAATGGGGATTGTGCATTACTGGGATCGAGACTTATGTTCCATTTAAAATTCCCGTGGTATTTATTACGAGGATGCTTATCTGTTAAAATATTGGAGGGAAACCACTGGTTTAAATGTATTTGATGTACATGTAAGATACTTCTTGAATTGAACTCCAATTAGTTTGTTTTATCTCATAAGAGCACTTCAATTCATATATTTTAATTTTATGGTCTAAAACTTCTCGTCAGTGGTTTTTAGATATAGAAGCTTGAAGGCGGTTCTCTTTTATATCAAATAAAGTTGTGTTACAGTTTTTGGTATGATATTGTAATTAAAGTTAAAATCAAAGATGTAAAGTTGGTAAAATATTATTAGAGGATGAAAAATTATATCAACTGATTCCTCATTTTAACTCTGTATTAATTTCTGCCCTTCTATTTTCAGCTGATACATACAACGAAAAAAGAGGTAGGTTGCTAAGTTTTATTTATTTAATGTTTTTAAATTTTGGCTCCTAGTTCCGGACCTCCCTACCACCCTTCGACGTTTAGACGCAGCCTAAATAGTCTACCCAATCTTCCATCGTAAGGTCGTGAAAATGATTCACTTGCATGAAGTTCTCGACGATATAGTACTTGGAGTTCCCTTGAAATAACCCAAGGGGTAAAGGTTAGTAGTCCTCTGGGTCGGGAAGGAGTCACCAATATAGGCCTTCTACTCTCGCGTTCATTAGAATTATCTTGTGAATATGCAAAGCTGTATTTTTTTTTTTATCAACACAGGCACTATATCACAACTTGCTGTAATTGATATTCCAATTTTTATTTTCAACGAAACTAATTTTTTTCAGGTTTTTCATTCAATGAGAAAATACCAATTAATAGTGGATCTAGTGCCATATGGAAGCAAATATTAAACTTTAGTCTTGGATATGCATTGTTATATATTATTATATGGATTGCAGCCAGTTGAAAATGAGAAATTTGATGTGATATTGTTCTTGTAAATAGTATTTATTTCATCATTTTTATCATCTTGTGGAACGAATTTCTTATTAACTTTGTAAAACCAAAAAATGATATGGTGATCATTGAGTGTCACAATCGGACGTTAACGATATTCAGGGATACAAAGTGAATTGCAATGTGAAGGATGTTGGTACGTGAAGGTAAATATAAAGTGAAACTTCTGATTGTGAAGATAATTTGAGTTGAGAAACTGATAAGAAACAGATTTGGAACTTCTGAAATGTTTTAGTCTTGACATCAATTGATGCAATCCATTACAGTGTGAAGAGTTGTTTTACTGTTCTTGTATAATGATGGAACGCGATTCTTCCGATTGTCTGGCAGTATGGCACCAATACCATCAGGAATTCCGTATATTAAGCACACAAAAAATCCTATTCATAGACATCCTTAGAATAATTTGTAATTTTCAACTTCTTCAAAATCAACGCACATCATAAATAGAATAAGTTCTTCCTATTTGACGAAACAGAACAAATTATGCCCTCGTACTTGTTAACGCTTTCCCCTTAGAAATAAAGGTGTATATAGTTTCTCGGACAACCAACCTCAGATTAAAATACCTGGTCTTCATCCCATGTTTTCAGATTTTTGTTTGAAATACATTTCATCGTCATTGTATCGTTACTTTTGCCATTTAAAAGATCTTATACATCGCAGCATAATCATAGCTTGAGGTGGATTTCAAATATTTTGAAATTACTGGGTTGGGTCACATTGCATATTTTAAGTGTAAACGTGAAATATCAAGAAGTATTACAAGATTAGACAATAGAACGAAAAGTTTGCTGTAGGTTTCAGCCCGCGCGCCAGAACGCTTGTAACCATATAAGTTATAAACAAAACAGACAGAATAATTGGTGAAAAATATATTATTATATTCTTGTTGAATATACATTTACACATACATACGTACATTGTTTATCATTTACACATTTCCTGGCTTCAATCTCACTCCTCAAAGTGATAAGTATGTGTTTGATGGTAAAGAAAAGAAGAAAGCTTATGAACTAAGATATGTGTTGAAATAATACTTTCATATCTGTTTATTGATAAATTGTCTGAAATATAAGACATTGTTCTATTACTGTGTACTAATAGATATAGTTTTGATTATCGTCCGATTTATGCTCTATTATTTGCTAACATTGGGATAATTTCGGAAGCATCAAAGACGCCTTTAAATTTTCGATTGTCCACCCAAATTCCACTATCATTAATGCCGTACAACGTTGGTAAAAGAACAGGCCCCATTTCCGTATATCGACACATAATTCGTTTGTAGTTACGCAAAAAGAAACTAGCGAAAGTTATTAAAGAAAGAAAGAATTAAATATTACTACTACTGAATGTTATCTGTACAAGAAATTACGATGGTGTTTATTTATTGTAGGCTAATCGTATGTAAAATTGTAATTTTGATAGTGGTAAAGATGTCGACTTATTCATTAATGATAAATAATAAATATCGGACAACAAAAAGTTTATTCCTTAAATCGGTACAGAATAACGGCTCGAAAGTTTGTTTACTGTTTATGTGTACAATTCTTTAAATTGTTTATTTTTGTAGGCTACCTTCTGTAAATTGTAATTTTGATATTGGTAAAGATGTCTGTTGAGCTCAATTCAATGGGAAAATAAAAATACGGGTGATAAATTTTATTACCAATTAGTCCCAAATCCCGGTGAGGGGTTTGGGTTTCAGCTTTTTGACCAATTCTGTACCATCTCAATGAGTTTAATAAACTTCAATACTTTTTGAACTTCAAATTCATATTGAGGAATCGCCTAAAGTTAATTTAAAAGGGGAAATTAATTACCAAACGGGTTTTTTAATTTCTCTTAATTTGATTATTCCCAAAGATACCAAAGGTTTGGGTCCACCAATTACTGTACCATCTCAATTAATTATATAAATTAATAGTTTTTGAACTTCGAAATTATCTCTGAACTTATTGGAATAAAAAGTTCACAATAATTTTTTATAAAAGTTATTTTTCTCAGGTTTGTTTTTTAATGGCCTACAGATATTATTGGTTTGGGTCTCAACTTTACCCAATTTGAAAAGATCAAAGTTAGATTATATTTAGCCTTTAAGGAAAATAATCAAAATATGGTGAATTATAATTGTCAACAATCGGATTTAATACAGTAAAAGTGGTTTAATCACCTGGCTTGTCGCTTATGGTCAATTACATTATGAACTATGGGGGGAATTTTTATGGAGTTTTTGAAAAGGTAGAAAAATTAAAAACAAACAAAGACATGAAAGAAATGTATATGACTATGCATAATTCAGGTTTGCACATTATTCAAACCATTTTTTTAACAATCAGAAAGTTTGTAATAAACCTAACCATCGTGTAAGCCCTAACATTTTTGCATTATTTACTGGTCATCTATAATAGACTTATAATTATCATAATATTGTAGATGAATATTGTGTATATAAATTAGTTTTAATATGATTATGTATATTTGTTTATTTTTTAATATATCTTTTTACAAGGTACATTATTCAATATCGCAACTTACTTTACTAAATTATTGGAATGAAATAGTAACAGATCCTTGCCCAAAAGAAATTTGTGACTAGATTATTGGCCTTTGAGCATTATTGTCTACAATAATTGGTGACGGTCAATAAAATTCAGATCATTGAATCTGTTGGCCAGCTAGTTTCATTTAGTTCTGGGAGGATTTATGCTACGTTTAAAACAATTTACGTTTTTTAATTTATTTTTAGTAATATTAAAGTAAGTTAAAATTTGTGGATCTTGCAAAGCTGAGATTTCATAACTCAAACTTAATCCCAAACACAATATGGGATTAGGCCTACATATATTTGTACATAGAACTGTATATCAGAAAGCATCCACAGTAATCATGTCATTAGGTCCGTTTAATCAGTGAATTTATGTTTTCGAACTTCAGTTTAATGTTCTCATAAAATTACTTTTTGTTTTAAAGTTGAATGTGTTATGTAATATACTGTTGAATTTATTATGCCTTGAATAAAAAATCACAGTCATGTGAACCACAAATAGATGTCTTTGAATTTCTGAATAGATCGAATTGTATTGACATACCAATGAGAGCCTTTCCGGTTGAATATTCATAATCCTGTCGGTAAACCTAATTCTTGGCAGAATATTCAAAATATCATAAAGAATATAGCATTAAAAATAGTTTATTAAGAAAATGTTCTATCATTTTTGAGACCAATTTTATACAAAAAATAGAGCTCTATTGACCCGGAAAACCTTATAGAAATGAAATGAAACTTTACCCGATTTGGCAATAAATTTCGGAAACGCTATACAGTTTGCAATGAGAGGTATTAGCTTGCTCTTTAAGACAAAGTATGTAGGGTACGTGGTCACAGTTTACTGCGTTTTCATATAAATGTATTTGGAAGACCAGATTATAGGACACATTATTACGTTTCTAAGATGTGTAGGAGTCTTTACTATCGTTATGTCCATGATTGTTAAGACTAAACTGCCCAAATACGTTGATGAGTATGAAGACACCTGAATAACAAGAAACAAAATGCCGTTATGGATCCTTATGAAAAAATATAGGTTAAGGCGAGGTTAGGGCTACTATGAACAGTTTGTTTATTCAATTTGTTCCAGCAATTAATATATGACATAATACAGTGTTCATGTACAATCAATCTATCAACATTATGTTATACTGAAAGACAGAGAAGTTATTATCTTCGCTTTATGATTTGATATTTGGGCTTCTTTGAGTGACAGCTATTCATTGTGATTTTCTAAAGTTTGACATGACATAGTTGTCTGCGTAATATCAGGAATCCAAGACAAACTGTTCTTTTGGTGGAAAATCTTTGGAATCGTTAGTTCCTGTCAATTAACTGTCAAATAAGGTTGATATTAAAGATTATTTTCATTATAAACGGTTATAATAGTGGTCGAATAGTTAACCCCAAATATCAGTAATGTTTACTATCAACTATCTCGTAGATAACGTTCTGCATTTCAGACTTTCAATGAGGCAAACGTTCTGCTCAACTGCAAGTGTTCAGTATTTATTACAATTAACTATCTTGTAAAACATTTCGACTCATGTTTCACTGTGTGGTTTTATCATTATAACACAAAAGATCAGACAAAATATCATTTTTAAACTTCAGTCGTTCATCATATTAAAGAATTGTTGATTGTATCTTCTGTTTGAAAGATGTTCTCTACGCTCTTTTACACATTAATATATCTATCAGCATTCTAATAATGGTCGACTTGTAACTCATCAAAGCCTCTTGTGTTGGAAATCAACTAACATCATTTAAAGAAGACATCAAAGAAGGAGGTTCGGAAATAAGATACATATTATATAACCTTTCTTTGGAATCTGCAATTTTCAAATTAAATCAATAGCGTTGGGCCAATATTCTGATATTTCCCTATCTAATTCAGAAGGATAATACACTATTCAGATAGTTCCCTCGATATATTCAAAAGTGTTTCTACGATATTCAAATGGTTGCCCGAATTATTCAATAGTGTTTTTATAATATCTAGATATTATAGTTCCTTAAATTATCTACAGTGTTTCTTCATTATTCACTTACTTATTGGAAAGTGTATTATACACTATTCAGATAGTTCATTCAATAAATTCAATAGTGTTTGTACGCTATTCAGATGGTTGCCCAAATTTTTCAATAGTGTTTCTACAATACAAGAATTTAGATAGATAAAAAAGGAAATGCTTCTTTACATTATTCAGAAAAGTCACTTAAACATTCAGTAGTATTATAAACTATATATTTAAATAGTTCCTAAATAATATATTATTCAATAGTATATATAGGATTCAGAGATATTCAGATATCTAGGATTATTTACATGATATTCTGATAGTTCCCTAAAATATTAAACTTGTGCTGGCTGTAAAAATAAATCCTCAATATAATGGTATTAAAACACAAATCGTTGAAAGATTCTCCACAACTCTTTTTGTTGCCAACGTATCAGTTACTCAAGTACTTAACGATGAAAAATTGGGGAGAAGCTCAATGAAGCAGGACATACAATTGGCTGTATATTGATACTTTAAGTTTGATATCAACATAATGAGGTATTTTAACTTCTGTTAAAATTATCAAAGTTCTATAACACATTGTATCTTATTTCAATTTCATACAAAAACACTTGTTTTTTACTTTACCATGATAAAAGTCTATATAAAATAACAGCTATGGAAAAATGCCAGTTCAGTCAATAAAACAGATAAAGCTGTTTCGAAGAATTTACCAAAGACAACCGCCCACAATATAGATTCTTTATTAAACATATTATCTCTGTCTTAAACTTTTTTATGTTTCAGGCACAATAATATAATTTTTCGCGCCATTTAATTTTCATTCCGACGTCTGTTGTTTTTGAAATCTCACTCAAACCCTGCATCTTATGTTGTCTTTATGCGAAAGCTGCTTATACTTATTAAAAGTAATAATAATAACTACAATAGCTGTAATAACTTAAGTTTCTTAACTTGGTGATTGGTATTCCATAAAATTTAGTTATTTATTATTATTATACGACCAATTACTAAGTACCATATAAAGAATACTTTTTAAACGATTTAAAAAATTGTAGAAGGTTTAATTTTAGTGGAAATGCTCAAACAAATTTATGGTATATTATTCTGTACGCTGTTTTATTGCAAGCGATATTTCAACAAGTAACATTGTATCCGTTTCAATGCATGTTCAATGCATAACAGCTATCTTGTACGCAACATTCTGTTCACCCTTCCTGTACTTGTTCTGGTAGTAAAAATATACGTTATGATGTAGCTATTAATTGAATATAAGAGTTAACTTAATGCTTTCAAACCGTTAAATAGAATATTATACCCACAAAAGTAAAATAAGAAAGTCAATTGATAAGCTATGCTCGGGTATCTTTCTCCATCACGCAGCTGTCATGACTTCAATATTACCCAAAATCATACAATTCAAATCCATTATTTCTACTTGTGGAACAAAAAAAATTCCAATCAACTAAAGTAGGTTGGTATATCTGGTGGTTTATCAAACAATATTCAAAATGTATAGGAAACAGTGTATCAAATACTTTAATGTGACGGATCAATATCCTAAATATAAAATATTAAAATAACAATATAGAAAACAATTAAACAAACTATATATAGATTAAGTAGAAAATACAATACTCTAAGTTTTCTAGGCTGCCGAAATGAAATAGAAAGAACCCGTAAAAATTGCTTTGTAACCTGTGCCCATAGATCTAAATGTAGGAAAGGAATCAAAAATCAATCGCAAACTAAGGCTCTGAACTGAAGTGGCTCGCCTCATGAAATTGGAGTCACTAAAAAAAGAAATATATATTACTATTATTATGTATGCCTTCTTTTAAAAATGTCTAGAAACACATAATTTTCTAATGAATTTTAAATATGCCATAAATTAAGGGGATAAGTTGACAGATTACGCTTCATTGTTTCTGCTTTTGCAGTCGAATCCTTGTATTTTTGCAAATAATTACAGAAATACACTATCAATCAATGAAAGGGAAGTAAGTACTGTTTGCTTTAATTTGAAATTCAGACAACAATTACTTAATTCAAACAAATTTCATGTCTGAATAAACGATTCGTAAACAAAACATATTATCTAATAAATTTCTGAAATTTCTGACAAACTTATTACAAAGTAAATGCATTGGCAGCTCCTTGGATGAGCTTTGATGAGTCTGCTATTTGTCCTTTCACTAAAATCAGGTCCAGTAGAGGTAGCACTGTAAAGGTCATTTCACTAACCTCAAGTTTTTTCTGGTCTCAAGAATCTTCATTCCATCCTCTGTTATTTGATCACAATTAGAAATATTTAACAATTTTAAATTAGGTAAACCAGATTCTATTTCTCCAATAAATGAATCTGTCACTAGTTCACATTTGGAGATATTCAGATGTTCTAACTGAGATTTATTTCTACTAATATGATGAATTGCTAGTTCACTTAGCTTCGTACTAGAGATTTCCAAATGTTTTAATTTCGGGAAATGTTTTGCTATGTTTACTAATCCTTCTTCACTGACTCTATAACATCTATTTAAAACAAGGACTTCTAAATCATCCCATACAATAAAATCATTGATGTCATAATTATCAATTCTAGAGCAGCCTGATAGATCTAGGTGTTTTAAATTTGGCTGAGCTTTTACATCGGTTCCAGTTCTAAACCAACCTGGCCTCCATATTGAATCCTGAATAACTAACGTCTTTAAAGAAACTGGTAATTTTGTACACTCCAAATTATCTGTATTACATTCATAAAGATGAATTGCTTTGATATTCGGACAACGCTTGGCTAAATCATCTAACATTGCATTAGATACAGTGTGTTTCTTTTGTTTAGGACCACCTGAAATATCAGTTATCACAACCAATTATAATTTCATGATTCAATAAAAAAAAGATATACAAATCTTCATAAGGACAGCTTATTGATTAAGCAGTAGTTGACTTTCAAAAAATGTCTTTTTTTCTATAAGGAAAATTGTAAGACGAAAACAATTATTAAACCAAATAATTTTTCAGTGTAGGTACGTACTGTCAACACATTCTTTAAATAAAATAAATCCTCAACAGGATAAATGAAAGAAGTCATTGGAAAGGAGTTTAACCTTATTTATTCATATCCAAGCATCAATTACAGGGCAAAATTGTTTACCTACCCCATTTAACAAAGCCTTTCAGTTTTATAGTCAACAAGGTCTCTGAAAAATGTGCACGGATAACTTTCCACATTCTGGTTAAATCTAGATGATAAGGTGATAGATCTATATGTCTCCATAAACTATCATCACGTACAATTCTTCTCCATCTACGATTAACGCTGTATAATATAAGCATTTTTGAATGAGTAATCAAGGTAAAACATAATATAGGCCTCAAAATAATACAGATATTAGGGATATGCAAAATTATCCGAGAGAGTTTCAAAATATTGAAAGATTTTTTACATCCTCTCCTTATGGGAATGGATATCAAAATCAACTTTCACAAGCTGTGTCTTAAGCTAGAGTTTCCTAATTATTTAATTTAGGCCTACTACCAGTACAATTTCCTCTCAACCCTCCATTGACTCCAGTTTTGTATTTTATCGCAACTTCCACTCAACTCTTCATGACTCCAGTCTTGTAGAAGCAAGTTATTATAGTAGTCTGCAAAGTAGGACTGGAGCGGCAGTTTCATATCAAATCACACATAACCATACCGGTAATTTAATTTGGACCTAGATTTCAGTCCATCAACATTAGCATAGAAACAAACCTTCCAGATATACACAGGTCTTTTGCAGGTAAATAACTCATTATTTCAAGAATGATATTATCCGGCAATATTTCGAAACTAGCCATTTTGATCAAATCACGTGACATTTGTTCTAAGAACAACACTAGATTCACCAGAGTCAGGTAAGATGTGATTGTTACAATTTGTTCGGTAGTAAAAAGGAAAAAGGTACACTCATTTTGATGACGTTATGCCCATCCTTTGTAGTCCATTGGAAAATGTCTTCTATTGGCCAGAGAGCATTTGCTCAAAAGCTAAACAAGTTCGTATACAATTTATTCAGTCTTTTAAGCTTCCCTATACTATATGCAATCCGTTCATAGAATAATATTCTAGTAAAAAATTGCCTTATAGTTATATTCAGAAGTTTAATCGGCATTTAGTATTCAGACATCAGTACTACAGTAGGCTAGTCATTCACATCTCACTCAATCACATTCACAACAAAAATGAATTTGACAGTTCACAACAAAACTTCAAAAGATAAATATTATCAAACATGAATATAAACACTTAAATCTCAACTCAGTGTTAACAATAACAATGCCCGGTCCATAAACAAACTACAAAGTGTTTACCTAGTGTCCTAGTTGTTGGAACTCTTAATGTCATATCCTCTACAACAAGTCCTAGACTTGCTGACTCTATTCCCAGCCTCTGATAGCTATTTGGAAAGATATGGCTGAGGTAGAGTCAGAAAAACTAGACACCTAAAACTCAGGATTTTCTGCACCTCCGCGGGTGTGGGGGTTTTAAATGTGAGCTTACTTACATACCGGTACCTCGAATCCACTAAACCTGGATATATTTGGAAAGATGGATGTTTTTGTAGTTCAGTCATGCCATCATTATCCCCTTTCATGTCTGGGGATCAGTAAATGATATTATTGGTGAAATAACAATCCTCAGCTATATGAGGATGAATAAAATTTTTGATTAAATGTCGGGCACTGTCAAGGGCGAGGGAACAAATTTCAGGTTGGGGGGGCAAACTATTTCAAAGTCAAAAAACTGTTATCATTCATATAACTTTATTTCAAAATTAATCGAATTTTGGGAGATAACTCAAAAGAATTAAGACAAAAATTATTATTTATTCAAATAATTTGATTGTGATAGAGAATCTTATATTATTTACCAGCTTCAAAGGTTAAAAAACCAAGGAAATTTACAAATATGGCCTTATGAGACAATTACATATTTAGGCTACCCGGTACATGTAATTATTTTATTTCATTTTTTGGGGGGGCAAAAGATATTTTTGCCCCCCAACAAAAATTTTTGGGGGGGCATTTGCCCCCCCTGCCCCCCCTGTTCCCGCGCCTATGGGCACTGTACTTCAGTCATGATCAAGAACTGTTGCTGTCCATTTTTGTTAAGAAATTAATAAAACATGCTCCAACAGATAATTTTAAATTTTTTTCTGACAAGTTGACTCGGCAAATGTTGTAAATGAATTGACCTACAAAGTTTTGTTGCTAAGTTGAATTGTTGAAAAATTGAGAGGTAAACTCCAGTTGATTTTGATCTTTTTTGTTGCAAGAATCTGATGGTTAAGATCATAATAATACCATGAAATTGTTCTAGCAATTTTATTTCCTGACATCTTATTTACATTTTTAACTGTATGAACTTGCAGGCATGCAGCAGCAGATGTGCGGCGTCAGGTTTCCTCAACTGTATCTTTTAGTTCACAAGAAGTACCGAAAAGCATCAGTGGATTGAGTTTAGCTTCTGGACAAACTGTAAGTAATATAATATAATATTTCAACTTATGTACCGGTACTGGTAAGCTTATGCTATTAACCAATTGATTACCATATTTGGGGGGCTTATTTGATATTAACTGTACTGCTTATGATGATATTTCTATAAGATATAAATTACCGATACACTTGTTATAACAAACATTACTTTTTATTCAATAAAGACACCACTAACCTTTATCAGCTGATGTAAGGTAAATGTGATGTCCAGTTACTAGTTTGAATACCTATATTGCAGTGAAATAGTTAGGCTAGTAACCACTTGTAATATTTTTGCTATACCGCATGGTACTGTGGGTTGTACATTGATTCTAGTAGGTACAGGTTTGAACAATATGATATTTTGTAGATTCCAATTTCTGATGTTATTGATCCACCTGAGTTTGAAGATTTTGTGATACAGAATCAATGTTTGATAGAAAGAGATCCTTTCCGTGACCTATTATTGTTTCCTGAAGATGATATTGAAGTACATACCATTGGTAGAGGTTGTCGTACTATTTCTCCTGTTATACCAGAACCTGGGTGAGTTGAAAAGATGAAACAATTTTAAAGGTCCATTTCAATCTATACAGTATTTTGTTGGCTCCTGTGTTTACCATATGTCTATATGTATTTTGCTCATATGTACCTACAGGCACAGGAATTTATTATAATATGCCTTCATCTGTTGTTTATTTTGGACAATCTTGGCTATCCAAGTTTGCATCTATGAACATTTCTTTAAATAGGCTACATTCAACTTTGATTTTTTGTGAATAAAATCATTAGATAAACTCAATTTTTTATGTTCCAATTGTTTTATTACCTGAATCTTCAGATTTCTGTTTGATATGTGCATTTCGACCATTTTTTTGCAGAGCTGAACAAGACCCACATGTAGCGGATTGTTTAAAGAAATATACCTCTGATTATACTGTTGTCTCGAGAAAGTAAGTTTCAAAAGGAAAAATACTTCAGGAGGATAAATTCTATCAGCTGGTCTTTAGCCAAATCTCAATGCATTGTGCCAGTGACTGATCTTTGCCAGATAATCCTTAAATCTATTTACTGCTGGGTTGACTGGAATAATGAGAAAAGATAAAGGTGACCAGATTTCCCCAGAACTAAAATCTATTTCTATACAGTTTGGCATGTCCATGCCATTGACATCATGTAAAGAGTCTTACTCCTTAACCAAGTCACAGCTTGCTTTCGAGATAATATTTGGCTAGAATTATACTAGATAAATACATTTTATACATTTAAGTATCAGTAAGTATTTGTATTATTTCATGTTGTAGGTATCAATCATACAGCTCTAGTTATTGTAACAAAGATAGAATGGGTCACAGTGAGGGTATGATTTATCAAGAATATGAAGTAGATGTTGAAGATGCACCTACACAGTTCGAAAGAGTAAGCATGAGTTATGATCCTTATTTCTAGTTGTTTCTAACAGTTGGACTGGTTATGTGTATGATTTGCATTATAAATGGAATACTACCACTTAGAATGAAATCTAATCTAATAAGAGATCAGTTAATTCATTAGTTAATCCATCATTTAAGACTTACCATGTGCCATAACTAAAGAAAAAAAAATGTTTCAGAATTACTCAGTTTAATGGATTAATACTCAGTTTTATGAATTTATTGGATTATATATCTACTGTTGAATCTAGATTCATTTTTTCCTAGATTAAAAAATTAGTATGCCTTTAAGTACAAACCTTTTAATATATCTGGTACAATGAATATTCAGTAGTGTTTGGATATGGTCTCTATTGAGTTTTATTTGTAATTTTAGGACAGTAATAAAAGACAATCTATACATATGAATGAAACACCACGTGGTAGTTGGGCTAGCAGTATATTTGATTTAAAACAGTCACAGGCTGATTTAATGTTACCTAATTTATTTGATCGTCTGACACCAGAAACAGTTGATAAAAATAATGACAATAATCGACAAGAGAAAAGACAAGATAATATTTTTAGTCTTTATCCACAACAAGAGGAGGTCAGTTTTTTTATTTGGTAATAAAAATTAAAAAATTACGTCATTTTAATATATTCAGCATAATATATGCACATAGTATCATGGCAAGTGAAACCATGAAATACAGGCAATGCATCTTTTTTTAAATCTTATTTTGTCTGGACCAAGAATTCATTTTCAAAACGAATATAACTTTTGTTGTCACTTAGAGATTCTACCAGCTTATTTGATGTTAAAAAAAAAGCTATCCTATAGATATTTCTATATTTCTGATGGTTTTAGGAAGAAGTGATTGAAAGAAGAGCACCAGCTGAAGTTCCCAAAGAACATTTTGGACACAGAATTCTCGTCAAATGTTTACAACTCTCGTAAGTTTATAATATTTGAAATTTTCATTGATTGAAAATATTTGAATATATATTTTGGAATAATCCAATTTTATTTCTCATATAAAAAATGATAGTTATATTTTTATTTCTTTAAATTATTTCAGTCTTGAAATGGAAGTGGAACCAATATTTGTTTCAATGGCATTGTATGATGCTAAAGAAAGAAAAAAGGTAGGTTGTATACCTAAGGCAATTTATGCCAAGATTATGGTCTTTTAGAAAAGACCAATAGAATAAGCAAAACAAATTATGAAAACAGTCAATTTGTTATTAAGGTATGGGACACCCTGGCCAAATATTCTTTTGCTTGAATCAATGTTCTGTAAAACTAAATTTATAATTCTTTTTAGAATTTTTTGGCAAAGACGTAAGGTAAATTTTTTTTTACATTATAAGGACCACAAATTTTATTTGTCAAAGACAATCCCTCTAAATAAATGTTGTATTTTCAGATATCTGAAACATTTTATTTTGATCTGAATTCTGAGAATATGAAGAGATTAATTAGTAACCATATTCCATATCAAGATATATCTACTTTAAGTCGAGCTTGTTCATTTAGTATAACATATCCATCTCCTGATGTCTTTCTTGTTGTAAGGGTAAGTATACTTTATACCCGTACATCTGTACTATATACTTGTTCATTTATACTATATACTTGTTCATCTGAACTATATACTTGTTCATTTATACTATATACTCGTACATCTGTACTATATACTTGTTCATTTATACTATATACTCGTACATCTGTACTATATGCTTGTTCATTTATACTATATACTCGTTCATCTGTACAATATACTTGTTCATACTTGTTTATACTACATACTCGTACATTTATCTATACAGCTGACAATATGTTGCAAACTTCTCTAGCTATAGAGGTACATAACTTAATTTACATCATCTATTGGAAATATGATGAGTTCATGTGAATGAATAACTTATTTTGCATCACCAAACTCCCAATCAACACTTACAAAACTTTTGTCTTTACCGTTATGAGCCTTGTTCCGTATTCAACATAGTCAACACGTCTATAAAAAATACAATTTGAACCAAAATAAAATATTTTTATTCCATTCTTCTGTCAATGATACAAGTCAACGTGGAAAAAAAATCTGAGGTCCTATTGTGCTACAAGCTATACACAATAAAGATGCTTTGACAGTTTGAAAATGTAGGTTAAAGTTGGAAAGGTTCTGTCTGTACTTTTCAAACAATACTGAAACAGATATCTTACATTTAAAATGGAGATTTTTTGATATATGCTTTACCCTCTATTCCATTTCCCTTTCTTTAGAATCTGAAGCTATTATTATACTTTCTAACACTTTCTAACTTTGTTTCAATTTTGTTTGAACTTTTAGCAGCTACACAGAAAACACATTAAAATGAGCAGAAGCTATTCAATGAGCTACTTAATAATAACTATGTTTTTTACAGTTAGAGAAAGTTTTACAGCAAGGTGATATTAGTGAATGTGCTGAACCTTATATGAAAGAAGACAAAGTAAGGATTATTTGAAGCTTTCCTAATATTTTTTAAAAAGGATTTTACATGAAGATTAAAATGAAAATATAAAGACAAAATAATTACATGTAAAAATCCATTCTTATATTATTCAATACAGCAATTGGTGTTCACATTTAGAAACTATACAAATGTTTATAAACAATACAATGCCTCATATGTTCATAGTTTTTTTTCATGTTTGAAATGAATTAGGAATACTCTTATATGTGTTTTAATTTTTGTCAACAGTCAGCTAAGGAAGAGAAATACAGATCACAAGCTGGTCAGTTCTGTGATAGACTGGGATCTTACAGAATGCCATTTGCTTGGACAGCTATATATCTGATGAATATAGTAACTGGTGGTGGAAGTTTAGAAAGAGAACCATCAGTTGATCATTTACCGGAAAAAGAAACCTCAAGATCAGCTTCACTTGGTAAATATTATTTAACCCACTTGACCTCAAGTTATAGTTCCTTTAGCTTTCAATATATTTCAATAATAATAAACACTTCAATATATAGATCTTGATAATAAGAACTTTGTTTGGGGCAATATTTAAAATTAAAGTATTCACCCAGTGTACTTTGATTATTGAAATCCTAAATCTCGAATCAAAGGTTAACTTTTTAGGAAGGTCAACCCTTTCAAAATATTTATTATTTTTTCTTGTTCTAGATCGCAGAAGTGGACAATTTGGCAGTCAGTTTGAAAGTTTTAGAAAGAGATCTAAAGATGATATGTCAACTGGTAGAAGAGGTTCAATGGATAGAGGTAGAAGTGGGTTTGAAAAGCGTAGAAGCTGGTCACCTGATACTTATGGTGCCAGTTTAGATAATTTTAGACCTATCACCTTGACTGTATCTAGTTTCTTTAAACAGGTATTATTCTTTGTTAATCCTACTTGGTTACTCCACTTGCCATCTATAATCTGATCAAATTGTTAAGCAGGCAATGTTTTCTGTGTTATTTAATATATGATTAATCAAATAATGATCTGTTCTTGTAAGAAATTCTGGGATACTAATTTTTAAGCATTGTTAAACCACTGTCACCTGTGTTATGACAATGACAACTTTGATGCTATTTGGTCAAAATTCCTTAGAATTGTACCATACCTACAGCAATAATGATTTATGTTTTAGATTCTACCAGTATTCTGAAATGAGTCAGAAATATTAGAAATGCAGTCATTTTATAGTTTAATTTGTTATGGGGTATAATTTTGTATTTTGTAGGAATCAGACAAGTTAAGTGATGATGATTTATATAAATTTCTAGCTGATTTAAAGAGACCTTCGTCTGTTTTAAAAAGAGTAAAATGTATTCCAGGTATGCTGTCATATTATTGTTTAAAACTTTGGTGCAATTTAAACTGTAAAAAGTTTCTTAAAAATTCTATAACATTTGCACATCATAAAAAGGAGAAACTATTTGATAGTATGTGTGTTGATGAGTTGAAATTTGGAGATGATTCTTCAAGGAGTCATCTGTATCAATAAACTAGTTGACACATCAGCGATTGTTTTATTTCTGACCTTGTTGAAATAATTTTACAAAGCCCATGAGATAAAACTGTAATTTATTTTGACTTCAGCCACATTAAAACTAGATATATCACCATGTCCAGAAGAAATAAGATATCTTCTGACACCAGATTTACACAGAGTAGAACCCTACCCTGATGATAAAGGTAGACCTACTAAAGACATCCTAGAATTTCCTTCAAGAGAAATATTTGTACCAGCTACCACTTACAGGTTAGTTTTCAAGAATACATTTCATTACAAATGGTTAATTTTTGAACATAATTTGAATATGTTGTTATACATCTTATTGTTGTAAATTAAACCTAACTTACTAACTAGAATCTAGTTATTGAAACACATTTTGAAACAGTATGAGCTCATCTCTCTTCAAATAAAAAATGTTTTATAAATAGTTTTAAATGATTTATGCAATGTAAATGCTGATTCAGTTAAAATGCACGTCTAAAATTTGGCATTTCTGTTATTGCTCTAGAGGTAAATGTTATTTCTTAAAAAAACAAATCCAGGAAACATGCTTCCTATTGCTTAGTATCTGATATAAAAATAAATACATCATTTCAGAAATCTGTTGTATGTATCACCAAAGTACTTAAATTTTGCCAATCGTCAAGGTTCTGCTCGTAATTTAGCTGTTAAAGTTCAACTAATGAGTGGAGAGGATGAAGTTCATGCTTTACCGGTTCGTGTTTTTATTCTATCTTTAATGTTACAAGTTAGAATTTTTATTTCAAATTTATTTCCAAATGTAATAAACCTCATGAAGATTTAAAAAGTCTAGCTAGCAATTTCTTTTCCAAGGTTATATTTGGTAAATCAAGTTGTCCTGAATTTGCTAAAGAAGCTTATACAACAGTCACCTATCATAATAAGTAAGTAAAGTACATTTAACAATTTTTCGGCTAATTTTAACATTAGATTTATCAATGCTTATTACAGTGGTTAATTTAATACCAATATTTAGGCAAAGGAACACAAATCTCCCAATTAGTGAAATAAATTTTTTTCAAGGGGAATAACTTAGGTTCACAGTTAAAAGTCCTTTCTGCCAAGCCGGTCATTGGCAAAACTTTTCAGCATTGATCTATACCAAGTTATCCATACCCATTTACAGTCAAGTCATCTGGAATTGAGTGTAGATGACTTTTAAAAGGACACAAGACTTTCACACGCCAATCGAGATTGGAACCTACAGCTGCCATTGGCAGAGTGCATGTAAAGAATGCTCTAACTAACTGTGCTATGAAATGCCACAGCTTGCATGCAATCTGAGTAACTATGAACACAGCAGAGCAATATAAATATAATAAAATGTTATTCTGGAGTAACCTTGTTAAAAAATTTTTTGTTTATTTCAGATCTCCTGATTTCTACGAAGAAATAAAGATGAAATTACCTGGTGGACTGAGTGAAGTGCATCATCTATTATTTACATTCTATCATATCAGTTGTCAAGTGAAGAAAAATGAACCAAGTACACCGGTGGAGGTTCCTGTTGGATATACTGTATGTATTTTTAAATAAGTTTTATTATAAGAGTTATATGTTGATGGGAAAGGTCAATGAAAGTAGAAAACTGTATTTCCAAATGTCAGTCTTAGTACTTTGTAAGAGTTAGTCTTTTTAGTTTCTATACATTTCCTGAACCCTACAATCTTTGGAATATTCTGTTTTGAATTGTGTTTTCAGTGGCTACCATTGATAAGAGATGGTCAATTAGTGGTTGGTGATTTTACATTACCTGTTAGTGTAGACAGACCTCCACCTAGATATTCTATGTTACATCCCGATGTAAGTAACTTTATTTTACTCCAGGAGATATTGTTTTTGTTGTCTATATTTTTCTTAATGAGCTAATATAGTCAATGCTTTTGTATCATATTCGATGTCTGGTTGTTCTATAAAATTCAAGAAATGCTTGGAAGTTTAGATTGTTGTTGCAGTATTAACATGCTATATGCAGTCCTGTTATACTTAATGTCATAACTTTGATTGATAGAGGTATCTTCAGTAGAAAACCACTTCAGTAGAAATTTGTTTTTCAGGTTCAGTTGAATAATATGAAATGGGTTGATAGTCATAAAGGTGTATTCAATGTATCTATTCAAGCTGTCTCTTCTATTCATCCTCAGGTAAGATCAAGTTCTTGCTACATGGTTTCTTGTTTATTCCTCTTGTCTTGTCAATTGTTATTGTCTTCTTTACTTCTATTGATGTGTCAATTTCTATTGTCTTGTCTATATATCTTTGGTCTTTTTCTCCTGTTCTATTTATCGTCTGTCTATTTCTCATGTCTTGTCTACTTCTCATCTCATGTCTAATACTCATGTCTTGTCTACTTCTCATCTCATGTTTAATACTCATGTCTTGTCTACTTCTCATCTCATGTCTAATACTCATGTCTTGTCTACTTCTCATCTCATGTCTAATACTCATGTCTTGTCTACTTCTCATCTCATGTCTAATACTCATGTCTTGTCTACTTCTCACTCATGTCTAATACTCATGTCTTGTCTACTTCTCATCTCATGTCTAATACTCATGTCTTGTCTACTTCTCATCTCATGTCTAATACTCATGTCTTGTCTACTTCTCATCTCATGTCTAATACTCATGTCTTGTCTACTTTGCATGTCTTGTCTAATACTCATGTCTTGTCTACTTCTCATCTCATGTCTAATACTCATGTCTTGTCTACTTTGCATGTCTTGTCTATTTCTCACGTCTTCTCTATTTCTCTTGTTGTGTCTATTGCTGTGAATAATGTGATTATTTTGTTGTAGGATGACTATATTTCAAAGTTTTTAAATCTGACACATGCTGCTAATGAACAGAAACTACCACCCAGGTTAACTGAAACCAGTTTTGAGAATGAATTAAAAAGAAGTGTCATGGACTTAATGAATGCTAAAGGTGACCGTTTGGTTCAGTTTCTACATCTGATTTTTGACAAGTTATTATATTTGATGGTACGACCACCAGTTATTGGAGGCAATTTAAGTAAGTGTGAACTGGATTTATATATCTTATCTAGCTCTTGCAGTTGGTCTGTTCTGAGCAGCTTTGATTATCCATGATAGTAGCAGGATGAAGCTGGAATGGGATTACTTTTCTAATAAGAGAATCTGAATCACAAATATGCATTGATAACTGACATTTCCTTGCTTTCATAATCGTCTAAGTTGACCCATGATTGAATGGAGGTGGCTAAAATCAATGGTTTAATTGTTAGTCGAGTTTCACATTTGATGACATATGTATATATAACCAGAGCTATTGATTTATTTTCATGTTACTATATGATAACTAATAGGAAAGATCAACTATTTAATGTGTTTTTATTACAGTAAATATTGGACCAACATGTTTTGAAGCTATAGCACAGATAGTAAAGAAAGTACATGAATTATTAGAAGAAAAGAATGATATCAATGGTAGAAATGCTATACTAGCTACTTATATACAGTATGGCTGTAATATACCTCATCCTGGTCTGCTACAACATGGTATGTTTTACTATGTAATACTACCCCTAACATTGAAGAGAAAGTTTTATTTTCGAACTTCTCTAGCCCTGGCAATTTTTTCACACAAACAAAGGCTTTATTCAGGATCATGGAATATGCATTTTATTCACGTCGATAGCTTAGGTCTACGGGTTCATTTGACGAATGTGTCATGTTATTTGTAAAGGGCTAAATTAAAAACAAATGCTAAGAAAGAAATTGGAACATAACTTTGATTTAATATTACAATTTAAATTAGACTGGGATTTGAGCATGAAACCTATCATCAGGACAAACTCTTTTAACAGTACTAAAATTACTCCAATTAACATCTTGATAGTCTTGTTTGAATCAACTCTTTTATGGACTTGTCCATCTGATATTGGCTGTAATTGCCTAAAGTAAAGTTTATTATAGAAAATGTTAACCTTATATAATCCATTTGTTGTTTAATTTTCTAGTTCAATCATTAGGCAGTCCTACTATGTCAGGTTATGCTACCTTAGGACGTCCATCATCTTTACCAATAAATAAACAAGCTTGTCTACGTAGTACCAGTAACCCTGATCTAGCTGGTCAAACACCCACATCTCCTGATGCTGAAGTTGCTGGATTTATAGGTATGCCCCCATTTTTAATTAGAATCGAAAATTCATATTACATTTTTACATATTCTGAAATTAACTTTGTATATCACATTATATACATCATCTCAATTCTTGTAGAAAAATATACAATGAGTGTAAGAATGAACCTTAATAAGATTTGTGGTGCAGATGAACACTTTGAATTTTAATTTTTGTTGGTCTATTTAACAGGTGGTAGAGGTAATTTAGATAGAGCTGGTAGTATGAGAGGTGATGACACTCTATCAAATAATGTTCCTAAAATGAGAGGTAAAAAGGTACGTACCTTGAGGTTCAGTATTTCTATGTTATAATCATTACACATACATTCATATAATTATGAAGTAATAGACAGACCACCTGCATTTATGTTAATCTATACAGCTCAATTATAGTAAATTTCTCAAGAGGGTTGAGACTAAAAATTCCCCTCCAGTTCCCTATTAATGAAGTTAAATAGCACTACCAATCTCTGCCTGTTTATAAAATAAATTGACTACTAATGATACCTTTGCTATTATTAGTTAATACATGAGGAGTTAGCTCTACAGTGGGTTGTATCAAGTGGAACTACAAGAGATTTAGCTCTAAATAATGCTTGGTTCTTTCTAGAACTTATGGTGAGTAATTTAACTTGAACAAGTTATTAATTAGACATATAAAATAGGCATAGGTAAAGAAGCTTTAAATATGTGGATAATAATTTCTGACATTTATTTATTCATTTCACATGCTCATATATGCTTTTGATAACACTGCCTGTTTGAGCATGTGAAACACTGAGTTAATAATGTCAGAATTAGCATATCCATATATCTTGTGCTATATATTTGTCTTGTGCTATATATTTGTAATTTTCATGTACTCTTCTCTTGGCATGGATTTCATGGTTACAAAGGCCACTTTGACAGGGATTAGAACCCTCATAAACTATTAAAATTATTCAATTGATGTCATAAAAAAAATATGTTCATTGCATCATATTTTCAGGCAAAGGCTATGGCTGAACATCTAAGTCATGTAGATAGACTTGAGGCACCACGACAGATGAGATTTCCTGATCATTTTATAGATGATATACAGTCATTGGTCTCAATGTTAATAAGAGATATAGTTGATAGACATATAAAGGTAACTTTAATTATTTTGCAAGTAGATTTGGGGGAAGGTAGGACTGATTCTCCCAGATGTACAGGACTAGGTTGGAACATATCCTTAAATGAGAAATTGGGATAAAGGGTCTGGATCTGCAGGGTATATTTCTTCTGGTTTTTTTTTTTGTGCACATTTACATTTGTTACCAAATTACTCAACATATGTCAGTGTGCATACCAGATTGTTATAGTGATCCTGAACATTTAGGCCTGTAATGATGTCAAATTTAAGTTTTCTGATATTTTGGTCTCTTTGGGAAAGGGGAATATTGACTGAGGATACGATACAGCATTGCAACTTGATCAGTAGAAAAAAATTTGAATGCCATCTTATCCACCTCAGGAAGAGTAATGTGTTGTGTGTTTTCTGTATTTATCTTCAGGAACCACCATTGATTAAAAGTTTAAATACCAGCCTAGCTTTCTTTCTACATGATTTATTATCACTGATGGACAGAGGTTTTGTATATCAGTTGATAAGCCAGTATTGTGGAACAGTAAGATGGCATTTTCTATTATACTGTGTCATGATTATTCACATGTTTGAAGGCTGCTGCCTAATTTTTACCTGTTAATGCCCACCATTTGAACTGATTTAAAATGCTTACTTTTTTGTTTTTTAGAAAAGAAATCTCAGGTCAATATGAGAAATCTTCAAAGATATGTTTTTAAGCAGTGTCCAATTCAGTGATGGCCATGGTCATGACACTTTTGACCACATATTAGTTTAAAATTACACTATATTACTTTTCAGACTCTACATAAGATGAATCTACTACAGGATTCTACTGGGCTGATGTTATTACGTCTAGATTTTATAAGAATAGTGTGTAGTCATGAACATTATTTTCCCCTCAATCTACCATTCGCTACTCCTACTACTCCCTCATCTGGCCCTTGTAGTCCTACACCAAGCACTGGTAGTATAACATCTCATAGTTCCTATACATCAACTAGTACATTGACCGATAAAGGAATATTCTACCAACTGACAATAGAGTTCAGACAGCAACATTATTTATGTGGTTTAGTTTTATCAGATTTGTCTGCAGCTCTTGACACATAGTAAGTTTTTGCAACTGTTATACACCCACATATTTCTGTTTTTCCATTAAATCAATTATAATAAGCAAGAAAATTTTTCCTTCAGGAAGCCCTTTATCTGGCATCTACATACCGACCTGTATTATTCAAGAGCTACCTGTTTCATGATAAGCTTTTTTGTGTATGCATAATCCTAAACTTTAGAATAAGTTCAAGAACTTTAATTGTTGTGTTGGGGAAAGAACTACACAAAATATGAAAGGTTTATGGATGCCTTTGGCATATACTCTTGAAACTTGGAATTGGGGTATGGTTTGTAAGTGGCAATATGTAGTCAATATCCTGGCATATTCTTGACTGTGCACAAATGAATTTTGCATTTCAAATAGCAGATTATAAATAAACCTTCTTCACAATCTAGTTTCATGACAATAGAATTACTGATGGTTTTAACGTCCAAGACAGCTGATTGATCTATTACTTGAAATATCATATTATCCATTTCAGTATATACCTTGCAACTTAAAATATTCAAGACTAAGCTTATTGACATTGTTTTTTTCCCTTGTAGTAATCCAGTTATCCACCACAGAGCTATCAATGTTCTTCGTAACTTACTCCATAACCATGATTTAGACGTTCGATACACTGATCCTGAATTTAAAGGAAGACTAGCTGCTATGTATTTACCAGTAATAGGTATTGTTATTGAGGCATTACCACAACTACATGATCCTTATCTTGAAGAACGTAACAGACAATCAATACACTTTGATGAAGAAGGGAATCGTATTAATCAAAAGGTTGCCATGGCCATTGCTAGCTCTGCTGTTTACAAACCACAAGAGACTCCTTTTGATCCATCTGAGGCATCTGTCAAGGTAAATATATATTTTATAATTGCTAGGATTACCAAGAGGTGTTCAAAGCCTTCCATGTCTATCAGGGCCATTTATGGCTTCTATTCCAATGTTTTGTTTGTATGTCTGTTGTTCATTTGATTATCAAAATGATAATACTGATAACCCTGGTCGGTGTTTTAAAATTCGAACGTTTGTTTTTTTAGTCCCGTAAAGCAGGATTGAATGCTGAAGCTACACGTAATCTATTAGTATGTTTTATGTGGGTGTTAAAGAATTGCGATCATAAAGCATTAAAACAATGGTGGTCCACCTTACCCATGAATAAACTGGCCAGCTTACTAGATGTAGTGCATTTTATAATATCTAACTTTGAATATAAGGTGAGTATGGCTGTCTTTTGGCATGTGACATGATATTTTATAAATTTTTTATACTATTCAGATTCATCAGCTATTGTCAAGATTTTCAGTGCATGTTATGATTACAAAAAGTTGGCACTGGGGCTGTTCGAATTAGTTTACTGTGGTCAACTTTTGTGGGTTAGCAAATCCAAGTGTGGAAATATAGAATTCCTTTTGTCAACAGCCCAAGTGAAAAAAAAAATTTCTTATAAAGATTTTAAATTTTTTATGAAATGATGAGTGTGTGTAGTCATAGTATTTTCATTTTTTATACAAACTAATGCTGGGTTTTATTAACTTCTCTGATAATGCCTAACAAAAGTAGATTTTGTGTTCACTATTTATTGTGTAGTCATTACGTTGAGACAAACATACAACTGTCTTGACCAAGTCCAGTGGTTTTATGGTTTGCTCACTTTGCTTCTTCCATAGTTTGCTTTGTAATTTTGTAGAGGTTTTATTGGAAGCAAATGTTGTTAGCACCCTCATTATTTTGTATCTGCAAATACTTTCAACTTATTGGACTTCATTTCCCTGATTAGGTTAACCTTGAAGCATAATTCCCATGTTGACTTTACATGTATGTATGAGATTTCATGACAATGTTTTTTTGCGATTATGATTTTTTTTTATCAGCTCAGAATGGACTGCCAATTTGACAAAACGTTATGTGTGTCAGGGTAAGCATGCCCTACATTCTTACATGTATCAACAATCTCTCATTATAAAATCTTTTATCCAGCCAGATTTTGGGCTGTCATCTGAAAGCGTAGACTGATTCGCAAACATCAAATAAAATGTTTTTAACTCTGTGGAAAAATGCCAAGTTGACAAACCCTATGGGCATTTAAGAATTAGATGTTTAATGCTGATACTTCATGTTTTGATCACTTTCTCTGGTACTTATTTGAGTTGAGCTCAAACTTGATCAAGTCTTTGTGCCTTGAACTGGTTCTTTTTTTATTGTTGCGTAGAAAAATCATATATTTAGTAATGACTAGATTTTTATATTTAATATACTGGCACCTTGCTATGTACAGCATGTAACAGTGTTCAGTGGTGTGGGTTTCAACTATATTATAATAATCACATATTACACCTGTTCTAATAACCTCCCTAAACAGTTTATAGACAAATATTATTTTCTGACTCTTCTGTTTACCTCCCCTGCCAATCTTCTTTTACTTATTTCTGTGAATTGTGTGAAGTGTGTTTTGTAGTAAGACATGAAGACATTTTTAAAGGGAATGAATGGGCAGAAATATTTCTGAAATAACTATGGTCTGAATTTTGCATAAGTTATGAAATGCTGTCAACATAATGTTGATTTATTCTGATTATTAAATGTCTTTGTACCTTAAACTGCTAAAGACTCATGGAATTGGTATGAATGATACAATGATATTTTCTGTTCATTCCCTTACACATAGAAATACATATAAAACACTGATAAAATAACTTAGATTATCATTAATAGGTTTCTATCTTTGATGAGGAAAATGATCAAATGGCATGAAATTTTAAATGTTGTAGAATAACTCTGTAGCATCGGATTTATTAATAGAGATGACATCGTTTAAAAATTAAAATCTCATAAGTTGATATTTTGAATAAAAAAAGCATGAGGCATGATGTTTTCTGTGTTTTGAATGCAAATTGTTCTGAAAAGCACCTACTTACTACAGTAAACTAATTATATTGTGATAGTAACCTCCTTTCAAAGTCTCTAATTTCATTGCTTTTTGTACTGGGTAATATACTTGAGCCTAAATTGCCTATCTAAGCTTTATATTTTACACTTGTCTTAAAGTTTTGTGTTTGGCTTTACATATCAATCTATATAGAATCGTCTCAACTGTGATATCTTTTAACTTGCTTTTTTAAAAATCACCATTTCTTTCATTTTTTTTTCAAAATGATTCAAATAAACTAACAATTCAAAACTATTATAGCAAATTTTATAGAGTAACTTTCCTTAAATTTAACTTTTAATATATATATAAATAGAGCTAGACCCCAATCTAGTATATTTAAAAACCATTAGACAATGTTTATCATACATATATTATTAATCACATGTTGATCAATTGGAAGCCATCACGAATTTTGGAAGCCATCTTGAATTATTCTATTCATGCTCATTCCTCATTGTCAGCCATCTTTTCTTTTATTTTCTTGCTGGTTATTGTCATCTATTTTCCTTTCTGGTCTATATATTGTAGCTCAAATTCTCCTAATAGTATCAGTTTTAGAATATAAATATGACATCTGGGTTGTCTGCAATGAAAGGAAACAATATTGTTACACTCTCATGAAAAGAACCATCAGCAATACCTGTATGTTCAGAATAGATTAGACCTATCACTTTGGCTGTGAATGTTTTCTTCACTTGCAGACTAACCAGATATTATATGTTCTTTCTGTAAACTGAAACATTTCGCTGATATTGAGTTATATTATTAACTGGAAAAGTGAATATTTAGACATCAATAACTGTTTAAAGCACAAGACTTGTTTTGCTTTATTTCTAATCTCATGCTGGTTTTTTGTCTTATTGCTATTTGTCTTTGCTTTTTCTTTTCATATTTCATGCCTATTTTGAATCATCCATTCTCATTGAATCATGGAAATTAATAATCACTTACTCTGGAATATTCAAAATTCATAGAATTCTCAAATTCTTTACAATTTTTCACTCATAGATATTTTAAGACACCACATCACTATTTGTGTACACAATTGCCATTTGAACAAGATAAACATGTTTTGAACAGATTGTTTTTAAATTTGTAATTATAATTTATATATATAGCACCTTTAAAGAAATTAATTGCAGTCTTTTACTTTTACTATTGAATTAGAGAATAGGTACTTTTACACAGTTGGTTTGAATAGTTGCCTATTACGCAATATTAAATATTTTTATCTGTTAATTTTGTAAGAAACGTGGTCCTAATGATATGATAAATATTGTACAATGCTTAAAAGAATAAGCTCTGCAATAATTATTATAAAGTTTTGTTCAAAAATTCATATTTAATAGCTTTTTAGTTTACAACAATTTTCAGTGAAACTAGGCATTTTACATATTTATTTATATTCCATGATTTAGCAAACCTTTGGCATCTATAAAATTTTGTATTCAATTTGGTAATTTTGTGAATCAATGAATTTACAGAGGAAGTATTTGGACTACTCATTTATCGTGATTCATTTTGTTTCAAAAAAATCCATCTTAGTTGCTTCCAATTGCCAACATGTTTACTACTTGTTATGTTGTCTTGTCTACAGGCCAAATGGGCCATGGTTGATTATGACCTTGCATCCCAAAACTCCTCATCTGATGAAAGACTGGAAGATTGGCAGGATGGTCTCACTGGTCTCTCAAATCTACGATCTAAAAGCTCTCTATCCAAGCCACAAACATTGCATGAACAGCTGTGGGAAGGTATTCAAAGGAAATCAGTTGACTTTCTGCGAGGAACAGGAACTCTATTAAATAGAAGTTTTTCTAAAGAAGAACAGCTCTTGTCATCACAGGTATATAAGATTGGCAGGGAGGTGAATAACAACCCTTTGTATTAATAGACAGAATTATCATGAAAACAAATTGTCATTTTCTGTCCATTTTCGTGCATAATTGTCTTAATAGATATGAAAGTTTTTCCATCATGAATGTTAGAAATAGGAGCAGTTAATTTTTGGTTAAATTAGGTCGTAAGCCATGAACTTAGACAATGATAGATGTATTTAAGCAAAATCAAACTGCCCCAAATATACTGTTAATTTCACCTTTTCATGCTAAATCTTCCGTCTGAATTTTTTGCAATTGGTGCATTGAAGAGCAATAGCAGCTTTAATTTGGTTACAAATCAGCTGAATAGTGTCCAATTTAATAATTGATTGTATGAAGGTGTTTTCACAGTATGCCAGTATTTGTAGATTTTCGTACCAACCATAAACAACAAATTTGCACTCAAATGAAGATTTTAAATGAAACTGTCTTCGGGCCTGATTCATACAAGATTATCTGAAAAATATTTCTTGCAATCGTTAAAATGTTCTCTGATGGACAAATTTCGATGCAAGAATGTTGTTGTGGAACAGTAATTGTCTAGACAGCACATTTGTGTTGATATTTCTAATATATAAAAGATGTTATATTTTCAAGTTGTAATGTATGTAAGTATTCTTTCATTTATAAACTAGGGGAAGAAAGCCATGAATCAATGTTCTCAACAAACCCTAAAGAAATCAACTGATATGAAATCTAAGTTAGAAGAAGCTATATTAGGAACTGGTAATGCAAGAACAGAGATGATGTTACGCAGACGTCAAAACTCAGTTACTTCTGGTAGGTATTGATGAAAATCGTATGCATATAAATTCAAATTGCATTTAAGAAAAACATGGTTAAAAGTGTTGTAAATGGTTTTCTGGCTTTTTATATGTGTATGACACCTCATTCCTTTTTAATGTCAGATGTCTGTGACTCCTTGCAATACTGCTAAATCTGCTTATATTTACGACCCTTTCTGATAGCTATGTCATAAAATGCTTAGTTGTAGTGAAAATACGGACATCGGACTGGAAATACTCATGATACATTAATGAAAGGGAAACATCTTCAAAATATAAATGTGACATATGTAGCCTGTAATGTTTTGTTGTTAATTTTTAAGTTTAGTTATTAATATTATATCTCAGCTGAATATCTCGAGACAACCTAGACTGATTGATAACATTGTACTTAAAAACTTGTATTATTTTATAAATTTGTGATATGTATGTATCTTATCATGATGTGTCATTTCATATATTAAATTATATTATATAGTTGTATCAGGTGATAGAACTCCACCATTAGTACTAAATGAAGGTAGTAATGGTAGTGGTGGTAGTGGAAGGTTAAGATGGAGAAAGGATCAAGTACAATGGAGACATTCAATGGAAGTTCATGAAAGGTAAAGATGTAATCAGTTATCATCAGATCTATCTTGTCAAGCTCCATAAACACCATTCCCAATGTCTTTTGCTCCTGCGATTCCAAGAAAAGCTGATACTATCACTGTTCTAATACCATTTGCCCTTAAAGTCTTTGTTGCCAAACATGACCAAGCATTTCCTCAAGATTTTATTTTATCATGAATGCTTCCTTGATGGAGTGCATTCTTATATATATATATTGTAAGCAAAGGTAAGAGCTGACCTCTGGTGAAGAACAATGGAAAGTAAAATTTGATTATACTTTCAGTCCTAAACCAAGAGATGTAGAAATCGATAGTCATGTGGAGGGAAGTTTAGCAGCTGAAGTCAGTATGATATCATTAGATTTAATAGAATTAGTTATACAGGTACATATATATACTCTTTACAGTTTAGTTAAATGGTTTGTTTATTGAACCAATTTGCAGATTTTTTGAGAAATGGTTAAATAAGTAGGCAGTCCATATGACTTCACTTGCCTTGACCATAGATTTATATTCGAAAGTTAACTTCTATTTTCAAAACTTACTGCAGAGAATAGCTCTTGTCAATAAAGTATCACCAGTTGGATTATCTATTGTTGAAATCTTACCATTTTATACTTTCAGATTGCCCAGACATCAGATTTAATGCAGCCATTATTAAGCAGTGCTTTAAGAGTGTTATTACATATGTTTGCTTTAAATCAAAGTACCCTAGTTTTACAGAACATGTTTTCTACTCAGAGAGCTTTAGTAACAAGGGTAAATGCTTTTCTAACTATTATAAGTTGAAAGTTATTATTCTTATTTTGTGCAAAAATAATTGATAGACCTGCTTTATGCTGTAAAGGATAAGATGAAACTACAATTTTATTTGAGTGAACTCTTTTTGGCTCATTAAAAAAATGAAATGAAATCAAATGTTAAAAAGTTGGAATTTTTCAATCAAAAGTGCTGCTTTAATTTTAGATGTCATTTGATATGTTTGTTCTAGATTTTGAATTATGAATTTCATGATTTGGTTTTAGTTTTTGAAATTGTAATTTCATGTTTTGTTCTAGTTTTTGGATCTGTTATTTGAAGAAGAAACAGAACAATGTGCCGATTTATGTCTGCGATTATTAAGACATTGTAGTTCATCAGTTAGTAATACTAGATCACAAGCCAGTGCTTCACTTTATCTTCTCATGAGACAGAACTTTGAACTAGGAAATGTAAGTCTTATTTTTGTTTTTAAATTTTACTGTTCTCTATGATTTTCATAAATTTTTAGCTCAGAACCAAAGAGATATTTTATGAACAATTCTTTGAAGTTATTTTGACTTACTAATATTTAAAACTTAATTTTGTATTATTTTCAGAATTTTGCCAGAGTGAAGATGCAAGTAACAATGTCATTAAGTTCCTTAGTCGGTCAGAATCAAAACTTTAATGAAGAATATTTACGTAAGTCATTGAAGACTATATTAACTTATGCTGAAGCTGATATTGAACTACAGGAGACCAGTTTCCCAGAACAGGTACTACTTGATTAATTGATTGACTGTCAATTTTTTAAGCAATTATCTAAATATATTGAATGGCATTTCCGGATTCTTGATATAGTACGATTATTACTAAAAGAAATCCTTAAGCCAGTTTTCAGAAATGGCTTTATTATGATTCAATAACCTATTGATGTGTGCTGATTAGAAGATGTTGTACTAATCATGCCAAGATATATGGCAATAAAAGGGATTAAGAGATAAATATTCATGGACTATTTTCTGAAAATTATGCAAATTACAAATTTGTACCCTTGATAAACTATTTTTATTTGTAGGTTCGAGATTTGGTATTCAATCTACACATGATTCTATCTGATACTGTTAAGATGAAAGAGTTTCAAGAAGACCCTGAAATGTTATTAGACTTGATGTATCGTATAGCTAAAGGTTACCAAACATCACCTGATCTACGCTTAACATGGTTACAAAACATGGCTGGTAAACATAGTGAGGTATGTATAGACTTGGATTTTATTTTTTCTAAATCTGATACTTAAGTAGAATTTAATTTACAAAGTCGCTATTACAAAATTTCATTTATTGTAGGCTGAAAACAAGTGACAATATTCACAAGGAGCACAATTTATACTGCTTCCGCACTTGAATATTGTATTGACCCTTATGACTAAAATGGTATTTGAATACCACTTTATTCTACATGTTGAGATCTGCAAAAAAATGAATAAGCAATTATTCAATATTTTATAATATCCATTATCACAACTCATTTTAAAAACACAAAAAACATTCTCAGGGGTTATAATTGACTATGTTTTATTGTAGAGAGGTAATCATGCTGAAGCTGCTCAATGTCTAGTTCATGCTGCTGGTTTAGTTGCTGAATATTTAAATATGTTAGAAGATAGACCATATTTACCTGTTGGATGTGTTACCTTCCAGGTAGGTCTTCTAGCACATTGGATCTGTTTTTATTAACTCACTGAAGCAATTTACAAAAGTCTGGTACTTCAAGGTTGTTCAAATAGTGTTTAATATCTCTTTCTTTGTTAGGGAAAAATTATGATCTTCGCTTTGATACATGAATATCCTTACATTTTTGCTGGACCATTGATATCACATCTGAGGTTTTCACTGCTCATGAGAATTAACTACTGAAAGTTTCATGTATGTTGTCTTAAAATGTAAAAGAATGGGATAGTGGATGTTTAAAAGTGATAGGCATAGCTGATGAGTTTTATATCATATTTATTATAGCATGTCACACCTAATGTATTAGAAGAAAGTGCTATATCTGATGATGTGGTCTCACCAGATGAAGAAGGTATTTGTACTGGAAAATATTTTACTGAGAATGGTTTAGTTGGTTTACTGGAACAAGCTGCTGGTTCATTTACAATGGTTCGTATTTATTATTAAATTTACGATTGTTTGCATTTATTACATTTACTTTAGAAGGGTTAAGAAAATTAAAGAAAACTTGTCCAAATTTCAGAATTATGGTGCTATTTACCTGATTGGCAGTGCCAAAAAGAGAAATGTCTGGAGTTCACATAATAAATCCAACAAGTGAAGGCTCAAAGACCCAATTATTTCACATGACAGATGAGATTTCCACGTGATGTAAATGTTGAAAAATATTATATATTTCAGGGAGGAATGTATGAACTAGTTAATGAAGTATATAAGATATTGCTACCAATTCATGAAGCTAATAGAGACTTTAAAAAACTGGCCCATATTCACCAGAAATTACAAGAGGCATTTACAAATATAACTAGACAGGTAAGCTGTTTACATAGAGTATTGACTGATTAACTGTTAAACTGATGTTCCATTTTACAAATAAGCCTATATATTAACTATTTACAATTATTACTAGACAGTTAATTGAAATGGAAGTCAAAGTATTTCTGATGTTTCTATATTCTAGAAAGGAAAGCGTATGTTTGGTACCTATTTCCGTGTTGGTTTTTATGGAAGTAAATTTGGAGATTTAGATGGGGAAGAATATATCTATAAAGAACCAGCCATAACTAAACTACCAGAAATAGCTCATAGATTAGTGGTTAGTATATTTTCAACTTTTTATCAAAGGTTCCGTGTAATTCAAAGAGCTTTTTATCATAACATAAAATAAATAGAAGTGTAATTTGTTGAAAAGTGATCTAATAATAATCATGAGGCTGTATTTCAGGGTTTCTATGGAGATAGATTCGGTGAAGACGTTGTACATGTATTAAAAGATTCTAACACAGTAGAAAAGGAGAAACTAGATCCCGAAAAGGTAAGTTATTATAACTATCATTACCATATATCAATTTCTTTTTAAAAATTTTAAGAATCAGTAGTGTTAAAGCATGGCTGAATATAAAAGTGAAACTTTGAAGATAACGTGTTGGTTTTATCCCATTACCTCATAATGCAATGTTTATTGCACATAACCTATCATAATATCAGTATACAAACACAATTCATTATACGTTCATATATTCTTGTGAAACCTATACAATGTATTCAGTATAATCTTATATTTTGTTTGTGAATTTATATGGGTTTGAAATATTATTATACTGTATAATTTTTAGAACAATTCCTAATTGTGCCTAATTATATTTTAATATTGTTCAGGCATATATACAGATCACCTATGTTGAGCCATATTTTGATTATTACGAATATAGAGAGAGGGTAACATATTTTGAGAAGAACTGCAAATTAAGTAAGTCTTGGTTTTTGATCAAGATATTGATTTTCTGTTTAATAGTAGTGTTTACTTTTGGAGCAAAAATTTAATTTGATGTACCTTATATGCAAGTTCTTGTTTTTGAAAGTTTTTCTTTAATAGCACTGCTGACTTAAAATATTCCTTAACATTTGAGTGAAACATTTAATTTTAGGCACTAAAAAAAAATATTTGCAAGCTTCCCATTTATGCAATTTGAATATTTCAGAGAGATTTATGTATGCCACACCGTTTACACTAGATGGAAGAGCACATGGTGATTTAAAAGAACAATATAAACGTAAAACTATTTTAACAACTGTACATTTCTTCCCCTATGTTAAAACAAGACTATCAGTAATTGAACGACAACAGGTAAGGATATAATATAATACTTTTGTACCAACTGTTTTTACCTTTATGACATTGTGGTTCCTGCAATTCTAGGAAGTAAATGATCAGATTACAAACTACTATTGCAACTACCATGTAATACTTACCATTTAATTGGGATAGTTACGTATGTGGTCAGGTCGGTTTGCTGTAGAAATATCTGCTTTGAGTGGCACTGATGCATATATAGGTCAGTGTCCTCATTCTCCAAAAGCATAACTAACAATGATTTAAGTGTTCCAGTCATCTGATTAGTCAATCGCTAAAATCAATTTGGTTTTTAGTCAATTAGATTAATTTGTTTCTCAAAAATTGAATGTATTTTATATATAGCATGAAACATCTTTTATACCTGTTTAACCTAATATAAAGTACAACAATGTGCCTCCCAGTTATATTCATAATGACTTTATGTTGTCAACTCCTTAACTTGGGGAAAGTAAATATGTAGAGCCATTTGGGAAATTGAAACTTTGCTATTTTGATATCATATACACATTCAAAATAAAATATGTTAATTGTAAAAAATGGATCAAAACAACATATTAAATTCTGTTAAAGAAGAGTGATAATGATATTTTGTAGATTATATTGTCACCAATAGAGGTAGCTATTGAAGATGTACAGAAGAAGACTAAAGAACTAAGTGTAGCTTTACATCAAGATCCACCAGATACTAAGATATTACAAATGGTTTTACAGGGTTGTATTGGAACCACTGTAAATCAGGTAATTCATCAGCATTGTTCCAGTCTTTTGCATGCTTTTTTTATCAAGAATTGGCAGAATTAATTTTACTTCTCAATTACAATTACAAATATAAACTCTTTCGTGTAACTTTTGGAATAAAAGATCACAAACTTAAAACTAGCATAGAACAGTTTAAATTTGATAATTTTCTCTGAAGATTAAATGCTGTAGAAGTGTCTTTTTTCATTCAATTTTGTGTTTCATTTTCACCATGTGGCTCATTTGAACTTTGAGTGTGTGACAATCTTTTGACATCTGACGAATTGATACAATATAATGCACAGAATATATGAAAATGCTCTGTAATTCTGAAATTGATTAATTAATTTGAACAATATCTAACAGTAAAACTGTCGTACTATTGCTATATTGGTATTGTTTTTAAATATAGGGACCATTAGAAGTTGCTATGGTATTTTTAAGTAAGGTAGCTGAAGGTAAAGAAGTAGCTGGTAAACACCATAACAAACTTCGTCTTTGTTTTAAAGATTTTATGAAAAAGTAAGTTCTGTAATTTTCTTTTTAACTAAAAGGGTACATAAATAATAGGTGTATTCATTTTGTCCAAGTCACACCCCTATTCGTCCTATTTATAATGACTTTATCAAAACATGTTTTCCAGATATAATGAGGTGTAGTATTGTGGTACTAAATTGCCTGTAGACAAATCACTGCTACTATTTTAGGAGTATGTCTTGCAGACAGGTTCTATAAATTTGTAAATTCAGCAATGTTACAGTCTTAATAAAAAGAAAGTACAGTGGTTGAACTTTGATCCTATGTATTCTGAAGTCCCTTCAAAAGGCGCTCCTTGTGGCAATTAAGTAAAATTAATCTATTTTAGGACAAGTGATGCTCTACATAAAAATAAAGCATTAATTACATCAGAACAAAAAGAATATCAAAGAGAGTTGGAGAGAAATTTCCATAATTTCAGAGACAAAATACAACCTATGATTTCTCCTCACAAAAAATCAAAACATAAAAGGTAAATTTTTGTATAAAAGTTATTTTTTAATTACAAGATGTGCATGTAACCAAATCTTCTTATTTAACAAAAGACAAAATAAAATACAATGAATATGTCTGATCCAATGCTCAATTTTCATCTGTATGCAACCATTTTATATTGCAATTTATTATACTTTCAGTAAAGAATCTCGAAGTAAAAAAGCTCAATCACCTGGGGCATCTCAATGTTAATCTGAAGAAATCTCAAGTTATTAAGAGGTGAAATCTGAATGTAAAGAGAAGGAAAGAGGAATCAATCCATCGAGTCCAATATTAATTTGTTTTTGATAATTTATATCTAGTCATTCATGTATTCATTACTTACTATTTCATATAATATTTTGGTATCTTGGTTACTTGATGGCCATTATCGAAGTACTGTTGATAATTTGGTCCAAATTGTACGCCCAGATCAAATATTCATTCATCATTGTCCTTTAAGGATAGGCTCACTGCCATCTATTTTTATCCTATTTTTAGTAGCTTTATGCATTTGCTTATCTCCATGTCGGTGCCAATTATGTGTTTGTGTTTGAGTGTGGATTAAATCCCCCTGTTTTGTCAAGATAAAATTATTCAGAAACTATTGAAGAAATGTGCTAATCTAAATTCTGATAACCTCAACCAATGTGTTCTACTGATAACAAGTTCTAAATAATTCAAGTCAAGAAAACTTTTCTGTTGCCTGAAATATTGTCTCCACCTTCTATATATTTATCTTTGTGCAATATATTGTTTCCATTTCGATGTGTTAGCCCTCAAATACCTGTATAGCTACAGCTTGTCTATTTATTTCAAATAAAAAGATTAAAATACTATGTGTGATGGTTCATATAGTGCTGTAAAGGACAAATGCCTTGAATTACTTGCCAAAGAGGGTAAACAGTTAACATAACAATAACATGGTACTACTACTTGACACAAAAAATTATAGACAGGTTGATGAAGTTTTATTAAGAAAATATAAGCTGCCTGCCTGCAGACCTACACACAAAGTATTATGATAAACATTATAACAGTCATTACGGTAAATATAATAGGTCATGATCATAGACATTTTAAACTAGATTTAATATAACAGGATTACTTGTGGACGGACAACATATCAATGGAAAATCAATAAAGGTTTTCAAACCATTATGTTTGAGGACTACCTCTATTTTCACCATAACAATTCCTTTCTGACACTGGAGATCCCAGTAATTCCTTTCATGACTAATGTTTTATTTTTTTTTCTGACAAATAGCCAACAATACAAATATGGCCCTGTAGGTGTTTCTAATTCAAAAATTCTCTTTTCAGTTGAAAAAGAAATTTTGATAGAATATAATCTGGTGGAAAAATAAATCTTGATAGAATATAGTTATGTTATGATGAGCAAGCTCAATTACCTTGGAATTTTACATAAAGAAACATAATTCCATGCTTGTTTTGGAAACAACATATGTCATCTAAATAAGGAACAGACAAGCTGATCAATTTCAAACTTTCAAAATTAGACATCCAGTTCCCTTTCTATTTATAATTTCAAGGCTGTTATCAACAATCACCTTTAAATTTATTTTGTAAGAACTGGCAGTCAAATTTTAATCCTGAAAGTGATCTAGAACTGTCAAGTTATTTAACTATAAACAATGCAATATTTGAACATTTATGAACAATTTTAGACGTAAACTTGGCATGTCATACACTTGTGTGATAAATATATTTCTTTGGACAAAAGTACTGTGAAAACTTTCTTGTTTTGAGGTACCAAATAACATGGATTATTCTATTATTCTTGAAGAGTTAAAACTATAAAATCTTAAGAATGGAATCCCTCACAAAAATTAGTTATCTGATCATTAATTCTCAATAAAGCAGAGACATATTTCAAAAAATATATTTGGTCAACTAGAACTGTTGTATATTAATACTTGTTGGACATATATGTAGGCAAGAATTTTAAAATCACAGTATATTTATATATATATATTTAACTAGAGGAAAGCTCTGTGAGAGGGTGTATTTTGATATAAGATAAAGATACTAAATGAAAACATGCATAATAATACAAAACATTTCATAACTATCTTATAGTCCAGTTGGCAATATTTATGTACATACACTTTTAGTCCATAATTTTCCAGCTAATAAATAATACAGTAGTGATCTCATTGCATCATTTGAATTGTTGTTTAATAAATTAATCCTTACTAAACAATCATATTTTGGTTGCTACGAACTAAAAACCTAAGAATCAAGTTAACTTGTAATTCTTTGCTGTCTGAGCTGTCAACTTCATTTCTGGGACGAAAACATAGAAATAGAAACTGTCTATTAGTACTAAAGGCCTGTGTCCACATTCGTGTTTTCAGGAGCGTTTTCATGCCGCGTAATATGCATCGAGAAACCCCCAGAGTTTTTTTAATAGTGACTTGTCCACATAGGCGTAATCGAAAAAACGCCACGCTTTGCCGAAGGGGTTTACGCCTGGCGTGATTCAATAGCTGAAAAGGAATAAATTTGCACTCAAAATGTCACATGAGCATATTTAGCAGCAGACTACAATATTACGCCTCCGAGAATGCTAAAGTGGACATAGTACAACGCAGCGTATTACGCAGAGTCATATTACAGGCGTTTTCCGACACATATTACGTAGCGTGAAAACGCGAATGTGGACACAGGCCTTTACACAACCAAAAATAATGAGCAAAAATATCTTTGCTAGGCTACATGCATTAAAACCTTTCAGCTTGACCATATAATAAAATGTACATAAATATCCCAAACGGACAATAGCTCTATAGACAAACAATACAGGAGTTTTTGGCAGAAATAAATTGGATGATTTTTGATGAATATGACAAAATAAACAAAATTTGAAAAAAATAAACAATATAAAATGGAGTTCTATCCTCTATAACGAATGTTATATGATATGACTATTTATTATTGCCATTAGAATGTTTTGATTTGAGACATGTTTTTAATATTTATATTTTCGGATGGCTAATAAATTTGGAATCAAACATAGAGTAGTGATAAATTATAGTACTTTTTGGTTTGCATTACAATAATAAGTGCGTTACTTTTTGTGACTAAATATGAATATATATATTTCCCTGAAACCATTGATAAACTTGATTTATATAGATTAATCCAATATTATTAGCCACCATATATATATATATATCTGTTTGTGCTTCAAGAACGTGGCTGTTAATTAGATTAGGAACTTTGCACAATATCAAGGGATATAGAAGTTGTAATATTTGCTTACAAATTTCAGCTATCCATAGCATTTTAACGTCAACTGTATCCCTGTTAATTTTGTTTAAGGTAATATTCAAGCTACAAAATCATTTCAAGGAAAAGCCTAGTCTTACTACTAGTAATATACATTATACAACATCAAGCATGTTTCCATATTCTTCAATTGTTTCTTTAATATTATAAAAAATATAAGAGTATCAGTTTCTCAAAAATATTAACATCTTGACTTGGGTGGAATTGTCCCAAAAAGTAAAACGAATTTTCAAAATAAATGCAGCAGGACAAAGTCATTGTAAGACTTCAAAATTTAATTTACATTTCAAAGCAATTCAACAATAGTTATTATGTAATTTCTTGTTTCATAGAACAAGATTTTTATTTTACACATACTTTTCTTGATAATGTGGAAACAGACATGAAATTGTAAAATTATAGAATAAGATAAAATAAGACAAGACTATTCCTGTAAGTAGATTAAAATCTATCAGGTGAATCACCATTAGCATGTGTGTCTGTAGGATTGTTATCACCCATTAATTTTGCACCATTAATACCACGAACGGAGACTCTACTAGGTCGAACTAACAAACCATGATCAGGACGACATGTAAAATATCTCTTTCCTTGTACACTTCCATCATTCTTTCCTTTAGCTGTTCTTAATTCAACCCCTAACCAATTACCATCTCCAAATTCAGTAGGTCCAATATATCTTATAATGCCTAAATTGATACAAACAATAAAATAATTTCCAAACTGCTAATGCCTTAGAGAAATAATATAATTTCCAATCTGAAAATGACAGAAAGAATTTAGAAAATATAATTTCCAATCTGATAATGACAGAATTTAGAAAATATAATTTCCAATCTGATAATGACAGAATTTAGAAGATAGCTTGCCAGGCAAGGTAATATACGCCCACTGGCAGCATTTATTTCAAATAAAAACTTTTCAGTAAGGTTACAATAAGTGGAATGAAATATTCAACCTTCCAACCTATTTTTTTCTAGGGTCTCTAGTTTCATTAAAAACCGTCAAGAATTGTACCTAATAACAACTCATTAAATATTTTTCGGTATTTTTATGATTTGCAATAGGGTTCACCCTTAATAATATTTTGATATTTTTAATTCTTAATAAGGCTCACCCTTGGTTGATATTAAACAATTTCAGCGAGTTTTGTCAAAAAGGAATTTTTAGAGTGTTCACAAGCCAAAAGTTGGGTTTATCCTTGTGAGAAAACAAATACTAAAGCCAAGTTTCATCAAAATCAATTCAAAATTGTTCTTTCTAGAGTGTTTACGAGTTAACGCGTTTTCAAAAACAAGGTCAATAACTTGTAATAAATATTTTTCGATTTTCAATAGGGTTCATCCTTGGGAGACAACAAATAACACAGCCAAGTGACATCAAAATCCATTAAAAATTTTTCTTTCTAGAGTGTTTACAAGCTAAAATTGAACGTGTTTTCAAGAACAAGGGCTATAACTGACACTAAATATTTCTATTTATTTGATTTATAAAAGGGTTCATCCTTGTGTAAAAACAAATACTCAAGCCAAAGTTAATCAAAATCCATTAAGAATAGTTCTTTCTAGAATGTTTACAAGCTAAAATTGAATGCGTTTTCAAGAACAAGGGCAGTAACTCATACTAAAAAATTTTTCGATTTCGCTGATTTTCAATAGGGTTCATCCTTGAGTTATAACACACTCTCACACCAAGTTTCATCGAAATCCATCAAGAATTGTGCCATGTAGAGTGTTTACGAGACAAAAATCGAACGCGTTTAAAAGAACAAGGGCACTAATTCATATTAGATATATTTTGATATTTTTAATTTTCAATTAGGCTCATTCCTTGCGATATCCAACAATTTCAGTGAGTTTTGTCAACATTGGTCATGAATTGTACCTTCTAGAGTGTTTATTAGCCAAAAAGTTAAACCTGTTTTCAAACACAAGGGCAATAACTAACACAAAATATATTTCGATTTATTTGATTTTCAAAAAGGTTCATCCTTGGGTAAAAACAAATACTCAAGCCAAGTTTTATCAAAATCCATTAAGAATTGTTCTTTCTAGAGTGTTTACAAGCTAAAATTGAACGCGTTTTCAAACACAAGGGCAATAACTGATACTAAATATTTTTCGATTTAATTGAATTTCAATAGGGTTCATCCTTAGGTGATTACAAATACTCATGCCAAGTTATGTCAAAATCGCTCAAGAATTGTGACTTGTAGAGTGTTTACAAGGCAAAAATCCAACACATTTTATAGAACAAGGGCAATAATTCCTATTAAATATATTTCGATATGTGCTATTTTCAAAAGGGTTCATTCTTGGGTGATATTAAACAATTTCAGCAAGTTTCGTCAAAATCGGTCAATAACTGTGCTTTGTAGAGTGTTTACAAGCTAAAAATTGAACGCGTTTTCAAAAACAAGGGCAATAACTGATATTCATTTTTTTTCGATTTGACTGGTTTCCAATAGGCTTCATCCTTGGGTGATAACAATTACTCAGGCCAAGTTTCATTAAAATCCATTAAAAATTGTTCTCTCAAGACTGTTTACAAGCTAAAATTGGACGCGTTTTCAAGAACAAGGGCAATAACTCATACTAAATGTTTTTCGATTTCGCTGATTTTCGATAGGGTTTATCCTTGAGTTATAACATACTCTCACACCAAGTTTCATCAAAATCGGTCAAGAATTGCACGTTGTAGAGTGTTTACGAGCCATTCAAGAACAAGGGCACAAACTCATACTAATTTTTTTCCGATTTCGCTGATTTTCAATAGGGTTCATCCTTGCGTGATCATAAACACTCATATTAAGTTTCATCTAAATCCGTCAAGAATTACACCGTTTAGAGTGTTTACAAGCAATTGTGGACGGACGGACCGATGGACCGACGGACCGACGGACGGACGGATGTGGGTGACGACAATATACGCCCCCCATTTCATGTGGGCGCATAAAAATATAATTTCCAATCTGATAATGACAGAATTTAGAAAATATAATTTCCAATCTGATAATGACAGAAAGAATTTAGAAAACATAATTTCCAATCTGATAATGACAGAATTTAGAAAATATAATTTCCAATCTGATTATGACAGGATTTAGATAAATAAGAATACAATTTCCAATATGGCCTTGAATTGCCTGATTTTGTACTTTGAATATACTCTCCCTAGCATTTGATTTATAAACTTCAATCATCCAATTTCAGTAAAATAGTTAGAGTTTTGAATACAGTTGACAATGTCTTTTCACAGACAAATTACGACCTGTTATCTATTGCCTAATAAAATTATATCAAAAGTAAGCCCACGTTGATCTTAATGTCGAGTATAGTATTTACTGATATCCAGACATATATTTAAATTTCTTATTATTTACATTAAAAGCAGAATTAATACTAATGTTAAGGTAAAGAACCAGATGTTGAGTGATAACCAGCAAAAAATCAAACATGTTTTAAAGAACAAGGGCAATAATTCAATATGTTTATGAGTATTTCAAGAACAAGGGCAATAACTCAAACTAATTATTTTTTAATTTTTGTGGATTTCAATAGGGTTTATCCTTAGGGTATTATGAACACTCACACCAAGTTGCATCAAAATCTGTCAAGAATTGTGCCTTCTGAAGTGTTTACGAGCAATTGTGGACAGACAGACATAGTGATGGCAATATATGCTCCACATTTCATGTGGGCGCATAAAAATTCACTTTAAAATATTAATCAAATTGAATTTAAGGTGGTGAAACACATCCTTTAAGACCTTCATTTATGTGTCATATATTCATTCACAGTAAACCTCACTATAATGCATTTAACTAGAGAGAAATAATACAATACACATCAATCTTATACTAACCCAATTCATTATTACACAATACACTCATATTAACTTCTAATTTCAAATTTAGACTAGAACCAGGTGTGCGGGATATTGTTTTCAAAGTTGATTTTGGTCTGAAATTAAAAAAGAAAATTGAAAATAATTATTTTAATTTGAGTTATAGTTATAGCCTTACCAAGTCTAATAGGCTATACATTTAAAATACAAAAGCTGTGAGCCAATTTCCTTTACATTGAACATAAATATATGAATTTTTGTTGATACTGCAAAATCATTTCAGATCATGATTGCTCTACCAACTACCTTTGGGCTTTAATGCTCACTCTAGTTAAAGACACTATTAGCAATACATACGTTTTAGGTGATTTGACTCTAGGAGTTGAACTTGAGATAGAACCTTTAAAAAAAGAACATAAAAATGAGATATGGTAACAAACATAAATTGAACGATAATAATGTTTGATAAAGAGTTATTTAACAGTATATACCCCAAACTATTTTAATTGTATAGTTCCAATCAAAAGATTGCAGCTGTAAGCTGCTTACACAGAGACAGATGGATTAGATGAAGTTCCATGGAAATAGGTAGAATCATTCTACTGGAATGAAAGAATAAGTACTGATACCTAGTGATTTTCTGTCCAGTCTTTCTGAAACAGCTCCCCAACTTATAGTATCTAATGATTCACTGGAACTGAAGCCTCGATCACCAAGTCTAAATGTATAATACAAAAAATACCATCACAATCAATATCTTTAAGGCAAACTGGAAATCACCACACAGATTTAGAAAAGCATTTCTTGCCATTGCGATTTCCCAATCTGACGTCTGTGATTCCAAACATTCGACCACTGCAAAAAACCCATATTGGCTTGATATTCTAATCTGGTGTGTGAAAATTTTTCAGTCTCATAGGAACCACAAATGTCAGATGGGAAATAAAAATATTGCAAAAAACACTTCTACATAAAAAGAGCCAGAAACCCTTTATTTTTATAACAATTGACTACAATTTAAAGTGACCTACTTAACTGTTGAAATATTCACAAACCTCAATATCAGCTGAGCTTAATATAAACAATAGTTGGAAAAGGAAATCTTTAGTGTATTAGAGTAGCCAATGTTTATATTTAGATACACCTTGTTTAAAGTAAACAATTGATAAAAGTGGACACACAAACAACGAAACATTGTTAACTATTGTATGTGAAAAACAAATTTTCCATTAGTCAAAAGGCAGTAGCACTAGGTCCATAAAAGATCACACCATGTTACTTAGATGTACCTTTAATTCTACCTGAAGAGAAAGTTTGGAGTTTTAAAAGCTTTGAAGCCCATCATAGATAAACAAACAAACTTAGCTTAAGTCCAATTTGCATCAAAAAAGCATCCAAAAACAGATTTGGACTAATTAACTTTCAGCAAAATCAAACCATTATATTTAAGAGAATGAACCACACCAAACCAATGTACTTTATATGTCATAAAAACCATGCTATATTAAAATCATTGTGGGTAACACACCTGCACCATTTACAGATCTAAAATCTACATTTCAATAACTGCATAATGATATCTGACCAATAACCCCCCCGTTAAAATAAAAAAATATATCTTTATTCAGAAATAAATGATTTATCTCTGCTCACAAATAAATGACAATATCTTGCAGTGCCTCACAAATTGATATCTCTGCTCACAAATAAATGACATCTTTCAATGCTTAAAAAATTCATGATATACTCAGCTCAAAAAATATATAAATGATATAATGTTGATCACAAAATAATTATATCCCTGCTAACCAATAATGTATATATATCCCTGCTCAAAAATTAATTATACACCTTTGCTCAATATAAATAAACAATATTCATAGTTAAATATACTTAATTCAGCTAACCTTTAAAAATAAGTAATATCTAATATCCCTCATATAAAAGTTAAAAATATACACCCTTGTCCTATAATGATTATATTATATATCATTCATAATAAATATATCTCTACCAAATAATAAACCTGTATCCCTTATCAATTAGTAGGAATTAATTAGAAATCCACACATCAAATAAAACAAAGCTTAATCATAAAATATAGATACATATCTTCTTCTATTATACCTACAAAAAGTACAACATGCAAATATCAAGATGCTGAAATTGTTTATTTCTAGATAGCAAAAACGCAAAATTTCTGTTCAAAATGCAACAAATAATTAAAAGACTTTATTACATATGAATTGAATATCTATGAAATATATTTACTTTTGAATTCTGGAAAGTGGTGCAAAGACACCATGTCTGGGTTGACAAGTAAAATATCGTTCACCAGACACAGAACCATCATTTTTGCCTGCTGGTTTATCTAATTCAATACCATACCATGTACCTACAAGTTAAACAACTTGATTTAATAGGATAACAAATTGACGTCAGCAAGTGATAATTTGAATAATTGCAATTATATAATTATTATAGCATGCTGTGACTTGTTTATTTAACAACATTACTAGTATTTAGAAAAAAATAAATAGATTAAGGATTATCATGTTATTGTAGACAAAAAATATATATTGATAATAGAGTGAAAATGAACAAAATGAAAATCATGTACATATTTTATATGATTTCCATTTCTTTTAAGCCTAATTTTGTAATTTTAAGTATATCTTAAATAATAAGTTGTTGGGTAAGGTTTGACATGAAATTTGAAATACGCTTTTTTTTTTTAATCCAATATAAGGACATAAAAAATTATTGAAAAAATTACATTACAGTGCCTTCTGGTAGTATTAGACAAACAATTCAATTGAAGTGGTATTTTTGGATGTTTTGTACCTACCTGAAGCAAACTTTGTTTCACCAATAAATTTTATAGTTCCTTTTCTCTGTCCTGCTACTATAACCCTCTCTTCTAGATTAATATCACCTAAATCACCAATTGACGAGGCCCTGGATTTACTTAATCCTGCAGAGAGATAATTCCATATGACAGTGATTAAATAGTGTGCACTAGCAAAGCATGTCAGAAGATTATGATATAGGGTCTGGTCATTCTCTGTAACTATTTCATATTTTTGCCAATTAGACTGTGATACATTAAGGAAATCATCTCACAATGAACTCCTGACTATAGAGAATAAGTTATATGATGTTTCCCAAGTCTATCTAAATACCCATTTCATTCTATCATTCTACTGATTGGTATAATTGGGTTGTGAGGAAAATAATTTCATATATAACGCTCACATTGTCCATATCTTCCCCTTTCATCTTGTAAAAAAAAATATATTGTGTGGGTTTGTATTGAAGAAATTTTGCAGCTTTGAAGATGCAATTCCAAACCTCAGGTTAGCTGTTTATTGTATGGATGTTTTTAAAAAGTGTCATCAGCTTGAGTTGTGGTCTACATTTCCATCAGGTACGCACACAATCAGCGGGTCTTAATAGGTAAATTATTTCTACTGCTGATCAAATGGAAATACCAAATTCATTATCTTTACTTCTAATTGATTTTATGACAAACTCTCCTACCCCCCCTATAAGACCATTGCCATAGTCTTTAGAGTATTTGTAAAGCAAAGTCGAAGACAAAATGAAAGTAAAATTTGACAGTGAACCATTTCTCTATCTTCAATTAAATATGGGCAATTTCAAGGGAAAAAAATAACAAGTATAAATTTTATATGATTTAATGTCAATAGACATAGGTCTCATGATGAAAATATATATTTTTAAATGCTATTTACATTTTTTAACAAAAACTAACAATATTTGGTGAATGATCAACAAGAGACATGAGTATAGTCAATCAATGATAATTATACTCATCCAGGTCTGATACACAACATAAACACAGGCCGTCTACTTTATTTTAGGATAGAATATATAGTGACAGAACTTTTGAAGACTAAACTTATATTGCTTTGATAATGATAATTTAACTACCAAAAAAAAAAGGTAGACTGGTTGTGTTTATATTTTGAATTGCATCTGGATATGCATCAATATCTTTGATCAACTTTGTATGACTATGTTCAATTCAAAATGTTACAATACAAAATAAGATCAGATCAATGCATTATTTCATCAAGATCTTCAACAAATACAAATTTCGTTGGTCCAATATCAGCACTTTTTTAAAACTAACATGAAACATAGATTTTGAAATACGGTATTGACTTTTCAAGTTCATTGAGATCGTTCAGCTAACTGTATCACTTTGAAAAGGAAACTTAACATCAGGTTTGTCTGTAAAATAATAAAAACAGCAGCAAATCCAAATATCCCAGCTGTCAAAAGTTTTCTTTTATTACACGAAGACATATGTGTCCCTTTTGAAAAATTTGTTCAATATGCTGAAATTGAGCTCAAAAAGTTGGAAAGGCAACTGCTTTTATGACTTTGGGAAATTCCAATTCTTCACAATGGATATAAATAATCAACCAAGGGGAATAATATATTCTCAAATACTTATATATGGTTAATTTTGGCACATAAAAGAATTGTAATACCAATAACATGGCATAATTGCACATGATTTTTTTTCTCGATATATGCTAAAGTATTAACTAAAGGGATAGCAAAAGAGTTTTCTAAATCGTTTAAAGTATTTTAGTGCCATTTCATTGTTAATTTTCAGTCGGATATCTCTAGTTCCTGCCATTCCACAAAAACTAAGCATTTGATGATGTCACTAATTGCAAAATATGCTTGCACAAAAAAAGGAATAAGGTCATAGTGACGTCATCAAACATTTGAGTAGAGTTGCATGAACCACAGACATCTTATTAAAAATTTAAAATGGTGCTAATTGAAGCTATCAGTACATACAATTTTTAGTAAAACTCTTCAAAATCCATTTAATAATACCTCAGGCAGGATAAAACTAAGTAAAGTCATTTTTTCTTTAACAATCTCTGTGATTTGGTTCATAGAAATTTAAAGAAATAATAAGGGGTTTTCTAGCTTGTATGTATCTAGAAATATAGAGCTGTAATTTCAAAAGCAAATTATGATGCTGCTAATATCATATCATGCTTTTACTCTTTTCACTCTCTTACTACCGGATATCACAATCTGGTTAAGTTTATAAGAAACTTTAGCAATAGCAGTGAATGAGAAACCCAGACTGATGTAAATAATTATTCTTTCTATATCAAGAAAAGGGTAATTCTCGTATGGCATACTTTTCCAAATTTACTTAAAAAGGAGTAAATCAGAGAGTTCAAAGCTTAAAAAACAACCTTGGAGTCGTCAATCCTTAATAAACAATCATGCTAGCTTCTGGTTTTCAAGAAACTAATCAGAGATCCCATTGTCTACATCTCAAAATATTGACAGAAATAGAGGTATTATTCATCTCAGAAACACTATTTTCACAATTTCCTATAAAGAGAAGACGTCATTTTATATTGCGTCATAGACACATATCTATTTTGACGCCATGAATTCATGTACTTAGCATTAATCTCTTCATATTCTTTTTTCACTGGGGATTAAGTAGGCTGATGATAATATCCATTCTACAATTGATTTGGTATGGCGTATTCTTTAAATGTAACAATGCTTGGAGGCTGCAATACCAATGTATTTCACAACATTCGAATATCTGGGAGTTTATTCCAAATTCTTAACTAATCTATAAAAAATCATTATACATCCAATCATTGCACATAAACCAAACCCCAGTCAAATTTTCTGGCTTTGCACAATATGAATAAATTTCCGATGGAATATGGCACTAATAAATGCTAGTTTTTAAAATTAAGGATGGAATTGTTAGAACTAGAGGAGGGCGACTGTGACTGGGAATTTAGGGTTTCCTGTTCATCTAAGGAAGATTCTGTTTCTGCCTCAGCATCATCATTTGGTTCAAATCCATATTCGTCCATTGGATCAAAGTCACTATTATCCTCTTCACTCATTCCCATTTCAAAATCGTTCATAGCCTGCACTCGCAAATCTGTAATTTCGTCGGCTTTGTTAGCCGCGTATTCATAGTACATATTTCTTACTCCTTCAGTGACCGCCATGCGCAGTCTCAACGAATATCTGAACGATCTGTGATTTTCACGACTAGCTTTATCATAACGTTTCGCCATTTCATCCAAACGCCTATTTAACTGCACAATTTGTTCACAAGCCTTTCGGAAATATCTTTCAGCGTCCATAAGTCTCGTTTGAACATCGGAAGACATCTTTTTAGGCCTTTCACTTTCCTCAACACTACCAACAGTAATACTTGCCATTGATGGACCGGAGTTATTTTTGGATATCCGTCTCTCACAGAAAACTAATGACCTTTGATAAGGTCGGCCAAACCATTTTGAACGAAAGGTGCGGAGATAAATTCTAACAAAGGAATAGAATTACAAATCGATTTACACCTTTGTAAATCCCTCGGAATGAATAAGTATAATACTCATCAAATATATGTAATTAATTTTAAAAGGAAACTCGGTGTTTTGATAACAAAATATAAAGTAAGTACTATCTGTGACGCCTACAATAATGGATTAGTCCGTTAGGTTATTAGGTCAGTAGACTCCAGCCAATCATATAGCGTGTGTTGAAACAACAAGGTATTTCTTTGTGTCAACATTTTAGAAGAAATCGAAAGTTGTTTTAAACCAAATGACAGGGTCCAATTCAAATTTGCTTGACAACTGTATCCACAAATCGATGAATTTACCGCATTTCCACGAATGTATTTTTATCAATGGAGTATCGAAATTATCAAAATTAAGTCAGCCAAAAAGAACAAGAATAGGTATTATAAATCTCACCCAAACATTTCTACATACTAAGAAATATATACATATACACATTAATATTTATTTTATATGTTTATATAGATATATATTTTCTTATTATTGTGATATTCTACAATATCTTGTGTATACATTGATTACTCTGATTGAATAGATTTCTATATTCCATATCTATATATATAATTTTTTGTCCCCCAGTCAGATATCCTTACTTATACATACATTTATTAAAATATATCATAAAGATACATTTAATTATTATATTTTTCCTACATTTATAATTTTATACATTGTAATTAAATTTTGGAGTACACAATGATGATCTTTCTCTATGCATTTGTTGAATTTTTTATAACTTTTAGTTTATTAAGAAAGGCAAATGTGGAAGGTGGATTATACCCAGTATATATGTTTAAACTAGTATATCCACTTAACACCTCTATAAAGTTCACAATAATGGATAAGCATCACTTAATAAACCATTTATAAAGTGAGCATGACACAACTGTCTGCCGAAATATCTTAATGCTTATGCTAACTAGAACTGGTGAAAATAATTGTACAAGGAATTCTTTAAGATTTTGCCATGGACCACAGTTTTGCCATTTTTAGGTCAAACAGGTGATGAAAATGTCAATTTTATTTGAAAATGGATTAGCACACTTAGTTTGAATCTTACTTGTCTTGCTTCATAACAATAAATAAATAGGTTACAGTGTGAAAATCTTGAATAAGTCCAACTCATCATTATTCCTGTTGACCCATCTGAAAACTAATATGGATAATCCGGGGGAAATTTCATTGCAAATAGGTTTCAATCAAGGACCAATTAATAACTTTGTCCTGTGACCTAAGTTGCTATCCTTAATATATCATTTAAAGAGTTATGTATGTTTTATTCCAGGTATATGTTTAATTGAAGTATATTTTTAAGAGAAACTTGCTGATAAAATCATTCCCTTATTTCTATATAAATTTATACTAAACTGTAAAAATATGTTCTAATATATTTCTGTTGCATCTGTCTCAGATTTGCTTCCAATTGTTCTTCCATTTATAATTTTTTTGCTTTGTAGTATATTATTCATTTTTTATAGACTTGAAGAATTCCGAGGAATTTTGAAATCTGAGAGATTTTTGATAGTGTCTAAGTATGATAGTCACAAAGATATAAATTAACTCCACTCAGTAGATATGCTTTCCAAGTCTTGATTATCCTTTCCCCACGGCACACTGATATCACTAGCCATGCTCTCAAACTCACAATTCATATGGACCATGAAGTTGTGGATCAAATTAATATACACTTGTTAAGATAGCTTGCCAGGCAAGGTAACATACGGCCACTTCAGCAAACAGAATATTCCATGTTTTTTCATTTAATCAAGGGCAATATCTCATTAACCAACATCTGGAATCGCACCATTTTTGAACTTGTCCGAGATGTTATTAAGATGAATACGCAAGTTTCATTCAAATCGGATAAAAACTACAGCTTCTATTGCGTACAAAAGTAAATTTTAACGTTTATTCATTAAATCAAGGGCCATAACTCATAACCGACATCTGGCGATATATTATCAAGATGAATACACATACCAAGTTTCATTCATATCGGATGAAAACTATAGCTTCTATTGCATACACAAGTATATTTTAATGTTTTTTCATTTAATCAAGGGCCATAACTCATAAACAGACATCTGGCAAGATATTATCAAGATGAATACACATACCCAGTTTAATTCAAATCGGATGCAAGCTATAGCTTCTATTGATTAGACAAGTAAATATTAACGTTTTCTCATTTAATCAAGGGCCATAACTCATAAACCAACATCTGGAATCAAGCCAATTTTGAACTTGTCCGAAATATTATCAAGATGAATACACATACTAAGTTTCATTGAAATCAGATAAAAACTCTGGCCTGTATCGCGTACACAAGTAATTGTTGACTGACGGACAGACGGATGGACCGACGGACGGACATGGGTGATGGCAATATACGTCCACATTTTCATGTGGGCGTATAAAAACTTGATTGTATTGAAACAATCAATTTTTATAATTTCGAAATAAATTCACATATTTATAATATCAGATATACAAAATACAATACTAGACCTACCTGTATCTACTTTAGCTGTCACATGATCAACTTTTACAACGGCCGGTTTGACTAGGGACCTTAATGGTGACCCATTTATCGATCTTGATATCACATTGACTGCACCCGGTTTAGAGATTTTATTTATTGGAGCAAAAATACCTTAAAAGAACACATTACAAAGGCATAGATATATTATTTTCTAAAGCACCTTAAGTAAAGACTAACTGCACTCACTAACCATGATGTGAAGAAACTTTTTATTCGTGAACACTGACAGCATCGATTTGCATCTAATTAAGTGTGGACCTTAACCATTTAGCAATTGAAAAGAGTCAGTAGATATAATTATCAGCTTGTCCAATGTGACGTCATATACTATGGACATAAAAGAAACTTTTTAACTCACCATGATTTTGAGGACATTTAAAATAAGAAATTCCACCAATCGAACCATCATTTTTTCCAACAGGCTCATCTAACTCAATACCAGCCCAAACACCAGAGGCAAATTCTGTTGGTCCACAATATTGTAACGTTCCGGTCTAAGAACACAAAATGAAATATTGGAAAACAGAAAATTGTATACAAGGAGAACAGTTTAGATTCACATGGATCCTTTTTACCACTTGATCCTTGCTTATACCTCTTTGTCAGATTATCCATATCCATTTATGGTTCGGTCAACGGAAATAATGTTGAAAGGTAACTTAAGTCACCCTTGTTTTCACACATCTACCAAGATTAGTATCAACAATTTGGTAAGCTTACAATATAAAACTGAACATAAGTTCTTTGGATATATATTGTTTGGAAACAAAGTGGACACTTCTTGTTTCTGTTTCAAACTACACCATCGATGTGCACAAATATCAATTCAGTTCCAGAGTATAAATTTGTCTTACCTTTGTTCCCCCGACCACTATATTATCACCCAGCTTCAGTCCTAGAGCTTGTAATGTCACTTTACTTTGTATTAAATCATAGTTAGGTGGTGGTTGTTTAGGACAAACTGGGGTAGCTTCTAATAAGGTCTTTTTAACTTTAACAGCTAATTTAGCCATATCTGAGCTTTGGTCAAAACTACTAGAATCAGGTACACAATCTAAAATAATTTAAATCAACATTACTCTGATTGAAGAATAAATTTATTAGCTATTTGAAAATGAACCATGCGTTAAAACTATTCCATAAAGGTAAGTAAAGATGGTTTGCCAGGCAAGGTAATATACGCCCACTGGCAGCTTGATAATGATAATTTGGGCAATAACTCGAAAAAGATTTATTAAAATTTTTATCAATGCCATTGCTCACACCAATTTTCATATAAAACCATTGAAACCCGCATCTTCTATGTACTCACAATACCATTTTGATGCAATATTTCTAAGTCAAGGGCAATAACTGAAAAATGGAAAATCGTCAAATTCAAACTTGACCGCCATTTATCTATTCCAATACTCATACCATGTTTGATCTCAATCTATTGAAAATTGTAGCTTCTATTGTGTTTACAACAAGTACAGAAGCAGGGGCAATACCGAGGAATCTTTTTCTACTTGAAGAAAAATTTGCAATTACCTGGTAAACGTAGACGTATTGACGAAGATACCATTGACAGGAATTCAAAAGGCTAACGGTAAAGACTAATAGGCCCAATTACACTTATAATCACTATGCGAATAATAAGCATGATATTGCGTCAGTTTCTTTAGTGTGAATACTTAATTGTGATTGTTTTGTTTGTTTAATGTAAATAGATATCATTGTCTTTCTCAATTGAGTCTTTAATCGTCGCTGGAGTGAAACGATTCTCCCAATAGTTTATTTTCATCGTCTGCTTTAACCCCCCGCATAGATTAATCGACTAGTATTGCCTCTCAACGGAAATGAACAAATTGATGGCGTGAACCATATGTATCATATATCTGATGAATAATAAGGAAACCAATGGATTATATTAAAACCAAGTTGTTCTGGTTACCGTATTTATATTCAGGCAAGACTTCATTGAGGCATGTCATAAAGCATGACAATCAATTGTTCCTAGGCTACTATATCAGCCTTCCAAAATACTTGAACCGTGATCATCAATTTTGGTACCTCTCATCTTCAGATAATATTTTCCATTCAAATAACACAAAAATTAACTTTAATCATTTAAGTTTTGTTCAAATATTTCACAATCAATATTTACCTAATAGATAATATTCATATTGAGCCATTATTAAAATCATAATTCAATCTTTTACACAAATCAATTTTATCGCGAATGTCTATGAAGGTAGACATAATGGCGGATCCTCAACATCGATTTGCAGCATTTTTGTGAGGAAAAAATACTCGATTTTTTTTAACTGTATATAGTGCGCACACCCTCTTTGTTGGCCCATTTTAGGGTAAAAACCTGCGCATTAAACACAGAATTATATGGTAACTCAAAAACCATTCATTGAAAAATCGCCAATATCGAACATGGCCACTGTCTTATCAATTCCAAAGTTAATTCCAAGTTTCATAAAAATCCCTAGAAAATTGTAGCTTTTATATTGTCTACAACAAATGTTGACAGACCAACAGATAGACAGACAGGTTTTGGATTTAATATTGCCAACGTGTAAATCAGGTCTACACTTTATCTAGATGAAATCATTTATCTTGATAGGCTAACTTACTATCCAAATAGTGATATGCCATTAAGTTAAAAAATGTAATTGCAAATTTCATTACACTTACCAACTGGTAGTCTATTGAGATCATCTTGTAAACTTGGATTAGCTCCATTATGTAGTAAAACTTTGATAGCTTCATGAGCTAAATTAGATGCTGCTATATGTAACACAGTACCCTGGTCAAACTCGGCACAAGGACTATCTATATCTAAAACATAATTTACATTATTTAAAGATTTTGGGTTTTGTTTAAACCATATATTAATTTCTAAAACAAATTCAAACACAAGCCAGAGTTGGCAAATGGTGAGTGCTACAAATGTAGGTGGTGTAAATTTGCTCTTTGGTCTTGCAGTTCATTTGAGTAACACAACAGGCCAAGATTTTTCAAACTGTTTGTCAGAATTTTGGTTCATGTTAAAGGATGAGATCTTCAAACCAAAATCATGATGTTGACACCAAAAATTGTGTTCTGAGTCTTGGATATCATTACTTACCCAATGCATTTGTGGCTTTCAGTAACACTTTAATGACAGGAACCACGTCAAAATAAGCAGCATAATGTAAAGCTGTCATAGTTGTCCACCTACATCGAATATTAACATCAGCACCTTCTGATAGAAGATAGGAAACAACTTTAGCTGCTAGATCAGCATCACCCATCCCTGCTGCACCAGATTTACTAGCATAATGTAATAATGTCATATCTGTTAAGCCATCTCTATCATTAATATTAGCGCCTCTCTTAATTATCTGTAAGAAAACATGTTAAGAAGGCCTGTTAATTAAAATGGTTGAAAGATTGTCAGATTCATAGTTTCACATGAATAGACTGTCAAGTATCGACATGAACAATCAAACAAGGCAATGGAATTCCCAGTTGATATTTCAGATATTTATTGAAAATTTCAATGATGTGCAGCAAAATTGCAGAATATTATACATTTGTGCACATCCATATTTTCACCAACATATGCTTTATATGTAAGCTGAGACCCACATGCACTAGAGGAATACAAACTATTTCGAACAAACTGACAGATCAAAATTCTTGATCAGACTTGATATATATTCAATCTTACCTCATTCACAAGAAGTTCTATGTTATGTTGCGTCTGTGGTGTCCATTGGCGTAGAATAGCAAATATTTCTGGCACTGTAGTGTTTGGGTTCAACAAAATGTCTCGGCAGTCTGGACATCCTGGGTCAAAGAAAGACAATTCTTGTTTCTGACAACAATGACATAAAGGTGGGTCAACACAAGGGTGAATCATTGGTTTTTCCAATGGTGGTAGATTCAACTCCAATGGTGATATGCCAGATATGTTACCATCTTCTTCCAACGTCATTCTAAAAATTAATATTCAGAAAATGAAGTTAATTTATCAAATATGACATAAGGAAAGCTGTAGCCCAAAATTTTAAGAAATAACGTTGTCTTGATAGCTGCTTTACCAGCAATCACCACTATATCACTTATTGACAGAGATAATCATATAACTTGTCAGAATTCTCCTTCTATACAATATAAGGATAACCCAATAGTCCAAGCTGTTGACACAACATGCAGAAAGTACTGTCATTATGACTGAAACTGTCTATAAAAGATGACCATTTAAGTTCCCATATTAATATATTGTACTACACATATAAAAAATATGCATGTCAGGTTATATCAACATAGCATACATTGAGATGACTGAATTAATTTAAATGTTGTTAAAGCATTAACTCTAAATATTGGTTGAGACAATGGTAATTTTGAGGTCTGAACCCTACCCATCACCTTTACTGACTCTAATCTCCTCTGTCAATAACACTCAACACAAGGTATGTTTGGTGCATTATTCTAATAACTTAGGCATCAATTCCTATTCAATAATATAGACCTTGTACCTATAGGCCTACCTTAAAAGCACTTTGTAATAAAAGCAACCCAGTAAGCTTAATCTTATGCAATATGAACTCTTTCATCACTAGCTGTCTTTCTAACCATCACATAAATATGTATTGATTTCATACTTGAGCAGCAAGGAAAATTTCCAATTCCATGTAAGTTCATATAAGTACAGGTCATATGCTGCAAATTGTAAAACTTATACTTGTGTATTTTTAGTATTTCAGACGAATTGTATATTGAGATATCATGTATTTTCTTTTTTTTTTTCTTCTTTCTTTTTTTTTTTTTTTTCCAATGTATTGCCCCATGGGCTGAATGTGAGACAGGACCATGTCCTTGTGTATTGGGCCTAATTCTGACCCATGTAAAATAAAGAGTTTATTATTATTATTATTATTATTATAGTTAAATTTAAGTTTAATAAAGGTCTTAATTTATTTAGACTCTGATGTAGTAATAGTGTATGATAGTGTTTTTACAGGACATGTACCGGTATATTAATGAGCACAATACATATTCAGATGTTGTTTTTTTTAACCAAATTCAATAAACAGTCAGATGATTCAATAAATAATAAACTAGAATGAACAGCAATGGAATTAAGTTAATATGATGAGTCACTAATGAAAATGGCAAGTCAATCATGAGTAAGTTTGTGGAATAATAGATGTCTGTAATAGAAATACAAAAAGCTTATATTCATAGACATTAGCTTATATAACTTTTATTGACTATGCCTTTGTAAGTATAACGGTACTAGTATCCAGTGCAAAGGGACAAAGACAATAGATTTTTATTTTCATTTATGGTACATGTACCAGTACCGGTACTAAAATATTTATAATTAACAAGTCCATAACTTACTTGCATCTGCGACATAATCCAAAATTGTTTATACCGGTATCCTTATTCCTAATCAGATACATTTTGTAATATGTGATGATTCAGAAACATGTTATTTTAGTAAAGTAACTTAACCATGGAAGTATGGTTTTTCAAAATATTCCTGTCTGTTATAAGTTTTCACTAACTTCAAGTCTACATGTAGACAACTTTCTGCCCAGTCCATATTATATAATGACAGTTACAACTGTAAAACTATCCAATATAAGTCTATACTAGAGTAACTTGTATGTATTTATATATAACAGGATATTACCTCTCAGGTCATATATACACCTTATCTTACATCAAGTCAAGGGAATATTCTTCAAGATTTATGACACAAAGAGTGTAAGAATAAAATATCAAGTCTATGTTAAACTGGGAGAGTTTTTTTTTTCTGCACAAAAGATCAAAGCACTAATTTAGTACCTAACATAAAAGAAAGAAATTTTGATTATGATTGCAAATGAATCAATTAATAGTCCAAAATATATCATATAATATATCTTAAGTCTTATCTTAACAATGTAAGGAAAATGTTAGAGGTATATATATCTAATAATGTAGAACTTAAGGCTTGATTGATTTTATGCTCTAATCTTATCAATATGGTCTTTAGAAATCAGTAAGCTAAGTTAATCATACTAACTCATGCATAAAGAACAAAATGTAATAATTTACAATAATTATCAATTAACCTATACAAGAAAAGCCTGGATAGTTTCAAAATTATTTTAAGATAGTGCAAAAGGTGCAATTCAAATAATCTACAGAGACTGGCAACAAACTTAGTGAGGTGTTCTACATGGTTTTCTACAGACTCTAAAGAATCAAACTTGGTACCAGTATATTGAAGTCCTACTTGTCTGCACTTGTCTAGAACGTAGCTGGTTTAAACAAGCAATTGCTAAAAATAAAGCTCATATACATGCACTTCACATTTTAATCATCAGTTTGTGAACAAACCCAATGTGTCAGAAAGATTCAATATACACAATTAAGCATAATTTATTTCTAATCAAAAGTCCAATCATGACCCTTTAAACTTAGAATTAACAAGCCAATTTTTAAGCTTTAAGCTTGGATGTTCACCTTGCCTTTTAGATAAAAAATCCTCACTGGAAAAGAGACATGAACCTTTTGTAACCAAGGCCAATATAAAAAGATGGCATGCAAGGTAATATACACCCACTGGCAGCATTGAATTTGAATAAAAAATTGGGCAATAAACTAAAAGATATCTTGCCAGGCAAGGTAATATACGCCCACTGGCAGCATTGATTTTGAATGAGAACTTTACAATACAGTCACAATCAGCGGAATGAAATATTTAACCTTTCATCATATCGGCCTACTATTTTACTAGGGTCTCTAGTTTCTTTCAAATCTGTCAAGAATTGTACCTAATAACAAGTCATTTAACATTTTTCGAATTTTTGTGATTTGCAATAGGGTTTACCCTTGGGAACAATTTCAACAAGTTTCATAAAAATCTGTAAAGAATTGTTCTATGTAGAGTGTTTATGAGCCAAAAATTGAATGCGTTTTCAAGAACACAAGAGCAATAAACTAAATATTTTGATAAATTTTTTATTTTCAAATGGGTTCATCCTTGGGTGTTTTAAAGAACAAGTGCCACATCATATCAAATATATTTCGATATATTTGATTTTCAATAGGGTTCATAGTTTACAAGCCAAATATTGAACACGTTTTAAAGAACAAGGGCAATAATTCATATGAGATATATTTTGATATTTTTAATTTTCACTAAGGTTCATCCTTGGGTGCTATAAACAATTTCAGCTAGTTTTGTTAAAATCGGTCAATAATTGTGCTTTGTAGAGTGTTTACAAGCCAAAGGTGAACACGTTTTCAATAACAAGGGCAATAACTGATACTTAATTATTTTTAATTAAATTGATTTTTAATAGGGTTCATCCTTGGGTGACAACAAATACTCCAGCCAAGTTTCATCAAAATCCATTAAGAATTGTTCTTTCAGGAGTGTTTACAAGCTAAAATTGCACATTGTAGAGTGTTTACGAGCCATTCAAGAACAAGGGCAAGAACTCATACTAATTTTTTTCTAATTTCGTTGATTTTCAATAGGGTTTATCCTTGAGTGATCATAAACACTCCTATTAAGTTTCATCAAAATCTGTTAAGAATTGCACCTGCTTGAGTGTTTACAAGCAATTGTGGACAGACGGACAGACTGACCAACATGGGTGACAACAATATACATCACCATTTTATGTGGGCGTATAAAAAACATTCACTGAACATTGTTTTCAATGTCATTGCTAGAGCCATCTTATTTATTCCAATTCTCATACCAAGTTTCATCAAAATCTATTAAAGATAGCCTGCCAGGCAAGGTAACATACGCCCACACATCAGCCTTGTTAAATCAATTTTCCATTGTCAATTCCAAAGCTCACAAGTTTCATCAAAATCCATTTAAAATTGTAGATTCTATTGCACCCACAATAGAATTTTGAAGCGATTTTACTAATTCAAGGGCAATAACTCAAAAAACTTTCATCAATATTGTCAAGTTTGAACTTAACCAGTGTCTTATTCATGCTTACACCTAGTTTCATTAAATTCCATTGAACATTGTAGCGTCTAATGCACCCACAATAAAATTTTGAAGCGATTTTACTAAGTCAAGCGCAATAACTAAACAAGTGGTTTCCTTGCAAGATATGCCCACTTTAAAATATATTTTCTGTTTTAACACAGGCAAAACTCTAAGATTATTTAGGTCTAATCCAAGTTGTCATCAATATAAATGATCACACCAAATTTCATTAAAATCAGATGAAAACTGTATTGTCTAACGCAATCACAAGCCGCGTTTTGACTAAGTCAAGTGCAATAACTCAAAAATAGTATAACGAAACGTCAATTTTGAACTTGGATGACATCAACTTCAATGATCACACCAAATTTCATTCAAATCAGATGAAAACTGTTGTCTCTATCGTCTTCACAAGTCTATTTTGATATATACCGGTATGCATGTGTTCATTTTAAAGGGATAATAGGCATTAGAATACACTCGTCCTACGGCTTCTATTTGTGTTTAATATTGACTATTAGATAAATAAGTATACATCCCGCACTTTACCAAATTTTAAAAAGCGACAATAAAAATATAAACTGAATTGTGATAAAAGTGAGCCAGTGACGATTCCATTCATTTTGAGAATAAAAGCGTGTGGTGAATCAAATACTTGATTTTGTGGATTTATCCGATTGTAGAGGGATTTTGATGTGTAGTTATGACACTAGGTAAGTCCACTGATGGGAACATACTGTTTTTGTCCAAATTTGAGTAAAATTAAATTTTTATGTTATTTCTAATGCTTATTATCCCTCTAAACAGAATGAAAGATTAATGTTTAAAGCACAAAAATCAAAACCAAAAAATTTATAATTTTGAAACTTAGCCAAAATAGGTCGTTATTATCAGTGGAACCAAAAATGACAGAATCCCTCTTTAATCCAATAAATCTATAAAACTATTTTCAAAAGTAATACCTGTGATCCAAACTAAGTAAATTTGAAACACACATAGAAGCGTTACTCATTCTTCATTAAGTCATTTCAACTTATCCGACAGGACTGATGAATTACACATTTAAACATGGGCCACAAGAAATTGGTTCTATTTAAAAAATGATGGAACTAGGAACTGCATGCATTAATTAATTGACACTGTGACTATTTTTAGTTACACACCTATTTTTTAGGGAATAATGATATGATAGTTTGACTGCAAAAAAATTTCCTTTTTCCCCATTAAACACCAAGACCCTACTCCAGCTGTCAAAATAGCTACAATTCTCCAGCTTGTCTTGCTCCAAAAAAATGACTGAGTATTGACACTAGGCTACACTTACAGGCCTACTGTAGCCTACAGTGACAGGATGTTGTGCTGAAGTTCAGACAAGAGTTGAATTGAAATTACTGACAAAAAGACCCTCTAAAATATGGAATAAGATGACTCTATGCCCGTGGTTAGGTAACACGTTCAAATAGATCATATCGACAAATACATGAAAAGAAAACTTACAGAACAATTTTTAAAAGTTTTGACTCAATACAAAAGCCGGAAGTATCATCATCCGAAAAGTTGATAAATTATATCCCCCTAGTATTTCATCCGTATGCTTCGTTACTATGTAATTGGATTTTGTGTGTACACAAATAAAGGGTGATAGGAGTCAAGCTATTTTATGTTGTTAGAATTCTAAGGCTTAAATTATTCCTTGATAAAAAAAAGTCCACGCAAATATCTTCGATCGGCTGTGAAAAAAATATCATACTCCAGGTCGTTTCGCAACAAAACAAAATCTAACAGTCGATTCGTACAATCATATTCACTACTGTCTTGGGTCTATAGAGTTTTAAATTTTTCAAGGGGCTACGATAAATTAAAAAGGTTAATTTCGTGCAGTCCTTATTCCGAAACCTACAATTAAGTAGGCTGATATGTATCTAAATAACTTTGACCTTACCTTTACAGAAGTAAAGAGCTGTTATCGACCCTTCACGTAAGAGTGTATTAAAATGAAAGAAATCTTTCTTTTTTGGAAACTATTAGATCCTGTCGGTTAATCATCGGCGTATTAGCTAATGAATAAACGCGGATATAGTTTCGCCCCTTATTGAAAGTAACGATCACTTCATAATAAGTGCGATTTCCTGTACACAATATCATTATCATGACGCCTAGATATTTTAGTGTAGAAAGTTACAAGTTAGTATAGTAAATAACAAGGAGGTTAAAGAGATATGGATTACCATAACAATAAACATGATACTTCCTGTACCGATTTTCAAATGGGTTCTCAGACTTTCGCTCGCCGACCGAAATTAGAACCCACGAACACCATTTCGTATTTTTGGTAAAGTGATAAGCTTCAGCTATCTTGAAGAATGCATTATAAAAAATTCAAAGATAATTGACAGTAATAATTCTATAGTTATGAAACCTGTTATCAAATCCACAATGGGCGTATAGGTTATGGGAGTGCTTCAAAGGGGGGAATTGAAAAGTCGGGCGGGGGGGGGGGTGATTTGAAAGGAAGGGGGAATTGGAGAGGGGGGATTAAGATAGAAGGGGGAAATGGGGAATGACTGAAAAATGGGGAATATCTTTCAAACTATAAGCATCAAGAGAGATAAACATGCTGATTGGTAGATACTCAAATCTTTTATTTGTACTTTGTATTGTGTTTCCAGGTGTCAAATCTTCCCCAATCAACATTCATTTCATAGTATTGTTTTTAAAGGTGACAGACAGAATGACAATCTATTTTGTGAAGAAATCCTCGACCCTTGGAGAGAAGGCAATCAAAAGTACCAATAATAATCGCATTATATCTCTCATCAAATAGACAAAATAATGTCGAAGCTACAGAATTAACACGTGGGATTTCTATCGACAAAAACCACTGATTGCAGTGTGGTAGCAGTGCAAACAGAATAACTATGACCTTCGTCAGAAAGTTAGGGAGCAAACACAGACGCTCTTCGTTGTCGCCATAGACGTTACAAAGGATGGCCTCTTCAAGATCCTTCCCAATATCTGAAACCACAGAGGCAACCCGATATACTCCCACCGACAGGTTTCTTTTGAATAAGATCGTAACAATTCATTTCTTCCACAATTTTTGAGGTGACAATAAACATTATCCTCCAGTTTTCAAAATCCCGCAAGAATTGAATTTTTTTTATATTTTTCTATAGGGTTCATCGATGATAAACACAGACATCACGTTTTGCCAATTCCGTTCAGCCATCCGTTATGGCCAATTGTGGTGGACGGGCGTATATACTACATTACAATGTGACCACAGCTGCGATGCAAAAATGTGTGCGAATGAGACCTAAATGCCTTGAACATTGAAAAAATTTCTGGGAAGAAACAGCTTTGTAACACTTAAGTCGGGAGACATGTTTTGCAGAGTGGTCTCTTTAAAGTTTGAAGAAAGGACACAACCCAGGCACATGCCTTCTGCCAGAGGGACTGTCATTTCCAGAACTAGTCAGCCACACTCGAATCAACTTCAGACTGAAGAAAACCTTATCTTAGATCAAGATGATGGACAAAGTGGTTATTCATATTGCAATTTGCAGATGTTCACCTGTTTGACTGTGGACGTCAAACTTTGAATTCCTACCTTGACATGATGTGCAAATTATCTGACTTAGTGATCATTCAGCATTAAATAATGCAGTACATAAAAATAAAAAACAATCTATATATACCTTTTAGTTTATTATTATTTACAAAAAAACCTATTATATACTGAACGTAGCCTACATATTTATCTGTATACATGTATATTCAAAACCAAAATCGACTCCCGAAAGCCCTGCAGATTTACATCAGAGGTACATGCATATTTGAAAAAGAGTTGGAGAACAGAAGGATTAGTTTGATCATGTGAACATAAATGTATAAAGGTACATGTAGCTTATCAGGCAAGGTAATATACTCTCACTGGAGCATAGCCTTTCAATAGTAAATTGGCCAATAAATTTTTTTTTCAATGCCAATGCTCACACCAAGTCTCATCAAAATCCATAGAAAATTCCAGCTTCTATAGCACCAACAATACAATTTTGACACAATTAAGCTAAGTCCAGGGCAATAACTCAAAAACTGTTCATGGAAAAATCGTAAAAATTCAATCTTTACTGCCTTCTTATCGATTCGAATGCTCACACCAAGTTCAATCAAAATCCATTGAAAATTGCAGCTTCTATGATAGCCGTGTTATTTATCCCAATACTCATACCAATTTTTATTAACATGAAAATTGTATCTTCTATTACATTCACAATTAAATTTTGAAGCGATTTTAACTAGTCAAGGGCAATAGCTCAAAAAACGTTCATAAAAATCATTAAATTTGGACTTGACCGCCGTCTTATCAATTCTAATGCTCACAAGTTTTATCCAAAAGTGTAGCACTAGTGTGACACTAACCCAGAGTTCTGACCTGGAAGCAAAGTGTTTGGTGACACTGAGATAACACTACACTTTTAGGCCTTTTTGAAAAAAATTTAACACTAGTTCCATAACACTGACTTAGCATACGTTTCCATATACCTTTAACACTAACCCCTAGGAGTTTACAGGATGTAGAGGTCAGAGCTTAAGATTAAATTAGTGTAGTATTAATTTTCTAATATGTTTTTCTTGCCCGTTTACCAGACAGTGGCTGCTAGACAGGATAATTTTTTAAGACAGGTTCCAGCAAAGAACCATTTGAAAGGATGGTGCAGTTACTGAGCACCAGAAAGCAAAATGAAAACCTTTTTGCAGTATTTGGCTGATGAAGGGTATCACCGACAGGTACTTGCAGGGAATTGCCACAGAAACCCTACATTATCAGGTACACTTAGTTGCTTAGCAGCCGACACAGTCATGTGACTTAGATCTGACGCTAGCTAGAGTTACACTAGGGACACGATTCACACTAGAGTAACACTAGTGTACCACAAGAGTAATTGGAGTGTTAAGCTGGTGTTTTGTAAGTGTTACACTGACACCAGTGTTATGGTGACTGGATTAGCCCTAACTTACTTACCCGAGTTCTGACCTCACTACTGAGTTTCATTACAATCAATTGAAAATAGTAGTATCTATTGCAACCACAATAAAATTTTGATGCACTTAGTCATGGCAATTACTGAAAAACTGTCAAATTCAAGTTCAACCACGGACTTTCATCAAAGTCCATTGAAAATTGTAGCTTCTATTGGATCAACAATAAAATTTTTGCTGCGATTTTACTAAGTCAAGGGCAATAACTCAAAAACAGTTCATAGAAAAATCATCAAATCCAAACTTGACCTCCATCTTATATCCCATTAAGTTTCATTAAAATCCTTAGAAAATTGTATTTTCTAGAGTGTTTAGAACTAATGTTGAAGGACTAAAGGCCAGACGGACAGGGTAGACGACACTATATAGGTCCACATATTCATGTGGGAGTATAAAAAGTTTTTCCCATATTAGCAAATAACTACAATTGACATTGTTGATATGAAGAGGGGCAGCCTAAATTTATCTCTATCCTTCTTATCAAGTATTCTCCAGCATAAAACTACAAGAACTTGGTCTGTTGGTTTCTTTACTACTGTTATCATTTACATTTGATGATTCACCATTCCCTGTAATGTTTTAAAGTCAATTATTTTCAATGTGCAAGATTTTTTCATACAGTTCAAATAAAAATAACACTGCTGACTCTTTTCTTGTCTATAACAAAGTAAAACCAATATTTTTTAGAAATTAACTGCTTGTTCCAATTATGGTGCCAGTTAAATCAAACTGGTTTAACATGTGATTTTTAAAATGGTTTTCTATTTTTGAAAAAAATACAATCTTAAGTCATTTGATTGCATTCAGTCTCCTTTAAATTTTTCTTCTTTTAAAATTTTTTTTCTTTTCATACGGCAAAGCGTTACCAATACCTGAATCATGTTTTACTAACCTGTCTTTTCATTTAGAAATGTTCGATGCATGACTAGTGTTTTTGTTGTTTTACTGTGATATTCAACTTCATCTTGTTCTATATAGTAGAAAATAAATACATTAAATCTATTTTTCAGTTAAACCTTATCGTAAATAAATTGACTAATAAAGTATATATATTAAAAAAAAACAATTTTTTTCAATCTGATGGTATAATAAAACTAGTTTAATATTACCAGTAATCTTATTAATAAGCGACTGAAATACTCAAAAAATAACATTTAAAGAATAAGGACCCTGGATGTTGTGCTCAATGAAGAATAAGGTCAAGGTGTCACCTTAACTTCTCTGTAGAACTCATTTATTCATTGCACCAAGGTAAAAACTTCGGTGAGAGCATTATTTTTCAGAGAAAAGAAGACGTAGGCTAATCGAAGTTCAGTTTTTCTTTATCAAAGCCTAAATTTCTTGGTAGCACATATCTAGTTCTTTTCTGCCAATGAAGAAACGAAATGAAATGAAATGAAATGCACCTTATGGGCTAATGAAGACGGGCAACGCCATGCAGTGTGCAATGAGGGAAATTTTGCCAGAACAGCGGCATTAGCCTACTCTTTTTGCGATTTCCAACTGTCAAGTGTCTAACCCACTGAGCCACCGCGGCTCAGCCAATGAAGAAACAATTTATTAAAGGGATTATAGGCGTTAAAAGATACATAAAATTCTTATTTCTCTCAAACTTGACTAATAACAGTATATATCATCATCAGTGGAATTACCTTGTGTCATAACTATACATCACAATCCCTAAATCCACAAAAACCACAATAAGTGATTTTCAAATTGTAATTATAAAGGGAAGTAATTCTTACATGTGGTTTTCCACTGACAAAATATTCAACGAAAATAAATCATCATAATATTTGTTTGTATACGCTGAAGAATGATTGCCAAAGTGCACTTAAGCAAAGATGTTTTAGCGTTGATTTCCAAGACGCTTTTTTCTCAAACTGAATAGAATCTTCGCTTGCTCACTTTTTTGAAAAATTTCGAATATAGTTTTATTTTTCGATATTTGAAAATTCATCAAGTGTGGGATGCATACGTATTTAACCAATTGTCAATAATAATAATAATCTGTGAAGCAGATTGATATAAGCCCTGAGCTTTTTTCTGTATCGCTATTTGCTGTATGTCTCTGCATATTTTTGTGTATTTATTGATATAAATATATTGTTTAAAAAAACACAAATATTAGACGTAGGACGAGTGTATTACCTATTATCCCTTTAAATTGTGCTTTTTAACAAGGAATATGATTATTGACTATTCAACTCACAAGGGAGATAAATCATCTATTAAAAGCTTGTCACAGTTCATCCATATTAACATGTAGCAGGCAAGTCATCATAATTGATCAAAATTTCTCACCTGATTTTTTATTCAACAATAAATGTGTACCCACACTATCTTTATATTCTCCACTAAATATATTGGTACCAAGTTGCAGTAATGGGTTTTCCGTATCTATACCCTATTTATAACAACAATATGATAGCATTATACAATTCATAACAACTTTTTATATTTATAAAATATTCTGGACAATTCAGATGGCATCAAAAAATTCATGCTTGATTTACCAACTCTTGAGCTAAAGAAATAATAGCTGTATGTTCTTCGATCTAAATCTTAGATAACATATCTCTTTAAAACCAAAACAGCCAAACTAACCAAGGAAATGAGTAGTTGATGTCACAATATTAATAATAGGCCTATATATAAAAGGTTAATTTTGATCATTTTGAACAGAAAAAGGCCTTGTAAATTGAGCCTCAACTGGTAAGAAAAATTCTATAAAAAGTATATTCATTGTGAAAATCATCTTGTGTTTGTCATATAACTAGCTGTCAATTTATATCTTAATAAATATCTCGCCCCAAGATATGACATAATAATCTAGCATTTATCTTACACAAAAGTTCATCTTGTGAACATTTCATTAAAAGATCAATGCACAGCTAACAATTCGGTCAAGTCAAACGCAAATGTCTTCAAAACCTACAACAATAAAATTGGAGAATTGAAATATTGATAAGACATTCCACAATATTTAATGTATGTTCCTGTATAGCTACTTAACCACTAGACTAACATGTAAAGGCACATAAAACTACACCTCATTCAAATACAGTAGCAGTAAAGAAATATACCATTCTTAAGGCGTTTTTATTGAAGAAACTCGCACCTAATCGCTTTGCTCCGGACGATTACCATCACATGGTACAAATCGAATCGCCTTAAATAAATGACACGATTAGGCCGAACACAACGACTATTGTTTGGAGTCATCTATCGTCCAGTTCAAGTACTTTTGATTTAGTAAAATATGTTCAACATAATTGATTACTGTTCATAATAAGATACATAATTGACAATTCATGATTTGAAATGTTATTTTTCAGAATTCAGAAAATCATAACAAAGCGCCTATACCTTTCTTCCAATGCCGCCATCTTGGTAATCGTATCAAATCGCCGAAATAAATGAGTTGGCCGAGTGGTACTCGCGTTGGCGCGTTGGTTAAATAAGTGATCATTGTAAGCAAATCGTTGTAGGCGAGTTGCTTAAATAAACGAACAAATCTCCATGTCGATACGAGTTGCTTAAATAAAAACGCCTTTGAAAAAATTTGACTGAATGTTTGATTAAATGTGATATATTATACTGTCAATTACGCCAAATCACAATACATAACCTACCTCATAATATTTACCATAACCTTAGACTTACTAGGCCTATATCAGTATTGTGATCACAAACCAGACACTGGTAAGTATACTTACAAGTACTTTACATTGTACTTTATCTTTTTTTAAAAATTCTGTATCTGTTAACCCATTTAACTCAACAACAACTGTTGTTTCCTAGAAAATATAATCCAAAGCTATCAATATATACTGAGAAACTTGAATATCAGAAACATATGTTGGAGCAGAAGCATTTATATAACAGCAACTTAATAGCAAGAATGGATTGAATCGTTCCTCAAACTGCTCACTGATAAGACTTATCATAAGTGAAGACAATAGAGGGGTCATGTTTAATACCAGAAGGGTTCGGTTTCTACAACAACCAAACCTAATTGTCTAAAGTTTCATTTCGCTCAATATTCAAACACTTGCTTCACTTCGTTTATAGACTTTACTATCTTTAGCATCTTCGCTTTTTACATTGATCAATTTGGAGACCTGGAATATGGATAGATAGTCTAGTAGTAGGGCCTAACTTGTTAAAATCAACAAGATCTACCAAACGGAACGAGTAATAGGCTAGCCTACCTCATGCCAATCGTCATCCATAAGACGTCATCAGTTGAATCTCATTTCTTTTTAGAAAATTAGAACTTCGAACTCTCGAATTTAACAATTGAAAAAATGGGGACGAAGCCCTTACTCGAATTTAAAACTCGAGTTTGAAGACTTAGAAGGGGACATTATCCACAAATTTATCAGACTACAAATTAACGATCATATTTAGTAGCCAATACAGTTTATATGGTCGAAACCTTGGGATTCATGGCAAGATGGTCAACTTTTTCGAAGATAGTGTATTCCTCGGTATGAGAAATGTTCTAGAAGCAAAAATGAAACAGCAGTAGATCTAGATCTAGGCCAATGAGACAATTTTCATTTGTAAGCGACAGTATCAAGATGAATTTTAAGATTTAAAACCTCATATATACGCGAGAGTGTTTGAGCCAGGATGTAGGCCTATTAAACGTTCAATAAAGTGTTAAATCTGAGTAGTTTTCAATTAAATTTAAACAACTTATGATTTTGGCAACAGTCGAAGAGTCTAATATTTCGAATCCATTATTGAGCTCAAAATCGTTTCGCCCCCCCCCCTGCAAATCACTAAAAAAATATAATTTGAGATGAAAACAGTCACAAACTGCTATTTAGAGCTGAAAGGGATAAATTTTGTCTTCAATTGAAAAATTTTAAGATATTGAATGGCATTTAGCAATTAATACAATAGGCTATATAGACACGGTTTTATGGAACAACAGTCACTGGTTAACGTTTATGCAACGTAGCTGTAGTTGAACTTTGAAACACCAACATACTGACAATCAATAAGCATATTAATAAAACCAGGAGACTATCAACATCAGAAGTAACCAGCCAGACGAAGATGTTAGATAATCACATGCATAATGATAAACTTATTAAACTGTAATGATTAATTAAATGTGCATTAATGTATTCATATTTGATTATTAAAACACCCTATGAATAAATATTATAAAAAAAATGTGTGCTCTATTAATAAAACTTAATAAAACGCTCTGATACTAACAAAAGGTTGTTATTACCCCCTCCTTTTTAAAAATTAATTTTCTTCTTTTTTCCCACAATCCCTGAATTAAATCAGAATTGAATGTTATTTTAAGTATCATATAATTATTGTCGTTATAACCTTTAATGCCCCCCCCCCCCTTTCCTAAAAGTAATGTGACCGCCCCCTTACAAATGCGTTCGCCCCTCTTGACACATTGAGCTGGTTACGGGCCTGCAAGCGGCGCTGATGGTTGTTAACATATCTGATACAGATCATAGATTCTGATAGTGACATAATGCCAAACTGAAAGCAATCTTCTTATTAAAGTGGACGGTCTTTCGATATATTGAAAGTTTGTTGTGCATCCCTCAGACGCAAATTAAAAACAAACACATACGTTTCGTTTCAAGCGTTTTCTACAGGCTATTTCTAATTTAAAGCGGATGGAGCTCATTATCAAGCTATAACTTCATCTAAATCAGTACTTCTTAACCGGGGTTCAAATTAAAAGTATGTGGGTAAATTTGAAAGGAAGAGGGATAAGGGGGGGTGGGCGAATCTTTTAGTAGGCCTAAGTGGGAATTTGGGAATAAACTTAACATGGAGAATATACTTCGAACTACAACCTTCCCTCCGAACGAATTCCCTGATCGATCACCAAGGAGCTTCCTTTGAAATCTTGTATTTCAGCTTTCGTATTACGTTTCCAGGCGCATTTCAAGCTCTTCTGAGTTAAGGGGGCGCACCAATGTGAGGAGATTGTCGCCCGGAATGGTCTCAGATGTACTGAAAATGATCCTAATTTTCAAAATTTCCTGAGAGAAAGCCTCCAAGGCCCTCCTCTAGTGATTTCACGTCTGTGGAGCTTGTCCTCTATACCGCCAAATTTTTTGAAGGGAGTTTGCGCAGGTGGATATCTTATAAAAAAGGCTGAGAAGCACGGATCTAAATCATAAAAAACTAGCCACTTAATTTTTTTAGGCCTAGGCCGAGCTATACGATGCGAAAAAGTTTTATATTTATTAAATCTATTAATGTTCTGAAAGGCCTAATAAGTTGGCTTGTTGTTATGACGACTGAATTCTGATGTTAGTCCGGGCAACTGACTGATCATATCCATGGTAGACCTTGTCTGAATTTCAGTAATAAGACGGTAATTGTCTCGGCGATAATTTTCTAGTGAATGGGCTGCACTTTAATTTTTGTTGTTGGTCTGTGGCCTATGTACAGATAAGTCTTCATAAGGAATCGATATAATAAAAACAAAAATTCTCAGTGCGGAATAAGAGACTAGTTTTAGTTTATTGAGAGGATGTGGTGGGCCAATAGCTCAATACAATCTTATACAGTTTAACTGCACAGGTTGCGGCTAGACCGTTACCTAAAAAGGCTGACGATCGAAAACTACCAGAAATGTTAAGTTCCGATTTGCATTGAATGTATTCTGGAGTTACCATATTCCAAATTCGATTGGTCTAGCTCGCAACCTCTGCCATTACCACCGCTTTTAGTTTCCGATTTTTTCCTGCACCACACTTCTTTTCGTCTTCAAAATTCGGGTTGAAGTCGATTTTCTCGTAAGTTTAAAACAAATAGAAAATCGGTTTCTGACGAGTTATGGCCATTTTAGTTTAGGGGTGAGGGTCGGCCACCAGCCTATATGGTCCCATAGTGGCTTGTTGCAAATTTCGGGGTGAAGACAAAATCTTTCAACGACTGACACTCGAAGACTATCAGAGATTTAAAGTCACAGCGCTTTTGCTGTCAAGCTTTCTCCAAAACCAAAATATCATCGATTTTCAACTTGAAAACCTAGACCAAAACCGAGAACTGCTGCCACTCAAAAACTACTTGAGATGTAAAGTTGCAATTCCAAATGCAGGTAGCCAACTAACTGAAGTTAATCTCTGCAAAATTTCAAGTCCATACCATTTAAACTCAGTTACAGCGCTTTTGGTGTCAGGCTTCTGCCCAAACAAAATACTGCCATTATCATTTTGAATTTCAAGTTTTTCGAAAGGTAAAATAAGTTTCTGTCAAAAGTAAGTTTCATCTCGTATAAAAAAAAATTCGATAGGATAAAACTCTGGTTCCATTTTCGATCGGAAGGGGGGATCCAGCTTTCATTTTATAATTTGAATAAAACTTGAATGTCGATGGAAAAACTCGATGGAAAGTTATGGAATTTGTCAATGGGGGCCAAGTTCGAAGTTTTCGCAAATTCCAGGTCCGTATTACAGTCCAAAAGTTCCATTGGTGCCAGCTTATTCCCAGACCAAAATATCTGCCACGTATTTGTTGAAAAAACTTCATAACGTTTGCGAAAAGTGGATAATTTCTGGAGGATTTTAATGAGCGGCCAAGTTAATTCTGTCAAATTACCGTGTCCGTATTACTGTGGCCAAAATTCTTGTGCCCGTATTATTGTGACCAAAATACCTCGTGCCCATATTACTGTGATCAAAATACCTGTGCCCATATTACTGTGACCATATTACCTTGTGCCCGTATTACTGTGACCATATTACATTGTGCCCGTATTACTGTGACCAAAATACCTCGTGCCCGTATTACTGTGATCAAAATACCTTGTGCGCATATTACTGTGACAAAAATACCTCGTGCCCGTATAACTGTGACCAAACTACCCCGTGCCCGTATTACTGTGACAAAAATACCTTGTGCCCGTAGGCCTATTACTGTGACCAAATTACCTTGTGCCCGTATTACTGTGACCATATTACCCTGTGTCCGTATTACTGTGACCATATTACCCTGTGTCCGTATAACTGCAACCAAAATAGCTTGTGTCCGTATTACTGTGATCAAAATACCTTGTGCCCGTATTACTGTGACCATATTTCCGGTGACCAAATTTCTTGAGTCAAGTTACCGTTTTTTTGCGGTACTGTGCTTGATCGCCGGAGAATAGATGATATCTGTTTACTGGTGTTCGGGTGCATGGCCGTGGAAGGCGTACGGGTGTGCGGTTTGTTAGAGATGCGCGGATGCGTTTTTTTTTTTTTTATTTTTTTTTTTATCGGCTGCTTGGTGCATGGCCGCGGGAACTATATATTATAACCATTTTATAAACAAATTGTACGTTGAAAATCTGTCCATTTCATGCACTTGTGTATTTTTAAACAAATTGTACGTAAGGTATTGTATATTTATTTTGAGGTCATGTACTTGATCGCCGCAACATATATCTGTCCATTTGATGCACATGTACTTGTGTATTTTTATTATTTTTAGACGAATTGTATATTGAGGTGTTTTGTATTTTCGATTTTTTTTCCCAATGTATTTCCGCATGGGCTGAATGTGAGACAGGACCATGTCCTTGTGTATTGGGCCTAATTCTGACCCATGTAAATTAAAGAGCTTTATTATTATTATTATTAGAGAAGCCATATTCAACTGAAAGTCTAATCAGTGCTTCAAGTAAAGTGGCAGTATGTAGAATAGTCATGATCAAAATTTACGCAAATTATCCCGGGAATTAATGTTTTCTTTTTCAATAGTATTGACAAATATGTATCTACTTGGTCAAATTAAATAGTCGGACAAAGATATAATAATCTAAGGTACGCAACTCTGATTAAGAACGTCAATATGATTAATTCAATTGTGTTCTGAAACTTCCATGCTATCGATATTTCTGGCAATTTCCTTGAATTTAAATACAAAAAAGGCCGTCATCTTAGAACCAGAGGTCTTGTTAAACAGCTAAACCGCTTTATTCAGTCTATACCATGCTATTTAGACATTTAGACCAAATAAATAATGACTCGAATTATTTGTAGTTCTTTGGAGTTCGCTACCTTAAAATACGACCTAGTGGCTTTAGGGCATTTCAAAGCCACCTCTAAAAATCACGTGATCAAAATGGCTGTTTTGTAATAGGTTCGTTGAAGGTTGTTTTGAGAATATTGCGTGTAAATTATGCCTTTACCTTGCAATTTCGCACTCTCAACCATTACAGTCCACGTCATAAACATGTTCACTTCATAAAAGAATTCATTTTGCATCCGTAAGTATTTTCTGTTTTATCTTAAGAACAGATTTTAAGTTTAATATGTGCCGTCCTCTTTCTTCACTTCGTCTCTTAGGCTTCCTTCCTATTCTTTCGCTTCAGTACTCTCACTTCAGTTTCGCTGCATTCATTTATTAATTCATTTATTATTCAAAGGGTTCATTGTTTTTATTACTTCTTTTTTTTCATTGCTTAAATTTATGAAAATTAGAATCTATTTTGATGATGTGGATGATGTCTGACAATGATGAAATCTTGAAATCTGTTAGGCTACTGTGTGCACAAGGGTTAGGCCTAGTAGACCTATTTATACTTGTGCAACTTGTACTTTTTGTAGTCAATATAGGCTTCATGGCATAAAATTACCTTAAAATTATTTATGCTCATCCAGGCCCAGTTAAAAAAATTGCAATCAACTGTTTAGCAGAAGTGTATTATAATTTGTAATATAGAAAACTAAGCTTACACCAATCAGTAATAAGCTTATATTCGTTTTTAGTCAATGACAATACAGTTTGCTTTTCTAAATGGGTGAAAAGTGAAATAACATGTAAACCATATTCATAAGTTTGGTACTTAAAAGTTTCTGAACATTTCATATTTATAAGTTATGTAGGCCTATAGCGAGTAATCTTAAAATGAAGGCATATTTTAAGAAAAAATTTCCTCATCCTCTTATCTAAATTATCTTTTGTCGTTATTATAAAAGATAAAAAAAGTAAAATGTTCTGTCTGTAAATCTAAATTTTAATGATGATTTATCAAGTATGTCTTTACAGAAAATAGGTGCTAGAATGATCAAGTCCAAATAGAAGTTCATTATGCTGGGAAATAAATGGAAGAAATGGTTGCAGATTTGTAAGCCACAAGATTCTCCACCAAAAAATAATGTATTTGTTGAAGTTCTAGTATTAAATGTAATGGTGAGACGAAGATTGACTAAGAAAGATTTACTACATATCTCTATTGGTAGTTTACTACTCTTAGTTACAGCTTTTATACTGACATATGGTGTAATTTTACATCAGGTAGATAGAAAAATACATCTAGCCCATACTAAATATCAGGGCACCGACAAATCTTTAGTAGATACGGAAGGTCGTCACACTAAACGTGTCAAATTCAAATTCAAACCACGGTTAAATTCTGATAATGTTGAAATTGGAGCCGCTCCAAAACGTATTACCATTTGGAGACCAACTGACTTTGTGGGCAAACCATCCGATATGCCAAGATGTGTGACAAATTCCAAATTTTTGATTGTAATTACCTCAGCTCCCACTCATTCAGACCGTAGATCAGCAATTAGAAAGACTTGGTGCAATCCTTATGCTTCAGAACATTCTCAAGATTCCTGGCAGTGTGTGTTTCTAATTGGAAGTGTAGACAGTGAAATAACTTCTAGCAATGTCAGGAAAGAGATGTCAGTTTATAAGGATATTTTACTGGGCAGCTACATAGACTCTTATAGAAACCTCACTTATAAAGTACTGAATGCATTCTCTTGGAGTAAAAACTATTGTCCCATTAATTTTGTATTGAAAACCGACGATGATTGTTTTGTGAATACAAAACTTCTTTATCATTTTTTGAATACTTATAATGACAAGACTACAGACTTATATGCTGGCAATATATTTATGGAAGATTCTAATCGACCTGTGATTCGTAATGAATTGAATAAATGGCATGTAGCAGAAGATGCATATTCTGGGGAAAGTTATCCACCATATGCTAGTGGAACTGGCTATATTTTGTCTCAGGATGTTGTTAGTAGAATAGTAGATGAAAGTGTTTATCATAAACCTATACCAATAGAAGATGCCTATACTGGTATATTGGTCAATGCTCTAGGAATTGAACCTGTACAAAGTGCTCGGTTTATGACCTTTAGCTCAGGTTTAACATTATGTAATTATTTATATCTCTTTGTGTCTCATAATGTTAAGGCATATCAACAATTAGAGATGCATAAAAATATGATGATGGCACATTCAAAATGTCACAATGATGAAGAGGTCACATCTTGGTTTTAGGTAAGTACCAGTAGGTTTCAAATTTTGCAAGAATCTGATAGCAATTGGTAGATATATATTTTTATCAGAAATATTACTTCAGAATTAAAATCTCTATGAAAAAAAAAAGGTATGAATGAACAATTTTCATTAGTTCAATTAATGTTACTTATTTCAGATAGAAAAGAGATTCTTATGATATGAGATGGTTGTGATAATAGAAAGAGTACACTTATTGTTGAAGATTTTTGAGATTTTATTAGATTCAAACTGTGTCATTCCTTTAAGTATTACTTTTGTGACATAATTGCTTTAGTATTAAGTTAGCATGCTATAGATAAGTGCATATAAGGTTACAGCTCAACACTTAAACTTTTTTGAGGGTATGTTAGCAAGATGAATCCAACCTTTGATCAAGAATAAAACTCTTTAGACTGACACAAATTAAAATAAGTCAAAAGAGTATTATGCTATAGATTATGAAAGAAATCTTCTAAATCAATTACAAATCTTAGTTCAAGAAGAAAGCTCAACTCAACAACGATTTATACTATATGTAACAAAACCATAATATTGTCAGGGAAAATCTTTCATGATTCAAAATATGTTGATTTTCACAGGTGTATGATGAACTTAATAATTCAAAAGTTTGAAAGTCTGATATTACAATTTAACCATCCATTACTGGTAGCCAATTGTGTTGCCATGATATTGTTTGACAATATTGTTAACCAATTTTGATATTTCCCTTGCATAGAATTTCATAATGTATAATATGTTGCCAGGCAAAAAGTTGTTTTTAATTAAATTATGTAAAAAAAATGAAAGGATTAAGCAGATCCAGGATTATGAATTTGATCCCAAATATTGCTTGCCCTTAAATATTTTAGAGATTAATATTGAGGTTCTAGATGTTTATGTCAGAAATTCATATGTACAATATCTGGTTGGTTGTTTGTATGATCTTTTGTACAGCATCTGACCAATCAGATGTCTTAAGAAATCTGGTTGGTTGTGTGATCTTATGTAACAGTAGCCTGACCTATCAGATGCTTTTACATTTTTCAGATCTGGGAAGCTTTAAAGTTTCGAAATTTTTGGCAAGAGCCTACAGGATTCTAACAATTTGTTGCAAATTTATAGATCATCACTAGTGCCTTATATTATTAATGTTATTATTAAGTTTTATTTTCTTATTTACTTTATTTTGTATAGTAGTGCTAAGTTTGTTAAGTTTTTTTTAGTTTAGTTTTTAGGACTTGTGTATCTGATTTTGAGAGTTTTTGTTATAGTAACCCACTGTGCCCTGGAAACGAAATATATATTATTATTCCTTCCCGTTAATAGATAAAATAAAACTGTGTAATTAAACGTATATAAATATTTGTAAGCAATTAAATTGGCCACAACACCTCTATTTTGAAATTTAACCTATCTGATTTGACCTGATCTGATCATGCACTTACTCTGTTTTATTTTTTGTATTCTATAGCATTACTTAAGTTAAGTAGCATAACATAGGCTAATTGTCAATGTCAAACATTTATGCCATTATTTGTTATCAAATTTTTGAACATGTTCTATCGTTTGTCAATGAGAAATCATAACTTTGTTTTTGTTAGTTTGCTCTCTAAGATATATGATGCAGAGTTAGATGTAAGGGAATTTGATAACCAGATATTAATAGAGATAATTAGTTTGGGGTGTGTGTTTTATATTTGGTTTATGCGAGGTTGTGGTAAATGGTGATGGATTTATTAAAAATCTTGGAAGATTTAAAGCAATAGCAAACAATTTTGTATTGAGGAGGTATGAAAATAATTGGAAGCATGCCAGTCAGTCACTAGTGCTTTAAACTATTAAAGGAATCGTCAAGGGGTTTTCTAAATTTTTTGAACGGGGGAACAATGATGGGATCAATTATGAAAATTCTAATTTTCTTGCTGACTCTGTGGCTCCTGCAAGGGTTGTATGAAGTCACTTCTAGTGTCCCCATAGACATACCAAATTTAGAACACCTCCCTTAACAATCCCTTTAAAACTGTTTTAAACCATTATCAATCAAAAACTGAGCTTTTATTCATGTGGGCATATTGAATTCTGTACATTACATTGCTTTGTTTTATACAATGTATTTATTTATAAAATAGTGCTATTGTTGAAGTCATGAGATTCCTTTGATTTGTTCTGAAGCAAAATTTGACAAAAAAATACAATACTATAACATTACAATATTCATATTTGTGAATAAGTAGCACTTATTCAGACTAATTCATTGCTAGATTCTTATAACCAGTATTGGTTCTTATACAAATTAGCAAATTTTCATGTCTCAGAAAGTTGGCCAAATTAAAAAATAATTTAAATTCCAACAATATGAAATGTTATCAATTTTGTTCTAGAATTTCAATAATTTCCAGAAATATTATAAAATATTCAACACTTAATTTCAATAATATTTTCATAATTTTGTTACCTAACTCTAATAAGAATAAGCACCGGTGAAATTTTCGGAAATTTATATGTCATTTCATATCAAGTTTTGAATCTCAAAGATGGTTATTTATAACCTCTTACATCTATTTATACATACATGTACTTATCCTTATCTTGTGAATCCTTGTACTTTGAAATGAACCAGACTAAATAAATGTAATAATTCTCATCATAATTAAATACATGAAATATTGTTTAGACTGTCATCAATTCCTTTATTAATTATTGATATTATCAGATGCAAATCTTTTTGATATTGTGACTGCATGTTCTAATGGTAAATGTTCTGGAGACAAAGAATATTAGCAAGTAATAATAAAAATAATAATATTTGTAGAGCGCTGAAATCCACTCTACATGAATATTGCTGACAAATGTCATCCAAATACATATATAAACAAGAAAATTAATCATAAAGGCTATTTGTATTTTAAATCTTCTAAAGTTTGAGATGGTTTAGTAGATATGTTGAGGGAGCTCCATAAGTGTGCAGCTTATTGTACAAATTGATTTTATGTTATGTTAAATATAACCCCTTTGAGAAATAGATACAAAAATGTTGAAATTTTGTTATGTTTAAAAGCAATTTATCAGGTAATAAAAAAGTAATTCATTTTTATTGATTTGAACATATTTCTGTAGTTGCAGGCAGGTATATGAAAGGGTTAACCAAAGAGTTTTTGGTAAGCTGTCACTAATAGATTTCCTATATTAAAGATTGACAGATGGTCTCTTCTGTGTATTGATTGACATACATTCCAATAAATAAAATATAGGTCAAACTTCTATTAAATTTACACCTTTTATGCATAATATTTATCTCAATATTGAAATGAAATGAAATGTTGATGGAAAATAATTATGCTTTTTTGAATGTATGAAAATATTTGATGTTTTTAATATTTTAAGAATATTTAATACTCTATATATTCCTGATTCAAAGTCTAGGTTTATTTGAGGACTTCTTTAAAAACTTTTGATGATTTGAGAAAATTAGGCTTAATAAGACTACATACCCATTGACAGTTCAGGCTTGTCATCACTTCACATTCCCAATTAAATGAATAATAATTTACTATAATTTAAAGTAAACTCCGAACTGAAAGAATGAGTAATAGCATTTTGTACTTATATTTCTTTAGAAGAAATATTTTTTTGTGTGAAGGACATGAACTTCTTTTTACACCATTCTTAAATGTTCATTTCCCTACTTACATCTGTATAAAAAATCTGCATTTTATTTTCACTTGTAAAATGAATGTTTGTGGTTTGCATTGGTTTTATGAGTAGGTGTAATGATTTTACAGTGATTGAAATAATGGCTTTATTTGTAATTGAATTGATTTATACTCATTAAGCCCACCTTAATTATTATGATTTAAATTAGCCAATTATAGCTCCTTTTTAATTAGCATATTAATATGAAAATAGGATTAGGGAAAGCGTTAATACTTGTTTGTGAATAATACTATAAGTAGTAGTGAATTTATGCAAATATGTTATTCTCTACTTTTCATCAATAATTGTAATTTTAAAGATGATCCTAAATTTTAGTTTGTTAGAAATTATGACTTTTGTCAATATATTTTCAACTATACCTGCCATTTGACCTAGACCTCTTTTCTGGGCATTATTCTCATCACTGCAGGTTTTATATTTGGGCTGAACAAAGTAAAATATTGTATGTAATAGGTTTTTGATGCCCTTTTTCTCCATTATTGTATAAAGAGTTCATGAAAGTAACACTAACTTCTTGTGTTTATTTTTGTAAATGATTGATAAGAATTGGTTAGTAAATCTTTGTGTGAATGAAGTGATAATAAAATCATTTTTGAAAATTTACTAGTTGTTGATAACATATTATATTGGGGTTATTTTAGTTTTGTGTTTCAACGGCAATGTAGGATTCTTCAACACATCCATAACTAGAAAATATGGAAGCCGATAGTGGCCATCCTTTTTTTTTTTAACTTGTCAAGTTGGGGACTTTCGAAATGGCGACTTGGAGACCTTGAAATCCGGCTACTTTGTCGAGTTGGCAAACTTGTCGAATTGGATTTCAAAGTCGCCAACTCGGGATGGCGGGGCGACAACTCGAAAGCGACAAAAAAATCTGTCGAGTTGGCGACCCGCCGTCCACGACTTGTCGCACTGTTTTGTTGTGTTGTCTTGCAAAATTACGTTAAATTTTTAACTTGGACAAACCATTTTCTATCACTTTTCATACAAAAATAAAGATACATGTTCATTATTCATTGCTTTTAATAAAGTTAAGAATGAAGAAATTCAAAAATATAAACTTTCCTTAATCAATACAATATGATGGCCTGAAATACTGTGATAAGATGAAATATTCAAGTTTCATATTGTGTTTTAGATGAATTTAATAAGAAGATAATTGATGAATAGTTCCATTGGAAATATATATCTTTAAAAAACAGACAAAGCTCTGCACTTTTGCTCAATTTATACAAAGAAGACAGGTAAAATAGGCCCACTGGCAGCAATGAATTAGAACAAACATCAGAATGAAATATTGAACCTTCAATCATATACTTCTTTTCTGGAGTGATAAATGTACAATATTACTTAGTTTCATTAAAATCTGTCAGGAATTGTACCTTCCGACTAGGCAACAACTCAATAAATATCTTTTTGGTATTTTTTAATTTAATAGGGTTCATTCTTGGGTGATATTAAACAATTGTAGCAAGTTTGTCAAAATACATGAAGAATCGTACCATGTGGAGTGTTTACGAGCCAAAAATCAAATGCGTTTTTAAAGAAAACAAAGGGCAATAATTCATTTCCAATATATTTCTACATTCCTATTTTTTCAATTGGACGTTTTCAAGGTTTTTAAAAACAAGGGCAATAACTGATACTAAATATATTTCGATATTTTCTGATTTTTAATAGGGTTCATCCTTGGGTGATAACAAATACTGAATGTCAAAGTTTTGTATTCCAAAATTTAAATAAGGAAATCATTTTTTTATAGTGTTTACAAAAACCTAAAATTGTTTTTTTACAAAAATTTTTTCCAAAAAAAGTAAAGATTTTTCGATTTCGCTGATTTTCAATAGGGTGGGTGACCCCCAAAAATTTTTAAAAAAACTTTCCCCATTTCTTGTAGGGTATAATGATACTCAATATATGAAAATAACACAATGTTTAATTATCAAGTTGTGTTTTATGGAATTTAGAAGGGAAAAAGTGGGTGACAAAAATTACTCCCTTTTTTTTTATAAAAAACACTTCATAGGGCAATTTTCTTTTAGGATTTGAAAACAGACTTTCTGAATTTTTGTAGAAAAGTTCTTTAACTGTGTTGTACATTTTTTTGTCTGGTCAATTGAAATTGGTACTCTGAATCAGTGAAAGAGAACTTTGAAAGACTAAAGATTAATATCATCTATGACAGTAGTAAATTATTGTATAAATAAGATCATGATTGATGAAATTATCCTTACATAAAATTCAAAAAACATTTGAATCAGGTCAAGTTTTTTATCAACTTAATTTCATTATTCAATATCTTCCATTGTAGTGAATCTAAACAATGGAAAAGATGCAGCTGATACAAGTGAACCTTAAGAATCAATGTAACTTAAAACTAAGTAGAGATATTGCATTTCAATTTTAAATTCCACATGAATATCAACAAATATATCATTGTTCAAAAAACAGGATTCAAGGTAATAGAATACTATGTAAAGACATGTGAAAAATGATATGAATTATTATGATATGATGTATGTTATATAACAGTATGAAAATATCACTCTTATAATACAATATATATACATAATTAACAATTTATACAAGAAATGGGATATATTTCAGCCAGTATTTACATTTTTACACAATCTTACATAACTACAGATATAAAGATGTTTCTTTCTTTTTTTTCTGTTCTTACTTCACTTGTGATCTGACAACATCCTTTAGTTTTGCCAATTGATTGAATACAGTAGTAATTTATCAGTAATATTACTGTTCGCAGGATTTTCTCTAACATAGGTTGCTGTATGAATGAAAAAATCCATTGTAAATATACCAAATCAATATCTTATGATGTGTATTTTATAAGATCTACTTTTACTTTTATATTTTTAAATATATAGCATACTAAATTGTTTTATATTAAACTGCAAGAACACAATGACAGCATGCATTCCACACATAATAAAGTTATCACAAATAGTAGAGATTTAGCTCTAAATTTTAACTAATGAATCAAATTTGATTTCAACTTGTAATAATATGGTAGAATACCAATGGCTAGGGCAGGGCAGTTGATCTCAGAAGTATAATAACTTGGTGTAAAAATGGATACTAACTATGGAAATGTTCAGTATAATAAAATTATATAATAACTACAAAATATATATTATACAATGGTCATATCTATACCAGTCTATTAATACTTGAATGAACATATATTCCATGTCGTTAGTTATCATAATTATACTATTTTAATATCAACAGAAAATTCACCAAGCTGTTTGCATAATATTTTTATCTGATAACTTTAGTAATCATTTTATCACATTTCCTCTAATTTGAATATAACAATAACAATTATTAGTATAAAATATAAACTATACTCATATATGAACGCTATTATTTTAAATTAATAATCAACTGTACCTTAACTTTAATCTACTTTACAAATTCTATATAACTCTGTAATATCAATTGGGTAGTGAGACATTAAAGTTGAATACTGCTTTACAAATAAATAATTATTGATACTTTTATCGTATCCTGTACAAGGAAAATAATATCATTTTTTTTCAATTAAAATCAAATCCAACAGAGGTAGTGTAGCCAAACAAATAAATTTCATCTGCTTTTACAAAAAGCTTTATTTCATTAACAAAAAAATCAAATCAAAGGTTTTATCAAAGCTGTGATTGTTGAAATATTCATCAATCTTTAGATAATCAATAATGTCAATTTTATTAGAATATAAAACGGCAACCGTTAAATGAGAATGATAGGTTTACTTACGCCAAATGTTTACTAACACATACTTTAGTAAAACAGATGTATGTAAATAATTTACGTAAATACATACACCTTTGTTAAATTTAGATTTATTTTCATTTTAATCTTCATGTCAACTATATATAGTGGAGAATAATGTTTTTTATAAAAAATAGCAGATGAATATTAATGTTATGTTCCACAATTTAAAAAAAACAAAACTCTAAAATGGGAGAAATTTCTTTTTTTTTTTTTGAAAGCTTGCTCAAACTGAAACTATAAGGAATGATACCATTCAGAAAACAAAATTGCTGTAAATTATATATTCTTGAAACCTTAGAACAGGCGCTTGAATATAATATAAAATTAGAAATAAGTATCAAAAGTCAAAAATTATATCATGTTTCTGAGTATACAAGTATGTAAGATACTTGAGTATACAACAAGTATGTAAGATATGTTGTAAAAAAATTAACAAAGTTTAGAAAGAGTTATCTCTCATTAGCATCATCATAGCTTGATAATGAACTGACAGGAGACACTGCATGATCATCTATAGACATAAATGATTCACAAGAACTACGTACACTGGGTAAATCTTTAAATTTATTGCAAATGTTTGGACTTCTTTCTTTCTCGTTGATATCGACTTGTTCACAATTACGCTCAGTGTATAACCCGTTTTTATTATTACTTGTTAACCATTCACAGTCAACACTAGCAAACTTAGCTTGTCCAAACATCCTTCTTCTAGTAGCTAATTTACTGGATTTATTTAGTATAGGAGGAAGTTTCGGTTCATCACAATTTACATTATGGTTGTCCTCTTCATCTTCATCTTCTTCCTTATCAGAATTTTCTAGAGCACTATAAGACAATTTCTGAGCTAGTGTTTCTGACAAATTTTCAGGTATTAAAGTACTTTTAGAACGTGTACGTAGAAGCAATTGATGATTGTTCCATTTAGCACTACCGCAAAGCGATTCCACATGCAACTCTTCGGCTGCTTTCCGTAGTAATACAGGTGAAGATGGTAAAGATTGACATTTTCTACTAGACCCTGATTTCTGTTTGAAAGTGAAGCTAGATTCTGGTGTGACTGGAGTACAAGGGGGAGTAAACATAGCAGTAGGTGATGGTAAGTCTTCTGACTGATCTTTAGGTGTACCAAACAGCTTCCTACCATCTTTATATTTGTTAGAAGACAAGAAAGGATTACTCTGAGCTGGTAAGTAGAATTGATCAGCTTCACTCATCACTTTTCCTATTGAAAAAGCTGAAGAAAGGTCTTCTTGATCTAAAGATTCTACATCACTTGAGCTATCATTAGCTTGTAAAATATTATCTTCAGACTTTGATCTTTTACAACCATTTCTTTTATCTGAAACATCCAGGATGCAGATTGAATGAGCAGTACTTCATAATAAAATTAACTACAACTAACTTATCATTATATCTTATATTTTTTAATTTGACTGATAACACTTCTAAAACTGCATAACATCAAGCACATGAGACATTTTTCATCCCATTCTAAATACAAGGTGCCCAGAAAGCCTACTTTGTTGATGATTCTAATATACAACACAAAAGAGTCAATAATTATCAGGATACAGTCTTAGAACCCACGTTGGTCCACAAAGCTTTCTAAATCATGTAGATAACAAGGAAAAGTAATACAAATCTTACGTGGTGTTCTCCCCCTTTGATCAGTGAATTCATCATTCAGAAGATCATTTTGTAGAACTTTAAAAATTTTGTCTAATGCTTCTTCAGTTTCCTTCATTGCTGGTCTCTTTTTTGGATCAACCTAAAAACAAGACATAAATAAAAAATACAATCTTGTAAAAACACAAAAAGGACATACTGGTACTATTTGAAAATAGAATCAAAATGGATTCAATAACAGTGCTTCACATAAAGGAAGAATAACAATCAAAATTCTTGGAATAAATCTGATTTAAATTTGTAATAAAAATTTAATGGTGTTACAACTCTTCTGACAAGGAAACATACATCAGCAACCATAATGTTTGTCTTCAAATTGGGACATTTAGAAAAGAACGTTCCTAAATTAAGTAGGTGCATAAATATTTCAAGTACTTACATGGCAACATTTAAAAGCTAAATGAAGGAACTCTAATGGGCTGTAAACTGCCATTTCTGCTAATGCCACATAATCTACACCAAAGTTCTAAAGTGAAAGTACAATATAAGTAGTATTTCATATATGGTCAGAATCTCAGAAATTTACTGATCATCAAATTATTTTTCATAAAACACATGCTTTTAAATGATAAAACCTTTCTGAATTGTCATGATGTCAAATACTGGTATTAAAAAAACAAACAAATATACATTGTATTACCTATTTGGACTTTATTCATTTATTTAATGTGACATCAGTGTTACCTGTATCATTGCACTATTGGAATGCACATTCTAATATAAGATTAGGCTTTGGACAAAAGTTCAACAGCTAAAGAGAGATGAATTTTTCTTAATAAATAGTAAAACAATGAAACTTACAACAGTTCGTGGTAAAACATCTGGGTCTGCATCAATTCTAGCTGTTATTTCACATAATATAATACCAAATGAAAAAACATCAGCCTAAATAAATAACAAAACAGTTTTTACATTCTACTTCTTTTAGACGATTGGCAACACCTTATAGTTTACACTCAAGATATTTTGCTGTTACAGTGATATTAGACAGCTTCTACTTTAAACTGTCTTATTTTACTGTACAAGTATAACTTGCATCAGAAATAAATATTTTAATATGTATCAACAGGAGAAAACTAGTCAACATTATATTTTGTGACATCAAATAAATAAATAATAAATCATTGAGTTATAAATTCCAAATGGTCATGTGATATTATCATGATTACAAATACTTCTGAAATTTGCAGCTGAAACAGAAATGTCACATGACATGTGAATATCAAATGTAAACAAAACAGATCGGTATCAAATTTGTTATCAAATACCGGAAAAATAATGTTACATTTTTACATAAAATTGATGTAAATTGAAACAATAATGAAAGTTTCCCAAACTAGAAGTTTGTGGATTCAAACAAAACTTTCAAATAAGATATCATTTGTCCAAACACTAATGCTTCTGATCTAACCAAATAATAAAATTCTTCCAAAGAAAACTAGTTGTCTAAATATTTGCTTTGAATGATGATAACACCACTCCAGATATTACTGGTAGTTTGAATTATAGTCATTTCAATCTGGAAGTGGCAAATTTCCACATTTCTGACCAAATCAGAATTGAATTCCTGAAATGTTAAATGGAGCTCCCTCATCTGGTAAATCATTTGCTTTGCTTCTTACAAAATTCTTGTTTACATTGTATTTCAGTTGAGTTTTTTACAAGTTTCGTAAAATCCTCAGACTTTATAATTAAAGATATAATTTAATCAGTGTCTAGATAAATATCCTTAGATCAACATCAAATCACAATGTACTCGATACCTTTGCCAAGTTTAAATAGTTCACATGGTGAAAATTGGCTCACTTAAACTGTTGAACATTTTCTTGCACAAATATTCTAAATTCTTTTTTTGACTACCTGCACACTAAGTAACCTCTACAACAATGTCAAGTCCAGCTAGCAGTTATTTATCTACAGATTATTGGTTTCAAGTTTTATGTTTACCAATGGTTGAAAAAAAAACTTCATATAACTGTTTCAACTTTATTTTGAAATGAAGTAGCCAAATTTAAATTTTCTCTTTTCTTCTCAGTTCTTGGATGCCTTTGAGTTGTATAATAGCCTTAACCTGATATGTTCTTTTATGAAGAATTGATAATATAGCGATATGTTCAGTAGGTACTAAAATTTATGAAATTACAGACAAATGTTGATCTCAAAGAAATGTCATTAATACACACTGCTGTTTCAAATGATATTTACCACATGACCAATAACATTTAGGAATTGCAGATTCAAGAGCCAATAATAAATATCTTTTCAAAGAAAATAATCTTGCTAGAACATTTTTTCAGAAAAAGTGACCACCATTTTCAGACAGTTCTAGAATTGGTTAACACCAGTTCCTAAAGAATTTGTCTAAACTTACCATTTCATTATAAAATTCACCACGTAAAACTTCAGGTGCCATCCAATAAGGAGAACCAACTATAGATAATTTCTCATCAGTGGAACTATTAAAATTACATTAATAAAACATTAGTTACAAGTCTGTATATTGGAAATAAACCCTGTTTCCAGACTGCCTGGTCTGAAGATAGAATTATCAATCTACAAACAGGCATCTGTGGCAATAAGATTTAAGTTCTTAATAGTTTGATAATCAAATCTGATTTAAATATAAAGTGTCCAAATTACACCCACATAAGTCAAACTTCATCAATATAATAGCGTCAAAAATTGGCACTAGAATCATTTAGGGAATTTCAGTCAATCAAATCAAACCACTTGTTAAGGATTTTGTCGGCTTAGTTAGATAAAGGTTAACATGAAAAGCCATAATCGGGATTCAATAAATTGAAATACAGATCAGATTCTTTTGCTGGTTTCTTCACTCCATCTATGATCTGATCAAATTATTAATTACCTTGGTATTTTAGCAGCTAAACCAAAATCTGCTACAATAGCTCTCATGGCACCATCAGGTTCTATCTTCACTAAGACATTCTGTATCAGAAGTAAAATACATATCAGTTAACTTTATTTACTTACATAGCTAATAAACTAACATGATTAGCTACCCGCTTATCTTTCTGTATAGTAATCAAATTTACATAGTATAAATATCTCACCAAAATATTACAACTTGGCGATAATATTCTGGTAACTACTGCCAACTACTCTTTTATATTTCCAACTGACTTTTATGAACTTGGCATGAGGGGCTACTATATTTAACCAGCTCATAATGATACTTAACAGGATTGTAAGTTGGTTTTCTATATTACAAATAATCGTATCAAAAGTCAAATTCTCTCCTGAGCACATCTACTTAGCCAAACAAATCACAGATTTAAATGAGTTTTGATTTGGATATTGTAAAACCATAACAGTAAATGCCTCACTAGATATGATCAACTTATATGCCATGGTTTTCAATTGCCATATATGATACTATGTAAGCAAATATAGAACACAAGATATATGGATATACTTAGTACTTCTTGGTTTATTACATAATGTTTCACACACACACAGGTAATGTTATCAACTTGATAAGGCTACCTGTATTTGTTTTGAAATGCAGTACATGTATTTAATATATCTAGAAGTACTAAGTATATCCATATATATTGTTTTCTTTATGTTAGTTAACCTTCCTGCTTGTATATGTTGTACAAAGATCATATTTAAGGAAATAAATTTGTGTGTTTACCACAACTATTAAAATATACATGAAAGTCTTACCTTGGACGTTAAATCTCTGTGTATAAAGCCTCTAGAGTGAATATATTTTAATCCTCGAGCTATGTCTAATGATAATTTGATACGCCACATCCATGGTAGCTCTTCTTCTTTATCTAGTAATTGTCGTAAACATCCAGAACTTATATACTAAAACAGAAATTAACATACATAAAAAAGGTGCTTTTAAGGTGCTGATGATTTTGGACGACTTGGAAGCTGATGCGGTGAACTTTGCTACAAATGAAGACTTTCTTTTCACTAAAGGGCATGTAGTTAGAAATATTCTTTTAAGGTAATTATCAACAATAATGGGACACTGCAAAGTAAAAACTCCTACTGATGTCATTAGATTAAGATTTTAGAGTTAATTATACATGTGAATCTGTAATTTATATTCTAGAAGAAACAACTATTTTACAAGGATAACAACTTAGATTCACCAGTGGACATTCTCTTAAAAATATCATGTGAAATCAGCTTTTTCCCCTTAAAGGGGCCCAGGCTTGATTTTTAGGGGTCGTTTTGGGCCTTTGTTACATTTAAACAGTCCTCAGAAATACTCAAGCTCTAAGAAAATCGCAAAATACCTTGAAAAATACCTCAAACAATAAATTTCACTTTTCATTTTTTTCCGTGCTGTACGCGGCTGGTCTCCAGTCAGTCTGAAAATTGTGTGTCCTGTTGACAAAGTCTACAATTGAAAATGCGTTGCAGTCTATTTATATAGATGACTGCTATTGCACGACGGGAAGGATAACTCTTTGATTATCAAGACGAACCGTTTTCCAATATGGCGGGACGTTCGTAATTTCTTAAGCCATTATGATTTTTCAAACATGGATAATTATGGATACACATGGATTTGAAGGCTCAAATTTCAAAGGTAAGCTCTGTAGACTATTTCGGATTAGCTAACCAAAAAGACTTCATGTGTTTGAGGCTGTCAGATGATTGTCCGAAACAAATAAAGCCTTGGCTCCTTTAAATATCTCTGAGTGCAACAATATAAACCTTTTAAGTACTATTAGGAACAATTCACAGAAAATATAATCACAATGGAAGCTGTTATTATCATTGTATAGAAATGATTGTTCATTACGATTAAAAGGACTATTAATGTACTATAGTAATAGTCTAACAATCTATTTATTACATCATTTCTTGGTCCTTAATATCACAATATTGATTTATTACTGCTACATTTAATTACAGTTTCTAATAGCATACACTTTTTAACCTTAGATATTTTTATTCATTTTTCTTGTCTTGTATATGTATGATGGATAACTTATAACGTAGTCAGAAGATTTCTTGAATCACAGGAAACAGACTTTGAACAAGAAAAGGCAAAAAAGGATATAAGAATGCCTGTTACACACCAAAAGTCTAAAAGCCCTCTTTATAATACCTTATAGCGGTCAAAATTCGCTATTTTGAAATACCTTCTTTTTCTTTTATAAAACTAAAAAAAATCAGCAACAGAGGAAAGAGGGCAATGAACCAAGGAAGCAATACATGAATTGACATACAGAGTTCAGAGTAAACATAATAAATGTTGACATGGTAAATCTGAAAGCATCCAAGTATACCACTAAACACCCTTCTTAAATACCACGGTCAATGACCTTCTATAATTTAACTGAAGAATGAGTTAATTATTTAAGATGAGGGGATTATAGAAATCATAGAAATGGATGTTTAGGAGTTTGTAAAGATGTCAACTATAGTAATTAAGCCAGATCAAATGATAGATTATGTCTAACTATAGTATACAATGATAAATATGTTGATAGGAGGTTATTTTCACCTTGACCTTTTTCTTCTGATACCTGTACCAAAACACCAACATCAACAATTACATATCAACAGATTGACTAGTTTAGAGTAGTTTAACTGTTGATTTGGCAATTTACCATAATTCTAGCAACTTTCTCTCTCCATCTATTTCTAATAACAATTATATAGTTTCTAGCACTGTTTCTCCTATATATTTCATCTCTACACACAACTATTCTTTGACACAAATTGGCTTAACAAGTATTTTTTATCCTGAGATCATTTCCAATCTATTTCCTTTCAATAGAACTGTCTGCAATTTAACTCATTTTTCTGTAAAAGGTGTCAAAGGCATAAAGAAACCCACTTAGAACCAGTTTTGGGCTCTGTACTCAAATAATAATATGAAAACCAATTTGTTTAATAATATTCTGGGTAAGGTCACTATTAGTGAAAGAGGTTTTAAAACGTTTTTCACCCTTCATCTTCAAAAATTTATTTTTTACGTTGTTTTCATTGATGTGCTATGTTTTTTTTTTGTAACTTGTTGCACATTGTGACCAGGTTAAGTGTGTGACTTTCTCTCAAAGAGAACACAACATGTATGCGTTACTGACATTTAAAGATGGCTACATCCAATAAAGGAGAGAGGGAAGCAACCCTAGAGGATAAATTTGTTGAATTGTGGTAGATAACATCATTATTCCCTTCTCTTACTCATTGCTGTAGTAGTTATAGACCTAAGACTAGTGCTGATTGAAAGGCACAAATTTAAGTTATAATTTAATATATTAACCACTTATAATAATCTAGAAAATAAAAAATTGAGAAGACTTCAGTAGTCATAATCTAAAACTTGTTCTAAAGATTACAGAAATTTATACTCGGTATTTCAATTCTTGTAAACATAAATATTGGTATATTATGTAAAAGTGATATTAGTTAAGTCTTTACATAATATGTCTATTAAACACTAGATTGTCAACAAGTACATACATATTAATTATAAACATTACATATACAAATAGGTTATTTATTGTCACAGTGCCCTAGGCTTGTATTATTAGTATTACAGTTGGACAGATGACCTTGATAATATCCTTCTCTTACAGTTTCATTATCTAATTAAGTTGAGCTGATGAGTTAATAACTGCGTTTCCACTTGGCCAAAAAGCCGGCTTAAGCTAGCTTTTCTGTGCTTCCACATGTTAAATTGCCGAACCATTACGGTTCACTTTTTGTGTTTGGCAATTTATTGGGGGCCAAATGAAAGCTAGCTTTAAAGCGGGCTTTTTAAACAAGTGGAAACGCAAAAAGCAAGCTTTTTCTCGTTGGGCAATAGAGAAGTACTAGTTTTACAGTTCCACAGGCAACATCGGTAGTCTTGTACATCCCGACCTGTAAATAATGTGCCACTTTTTTGATTGAGACTAAAGTGGTAAAGCTAGCTTTACCTCACAATTCCAAGTGGCAACACAGTTAAAGTCACCTCATATCAAACCCTTCTTCTTAATTGGCAAGCACCACTGATAAACCTCTGATAAACTCATGCAAACATTGTTGTACAGCTTAAAGGATACTACTTTTTTGGATCTAATGTAATAAGAGATATTTTAAGGCCTATATCATTATTCTTTGTTAAAATAGATGTATGAGGATTCTTGTGTATATTGCATAAAATTAACTAAAAACAAAGATGATTTTGGCAAGTTTTAATTAAAATTTATTACCGTTGGACAGATACCTTGAAATTTATTTGGCTTTTTACACACCAAAATAGACTGATGACTGTCCATCCTTGACAGATTAACTCAGTTTTTGATTACATTACGTGTTCAGCCTGTCTTTGGCAATCAAAGTCAGTGGTCCTTCCTGCTGTTAAAAATGCTTGCTTAAACGCTTATGCAATTTTTACCCAAAGTGGGTAATCAGAAGACTTAGTTCTTAAGTTCTGACAGAACTATGTATGTCTTGTAATAACTGATAAATAATGTGCACAATTCTTTTGCAAATTGGTTGGTTGAAAGGATAAACATTCACATTTTTGGCTTTTGAGCTTTAGCTGTTAGTATATTTCATTTTCCACTCTACCACGACAGATTTATTTTTAGAGTTTTGTGAACTAAAATCTCAAGATGTCCATAAATGAAAAACTTTTAAAAGTCTCAAAACCAGTCAATAAAATTTTATATAACACAATTTGGGAACATTGTGAAATTCCATCATTAACCCCACTGGTGTTAGAATAATTATTTTAGAGGGATTCAGTTGTGTATTTAGACATCAAAGGAATTACTTGAACAAAACATTTTGGAAAAGTTTTTAAAAATTAAAAAAATTTTAATTCAATCGTAATTGAAAATTAAGAAAAGTTTCTCTTGGGGTTAGAACCAAAGGAATAAAACTGAGAGGCCTCTTATAGATTCTTTCAGTTTTTGATACTTTCAGAAATATTTTCAATAACCTTCTTTGTCGCAAGGGCCATACAGAATGATCCAATGCGTAAATTACTTCAAAGTTAAAAAAATATGCTTCGTATTAAACATTATCAATATACAAAGGTGGGTACTCAGATACATGACTTTCAGCCTCCATCTGTAAAGATTACGTGATCAGAACTTTGATATGTCATTGTAATAACTTGAAAAAATTGGACACAATTCTTTGTGTCATATATGGTTGTTTTGTTGAAATGGGAATAAACAATTCACTATTTTCTGTGCTTTGGGATGTTTCTTTATCTGTTCAGTATATTTCATTTTCCACCCTCTACCACTGACAGATTATTTGTACAGAGAAGTTTTGTGAACTAAAATCTCAAGTATTCCATAAATGAATAACTTTTAAAAGCCATACTCAACAACCAGCTCCAAATAGTTTATAATGAAACACATTATACTTGAACATTGTGAAATTCCATCAGTTAAGGCGCCTACTGAGAATGTTGCAGATACTTATATCAAAAACCTACATCAGTTTGTCTTTAAAATCAAGGAATTTCTTGTCATTACAACATTTTAAAAATTTCTTAAAAAATTAAACACCAAAATTTTACAATTCAATCGTGTTCAATTGACTTGGATTCAAGAAAAGTGCCTCTTGGGCAATTAGAACCTAAAGTGGAATGAAAAACTCTGAGAGGCACTCTTATGAGTGATGGCTTTCAGTTTTTAGTTCTTAACCTCCAGAACATATCGCAATAACCTTAGTAATCAATTTCTTGAAGGTCAAAAGATATTGATACCAATGACAGTTAAAAATACTTCAAAGTTAAAACTTATATAATATGTACTTCAGTATTAAGATATAAGTAACAATCAATTCATGTTGGTACTGGTACATAGAAATTTGTTTCCTTCCTGGTAGATGAACCTCTGGAAGACCTTTGACATGTATTCACTACTGCATCCTCTATAAACTGGCTTCCCCTATGAACAAGTATCTTGGAAAAGTCCTGATCGAAACACTATATAATACATAGGAAATAACCCCGGTTAACTGGCACTCCCTCTTAACTGCAATCTGGCATCAAATCCAGTCCCAAAGTAGTTAATCTATAGTTATTTAGTCTCTCGAAACCAGCATCTGAATTCTTTTACAGATTAACTGATGTTAAAGATAAATAAGACACTAATCCATTTTAAAAATCAATTTCCATCAAATCACTGTGAATATTACTCTATTCACATTTAATTACGCTTTTATGTGTACCAGCATTTTAAAAATTGGTAATTTCTCAAGCTCAAATTAGCAGATTTTTCTGAATGTTTAAATTATAATCATGGAACGTGTCGAAGTGAATACAGAGAACATACATCCCATCAAAGATTCTGAGAAATTGCCTACTCCCATGGTAAACTGGCAACCTCTTCAAACCACAATTATTACAGGTCCGACAACCTGTCGGTTT